>CAMRHE010000314.1:0-1200000 GCA_947044405.1 Leptodactylus fallax | reverse complement strand
CTCACAGAAAATAAATGGTTTCAAACGATAACACTTAACTTTTAATATTCAAATATAAAAAATACACAAAGGACGTCCACTAATCCACTAAAAGACAGATCAATGTGGTCTGTGCCTGCCTATTCAAAGTTTATTCAGGATTTAAATGTTAGACAGTATTCACACTCTCCAACTTTCCACTGGACCTAGGGTGCAATTAGATACTTTCACCACCCTTAGACTAAGGTTATAGTGTCACGGCTGCATCATACAACAGGTCAGTATTTTGTCAGTTGCTCTTAGTGCTAGGAAAACCCAAACACCTGGTCCCCACACACATAATTTGTAAAGCCTCACTGACTAGACTCCTGCACAGCCATGATATACCTCCACAACCCTAGTCTGTAGTATGTACATATGCCAGTAATCTAGGTACAGGTCACAGTAACTTCATTTCCTGTCATTAAAATGTTATAACCATAAGGGAAACTATGATATTCTGACCCTTATACTCAATAAACATCTATATTGCAGCCATTACTGATATCCCCTATGTTGACTCCAGGGATATACAGCTACCATTTCCATTAGTGACTCAAATTCCACCAACTAATCTCCAGGCTACTCAGACTGCCCCAGTCTCCTGTCAGTCCTTCATGCCCCCAAGTGGTATGGCTTGTGGTCAACTAACTCAAAAATAGAAAATAAACTTGCTCTACGCGTTTCCCCTGTGTTATCTGTATCAGGTTCATCAGGAGCCAATGTTAATAAACTTATCAATTGGTCTAAGCTGCTATAAATATTTTTCAAAAATGCAGTTAAAACTGCAGTTCCTGGAGCACTGATGGTGTACTCCAGTGTATAGAGTAGCCGACGCCACACTGAGCCTTGCCTGCTTTATAAAGGTCAGCCCATTCATTCGGTGCCACCCCTTTTCCTAATGCTGTCTGCAGTGAGCCAATAGATATCACTAGCTCACTCCACTTATCACACCTCCTAGGGGGTGTGTCCACCTAGCCACCTCTCAGATATATTGTCTTCAGACAAAAAGCCTGCCATTTTAATTTTGATAGTATCAAAAAAATACAGATATCATAAACCCTATACCCGTAAGTAATTCTTCACAGTCTCATAGCGGGTTCTACACCATTACCTATTACTTCATATCTCACAGAAAATAAATGGTTTCAAACGATAACACTTAACTTTTAATATTCAAATATAAAAAATACACAAAGGACGTCCACTAATCTACTAAAAGACAGATCAATGTGGTCTGTGCCTGCCTATTCAAAGTTTATTCAGGATTTAAATGTTAGACAGTATTCACACTCTCCAACTTTCCACTGGACCTAGGGTGCAATTAGATACTTTCACCACCCTTAGACTAAGGTTATAGTGTCACGGCTGCATCATACAACAGGTCAGTATTTTGTCAGTTGCTCTTAGTGCTAGGAAAACCCAAACACAAGCCATACCACTTGGGGGCATGAAGGACTGACAGGAGACTGGGGCAGTCTGAGTAGCCTGGAGATTAGTTGGTGGAATTTGAGTCACTAATGGAAATGGTAGCTGTATATCCCTGGAGTCAACATAGGGGATATCAGTAATGGCTGCAATATAGATGTTTATTGAGTATAAGGGTCAGAATATCATAGTTTCCCTTATGGTTATAACATTTTAATGACAGGAAATGAAGTTACTGTGACCTGTACCTAGATTACTGGCATATGTACATACTACAGACTAGGGTTGTGGAGGTATATCATGGCTGTGCAGGAGTCTAGTCAGTGAGGCTTTACAAATTATGTGTGTGGGGACCAGGTGTTTGGGTTTTCCTAGCACTAAGAGCAACTGACAAAATACTGACCTGTTGTATGATGCAGCCGTGACACTATAACCTTAGTCTAAGGGTGGTGAAAGTATCTTATTACACCCTAGGTCCAGTGGAAAGTTGGAGAGTGTGAATACTGTCTAACATTTAAATCCTGAATAAACTTTGAATAGGCAGGCATAGACCACATTGATCTGTCTTTTAGTAGATTAGTGGACGTCCTTTGTGTATTTTTTATATTTGAATATTAAAAGTTAAGTGTTATCGTTTGAAACCATTTATTTTCTGTGAGATATGAAGTAATAGGGAATGGTGTAGAACCCGCTGTGAGATAGTGTTTCTCCCTCTAGTTTAAAAAAGTATATCCCATGTGATGTTTTGTAATAACTTTTTTTTACATTTTTGTTTTTTAGATGTGCTAAACAAGAATACAAAAAATATATTATAACAAAATAAAACCAACTTCTATATTTACATCAATTGTGACCATCCCATAAATGTACAATTTGACTCAATTAAACTTGATAGAAATATAGCATGCGGTACTTCCCCATGGCTCTAATATTGTAAAGAAGTCATTCATATGAATCACGTGTGAAAAATGGTAGCATATTATTTCACATGCTGCATTTACACAGGTATTCTGCTACAGAAGTTTTTCTAGAGAGGTACTGTAATATGTCTCCATAACAGAGAACACTAAGGACTCTACATGCCACCATTCAAGCCCTGTGCCACAAGAATGAGGACTTAGTATTACCATCTAAAACATATACTGATCACTCACAACATTAAAACCACTTGCTTAAAGAGGATTTCCAGTATAAATGGAAAACCCCAGTGTGGATAGGGTTTTCTTTTAAAAAAAGAAAAAGTGATACTCACCTACCCTCAGTCCTCCTTTCATCAGTTTGTACCCTGCTCACTCCCATGCTGGGACTGCCCAGACTGGAAGTGCTGAGGTTTATGTGACTGCTATAGCCAATCACTGGATTGAGAGGTTAAATATGTGGTATTAATGACACCACTGCTGATACGTCACTGCTACTTAATATAGAACCACTGAGGCCACAGTGTTTGCTAAATCTCAGCATTTCTGGCACTTTTGTACATAGTGAAATAAAAGACACCCTGTGTAATATCCTTGCTGGTTCGGACTTCTGCGCCATCCTCCGGCCGCATGCTACGATGCAAGAGGCGTGTCCTCTTATGATTCCCTGCTCTTGGGCCTCCTGTTGTATTCTGTTGTAGCACAGCTGAGAATTCATTGCAGTGCATCAGTCCAGCCAGTACAATGAGTTCCCTCTGGTTTACTAAGAGTTAACGTCATTTGCTCTTTGATTGACAACTTGCCTTCCCATCGTGTCTGGGGCATATTCTGGACTTCCTATATACAGCCCATTAGTCCACTCACAGGTGCTTGCTATTAGTCTCTTTTGGCGCGCTAGCATTACTGTTTTTCTGATTATCTATATTCTGACCTTGGCTTTTCCCTCTTGACCATTCTTCTGATTCTGATTTTGTACCCAGTTGCCCGTCTGGTTCTGACCCCTTGGCTAGCTTGACCACCCATTTTTTGTTATTTGTCTTGTCTGTGTTCTGTGTTCACTTATTATAGGAAGGGACCGCCACCCAGTTGTCTTCTACCGCTTAGGGTAGTTGAGGCAAGTAGGTAGGGACTTCGGGGTGGATAGCTTCAGGGCTCACTGTCACCATCATTCCCCTTCCTCCCAGGTTCCTGCAGCAGCTACTGGGGAATAGCTTAACTGGAAATTCCATAACACCCTGCCCTAATATATGAATAAAAATGTGTAAAAAAATATGAAGTCTGAACAGAGTCTAAGAGACACAGAATGAAGTAAACATGCAGTCAGCTCACAGGGTGGCAGCTCTCTTTAGCATCTCCAGTGCAAATGACCTATAAATTGGCAACCCTTGTCATATTAAGGCTTCACTATACATAGACAACCTTAGGCCTCATGCTCACAACCGTGAACTCATATACGCGGATTGAAATGAATGGACTGAGCCACAAATATGGACATGTATAAGACTTTTTCCACATTTTGCGGTTCTTGACTATGGCCTGGACACACAACTGCAAGAACTACAAGTGTGTGTATGGACCCATAAAAATGAATGGGTCCGTACTTTTATCCACATTTGATGACCCACAATTGCAGATAAAAACTATGGTCATGTGCATGGAGCCTTACTGATATCCATCTTCCAGCCCTATATCTTCCTTTCCTCCAGAAGTTCAGATTTGGCAACTTAATAATGTAAAATTAAATTTCCGAAAAGTAATGGAATGGAAGATTTGTTTTGTTAAATACATTTATAGACCCTTGAACGTCTTCATTTGTTGGAGAAATGGTAAAGAGTAATGCAATAAGAATTTTTCTCCTGGTTTGGCTATATAAATGTTCTAAAAATGGATCCCCATCATCACCAAATTCAGATATGTCAAGGCTTTCCACATTAGCCCACTGAAATCTTTTTGGTGGCTGTAATGTAGAAGGCTCTCCTCCGCACCACCAGGGAAAATGGTCCTCTGGTTCTCACAGCCTCAGAGATATAGCCAGAGGAGAGAGACAGGTTAGTTAATCAAGGAGCAGCGAGGCACAAAAAAGGATGTGTTCTTCAGTCCTCCATGATACAGACTGAAAACCCAGTGAGCAGGCTGTAAGTATTGTGGGCCCATGAGTTAGGGCAGACAGAGTGCCAGGGACATAGAGAGTACTTGTCAGGCAATTGTATCGAGCCAAGAACAGTCTATGGGACTAACCCATGTAGAGAGGAGAAGTGCAATCTGGTCCACACACAGGCTAGGCAAGAACCGACTACAAGTAATGCAAAAGAGATAATGAGACCCAGAATAGAGCACTGTTTAGCATTACAGACCATGAGGTAGTTATATGGACACCTGCTGTTCAAAGTTGCTCCATTTGTATGGACAGTGCTACAGAGAACAAAAAGATCCATTTCAAGTGTGTTAGTAATAAGGTTGCAGTGTTCAGTAAGAGACAGTAGCTGTAAAATTGGAAAAGCAATTATCAACTCCTGTACACACAAGATTGGTAGTGAATGCAAACACAGGAGGCTACGTGTGGGAAGAGAGGGAAACTCCTTCCCCACAGACATGCAGCTGAAGATTGGTTATCTCCATGGTGCAAGTCCCTTCTTGTTTGTGTTTATTGCAAGTTTTACCCTGTGTTCTGTTGGCGACATTTTAACAAAACAGTTATATAAAGAAGCTAGGTGTCATCAAAGTCTGTTGCCATATTCACAAAATCACACAGATTGCCCTTAGCATGTTAAACACAGTAAAATAACTATACATTGCTAACAGGTGTTTCATATTTCTTCACAAATGATACCCTTAGGTATCTGAAAACTACCAGAGATGTAGATCTAAAAGAGGACCCTTTGGAATTCAGTATTATTGATATATGAGGAGGTAAATGGGCATCATATGATAACAGCCCCTAAAATTGCATTACTTTCCATTATTCTGTAGCATTTCCTTACCATTACAAGTGCAATCTTGCTGAGAAAATCCATTTTTTTCTATCCTCAGGTAAATGCCTAACTACTACCGTTGGGCGAACCTTTCAAGTTTTATTTTGTCTCGGTTTCAGCAGATTCAGTCCCAAGATTACTTTCTATCTGAATATGTTTGTTCCAAATCTACAGTATGGTGGCCTTAATGTTCATTAGGGCTGCTAGAGAGATATACAGCATAACAGCCCTAATAAACACTAGGACCACTATAATATATATATATATATATATATATATATATATATATATATAAAGCAGCCCTTAAGAACTTTCATTAGGTCCGTCATAATATATACACCACCCACTGTGTTCACTACTGCTCCCAAAGCCTCCTACAATCAGCGATTCCATCTAAGTGATGGAATCTCTGATTCCCCAAGACTGGACTAATCACAATCTTGATATGACCCTGATTAACCCCTTGATTGCAGGGACCCCTTTTTTTAGAATAGGAGTCCCCACACTCTGGTTCACAGAGCCCACAGATGAGTCACATGTTGGAGCTCTATGTGCTACAAAAGAGGGTTACTACAGTTTATTTGACAATGAACTGTAATAATCACATAATATGAACCAGCCAATGATTGGCAGAAGCCTTTTTTAAAATCTTTAATAAAATGCTCAATGAAGGCCATCTGGGTGTTTTTTCAATAAAATATTTTTTAATGTCTATGTTTGTTTTTTTAACGTCATTACTATTGAATAGTGAGCTTTCATTACTATAGTGGGGCCTAGTATTAGCCACTAAATAGGCAACTCTAACTCCCCATTACCCACTGCCAATAGTTAGCCTGTCTGACAATAAAGGGGTCTAGTCTAGGGTCTGATGAGTTAGCATTCTGGGATCTCATTATATAGGGGTGTGGCATTTGATAATTTAAGGTTCTAGCATCAGATAATTTAGGTATCTGGTCTGGGGTCTAATAATTCAGGAGCCTGGTCTGGGGTCTGATGCTGTAGGAGTCTGGGGTCATTAATGGATTTTGTTTGGGGACAGATCCATTTAGGGTTCTGGTATAGAGTTTGAATAATTAGTAAGTGATAAAACTCAGGGCTTAAATATATGTTATATACTGTAGTTCCTAAACATGCAAGGGTAAGGCCACACTTGGTGAATTAATTGTATATATATATATAATTTTTTTTTTTACATGTTCTCTTTCTAACAGTGCTCTCCTATTCAGGTCCACTGACGACATCCAGTGCATTTGATGACTCGCTGATCTTAAAGGTACAGTGCACACTAATGATCTCTTTCTCCAGTCAATTCCCTGGTCACAGTCTTCTTAAGCTAGGTTTACACTAGCATTCGGGCAAATCTGCCTGAGATTCCGCTTCAATTGGCGGAAACCAGGCGGAAACCCAGTGGATCCCATTATAGTCTATGGGTTTCACAAATTTCCGTGGGTAACTGCTTTTTTAAGCGGACAGGGTTTCCATCCTTCAGGTCCCCATGCAGACCCAAAGGACAGAAACCGAGTGCTTGTGTGAACCTAGCCTAAAGGACCTTTTCCCCATCATCTAGTGCCAGGGTTGCAATTGTCCATAAATTCCTGGTCAGTCCATACATAAAATAGGGATCTTTTTTCCAGTGTCTGTATAAAGGATATGTACTTGATTTTCCTTGAAGCTGGAGGAGCTTGAGCAGATTATAGTGATGTTAATTCTTATAAATTTTAGAATTTCCTGTGAATATTACTAATGTGTTCTTACTAGTATTCTTATCTGAAGAATAATTTACAATCTTTATGGTTAATTATGGTTTTCCAAATTGTCCCTAAAATGAATTACCTGTCTATGATTTTTTTCTGAAATTGGCCAGAAGAAAAAACATGCCTAGTGTTTAGCATTAGCAATAGCTGCCTAGATAATTTTCTGATCTTTATTTTTAGCTGTTCTGTATTTCACATTCCTTGTTTTCTGAACCACATCTCTATGTCTGCTACTTGTTGTAACCTCTTAACCCACTTTGTGTCTGAACTTTACCAGCCTTGACTCAGGCTGGTCAGGCACTCTGCCAGACCTAACCTCTAACTAACTGACTATGTCTACTGCGTGTTGATTTAGTACCACAAAATAGTGTCTTATGTCTATCCATGTATCAGCTATTGTGACCTCTGAATTCACTGTGGGAAAGTTCATGCCTTCTAGCAGGTGTTTTACGGTGAAGAATGTACAATCCCTTAGACTTTGTTCCACACTTTAGAAGTTGGTCTTCTGTAAGGTACATAACACTCAGCAGAAAAGTGTGCCCTTGTATTGGAGCTAAAAATGTTTTCTATTGAGTTCTGTCTTTTCTTATTACATCCTTTATCAGTGGGGAATATACACTCCTCATTGTGAGGTGTGTGGAATTAAAGAGGTGATCTCAGGGGCTAGAAATATTGAATGGGAGCTAAGCTGCAGCAATGCAAGCTGGCCACTATGCAGAAAATGAAGCTGTCTGTTTACTGCTCTATGCTTTTTGCATCATGACATCACCAGGAGAGCACCGGATGCCACAAGGAGGCCCAAAACAAAAGAGGTAAGGGAGGCTGAGTATAAATGTTTTTTTTTTTCACCTCCCCTGGGCCTCCACTTATTATACTCTGGGTTTGAAGAGTATAATAAGAAAATAATCATTTCACTTCCGGTTCTATCCGAACTTGTTCAACCCAAAACAAATCTGGGAGTCAGGGACCCGAGCCATCTGAATCCGAAACAAAACGAATCTCAGGAGGTTCGCCCATCTCTACTAAGAAAAATGACTTTTTTCTTTCAACAGAACTATGTAAAAGCTTCGGTGTTTTTTTGTGGGACAGGTTGTATTAATTGGTTCCATTTTGATCACTTCATATTCCATATTTGGTGAAAGGATAAGGAATTCACTGAGTGGTGGGAATGACATGGTAACTTTGTTCTTCAGGTCATTATTATTATATCTATAACCAATGTATCTGTTTGCACAGTTAAAACACATTAAAAATGTGATTGTTTTGCCTCATTCAAAGACCCATTATTTTTCTGTTCTGGTCATTATGGACACAGTCAGGTTTTACTCCTTATTTCTCTAGGGGACAGGAACTTCTGTAACACTGACCACTCATATAATATGCTGTAATGTATTATACGTGTGAGTATTAGCCTGACATCCTGTCTATTTATCCCTTCCAGAGACCACTTATATGTTGACCCATGCAATCTAAGAGGTTAAACAGCTGGGAACAGACTAATCGCCATTCCGTGGTGATCACATGGGCACAGCAACTGTTCCCCGCCATCATCTTGATGTACATATACGGCATATTGCGGAAACTCCTTACAACATACATGTACATTAAATGTTGGGAATGGGCCAAGTGGAGTCTGTCAGCAGGGGTTGTGGAGCCTACATTTGCAGAGAGCCATGACACTGCACAAGGGAACACTTGCAATTCCCTTTAAGAGTTGGATTGTTTTATTTTACTATATTTGTAGCTTCCGAGAGTAGGAAACACACACAATTCTTGCACACAGTGTCGGACTGGGATGTCTAGGGCCCACCAGTGGAATTGTTTCTAGGGACCCACCATCAGGACCCCTGCAGATTAGCAGTACCAAGACAGGGCGGCTAAAGGTAATAACATTTTGAGAGCCACGCTGCTCAACCACTATACCATGTGCACCACTGCACTACCTAAACCTACTGCTACACCTTGTATGGCAAGTAAGCAGCATGGCTCCAAGAATTGTTACCTTTACCTGTAGCCGCACTGTCCTGGAAAAGCTGATCTGCAGAGGTCCTGGCTGTTGTATCATCGCAGATGTAATATTGATGGCCTATCCTAAAGACAGGCCATCAATATTAGAATGATGGATAAATCCTTTAAATAGGTTGTCCAGGCATTGGAGCAACCAATGTAGCTGGCGGGAGGTGTAAAGTAAAAAATAAGTAAATTAAAAAGCATACTCACCTGTCCCCGGCGCTCTGTTGTCCGCTGTCAGTGTCCATTCAGTGTCGTGACAGCGACTCCTTGCTCTGAGTCCTGCACCTCATGTGACCGCTAAGACCAATTAGGTACAGGATTTCCAGAAATGAGGTGCTGCCATGAGACCGAACAGACACAGGCAGGGGACAACGGGGTGCTGGGGACAGGTGAGTATGCTTTTTTTTTTTAAATTTTCTTATTTTTACACCTCCCTGGCGACACAGTGGTCGCTCCAGTTTATGGACAACCTATTTTAAGGGGTTGTCTGGGCCAAATATTTCTATGGTCACTTCACTGGTCCCCCCACATAGTGGCCTCTTCACTGGTCCCCCATACTGTATGGGGAACAGTGATGTGGTCATTATATTGTGTGGGAGCAGTGATGGGGGCTGACATCCTGTGGGGGGGACATTAAACTGTGTGGGGCATATTAAAGGGGTTGTCCAGGGTTAATCTTTTTTATGGCCTATGCTCAGGATAGGCCATAAATACCTGATCGGTAGGGGGCTGACACATGGCTCCATCAGCTGTTCAGAGCCACTTCCGGAGCCCGTTCTGTACACAACACAGGGTCAGAAGCAGAAAGCTCCATCCGTTGTATAGCAGCTCTATGCCTTCACTGCAGCTCAGCTCCTACTGACTTCAATAAGTGCTGAGATGCAGTGAAGGTGCCCGGCTAATATACAGTGGACAGAGCTTTCTGCTTCTGGCCCTGTATTGTGTACAGGACGGGCATCAGAAGTGGCTCTGTACAGCTGATCGGTGAACGGTCAGCCCCCTACAGATCAGGTATCTGTGGCCTATCCTGAGGAAAAACCATAACAAATTATGCCTGGACAACCCCTTTAATATACCCCCCAGGGCCCCCCTAATGCGCCACACTTTAAAGAGATTGTCCAGTATAATTTTTTTTCTTTTTTAATAATTAGTCCGGGGGAGGTGAATCCCCCCTACTCCCCCCCCCCCAAAAAAAAAACACACTAAACATACACACCTGTCTCCGGTGCTCTGGTGTCCTCTCAGCACGGTCCGGTCCTGCAGCTTCGCTGTCTTCTTTTTGCCGGAAGTCCTCACTGGTTGTGACGTCCCAGGTCCCTTCCCTTAGGCCACTGATTGGCCTCAGGGGTCACGTGACATCACAGGTAGTCATGTGCAGGGGAACTTCAGCTGGAAGAAAACAACAGAACTGCAGGACCGAACCGTGCTGGGAGACAGGAGAGAAAGTTTGGGGGTTTTTCTGTTTTGTTTTTTTCACCTGCCCCACGTAATTTAAAAAAAATGAAGGAGCCACTGTATGGAGTATAAGCTCCACAGTGGCCCCCACCCAGTATTATAAGCTCCACAGTGGCCCCCACCCAGTATTATAAGCTCTACAGTGGCCCCCACCCAGTATTATATGCTCTCTACAGTGGCCCCCACCCAGTATTATATGCTCTCTACAGGGGCCCCCATCCAGTATTATAAGCTCCACAGTGGCCCCCATCCAGTATTATATGCGCCCAACAGCCCCCCTCTGCTTCGGTGCTATTATTATACTCTGGGGTCTCCTCAGACCCCAGAGTATAATAATCGGAGGCCCAGGGGAAGTGATTAAAAATAACAAACATTCATACTCACCTTGCCTTACCTTTCTTTGGCATCCTCGCTCCATCCTGTCATCTTCAGCGTCTTCAGGCCCTTTTCCGACGTCGCTGCTGAGGCCTGTGATTGGGCCTCAGCGGTCACGTGGGGGCGCACTGACGTCATTACGCGGCCGCGCCCCATGTGACCGCTGGGGCCTAATCACAGGCCTCAGTCATGACGGAGGATCGCCGGAGAGGACGCTCTGCCCAGGAGAGGTGAGAATATGTATTTATTATTTTCAGTCACCTTCCCTGGGCTGCCATCTATTGGAAAGGGGCCTGCAATATGCCAGAGCCCCTTTCCAATAACAGTATGTATAGCGGTCGGGGAACCAGGCTTTCCCCGACCGTTATCATAATGGTCCGGGGCCCCGGTCATCTCCAGCTGGCCGCGGGTCCCATACCCCGCTGAGCCCGGTCGCGGTCGCACCCCCTGCGACCGCGATCGTTACGCCTCTGGTCAGGGGCCCGATCGGGATGGTCAGGATCCCGATCGGGCCCCCATGACATGAGGACTAATAGTCGGGGCTCGGGGGCCCACCGGAGGATTCACCTCTCCCCGGTGGGCCAGTCCGACCCTGCTTGCACAGGTCATTTGCATTTGGTCATTGTCCTGTACAATTCTGGTTCCAAAACTTTACTTTAAATTGCATTTGTAGATTATAAGACCTGGATTATACAAATCTATGTAACACTGCTGATATATATTTTGTTCTTATGTAAAAACAGAATTATACACCTATATATTTGTTCTTGACATTCTTCAATTATGTAAGTAAGATCTGCTCGTATGTTCTTTCCTGGGACTTCTTAAATTATAGGCAACTCTTTCTAGCTCCTTAATTACAGTAAATGCCAAAGCCTTCTTGTAAAGCGATGAAACTAAAGTCTTACAGCCTACAAAAGCTATTTGTTCACATGCTTAGTTGCTAGAAATGATATGGCTTGGGAAAACTGTTGCAGCTAATGAAAAAAGATAGCATCATCCCAAGGGTAAAATATTCCATACTGAAGTAATTAGCTGTAACTTTGAGTATCTGATATCATAATTATAAAATAATAATTGTGATTTATTGAGACCTTTGTTTTCTGCAAGTTTCAGAGGAGATCTGAAGCAACAGAAAATCTTGAAAATAGATCCTAATAACAGAATAACATGCTACATCTAAACCACAAGACTGACTGTAACAGTGAATATTTAGAATGACCAGCAGATGGCAAAATTTCCTCCCAATAAATGCTGAGTGATAAGAAATTAGATGTAGAATATAAATCAATGGAAAGTATAGTATTTGTACAAATATTCAGATATAGCTTCTCTACAAGGTCTGCTTAGCATTATAATGTAAAGTAAATTGATGCACTAATGTATCTGTTACATTTATCTAGGAACCTCTTCCTTTTGGAGGAGTTATACTGGCTTGCCTATTATTCCCAGACTGTGCCCTTAGGTTTCTTTGAAAACCAAGTATTAATCTATAGGGACCTTCCAGAAGGTGGTGCTAAGAGTAAATGCCTCCTTTTCACCAATGATGTCTTATTTGCATATTCCTTGACCAGAATACAGTGACTGGACAGGGCTAGCATGTTATGGAATGGATACAGGGAATTGGTAAGATATTACTTCTTTTCTTAGTTTTTTAAACTTTTTTGGTATGAGAAGTATGATCACTTGAATAGGAGATAAGTGGTAGTGCTACGGCATGGCCACAGAGTTGTCTGCTTCTGGTTCCATAGTCTATGCAGATCCAGCAGCTGTGGCAGGTGCCAAATCCCCACCAATCTGATATTATATTAATGACCCATACAAGCAATAGCAAAGCAATATGTAATCTTGGACAAACCCTTTAGCATGTATTATATATTGTATATAGGTCCTATATAGACACAGGTGGCATGTGAAGTCATCTCTAGTTAAAGGGGTTTTCTGTGCTAAAAATATGAATGATCAGTCCTAAGGATAGGTCATCATTATCAGATCAGGGAGGTTTTCATACCTGGCACTCATACCAATCAGTTATTTCAATAGCTAATACGCAGAGAATGGAGCAGGAAGCAGACAGCTCTGTTCTCTTCTGTAATATCCAAACCAGGTTACTGCATATAAGCTTGCATTCACTTGAGTAGAGGCTAAACTGCAGTGACTTGGTTTGGTAGGTCACAATGTTTTTTTTAGCCTGGAAAACCTGCCGTGTTTCTCCGAAAATAAGACAGGGTCTTATATTATTTTTTTCTCCGAAAAAAGGGATAGGGCTTATTTTCGGGGTAGGTCTTAAATTTTTCCATGAACAACAATCACGCATTTGATCACTTTTTATTTCAACTTTTATCAGAGGTGAAACAGCGAAAAAACAGCAGTTCGGCACTGTTTTTTCCGCTACGGCATTCACCATAGAGGTAGTGGGAGTTTTCGGACACAGAGATACCTAATGTGTATGTGTTTCTAATGTTTTAGTTTTATATGTATTCTAGTGAAAGTGGGAAGGGACTTGAACATTTATTAGTTTGTGTTTTTTATATTTTTTAACTTTTTTTTTTTTTTTTTTCACTATTAACCCCTCCTAGGGGGGTTTGAACCTGCAATCATCCCATAGACTGCAATACAACCTATTGCAGTCTATGGGAGATTATCTACAACCAGCCTCAATAGTAATATTCCTATGACAGGCCAGGAATAACGCTCCCGGCTGTCAAAGGAACAGGTCGGCTCCCGTGATCTTGCTGCGTGGGAGCCGACTTGCAACGTGAAAGTCGATAGTTTCTCTGCTTTGGGGGGTCAATTTGGAGGGGGGGGTCACGGTCTGGCACACTCAACAATGCCCGCGATAAGACTGGACTCTGATCGCGGGCATTAACTGCGGGTCTCCGCTGTACAAGGAATAGTAGCTATAGGGGGTGGGCATCGGGGGGAAGAGTTGAGGTCACGCAATGCCCGCGGTCAAAGTCCATTCTGATCACGGGCATTAACTCCAGAGGTTCTGCTACTTTGGAGGGAAGGAGGGGGGTCACGCTCAACAATGCCCTGAGTGTCTACCCTGATTACGGGCATTAACTCCAGGTCTCTGTGGAGACCCAGTACGGCAGCTATGGTAGCCACTTTGCAGCAGAGCGGCTGCCATCTTTAAAGACCCAGCATCTGCTGTAATCGCACGGCAGATGTCGGGAAGGGGTTAAATTAGCTAGGGCTTATTTTTGGAGTAGGGCTTATATTTCAAGCCTACTCCAAAAAACCTGGAAAATGTAACTAGGGCTTATTTTCGGGGTAGATCTTATTTTTGGAGAAACACGGGATTTAATATCCAGATTATCCCCAGGTAGATCTTATGCCAAGAGCTTCAATAAATCAGGAAAAAAAAATCATATTTTTTGTAGATAATATATAGAAAAATTACAGACATGTAAAGACAAGTTAGAAATGTAGAACAAATTTAATAATGATTCTATTGTAAGTCTGTACTGAAAAAATTTAGCAAATTCATTGCTTTGAAACCTTCATTGTGAGGAGTATCTCTCCGGAGGTTATGTTCATTGTTGCTTTATCAGCTCTGCAAGTGCCATCATTATGGCTTTATTATCAGCTTACTGACATGTCTGTTTTAACCTTAGACTCACATCAATTGCTTTTGGCACATAGAAATAGGAATTTATTTCTATGATATAAATTACCTCTACAGTTCCCATATTTATACCTGCCACGAATCCACGTTTATATTTCTTATCTTTTCAGTTTTGGCCACGCTAAAAAAAAAATTCACTGTGAATTTCAAAGATTTAAACTATATTTAAAGGGAGTCTGTCATCAGAACTCAACATATTATCCCAGCCCTGATAGATAGGTTAGGGTCACCTGAATGAAACAGTGTTTCTCCCTTTTGATTCAGTACCTCTGTTGCTGAGATATTGCCTTGTTTTGCAATATAGAGCAACCAGGGTGTTGCCGCTACTTCTTTGGAGCAACAACAATGTTCTCATTGCACTGAAGAGCTCATTTACATAATGACAAAAAAAGGCAATATCTTGACAATGAAAATACTGTTTGATTCAGGTGACCCTAACAATTCTGGGTTGATATGCTGGACTCTGGTAACAGACTCCATTTAAGACCTTCCATCCATCCAGACACTCTACTGACATTTCAAATGTCTAGTAGAAGCCAATCCTTCTAGCTCATCATGTAATAATGGCATAACCATGGTGGCTGTGTCTATGGTTTTATATTTGGAAACTGAATGATGACAATGGTGAAAAAAGTTTATAAGTAATACAGAAAAAAGAAAGAATATCAACATGATACTTTCTGTAACTTGCTATAGACTATAATGGACTCTCCAAACTTTTCCTCCTCTTTTTTGAACAACCTCTAACAAGACACAAAAGCAGATTTCCACTGCTTATGATCAGTAGTATCCATAGTATTAGGACTCTCACTAACGTATGGAGACAGCATCAGTATATATATACAACATATGGCAGGCATCAGTATAACCCTTTAAGGTTCTAGTCACATTACTTTTTTGGGCTATGTCAGCAGTATATGTTTGGACAAAGAAAAAAAAATCCATACAAATACTGTGTTATACCAATTGGTTATATGGCCAAACAAAAGCTAAAAGGGGTTGAAGGGGAGAGAAACAGGACACACAGACTTTCTGTATAAGTCAGCAGCACGTATGTATATCTCAACATTAGGTATCTCCCCTTTCTTCTATGCTGCCCGCAGTGTAGACTAGGGGACCTGACAGATCCAATTTAAACAATTTTATGTTCAAGATTGCACAGACTGAAACCATGTTGTGAACTATTTTTTTTTCTTTTTATGACCAAGGGAACATGGTATAGTTCAGAAAGGGTTAATGAACTTCAATATTACACAACTTTACAGCTAAAAATGGCAAGGTAATTACATTCAAGCAAAACTATATTGAGAACATCAGTTATAACTCTTCCCATAAAACATCAGATTCCAGGAAGATTGGATTCTAAAAGTCGCCCTGCCAAATTACCAACATGTGAATCCCATGCGCCATACCACCTTATATGATATAATATCTGCTTTATTAAACTTTCTGCTGCATTTGTTGTGTATCAGAAACAGATTTGTAATTAAACTCTAGGCAGTCTGTGATCGGATGTGGGTTATGAATACATTTTTTTTTTAGCACAATCTATTCTGAAACCCATTGTCATACTATCGTTGGATAGAAGATAACGTAAAGATTTATACAGATATGCCTTTTAAAGGAAGTGATCAGAGGGTTTGGGTATGCAAATAGGGTATGTGGTAAGATATTTCATTGTTTCTAGGCTCCATGTAATACAAAATAAGGTACATAAGTTGAGGTTTTCCTTGCATTCAGATAGATGACCTGCTCCAAATAATTTGCCCTGTCATAAACACTACTTTATGTTTCATAGTCTACCTCTACAGTCATTCCATGCAATACTATTATACCAAGAGCCAAATAATATCTCTACATTTTCATCACATATTTTTAATATCCACAGTACTGTCTGAATAATACCTCCGAGACCATATAAGATATTATGTCACAGTTGATGTCTTATCTGACTGGTATCATCCATTTTTCTTTTCTTCTCCAGGAGACTTGACCACCATGATGTCTTCTCCCAACCAAGACTTTCCCAGGTATAAAAAAAAAATGCATGGATGAGTAGAATGGCTCTTGTATGGTACTATAGTCTGATCCTGCAGTTATGTGTTGCTCCCTTTAGTAGCAAGTACAGCAATACTGGACAGTTGAAATTATGATTTTGGATTGTGAAGGATACAGATGAAGGGTTGTGGAGTTTGGAACACATAATAGGATGCTGGTTAGTTATCTGTTAACTGTAGGCATTCTGCTTGCCACCCCACAGTCTCTATGAGGCTATGCATTCATCTTCCCCATATACAGGGTGGGCCATAAGTATGGATACATCCAGATACCATTGAATCCAAAATGGCGGTTTTGCAGATGGCCGCCATGGGCGTCACCCAGCCTCAAATGTTTCCCCCCCTCCCATGTACTAATATGCCACAAACGGTAAGGTGATATCAGCAACCACTTCCATTTTATCTGGGTGTATCTGGGTGTACTTATGGCCCACCCTGTACTTGCATTTTCGCACCATTTTATATAGTGATAATAGCAAATACAGTGTAGTGTTTTTTTTTGTGAGGATTAAGGTACAGTATTTTGTATAGGGGAAAGTCGATTCACTCTTTTTCTAGCACATTTCATTTTAGATATCTGATTTACTAACAACTACAGTGCCTTGTGAAAGTATTCGGCCCCCTTGAACTTTTCTACTTTTTGCCACATTTCAGGCTTCAAACATAAGGATATAAAATTTTAATTTTTTAGTGAAGAATCATCAACAAGTGGGACACAATTGTGAAGTGGAACGAAGTTTATTGGATATTTTAAACTTTTGTAAAAAATAAAAAACTGAAAAGTGGGGCTTGCCAAATTATTTGGCCCCCTTAAGTTAATACTTTGTAGAGCCACCTTTTGCTGCGATTACAGCTGCAAGTCGCTTGGGGTATGTCTCTATCAGTTTTGCACATCGAGAGACTGAAATTCTTGCCCATTCTTCCTTGGAAAACAGCTGGAGCTCAGTGAGGTTGGATGGAGAGCGTTTGTGAACAGCAGTTTTCAGCTCTTTCCACAGATTCTCGATTGGATTCAGGTCTGGACTTTGACTTGGCCATTCTAACACCTGGATACGTTTATTTGTGAACCATTCCATTGTAGATTTTGCTTTATGTTTGGGATCATTGTCTTGTTGGAAGATAAATCTCCGTCCCAGTCTCAGGTCTTTTGCAGACTCCAACAGGTTTTCTTCCAGAATGGTCCTGTATTTGGCTCCATCCATCTTCCCATCAATGTAAGCCATGTAAGTCCATGTATTTCTGCACGTAGAACTCATTCTCTAAATAAATCAAGATGCCTTGAATATATTTTTTCCATTTTTTTTTGTAATTTGCATATCATTAACATGTCTATCGATCCAGTCATTTTCATAATCCCAAGACTTTTCCTTCTTCGTGCTGCAATTTCAATGTTGAGAAGTGTATATCAAATTATATATAGTTTTTTGTATACCTCTTCTTCATTTTCTGTGGAAATAATGGCTGTTTGTCCAGCTCTTCTGTTTTCATACCCTAACCATTTTAAATAATTTCAAAAAATCTTTAAAATCCCTTTTTAAAAGGGATTGTACACTTTGTGCAAACTTTTACAAACAGTCTGGAAAGAACAGTTCTTAATATATTTTACTATTATGGTTGAATGTAAAGCAACCTGGAGGAAGGGAAGTAAAAGACTGAAATAATTTCCTCTTTATTTTTGCAATCTTTACTAGAATATTATTGGTAAAGGTCATTAAAATTGCTTTACAGCAGTGAATATAAATCTCATAATAACACTAATGATTTAACCGGTGCAAATGCTGCACCCAGAAATGATGAAAATATCCCAATTAGTGCCCACTAAAGCATTTGTTGCCTGTCATTAGTGACTATCCTTCACAACCCCCAAGCTTTCAACCATTTATTTAAAGCTTGAACTTTCACCATATTTCAGAAGGTTAAATGACAGAAATAAGGATAGAAGTAAGGATAATGTATAGATCGTTTATGCTTTTTTTTTTTCCAAGTCATTTTACCATAAAAACGTAATCTAATCAAGAAACCTAAGATTTTTTTTTTATAGTAGAAGAATATTGGGACAACTGTTTTTAAATGTTATTTTACTGTATATGTATATTTAGAATCTACCCATTTTTAATTCACAAAGTTACATTGTGGCTTGAAAAGGTCTATCAGGTTTAACTGTTTATACTTACAACCCCTAGCTGAACCAGAAGACTAAAACCACACAAAAACATATTTTTCTAAATGGATACATTCTTTTCTGACCCTTCTTGGATATTGAATACATCTGTGGATCACCATTCTACATTGGTCACAGAAATCCCCTACATTATGTATTATAAGGTATCTATCTAGCTATCTAACCCTTTCGTAAATGCTTCCTGATATCCACTGTGGTGTATGTCAGGTCTTTAAACATGAAGGCGGACAAGAAAAAAAACGAAAAGATTGCATATAAAAAAAAAAACACACCAAGAAAGTAACAATGATTAAATACATGGATAATTAATAAATAAATAAATAATAAATAAATTAAATATCAATCCATCAATAAATTACACCATACCCCAAAAAATTAAACAGCCCAAACATATAGCGACCAGCAGCAAAACGGAGCTGAGCCCCATGTGTACGACTAATAATTTTGTTTTTATTAGCTTTACACGTGTCTGTTTTACTCCTGTATGACTTTAATAAACGTATTCATTTGTTATTTTCTTGGTGTGCATTTTTTTTTTACATACAATCTTTTCTTTTTTTTTCTTGTTTGCCTTCTTGTCCATGTTTGCATGATTTTATGCACCCAGACCGTGGATTTTTTTGTTTTTTCATTTTGGTGCCCCTTCTTATGATATAGATGTCATGTAAACCTCTTAGCTCAGTGTCAAAGGTCACAAGGTGTATGCATGTAGGGTGAACACACTGTAGATAAGAACACTATTTTACTTCTATAAACAATGCCGTGTCCAAAAGGCAGTTAAAGCAGTTATCTGCAGGACAAGCTAATGCTAAATACCACTAAGCCAATTATGACGAAACTAGGTGGTAAACATATACAGTATTGTGCATATATTTTAGGCAGGTGTGGGAAAAATACTGCAAAGCAAGAATGCTCTCAAAAACAGAAGGGTTTATATAGTTTATTACTGCCCTTTTCCTCCAAACCACACCAATTCTTCTAGGTACACTTGCAGAAAGTTTGTTGTTCCAGACATCTAGGAACATTAAACACAGATCTGTGGATGTAGTCTTGCTCCAATCTTTTCTGTCTCTTCATGTGATCCCAGACAGACTGGATGATTTTGACATTTGACATTTTTGTGAGAACCATATCATCATTCTAGGACAACTATTAATACTTTTATTTTTAAAAACATAAACCAGATGATATTAGCATTGTGCTGCTATAGGGACCATCTTACCTAAGTAACATAGTAACATAGTAAATGAGATTGGATGAAGACATAGGCCCATCAAGTCAACGTAAGTCAAGGCAAAAAAAAAAAAAAACCCAAGAGGCTGATGCCAATTATTCCATGTCAGGGAAAATTCTAACTCCAAATCCAGTAATCAGTATAAAGCCCTGGATCAAACTTGTCTTCACCAAAAATCTAAAACCTGTAACCTGTAATATTTTACCTTTTCAAGAAAGAAAGACATCCAGGACTTCTTGTACAATTAATCCAGCATCAAAACATCATGTGGCAGTGAGTTTCCCTGTCTATAATGGGAAAATGTTCTTTCCTCAAGTCATAGAGGATATCCCCTTGTCACTGCAACCGGCATAGGAGTAAAAAGATCATAAGAAAAGTCTTTGTACTGCCCCTTTATGTATTTTATACATTCTGGAGTCAGATTGAATAAAATTAATTGAGGTTAAGGTGAAAGTTTTTGGTTATTAGAACAACTACATTAGAGGAGACAGAAGCTGAAGATTACAAAAGTGCAAGAAATAACATAGTCGTTCTCTTTTGACTGATTGTATCGTTTAAAGATGTTTTACGGTCCTATAAGATCCCTTGGATAGGTCATCAATTGAAGATGGGAAGAGGTCCAACCCCAGGGATCCCTGCCGATCAGCTGTTGTGGGGAGACCACAGGATTTGGACTAGTGCTGCAGGCCATGAGATGAATAAATGTGACATCACATGGCTCACAGTTTCAAACAGCTGATCCAGGGGGTCCAGACATCTTCAATTAATGACAACAATATTTGCAAAAGTGAGAACAGTTTATACATGCAAAACTATGCAAAAACCACCAAAATATTTAGAACAAATGTGCAAAATAGGCCCTACTAGGTGCAATTCTATTCACAGATTCTCACTAATATTCAGTTGTCTTATACACTACTTGAAGATAATTCAAGAACTTAGAATTCTGGCAGCTGGCAGAATGTTTGTCTGTGATGAGTCTTACTAAAACAATATACGAATATTTTCTGTAAACTCCGAAAGAACAGTGTCTCGAGTGGTCGTAACATAAAATGGCTTTTGGCTCAAGAATTTGCATGTATAACTCAAGTGCGAATCTTGCATAACATGCCCCTTATGTCTCCATAATACATTGTATTTCCTTATAAGGACATATAATACACAAAGTAAGAAATATAGACATCTAAATATATATTTTTGTTATATTTCAATGGACCAGCTTGCCAAACATGCTTGCTTGTTTGTAATTGGATTATCTTGTCTTGATTCTTTCTATGTGAAGTTTTTTTTTTTTACTTTATGATGTTTTCTGCGTCCCTTCCAGGTTGGATTTATGGCCTAGTTGGACCAAGAAAGGAATTCATCATGTCTGCTGAGGACGATTAAACTGTAATAGTTTTACCTAGGGCTAAAAAATTATCTACACCCACATATTACCCCCCACACTCCTAATAACATTTACTATGTTTGATAGAGTCAAAAACAACTCAAAAACAAGTCATCAGTACAAAGTGCTGTATATAATAATTGGATTGTATGACTTCATTATAGCATCTACTTACTGTACCTACCATTCATTTGCTTATACCATACAGCAAAAAAAGAAAGCCCCCCCCCACAGTATATGGCCCCCCTTTTTTTGTCCCCCTCACAGTATATGAGCCCCTTTTTTGGCCTGTACACAGTATATGACACCCTTCCCCCAGTATATGACCCCCTTTTTTGGCCCCTACACAGTATATCACCCCCTTCCCCCCAGTATATGGCCCCCTTTTTTGCTCCCCCCCACATTATATGACACCCTTTTTTGGTCCCACACAGTATATGACCCACTTCCCCTCCCACAGTATATGATCCCCTTCTCCCCAGTATATGGCCCCCTTTTTTGCCCCCCCCCACAGTATATGACCCCCTTTTTTTGCCCTCCCACAGTATATGGCACTCCTTTTTTTGGCCCCCTCACAATATAAGACTTCCTTTTCTTGGCCCCCTCACATTATATGGCCATGTTTTTTTTGTCCCCCCCGCCCCACAGTATATAACTCCCCTTTTTTATGGCCCCCCAACAGTATATGACTGGGGCAGCATACTTTTTACTCACCCATCTACACTCCTGTTCAGGCCCCCTCCACTGCTGCCTTCAGGGTGCGCTGTAGCTGACACTGAAGAGCGCTGTATGTAGCGTCTTTGCGTCCTTCAGCATTGGGACATAAATGCAGCCTAGAGGGGCCTGCACAGGAGCGAGGATGGGTGAGTAAAAAGTATCGACCTCTACTTATTGCAATAATACAATTAGAAAAAGAATACTGACCCCAGTTTATTCCATGAGGCGCCGTCTGAGGCCATTGCCTTAGGTCATCTCATGGAAGGTGCACTCCTACTTTCACAAATGCTCAGCACTAAGTCCAGTCCTGGTTCCCTTTCCCTCCTGTGCCAGAAGATGTATGTGAATGAAGTCACTGGTCCCTCTCCAGCAACCGCTGAGACCAATCATGTGAGCATCTTACTTCCAAAGAAGTGAGTTCGGGCACAGGAGGGAAAGTGGACCAGGACTGGGCTGAGTGCCGAGCATCTGTGAAAGTAGGGGCGCACTTTCCATGAGTTGTGGCTCAGTAGGGAAAAGGAGGGAAATGGTACTCACCCGCACCCACCCTGAAATAAATCATGGACCACCCCCTTTAAAATCTTGCCTGGTGAGGTGGGAAATGAATGGAGAGGTGGCAATGACTATTTCAATTCAGGTTTATGAGTGTTATGAAAATAGTCAAGCACACATGCCAAGCAGGAACCAGGCAAGTGGGACCTGCACCTATGAGACCTTTATGGCATGGTATCACAAGCGGATGTGACTCATCGTACGCCTGAAGTACAGGTGCGTTCGCCAGGGCTGCCTTCAGGGCCTGGAAGGAGCGCTCGCAAGCATCTGTCCACTGGACAGTTTGCGGCAACTTCTTCTTGGTGAGGTCCGTCAAGGGGGCAGCCAGAGCACTATAGTTCGGTACGAACTTCTTATAGTACCCTGCCGTACCCAGGAAAGACATCACCTGTCGCTTGGTCCGGGAGGTTGGCCAGGACGTGATTACATCCAGCTTTTCAGGTTCTGGTCTCAGGGTTCCCCCACCTACCCGGTGTCCCAGGTATTGGACCTCGCGCATGCCCAGCTGGCACTTTTCCGGTTTGATGGTCAAGCCCGCACTGTGGATCCGCCTCAGCACCTGCGCCAGGTGCTGTAGGTGTTCCTCCCAAGTGGAGCTGAAGACAGCAATGTCATCCAGGTACGCAGTGGCAAACCCTTCGCATCCCGTCAGCAGGGAGTTGACCATCCGCTGGAAAGTGGCAGGGGCATTCTTCATGCCAAATGGCATGACAGTGGACTTGTACAGTCCGAAAGGGGTGATAAAGGCCGATCGGTCCTGTGCCTGAGGGGACAGGGGAATCTGCCAGTATCCCCGACTCAAGTCCATGATGGACAAGTACTGGGCCTTACCTAACCGGTCAAGCAGGTCGTCGATGCGCGGCATGGGGTACGCGTCGTCAACTGTAACCGCATTAAGTTCCCTGTAGTCTACACAGAACCGGGTGGTCCGGTCCTTTTTGGGCACAAGAACCACAGGTGAAGCCCATGCACTGTGAGAGGGCTGAATCACCCCCAGGTCCAGCATCTCGTCAATCTCCTTGCGAATCTGGACCTGTACCTCCGAGGAGACGCGATATGGCGACCGCCGGATAGGGGCATGATTCCCGGTATCCACATGGTGAATGGCCTGGTCAGTTCTCCCGGGCTTCGCGGAGAACAGACCAGGTAGGGAGTGCACAACTTCATCCAGCTGGGACAGCTGGGCCTCAGCCAGAAGGGGGTTCACCTGTGCCTTCTTGTTGGACCCATCCTCCTGAAAATGAGCAAGCAAGTCAACAAGGTCTTCTTCTTCCCCCTCCTCTAGCAGACTGCATACCGGAAAGGCACTAGCTTCCCAGTCATGATGATCCTTCATCATGTTGACATGGAAGACTTTATGCCTGTTCCGGCCTGGATCAACAGTGACCAGGTAGCTGACACTGTTGACCTGCTGGTGCACGACGTATGGACCGGTCCATTTCGCCTGAAGCTTGTCCTGGGGCTCAGGGACTAGGACCCATACTTTCTGCCCCGGCTGGTATGTTCTCTCACGGGCATTCTGATCATACCAGCGCTTCTGGTCCGCCTGAACCTGGACCAGGTTGTCATGCACCAGCTGCACCATAGCCTGCATTTGGTCACGGAATCGCAGGACATACTCCACGACTGGCACACCTTGGATGGCCATTTCTCCTTCCCAGGACTCTTTCACAAGAGTTAGGGGCCCACGTACACGTCTCCCGTACAAGAGCTCAAAGGGGGAGAACCCCGTTGAGGCTTGAGGCACCTCCCGGTAAGCGAACAGCAGGTGCGGGAGATAAGGCTCCCAGTCGCGCCCGTGGGACTCGACTAACATCCTGAGCATCTGCTTCAGGATGCCATTGAACCGTTCACACAGGCCATTGGTCTGTGGGTGATACGGGCTGGACACCAGATGTTGCACCTCTGTTACCTTACACAGGCCTTGCATCAAGGCAGACATGAACTGGGTACCTTGGTCTGTGAGCATCTCTCTGGGAAATCCAACACGGGAGAAGATGCCTACCAGAGCCTTGGCCACTACATCAGCCCGGGTGGAAGACAGAGCGACAGCTTCCGGGTACCTAGTAGCGTAGTCTACTACCGTTAATATGAAACGTTTCCCGGTGCGACTGGGAATGGACAGGGGTCCAATGAGATCCACAGCCACCCGCTGGAAAGGTTCGGTTATGATGGGCATAGGTATCATTGGGGCTTTTGAGCCTTGCCCCGCCTTGCCCATCCTCTGACAAGTGTCACATGAACGGCAGTATTTAGCTACATCTGTCCCCATTTTAGGCCAGTAGAATAAGTGACTGAGGCGAGCCTTGGTCTTAGCGATCCCCAGGTGGCCTGCCAGTGGAATATCATGAGCAATTCGCAACAACTCCACCCGATAGGGTTGGGGTACCACCAAATGTTTCTCCCTAAGCCGACTTTCTTTTCCCTTTGTGGGGATCGTTTCCCGGTGCAACCTCCCTTGCTCCCAGTACACGCGGTCCTTGTCCGACTCCAAGGGAGGTTGATCGGCACGCTCCTTCAATGCGCCCAGACTGAGGTCAGCTTGGACAGCGTTCCTGAACTCCTGACTGGAACCAGACAGAAAAGATGTTCATGTCACATACCCGCCGGACTCCTCCGGCTCCAGTGTGGGGAGGCTAGTCATGGCGGTCTCAGTGCCATCTCCGGGTGACAGAGGGAACGGCTCAGGGGTCGGAGCGCCTTCCACCCCTCTAGCACTCTGGCTGCGGGTCACCACCGCAACACCAGCAGTCCGTTCCTCATCCGGATCGGCCCTGAGATCCCCGTGACCCACCTGACCACCTGGCACATTGTCATCAGTTGGGGTTGCCCCCAGCATCTCAGAAGAGCTACCCTGTAAATCTGCAAGGCAAGAATTAGCAATTACATTGACATTGCATTCATTCATTGATTCACAGTGAACTGCATGGGTGACTGGCTCAGCCAGGGTCACACTGAGGGGGCTAACACCACCCGCAGATGTGGGAGGGGCTACAGCCAGCTCAGCATTCCACAATACCTCATTCACATGCTCACTGATTACTTTAGCTGGGCACACAGCAGGGGGAGACAGGCTGCAGACCCCTCCCTCTGCCTGTGTGACTGGCTTCAACACCACATTAAAATCATCCTTCAGTACAGACATTTTGTCACAGCGAGGTGGGGCTGCTCCCACCCCATATTGGGACACCAAGGGCCCCAAATCTGTTCCCAATAGTACATTGGCAGGCAGATTAGACATTAGCCCCACATCACGCATTCCTTTTCCCGCACCCCAATCCAAATGGACGCAAGCCATGGGCACAGTTAAGCATTCTTGTCCAATACCCCTCAGGGTCAGAGTTTTTCCAGGGATAATACTGTCCGCAGGGACCAAGTCAGGTTGCACCAGAGTAACATCCGCCCCAGTGTCCCGAAATCCCATGACCACTTTATCCCCCACAATGACCTGTTGACGGTTGGCATTGGATTGCAACCCCTCCCTCCCCACCAAGTATACAGATGGGCCAGCTGCCGTGGCTGGGGAAACAGGGGGGTTCTTAGAGCGGTTGGGGCACTCCGCCTTGAAATGTCCTGGCTGGTTACAGGCATGACACCGCCGGGCCTCTCCTTGGGACTTGGAGGGGGTCCCTGGGGCGCCCAGAGTTCTTGGGACAGGGGAAGTAGAGGGGGCACCCGGGACAGAGTTTGTCTTACCCCACTTGGAGACTGCAGGCTGTGGTGAACTCCAGCTTTGCCCCTCCTTCCAGCTTGAGGGTCTCTGCAGTGTGGCTCCTCTCTTGGCCCCTTGCTCCCTGGTGGACACATAGTCATCAGCAATCTCTGCAGCCTTGTCTGCTGTTTTTGGTTTCCAATCACACACGAACTGGCGGACCTCCAGAGGGCACACCTGGAGAAATTGTTCCTTTATCATAAGATCCCCAATTCCCTCAAACGTGGTGACAGTAAGTCCTTTGATCCACTGCCAGAATGTAGCCTCTCTGTGGGACCCCCCTGTATATTTCGGAACTTTTTGCGGTACACCTCCGGCGTGAGCCGGTATCTCCGGATCAGTGCTGCTTTGATGGTCTCATAGTCCGCGTCCTCTGGTAAGTTCGTGGAAACATCCAGGCCTTTTCCCTTCAGCCGGGGAGACAGGTAACGGGCCCATTCTGCCTGGGGAATATGATACTGCTTACATGCCCTCTCAAATCCCCGCAAGAACGAGTCCAAATCCCTGTTATCTTCCAAGATTGGAAAGTCCTCAGATCGGATCTTTAGTGCTTGGGCTCCTGGAGTTTGTGCAGGGGAAGGTTGCACCTGCTGGCGAAGTTCCAGCTTTTTTAGCTCAAGCTGATGCTCCTTCTCCGCCTGGTGTTCTGCAGCAGCAGCAGCGGCCTCTCTCTCCGCCCGGCGCTCTGCAGCAGCGGCCTCTCTCTCAGCTCGACGCTCTGCAGCTTCTTGGTACTGGTGAATCACCTGCAGACGGGCGCTAGAGTCACTGACGTCTATCTGCTGTAAGGCCATTTGCAAGTATAAGTCCATTACCCCCACAGAACTGGGGCTACTGGTCCCTCGAGGCACAGTTACCTCTGGGGCCCGGGCACCTGCGGAACCGTCTGGCATGGTGATGTTTTCTGGTGCCAGCCTCTCAGGACTTTGCTCCATTCTCTGCATAGCTGTGGCAGAATGTTCTGAATGGACAGATAGTCGGGCAGTGACCACACTGCTCTATTTCAATGGGAGTGTCAGAGATAGTCGAGCACTGTACTTCAGCTATCTCCAGCACGCCCATCGAAATGAAGAGAGCAGTGCACACACTGCCCAACCACCGCTCCATTCAGAACGGGGGATAAAAGTCCCTCTTTGTCCTGATCAGTGGGAATCTCAATTGTCAGACACCCACTGATCTGCAAGTTATCCCCTATTATATAGTTAGGGGACACCATGTTTTAGTTGGAAAACACTTACACTTAAGGACTTACATTAATCTATAACTGATGATCTACTCAAATATGTAAAACTATGAAAATGCACATTTCTATGTCTCACCATTTTCTTTTCATTTTCAGAATACTAAAAAAAACTTGTAAATATTTTTATGTCATGCAGCAAATGGAATATTAAGCCAATCCATCCATATAATGGATAAAATATATCTCTGAGCACATGTTTTATATGAGCTGGTAATTTTCAATACGGTTGACATATTGATCTTCATAGAAAGATTAATATTTAGCAGGTAACATCAGCCTAGTTACCTGCAAAATCCTGAGAGGCTGGCACCAGGTTTAAATAATGTAGCAGTTTTATTTTATTTATTTTTTATTTAGACATAAAGAAATGATTAATATATATAAAAGTGACAAGTAATTGTAAATTATGACACAAAGTATTCACAAAAATTAGGATTGTTACGTGGGTCTTAGGGATGAGCAGTGCATGACTATTCTGCAATGCAAAATCTGTAACAGGGTTCCCTCAATTATCTTTAAAAGTTTTATCCTCCGTATATGGTGCAGCAGATCTTTTTGGTTCATTAGGTTCTAGGGACAGAATGTGACTGTACATCGTATCTTACTATTAGTTTGACCAATCATGTTTATTCTTGCCTGTCAAGCAACATAGCAGGCTAACTAGAGATAAATTATGTGGAAAATTGTACAGAGGAAGGACATGGGAATATTCAGAGTAATTTTGATAAAAGTGTACCTATTGTATCACTAAATCAGATATAGTGATAGGATATTTTCCTCCCCTTTGTATCATTTCTGTAAATAGATACAGCGCACCTAGTGGAACTGTGGTGTGTAGGAAGTTAAAGGGGTTGTCCACTTTCAGACCAATATTGACACAAATGTTAGTGTTTGTATAATAAAAATGTATACAATTTTCCAATATACTTTTTGTATCAATTCAAATTTTCTAGATCTCTGGCTAAGTTCACAACTGTGTCTGAGTCTCCACCACAGAAACCGCCGAAAATCAGCGGAGAGAAAAGTCCTACATAGTTGACTTTTCTCTCCACCGGTTTCATTATAAAAACGCCAGACCCCATTATAGTCTATGGGGTCTGGGGAAGTCCACAGGTAACCGCTGTTTTAGCAGTCCAGCTCTCCATTGTTTGGGTCCCTTGACCCAACCCAACTCATGCACAGATATGAACCTAGCCTCTGCTCGCTTTCATTCATTCTGCTTATTCCCAGAGCATAAAAATCATTCCATGGTCATGTGATATACAGTCCATGGTCATGTGATGAACCCACAGGTGCACAGCTCGTTATAGTCACAGCACAGTAATTAGACATCTGCTTGGTAACGAGCTGTGCACCTGTGTGTACATCACATGACCATGGACTGTATATCACATTACCGCGGACTGTATATCACTGTATAAGCAGAATGAATGATGAGCAGAGATCTAGAAACAGAATTGATACGGAAATTATATTGGAAAATTGTACAACTTTTTTTGTACAAACAATAACATTTGTCCCTCAATATTGGTCTGAAAGTGGCCAGCCCCTTTAAGCCCACTATAATGTCCTCTCTCCTCCGGCTCGGTCATGGTCTGTTCTCAGTGACAATTGTGCTTTTTCTATCAAACCACCCAGAGACCCTTGAGACACTTGAGCCGATTTCTTGACCAATAGATGATGGAGTGCCCTTGATGTTAAGTTCTAATAATAGTCAGGAGACCTGTGGCATATCTGGAGTACTCTTTATTTCAGAAAAAAAAAATAGTTACACACCCAGTCATAAAAGATCAATTTCTGAAAGTTTCTTGGGGATTGATGGTGTGGGGCAGTCTGTCTCTGGTAAACTGGTATTACTGACACAAACTGTAGAACACAAATGTGCTGTAACACTATATGATTTAGACTGGCCTAAGCTACACTACACTAAGTGGCTGTGGGGCTAGCCCCACCCACCTAAGCTCCACCCACCTTCTAGAACAAGTGCTTGAGAAAATGCCACTCCCATTTAACAGATGTCATAGTAATTTACATGACATAATCCTTTCTTAAAGGAAAAGTGAAATATCTTAGCAAAACTGTGAGAAACATAGAAATTGCATAAAGTTACTCGGCAGCATCAGTTCATGTAAAAAGAAAAATGTCACAAGGTAATGTTCCAGTGGGACATCACACACAAATGCATACTGTACTTGCTAAGCTGGTGAGCTCTTCCAGTTGGTAAGTCAGACAATCTACTACTCCTCCCTGCTGCTCTAGTAGATGCACTGGGATGGACAAAGGGACTGATTTATGATATTTTGCACAATTTTCTGGCAATTTTCTGGTATACAGGCCAAAAACAGTCAAAATTTTGTCACTTGTGCCTTTTTCGGGGGAGTAGAGCAAAAATTGTGACTGTTGTTCATTTTGTACCCTGCTTGCCAGTTTTCAAAAAAGTTGCTGGATTGGGACAGGGATACCTTGTCTCAATATATATTTATAGCTTATGTCAGAAAACTGGCAAAAGTTGTAGCTGAAACCTAAGTCAGTCCCCAACTGGTAGAGGCCAGAGCACAAAATGATTAAGACTGGTGCACAAAGTGCCCATTTAAGGAAGGTTCACAGCTGCATTCGGACCCCATGAATGGAAACCCAACCCACATAAAAAAGTGGTTACCTTAGGAAACCTGCGGACCCCATAGACTATAATGGGGTCCGTGTGGTTTCCGCTCGGTTTCCCCCCCGAAAGGGGTGGCAAAATGCGGAGAGAAAAGTCCTGCTTGCAGCGCTTTTCTCTGTGCATTTTTCATGCGGAGAGGGGAACGGAATCCCCGAACGTAGTACATGCACAGGTGTGAACCCAGCGTTACTCAATCAGCCTCACTGAGTGCGAGATTCTGCTCTAGCTGCCTCCAGCTTACCCCACTTCCCTGTATTTACTGTTTTTTGAGATTAAGGGAAAATATATTGACATGTATTACATAACCTTACTATCTTCCACCATTGAATACACATCTGCTAACTCAGGGGTAGGCAACCTTTTTTTGTTCGGCGTGTCGATTTTAATTAAAAAATCGAAGCTGAGGTACTCGGAGTGCCGGTCAATAATTGTAAGTCTGACGACCCCTAAACTAAAGTCATATACCACAAACCATAACACAGAAGTGCTGCCACCAAATGCTTTAGGACACATGCGTTTACTGCTATTTCCTGGGACGCAGCTGTACTTTCCAATTAGAAGCAAAGTACATGTGCAGCCCCCAATTAGTGGTAAATGTGTCCAGGAGCAGCGTATGGCGGCATCTTTATGGTGAATACACACTATGTGTCTGGATGCAGATATAGTCTTAGGCCACTGGAACTTTTACTTCAATGTAAAACTGCGTTCACATGGTGCATTTTTCTGTGCAAAAACACATCCTTAATGCAGAAAACACACCGTTATACAGAATAATGTCCCATAGTGACCCCTGCACAAGGTATTATATCCCATAACAGCCTCTGCACAAGGTATTATATCCCATAACAGCCTCTGCACACCGTATTATGTTACATAGTGGCACCTACACACCATATTATGTCACATAGTGGCCCCTGCACACGGTATTATCTCATATAGTGACCCCTGCACACCGTATTATGTCACATAGTGACCTCAGCACACGGTATTATGTCACATAGTGGTCCCAGCACACGGTATTATGTCATATAGTGGCCCCAGCACATGATATTAGGTCCCATAGCGGCCTCTGCACACGGTATTAGGTCCCATAGCGGTCCGGTATTAGGTCCCATAGCAGTCCCTGCACACGGTATTAGGTCCCATAGTGGTCCCTGCACCCGGTATCATGCCCCATAGCGGTCCCTGCACACGGTATTATGCCCCATAGCGGTCCCTGCACACGGTAATAAGTCTCATAGCGGTTCCTGCATACGGTATTAGGTCCCATAGCGGTCCCCGCACACGGTATTAGGTCCCATAGACCCCCGAGTATAATAAGTGCAGGACCAAGAGAGGGGACAAACATAAAAAAACAATGAACTCACCATTCCACGCTTATTAAGTCTCCGCTTATTATACTGGGGGTCTGAAGAGACCCCACAGTATAATAATAGCAGTTTCGTTTCGGCCGTGTTTGGTCCGATTGAAGCTGCTGGGTGAGGACTCCGCTGCTGTGCCAGGGGAATAAGCCTTGCGTGCCACTCTTGGCACGCGTGCCAGGGGTTGCCGACCCCTGTGCTAACTTATAGCATTGTATGTAGGGATGATCAAACTAGTTGGTAATGAGCCAGGTTCATTATAGATTTTTGTGGTTTGTCATCTACAAATCACTATTATACTCTGAGGTCTTTTCAGATCCCGGAGTATAATAAAGGCCCAGGGAGGTGAGTAAACAGAACAGACAGTCATACTCACTTCTTGTTGGCTCCGGTGCAGGTTACCATCCTCTTTGGACTTCTTCCAGCCTCCTGAATTATGTCAGTGGCTGCTGTGGACTAGTGAGACCTATGACTGGGCCTCAGCAGTCACATGGCACATGTCAACGCTGTGACACATAGACGCAAGCGTCATGACATGGGCATGTTCTATGTGAACAGTGAGGCCTAATCACAGGCTTCAGTGGTCTTTTGGGGCTGCTCACGTCATTCAGAAGGGCACAATAGGCCCAAAGAGGTCAGGGTCCTATATCTGCGACAAAGCCCAGGAGACATATGATTTAACAGCAGTTTGGTTTGGTTTGGTTCAAACAAGTTAGGTCTGAAATGAAACTGCCAGGCAAACCTTGCAAATATTCACAAGATGAATCTAAATCTATGAAAACCTTCATTTTATCTTACGTTGCACAGTTGAAGCCATTCTATTGTTTTCTATTGTTGCTTATTTCATGATAGGGAGAAGCTGACTGACTGTAGTGTTCTTAAGGCTAAGGCCTCACGTAGCAAACAGCAGTGAAAAATGCTGCAGAAAAAAATGCCATGTTTTTCATAGCATTTTGCTGCATTTTTCTCTGTTTTTTCTTCCCTTATTAAGTCTATAGGGAAAACACTTGTGTTTCCGCAGCTAAAAGTGACATGCTGCATTTTTTAAAAATGCGGCCTTTATGCGTCTCTTTATTGCCTCGATAATCCAGAATCTCTTTCGCTTTGCTGGTATTGTAAAACACAGATTTTTACCGCAGAAGCCAAAAACGCTGTGTTTCCGCAATGGGGGCTTTAGCCTTAATGGGATTAATTAATATCTGCCCCAAGCACTACTAGATTTACATATCTCTAGTTCTGATACATCTCAGTATCTATGTATAATATTTGTAGATCTTTTTACAAACTGCTGAAAGGTAGTAGTTTTGTACTATAGAGTATATCTACTTCTTATAATTCAAAACTATGCAACTTTTTAAGTGAACCTACATGAACCATAAATTCATATAAACTCCCTACAGCTACACTACTCCCTTAAGTCTTACTAAATGTTCCAAAGTATTACTTTATGTAAAAACATATGTGCCAGCCCACAAAATATTTGGAAGACTAAAAATATCTGTTTACTGTGGGAAATATTTCTTGCTTTGGAAATCATATTTAATTTGTTGTAAAAGATAGCTTTCAAGTATAATAATAAAAAAATGATATTTATTTCCAAACATATAGCATCAAATAATGCAACACTTTAAACCCAAACCTGACATTGATAATGCAATACAGTACTGAGTGAGCCAATATTATAACATCCGTCCCCCTTAAAGATCTACTTTCACAAGTTCTTAAAATGAACAAAACATTAAAATTAAAAGTGCGTAGGCAAAATGTCTGAAGCTTGTATGCGCTGAAATAAGAAAGAACAGTAGGGAGCTAGACAGGCAGCAAAGGTTATCATAGAAAGCCATTTATTTCACAAGTCTTTTTGTTCTGTTTGAACCACTCAGTGTGAATGGAAATAAAGCATTGGAATTACGGGTCTAACATTATTGACCTTATTTACTTTGGCTGAGAATGTACTTTCTTAATTAAAAAAGTTTGGCTTCATGTGGGGTTTGTATCGGTTCATACTGTGAGGATGACCTACACACATCCTCTGGAATACCTCAGTTAGGACAGGAAATTGAAGTACTGTATGATATTGAAAACTCTTCGTTCATTGTCCATGTAAAGCCAGGGATGCTTTTCTGATGACAAAACAACATGGCTTAATATGATGATAAGATGATAGAATTTAGTAAGACTTTCCTCCAAAGTACGACAATGTTTTAGTATTGATGATCTTTGACATCATAAGGGTCACATAAAAGCATATACAAAGCATGTCATGACGGCTTCATACTAGTATCGGTGTCCATCTTCAGGACATCGGGAACTGCAGTTTTAACTGCATTATTCATATCTATCGGCTTACTATTTGAACTATTCTCCTGATGAACCCATAAAACTCTGGGGGAAACACGTAGAGATTGAATTCCTAATATTGGTGGCGTCGATATGTCTATATTTTATAGACGCTAACGGTGAGCGCATTCTTCCCTAGGTGATCAGCATACTGTATTCTTTGCTCACATTCACATTGGCGCTGGTTATTGCTTCTTGCGTTCTGGCTATTATTCCTTGCTGTTTTGTTGCTTGTATTCGTATTCCTGACCTCTGGTCTTGACTTTTGACTATTCTCTTGGATTTTGATTCTGTACTACATTGCTTGCCTGTTACTGAACCCTTGGCTTTCTGACCTCCCTTTTTGTTGTCTGTTCTGTCTGTGTTCTGTGTTGTCACTTTACTCAGTATAGGGCTCGTCTTCAGGTTGTCCTTTTACTGTTTAAGGTAAACTGAGGCAATAGGAAGGGACAGTGGCTGGGGTGAGATTAGGGCTCACTTGTCTCTGTCCTTCCTCCCAGTCCCCTGCAGTAGTGTGAGGGTATTGCTATGTCTGGCAAGACCCTTACAACAGCACCTATAGAAGTCTATGTACCATTTGCACCCTCCTACATTTCTGATTTCATAAGGTATCATGTGGTATCATTAAAAAATGGAACATATTGCATTTCTTCTAAAAGAGATCTTCGTCCTAATACAAAGCCATACAGAAGCACCATATGGTGGTACATGGAGTTTGAGTGGCACCATATGGAATATCTGAGTGGTGTGGTTGACTCCACTAGTCCATGAACATGATATGACAATGGTAAAAATGATTAAGATTAATAGGGGTGCCCAAACTTTTTCATATGACTGTATATCAGACGGTGACCCTAGGAAAGTTTACTGTGGGTTATATGGTGATTAGCTAATGTTTGGGCATAAAACTAGCCTCACATAGCTATACAGGACACTGTATTCTATATTACCTCGGTGAACGTTTTGCTTGAGGTTGTGATTTTCTATTTTTATTAGATCACATTGGTATTTGCGCCCATGGTGTGCAGACTTCATATAACTATTACTGACACATTAATAGAAGTCTGCGTTACTAACACTGCGCGACATTTTGCTTACTTATTGGCGTTAGGTTCAGTTATATCATTACCTTTCATCTTTGCCACCAATTACGCGCATGCTAAGCTTTATTTATCCATTATGGTTTTTATATATATTGAGCCGATACTCTTTCATACAAAAAGTGAATTATAAAAGGGTTCAGAGGTTGGGCATTTTTGTCTATTTATCCCTAAGAGGAATCAAACTCCTTTCAATCACTGGATTGGGGTGGGACCATAAACACTGATATGCATGGACTTAGATCCCATTAACCCTATATTTAACGGACGCGTTTCCTCTTATAAATCTTGGGGACATAATACGCTAGCCCTATACTGTCCTTTTGATTGGATACATTATCTAGATGAACCTATAGTTTGGGTTCAATTTGGATTTGAATAATTTTTTGTGGCTTATTCAGTTTTAAATATCATTATTAAAAGTTAAATTTTAAACAAATAAACTTTTTTTTTTTTTGGTGCTATTTGTTTTGCTTCTACAAAGCATGTCATGTATCAGTGCAATTACACATGTTATCTGAGGGCATTTAAAGGGAGTCTGTCAGGTCCAACATTTCTGCTAATCCAATAATAGTGCCATATAGGGGTCTTTAATAGAAGCAGAAATGTACCTTTGTAGCCATAAACAAATGATGCAATGGAGACACGGATTATGGATATGTAAGTCTGCCTGCAAGTGATCTGGGGCAGGTATGATTTACCAGATTTGGCCACAGTCAACCATAATGCAGACAATGTCTAAAGGGGAAGCATTGGGAATGGGTTCCAGAGGAGAGTCCGAGTCTTTGTAGGTGTCAGTGGGGAATTCTGGCAAATCAGGCCCCACCCCCAATGCACTTAGAGACTGATTTCCATATCCATAAAATATGATTATCTCTGCATGGCTTCATCAGTTTGTGACCACAAAGATATGTTTCTGCTTCTTTTAAAGACCCCTATATGGCACAATTATTGGTTAGGAGGCATATTGGACATGACAGACTCCCTTTAAAAATGGCATCCATCATCAAAGTTCTAGCTATTGATGACTTTTTTGTCGACAAAATGGAGTACAGTTTTATGATTGCACATTTTACTTAAAGCGTACCTATACTTTCGAAAAACCTTTGATTTTCTGGCAGTATTTGTGTCATTAATACATTTTATAATATACTTTGATAATGGGTTTTAGCTCCTTTCTGTGAAATCCTGCACTGAAATTCACTTTCTGTCCCCTGTTTCTCTATTAGCATTAGGAATCCTCACTGTTTCTGAAACAGTGAAGCTGAGGCTAGGGGGGAGGTTGGTCTCCTCAAACACATATATCACACTTATAAGCAATATAAAATATAGAAACATGTTTTTGGTGTCTTAGCTTCACCTCACATAGGTAGCCATCTCAAGTAACTGTGGATATTGGTTGATTCACAAATAGCTTATTTGATCTTATTCCTGTGTGTGGAATAATAGCAACTAAATTATTAATGAAAGTGAATTGTCACATGTCCTTTATAAAGGGAGAGTACAGTCATGGCCAAAAGTTTTGAGAATGATACAAAATATTAATTTTTACAAAGTCTACTACTTCAGTTTTTCTAATGGCAATTTGCATATACTCCAGAATGTTATAAAGAGTGATCAGCTTAACAGCAATTACTTGCAAAGTCAATGTTTGCCTAGAAAATGAACTTTATCCCCCAAAACACATTTCAACATCATTGCAGCCCTGCCTTAAAAGGACCACCTAACATCGTTTCAGTGATTGCTCCATTAACACAGGTGTGGGTGTTGATGAGGACAGGGCTGGAGATCAATCTGTCATGATTAAGTAAGAATGACACCACTGGACACTTTAAAAGGAGTCTGGTGCTTGCCATCATTGTTTCTCTTCTGTTAACCATGGTTATCTCTAAAGAAACACGTGCAGTCATCATTGCACTGCACAAAAATGGCCTAACTGGGAAGAGTATTGCAACTAGAAAGATTGCACCTCAGTCAACAATCTATCGCATCATCAAGAACTTCAATGAGAGAGGTTCCATTGGTGCCAAAAAGGCTCCAGGGCGCCCAAGAAAGACCAGCAAGCGGCAGGACCGTCTCTTAAAAGTGTTTCAGCTGCGGGATCGGGCTACCAGCAGTGCAGAGCTTGCTGAGGAATGGCAGCAGGCAGGTGTGAGTGCATCTGCACACACTGTGAGGCGGAGACTCTTGGAGCAAGGCCTGGTCTCAAGGAGGGCAGCAAAGAAGCCACTTCTCTCCAGAAAAAACATCAGGGACAGACTGATATTCTGCAAAAGGTACAGGGAGTGGACTGCTGAGGACTGGGGTAAAGTCATTTTCTCTGATGAATCCCCTTTTCGATTGTTTGGAACATCTGGAAAACAGCTTATTCGGAGAAGAAGAGGTGAGCGCTACCACCAGTCTTGTCTCATGCCAACTGTAAAGCATCCTGAAACCATTCATGTGTGGGGTTGCTTCTCAGCCAAGGGAATCGGCTCTCTCACAGTCTTGCCTAAAAACACAGCCATGAATAAAGAATGGTACCAGAATGTCCTCCAAGAGCAACTTCTCCCAACCGTCCAAGAGCAGTTTGGCGCTCAACAATGCCTTTTCCAGCATGATGGAGCACCTTGCCATAAAGCAAAGGTGATAACTAAATGGCTCAGGGAACAAAACATAGAGATTTTGGGTCCATGGCCTGGAAACTCCCCAGATCTTAATCCCATTGAGAACTTGTGGTCAATCATCAAGAGACGGGTGGACAAACAAAAACCAACAAATTCAGACAAAATTAAAGCATTGATTCTGCAAGAATGGACTGCTATCAGTCAGGATTTGGTCCAGAAGTTGATTGAGAGCATGCCAGGGAGAATTGCAGAGGTCCTGAAGAAGAAGGGTCAACACTGCAAATATTGACTTGCTGCATTAACTCATTCTAACTGTCAATATAAGCTTCTGTTACTCATAATATGAATGCAATTATATTTCTGTATGTGATAAAAACATCTGACAAACACACATAAAAACCAGAGGGCAGCAGATCATGTGAAAATATAATATTTGTGTCATTCTCAAAACTTTTGGCCATGACTGTATGCTGTCAGGATACATTTCTGTGATGAGCCCAAGGAAACCCAATCCAGTGTGCCATCCTCAAGACTCCTAGAAAAATAGGTTTCTGATATGTTGAAGTAAAATGTAATAATGTAGAGAAGAATTTAGGCTATGGCCCCATGCAGTGAATGCTGCAAAAAAACGCTGCGGAAAAAAAAAATGCGGTGGAAACGCTTTGCATTTTTGTCTGCAGCATTTTACATTGCATTTTCGCATAATTTTCCTCTGCAGACTTTCTGCCCCTTATACTGTATCTATATGGTAAATGCTTGGATTTCCACAAGTATAATAGACATGCTGCGATTTTCGAAAATGTGACCATTTTTGAAAACGTAACTTCTCTGATACGGATATTTTTCTGCAATGTGTGGATGGGATTAGCCAAAATCCCATCCACTTTGCAGGTACTGTAAAAGGCAGGGTTTTCGCAACATGACTCTTCAGCCTTAAACAAGAAAAAAAATGTTAATTTTGGACTTTACCTTTCATTTCCAAAATTTCACCACACTTAAATCTTTTCTCAGCGGTTTTATTGTTGCAAACCTCTCTAAGACAAAGGGTTACTCAGAACAGTGGGATTTTGCTTTGGATGTTGTGAAAGAGAATTCCAGCCATTTCAATCTGTAAGCGGTGCCAAAAGGTTTTGGACTCTCTTTAAAGCGCTACAGAGTCTTTGTTTAGGAAACCAGTGGAGGTCCACATCTATCCGAGATCTATGACATGTCAGAAGGTCATTTTCAGTTGGATTTCCCCTTTAAAAAATACTTAATAACAACCACATATTATTGCTCATTCTCCACATATTTTAACTTATATAAGCTACAGCATGTGAAATTTATATAATGTTGTAACCTAACAATGAAATCAATGTAGTGCTAAACAACAAAAAAAGTTATACTTAAATCCAGATTTATCTTAAATTCTCAAACTTCTTTTCAGCCGTTCCTCTAGTATTGCCTTCATTGTACAAATATAACTATTGTGCTATTCCTTTTCTTATGCACCACATGCAGTGTAAACTTGATGGTAATACTTGGAGGAATCTGGAATTCTTGCGTTAAGTTCTCTTTTGATCTGCTCTGCTGGATTCAAAAGTTCATATCCCAAAGGGTCAATATTCCAATTATTCAAGTTATTTCTGGTCACTAAAATATACACCTGAATACACACAAATCCTACTTTCCAAAGTTTGATTTATATATACAAATATACAGCATTGAAACGGCTCTTTCAAATTAATATCCTGCCCTATATAAAGACAGACAGAATCTTACAGTGACCATTGTGTTCTACTAGAAGCCAAAAACGCACAAAAATAAATGTGAATTTGGCCAATATGGTGGTATGGTTCTGATAGGGCAAAACCCAAAAAGGGCAAAAACTTTTGACTAACAGAGTCTACTTCCAATAGAGGGAACCCTCATATACCTTAAAAGGCTTATAGAAATTGTTTTTTTAATGAACACAGTCTTTAATAATAGACAAAATAATTTAACCAGGCATTATAGAAAAAACAAGCTCATAGGCAGGAATCCAGAACGCAAATGTCCTGAAGAGAGAAATAAAATGCAGGTGTACAAAAAGACTATAAACTAAAATGCCAACACTAAGAGTAAATCTAATGCTAAGCAAGAAACCAAAAGGTCCAGAATTTTGTCTCCAATTTGGCTCCTGGGAGAGCAAATTTCCATATTACCTACCTCTGTCGTACTACCTGGCTGCACTTGCCAGCATGCTCTCTTTGTCCACTGTACTATTCATGGCTCCTGTGCCCCATTCCTTGACTGTAGGGTGTAATGGCCCTTTAAGAACCTATAAACCTTGCACTCTGCTCCCAATCTCCTGCACTTGTGGCCTATTTAAGGCATCTTTTCACACAGGTAGGTGCTTGAGCAAAAGATTCCTAGGTTGCTAGTGTGAAAAGTGTTTCTCTGTACTCTCCCCTGTTTCAGACATTGGACCTGGAAATCAGTGAAGCGAGCAGGATTTTTTTAAATGTTTTTTTCACCTAATTAAATATTCAGATACATGGACATACACAGAAATTAGTAGGCCACTTTTTCTGAAAAAAAAAAAACCAGCAGCAATTACAGTTGTTCTTACCTCTTCTTACAGAGTCCACTAGTCCAGCTGACAGGCAACAACCTTTTCAGTTACATTTTTCTTCACAGGCTACCTTATCTGACTATATACTGACCTACTGCTACCTTTTCATTAAAAGGTTAATGATTCCCTGACAGGGTAAGTGTCTGAAGAGTGAAGAAATCAGGCGATACCTTTTAGAGGCTAACTGACTATATTTGATAAGTAGTAAGCTTTCAGAAGACTAGCTTCCTTCATCAGACATAGTGTTATACAAGAACTGAAAATTCACAGATTTTTTATACCCTATACACATGGTCTTCAAAGGATTTTAGAGTCCTTAAAAAAAACAAAACAAAATACAATCTAAGTAGAGACGTTATTTACAACCGGTCAAAAAACAATCAGGAAAGTTGGTGTCTATCAGAGTGTATCATAAATCTCAGTAAATCTCAGGAGTGGAGGGGGGATGTATGATGCGCCATGGGTCCAATAGCAATTGTCTACCCTGCATCCATGGCAGGTATCCCTTTAACTGATAACCAGTATATAAGAACGCCCTAATCCACTTAATAAGCTTATATTTCTGTTTTTAAGTATGGCTTGTATATGTTGTTGCATATTGTCTTATGTGATATTGACCAGAATACAATGCACAGAAGGAAACAAGTAAATAGTAGCATATGCCTGAGCTGTTTATATAGGAACATGAGAGCTAAGTACCGGTTTATTTCCTGATCAGCCTTGTGGAAATGATAAAATGTTCACTGCAAGGACTAATCAGCAGTTACGTAAAATGAAGACAACTGTCTAGTTCCGTATGGTTTGTGTATAAACACGAGCACAATCCTTACTTTGATAATTAGTAACACTAATTAAGCAGCATTTGCAGTTGTCTACAATAAAAAGTGCGAAGAGCAAGCAAACTCTGCCCAGAAGAACACTACACTTATCACTGAATGCAAACAAAGGGATGGTCTGTGAAGTCTAGTAAACAGCAGAAAAGAAGGTATTGATAGTACCGTCATAACAGGGAAAGTTATCATCACCCACAATCTGTTCTTCACTCTGAGGTGCTACTCCATAGCTCACACTTCCCATGTCTACAATTAAAGCAGTGATACTTCGTGTAAGGTTTACTGCTCAAGCTTTTAAACACGGTCTTAAATCTATTTATTTTCCTTATGTAAATTTGTAGAGGAAAACATTTTATTGTTCCATGGCTGAAATTCTCAAAACAAAATTTCTCCAAAAACTTCTACATACTGTACATTTTTTATAGCTTTTTTTATTAAATATAAAATTTTACATATGAGTGAGACAAGATTACTTTTGCCTTTCTCCACTCCAATTTTACCATACACTGTAATTCAGTAGTATTGCAGTTTTTAGTATATGCAATCTAATGATCACAGATTCAATACCCCTGGTCATACCAAAAACTATATAAATTTGTAATTGCTGTGATTGTACTGACCCTCAAAATATAGTCATTTTTACTGCATGGTGAATGCTGTAAATGCAAAACCCATAAGAAAACTGCACAATCACATTTTTTTTCCAATACCACCCCATTAAATGGTGCCATTGGCAAAAAAAATTGTGGGTCAAAAAATAAGACCTCTTACAACTCTGCGAATGTTAAAATAAAAGGGATAATTAATAGTAAAAAAAAACTTGTAATATGAGATATTATACTGTATATGGAACTGCTCTTGGAGATGTTAAATAGATGTTTGCTTTACTTTCATAAAATAGTGTGAATTGAGTCTGACCCTTTTACTTATCTGGAAGTAATAAAAATCACATGATTGCTTAATATTCTTGTTGTGCCAAAAGGGTGCTTTGAGCAACATTAATTTTTTTGGTGATGATATCTTTACTAGAGATGGGTGAGTTGGTTCATACCGAGTTGGGTTCGACTTGAATATTCCATATTGTTTGTTTTTTTACAAAACCAAACACATGGAGATTTGTCTCTGATGGACTAAAATGGCTGCATTATACTCTGGGGTTTCTTCAGACCCCAAAGTATAATAGGCCCAGGTGAAGTGAAAAAAAAAAAATCTTACTCACCTTGGGTCTCCTTGTGGAGTCCAGCGCACTCCCAGTGATGTCCAGTGCTCTTCTGTGACATTATCGGGCCAGGTTCAGGGATGAGGCATTTGATTGGGCCCATGTGATCGCTGGTGGCCCATTTACAGGGCTCAGCATTGACCCCGCACCAACGGCATCATAGAAGAGAGCCGAACATCTGCAGGAGAGCGTCAGATGCCATGATGAGGCCCAAAAGACATAATGGAAGGTGAGTATGAATGCTTTTTTTTTATTTTTTTCCCCTTTCCTGGGCCTCCACCAATTATACTCTGAAGAGACCCTAGAGTATAATATAATGTCACTTTAACATTGACATAACTTTGGCTGTGTTGCTTTAGAGAGCGAGAAATTAGTCCTAAGAGTATTCTACTCTATGTTTTAAGCCAATTTAAGGTGTGGTTCGTATCGAACTTGTTCGACTGGAAACAAATCAGTGACCCGAGCTGCTGAATCCAAATACAAAATTAATCCTGAGAGGTTCACCCATCTCTAATCTTTACCCTATATTTTATACAAAGACCTATCTAGCGAGTAGGATCTATGCTTAATTTCAATTCCCCAGATTCCAATAGTTCATATATTTATCTCTAAACAGGAAAGACCCAGCCTTTACCAAGATGTCATTTGTTGCATCCAATATCTGTCTAAGGGGTCCAGCAAGGGATTAGTTCTTGAAATCCAGAGTTTTCAATTTACCCTCATCCTTAGGATATCTGAGAAATTTCTGTTTTATTATAGGGTACGTTGCTTTCCATACTAAATTATTAAACAGAGCCTGTCACCAGGAAACCAGCCACAGTGCACTGTAGGGGACATTATCCTGAGCACCATCTTTAGATATCATGTTTCCTGCTTGCAGACTCCTTTTAATAATTATATCTATTGTCTTGAAAAAAATATATCCCCTATAAAAATCTGAGCATTGACAAAATAATAGATTGAGAAAGGAAGTGGGAGTCACTTTCATATCCTATCTTTATCTCTTACCTTATGTAATAATGGAATAATGCAACACTGATAACTTACCTTGCCTAACCTCTGCTGCGCACCTTCAGCATCCTTTTCGGTGGTCTTCTGGCCTCTTCCAACCTCATGGGCCACTTTCCTTTCATTCCTTTCATTATTCTGTTTCTATACCAGTGAAGACAGGAAGAAACAGGGTGTGAATGTTTTTGGAAAATTTATGTAATAATATTTTAAAGGGGTTGTCCAGGAATATGGATCTTTTGAGCTATCTTTAGGAGTCAATAGAGTGGAGTTGTATTACTAGAGCCCCCGACTGCTACACTGAGCACAGAACAACCTCCCACCAATCAGGTAATTATTGTCTGTACTAATAATAGGCAATAAAATCCATATTCCTGGACAACCCCTTTAAGCATTGTTAATGTGATTTATGATATTTTTAAATAATAAAGTAAAATGTAAAAAAAAACAAAAAAAAATAAAAATTTGAAAAAGTATTAGATGTATCAAAGACTTGGATACAAAAAAAAAGATTTTTCAGTCTTTCCTTTCAATGTTTTCTTCTTTATGGAGCTACTGGTTTAGGCTAAAAAAAACAGCCACAAACAGCAAAAACTGCCACAAAAAAGTATGCATGAATTCAAGCATAAGGCTGAGGCCCCACATTTGTTGCAGGAGTGGATTGAGCAGAAGGTAGAAGTATAAGAGCTTCCTATATATTTCCCATTCTTTTTGTAGACATTCTTGGCTTTGGCTCAAAAAACTGGGGCAAAATATGCAAAAAAAAAAAGCTGTGCTTCTACAACGTGGGGTTCTTAAAGAGGACCTTTCATTTCCTCATGCATAAGCGGTTTTATATACCGCTATAAAGTCAACAGTGCGCTGAATTCCCGTTTTGTTCCCCAGGGCGTTAATTTCGGCACCGATATCTCCCCACTGTCAGAAAAAAAAAAACCTGTTAATTTTAGCTGCAGAATTCCAAGTACTTTCCCTATAAATTGAATAGGGGAAGAAACAACAAAGAAAAAAACTGGAAAAACTCAATGAGTGTTTGCTGTGTTTTGCTACCTGGGGCCTTACCCCAAGAGTATTTTTACATACAGAGGGATTGATACAGTGCCTTGCGAAAGTGTTCGGCCCCCTTGAACTTTTCAACCTTTTGACACATTTCAGGCTTCAAACATAAAGATATAAAATTTAAATTTTTTGGTGAAGAATCAACAAGTGGGACACAATTGTGAAGTAGAACGAAATTTATTGGTTATTTTAAACTTTTGTAAAAAATAAAAAAACTGAAAAGTGGGGCGTGCAATATTATTTGGCCCCTTTACTTTCAGTGCAGCAAACTCACTCCAGAAGTTCAGTGAGGATCTCTGAATGATCCAATGTTGTCCTAAATGACTGATGATGATAAATATAATCCACCTGTGTGTAATCAAGTCTCCGTATAAATGCACCTGCTCTGTGATAGTCTCAGGGTTCTGTTTAAAGCGCAGAGAGCATCATGAAGACCAAGGAACACACCAGGCAGGTCCGTGATACTGTTGTGGAGAAGTTTAAAGCCGGATTTGGATACAAAAAGATTTCCCAAACTATAAACATCCCAAGGAGCACTGTGCAAGCGATCATATGGAAATGGAAGGAGTATCAGACCACTGCAAATCTACCAAGACCCGGCCGTCCCTCTAAACTTTCATCTCAAACAAGGAGAAGACTGATCAGAGATGCAGCCAAGAGGCCCATGATCACTCTGGATGAACTGCAGAGATCTACAGCTGAGGTGGGAGAGTCTGTCCATAGGACAACAATCAGTAGTACACTGCACAAATATGGCCTTTATGGAAGAGTGGCAAGAAGAAAGCCATTTCTCAAAGATATCCATAAAAAGTCTAGTTTAAAGTTTGCCACAAGCCACCTGGGAGACACACCAAACATGTGGAAGAAGGCTCTCTGGTCAGATGAAACCAAAATCGAACTTTTTGGCCACAATTCAAAACGATATGTTTGGCGTAAAAGCAACACAGCTCATCACCCTGAACACATCATCCCCACTGTCAAACATTGTGGTGTCAGCATCATGGTTTGGGCCTGCTTTTTTTCAGCAGGGACATGGAAGATGGTTAAAATTGATGGGAAGATGGATGGAGCCAAATACAGGACCATTCTGGAAGAAAACCTGTTGGAGTCTGCAAAAGACCTGAGACTGGGATGGAGATTTATCTTCCAATAAGACAATGATCCCAAACATAAAGCAAAATCTACAATGGAATGGTTCACAAATAAACGTATCCAGGTGTTAGAATGGAAAAGTCAAAGTCCAGACCTGAATCCAATCGAGAATCTGTGGAAAGAGCTGAAAACTGCTGTTCACAAACGCTCTCCATCCAACCTCACTGAGCTCGAGCTGTTTTCCATGGAAGAATGGGCAAGAATTTCAGTCTCACGATGTGCAAAACTGATAGAGACATACCCCAATCGACTTGCAGCTGTAATCGCAGCAAAAGGTGGCGCTACAAAGTATTAACTTAAGGGGGCCGAATAATTTGGCATGCCCCACTTTTCAGTTTTTTATTTTTTACAAAAGTTTAAAATATCCAATAAATTTCGTTCCACTTCACAATTGTGTCCCACTTGTTGATTCTTCACCAAAAAAATTAAAATTTTATATCCTTATGTTTGAAGCCTGAAATGTGGCAAAAGGTTGAAAAGTTCAAGGGGGCCGAATACTTTCGCAAGGCACTGTTTATTAGCTGAGGGGCAAATATCCTGCATCAGTCTTAATACCTTTTACTGATGTGAAATGCACCCAAATTATTAAGAGTCTCAAGTCTTAATTTAGGCACATCTCAGAAGGTCCATGTGCCAGAATTTTGCCATTCAGAAAGTGAATAAATATATATATATATATATAAGAGATTGCAGCTATAACTTTCACCAGTTTTGTTGGGCGAGCTACAGTAAATATGTCAATCCAACATGTCCTCTCCCCTGCCCAACATGATCTCCATCCTGCTCTGGCCACTTTTTAAAAAAAGTAGCATGCGTAGTGGAAAAATCTGCTATTTTTTTACGCAAAAGTGGTGTTCACCAAAAAATGTAATTTTCGTCAGGCATTTGACCTAGTAAAACTTGTGGCTCAATAAAACGTCATTAAAAACTGCAGTGAAATTCTTACAGAAACTCTGTGTGTGAAACCAGCCTTAGAGATGAGTTTTATATGTTTTTCTTTGAATGCCCAAAAATCCAGAATGTCTGACTATTCATCACTATTGAGTCCAATTGATGCGGAATTGAAGGCATTTTACCAGATGTACATTTGTGCATTCAGGCATATTTCTTGTACTCGCATCACTCATATAAGGTCAGTAAGTCATTTACTGTCTCTAGAAAATAACTTATTTTGACTTTCAATGTTCTTGTTGAATATGAAAACAAAATTGGAATAGCAAAATAATTTAGCTTATAATTAATGCCTTAGAGATTGTAAAGATCGAAACATTGATTCTTATAGCTAAAAAAAAAAAGAATTTATAATATAGCTGACTTGACCCAAAGTCAGCAGGAAGTGCAAGAGTCAAATTGCATTAACTAGGTAGATTCATGAAAGTTTAAATGTCTAGGCTACAACCCTGACACAATATCTGACCGCAGTGATCAGCTTCAAAAACCTTTCCCTCTGTAGAATATCTGTGCTGGCGGGATTTCTTTTTTTTCTGTTTTCTGATCCTCTCTGTGGGACAGGGAAATTCCAATACTGTCTTTCATTTTGTAATTGAAAATACCGTCCCACTTAAAAGCAGAGGGAATCAATAGTAAGAGTCAACCTAATAGTTTGAAATAAGACTGCAAAAAAGATGAGGAACCTAAATTGAAGTTGAAAACATTTTCCGAAGAAAATATTATGAGCTGCTATAAACTCTAACTGCATATTTCTTGCAGAAAAATTCACGTATATGGCTAGTGGAAATTGATTTTATTAGCATATTACAGAAATGAAAGAATTTCTCAGTTGATGATGCTTTTGTTGCCTTTGTGAATACCAAAACTATAGTTTGATGCTTACACATTTTCCAGATTTAAGGCTAAGGCCCCACGTTGCGAAATTTTCAGAATTTTCAGAATTTGCAGTGGTTTTATTGAGCCAAAGCCAGGAGGGATTTGAAAAGGAATGGAAAATATAAAATGTAGATGTTTCCCTTCTGGCAAAATCCACTCCTGACTTTGGCTCAAAAAGACAGCAAAATCTGCAACAAAAAAAGCTGCATTTCCGCAACAAGGGGACCTTAGCCTAAAAGTGTATTCCCATTGTGTAATATATTATGTCTGCATAATATTTTTGTGAAAAGGAGTTATATCCTTTATGCATATCAAGATGGTTTAGGCACCTACAGTCATGAGAAAATCAAAGTACAACCTGTTTGAAGTCTATAGTTTTACATATCAGGTCATGAAAAAACAATCAGTCCCTAGAAAGCCTTAAACTTAGCTAAATACAACATCAGATGACGAACAACATGTAACATATTTCATGATTTCATTATTTAGTTATGAAGCCAAAATTGAAAAGTCATGCGTAAAAAAACTAAGTCTACCCCATGAATCAGTAGTTTGTAAAACTACATTTAGCAGGAATAACCTGAAGTTAAGTTTTCTGTATGTCTTTATCAGTCTCTTACATGATTCTGGGGGAATTCTAGGCCACTCTTGCTTCAGTACATTGAGGTTTGAGACATTCATTTTTGCTATCTTAAGCTCGCGGCATTTTGAATCAGGTTGGCTTCTGAACTTTGGTCCATTGTATCACCTTTACTGCTTGTTAATAATCTTTCTCATTGTAGAATGATGGACTTCAAATTATTTAGAAATAGCCTTATAACTATTCCAAGACTGATGGGCAGCAATATTTGCTTTTCTTAGATCATTACTGATGTCTTTACTCTTTGGCATTGTGTTTACACATGCCTGGATGCTCCAGACCAACAAACTGCCAAAACTTCTGCTTTTTATAGAGGTGGCTCCTCCCAGTCTTCCATGTACTCACTACCATCAGTTGCTAAGGTCACCAGCTATATGCTGCAATTGTGGCGGAAATCGATATTCCAATATGGCCAGCAGAATCCTGCTTCACGCCTACTACTACTATTTCACAACCCCCCTTTTTTCCTCTGGTCTTCTTTGTAAGATTTTTCAGGGTGGAAGCATGCCAGATTTAGGCTTCTTAATGATTTGCTTCTTAGCAAGCGAGTGATCACCAAAACATATACTTCCTTTGTAACCATAGCCCTCCTCCATCCGAAGTCTTCAGAAATCACCAGATATTTCACTTCTTGTAAGCACTAACACCCAATACGACTGTTATACAAGCTACTAACTTTGAGAGGATATGCCTCTACAGGGCCTTAGACAGAGGATCACTCTCTTTTATATGTAGTGAGTTGAATGCCCCCCACATACCACTAAGCTCAGCATTTATGACTGCCTCGGAGACTTACCTGAGGACCACTATGACCTTGGATCAATCGCAGGATAGTTTTATATTTATCAGCAAAGGAAGTTAGCAAGTCGCACTCATGGAATCTTCTCTGAAGACATTGCACAGGGCTTATATGGTCCCACCTAAACTATATTACAGATATCCTACAGTATCCCCATTGTGTTATAGGGGCTGCGAGACTAATGGAGATACCCTCCATATTTGGTGGACTTGTCCTCTTGTCTGACGGTTTTGACTGTCATTACATCAGATGCTTCAGTGATTGTTGGATCAGCCAGTGACTTTTTTGGCACCTGTCTTTCTATTAGGCCTACAGCTGCCAAGCTTACGATATGCCCCTGATAAGCTGCTTTAATATAACCTGATTTCCTCTATATTTCACATGGCATCTAAATGGAGGATTCCAGTCCTCCTGGTGTTTGAAATCATTAGACGAATTGACACAGTCATACTGTTTGAAAAGATAAATGCCACCATAACTGATACATGATCACATTCTGATAAGATGGTTGCTTTGGATTAACATGTCACATGAACCTGGTCTGTCATATTGTTCACAGTTATAACCCCTAGGATGAATACTCTTGGTTTCACATTCCCTTCTCCATGTTATGACTCTTAATGTAGGAAGCAGTGCTTTTCTCATTTTCTAATTTTTTAATTGTTTATTGATTGCTTATTTCTTTTCTCTTTATTCTGTCCTTATATGTAATTATATTGTTTTTCTATTTTTTATCTGTATGTCTATTAGGTAACCTTGTTACATAACCTGGCATCTAAGCTGGAATATGGAAACCAATTTTGTGATGATTCCATAATCTTATATGTTATTTTCTCTTCTCTTTTGTACTTGACACTGTTTTGTACTATGATATACTGGGTTAATGATGTAAATTTTAATTCATGCCTTTGAAACTAAATGAATCCCCCCCCCCATCTAAGTGGTACTCTCACACTATGGACTAACTTAAGGTTAGCACACCCCAATCACCTTCCACCTTCACCACTGAGCTCTGCCTCCCTCTTACCACATAATCGCTCATCAGGAACCTTCAAATACTTCATGGATCATATTTTAAAAAAATGGTCCAGTCTTTAGCACTTGCAGAGAAATTTTCTCCAAGTCCACCAAATTCAACAATCAAACAAGTTCATTTTACGCGAGGCCTTTAGACTCCTGTTCTGGTTTTAAAAGCTACTTGCAACCCATGTAATGACCGAACATAAATTTTCCAAAATATACACTCAACTGGTACTAGAGAGAGCTCCCAACTTGCTGTCCTGGTAAGCAGAGCTATTCTTCAATGAAAACATGAAATTTATACTCTCGCATTCATATGGCTTCTCCAATTGTATTACTCTCAAGGAAATCCACTACAAGTTATTCAACAGGTAGTATAAAACACCAGAAATACTCTAGTACTGGGGTTTATCAAATAGTAAATTTTGCTGGAGGTGCAAAACAAAAACAGGAAACATATCACATATTTGGTGCATTGTCCACTAATCAGACCCTTCTGGATGGCAGTAGAAGCCCATATTAACAAAAATCGTTTCACCAACAATTTCTATAGACTCTATAGATCAAAAAATAGCTTGTACTCATGTAGTAAATTCCCTGTCCAATCCCTTTAAGGAGTGTAAAAGTTCTCTTGTTATCTGATTGTTGTCGGGCTGTGATGCCAAAACCAGGTCTGAGGGAATATCTCTTAAAGGGGTTTTCCAGTCCCAAATCTACTTTTCATTCCGATGACCTATCTATAGTGTAGGTCACCAGTATGTGATCAACACCCAGACCCCACACAGATCAACTTTAATAGCCATAAGCTGCTAGTGGTTGGATGGTTCATGTAGCACCACTCCTATTCAAGTAATAGGAACTGCATAGCAGTGATTCTGGTGAACTGCAGCACCACTCCTATTACTTTTATAGAAGTGGTACTCCATGTGCCGCATGCATCATTCCTATGTCCTTTTGTGTATAAATATGTGACTCTTCAGATATTGTGTTATACCATGCCTCATGAAGAGACCTAAGTAGTCTTAAAAGCTTGCTATTTGTCATCATATTTTCAGTTAGCCATTAAGTATCAACTGAAGACATTCAATGTTTTTAGATGATGGGCAGACTACCATTTTAACAACAGCTACACGACCTCTACATCTCTACATACATCTCGACCTCTATAGAGTCTTACAATAAGGACACTTTCAAAGATCCAGTACCATCAATGATCAGCAGGATAAGTGCAGCATGTATAGTATCTCATCATCCTTAAAGAACATACCTTCGAGGATGGTAACATTCCACAAGTGTCTACATCCTCCACAATACTGGATCCTCCTATTTCAACAAATTAGCAGTTTAGCTGTTAGCAAGAAATCCATAAAAAATGAGTTTGTGTCCAGTTGGTTCATATTTTTATTTGGATCTATTGTTTAATGCATTAGGGGATGTAACTTTGTAGCTGTCATAATAAGAAGAATCTGAAGTTACAAAACAGATAATGAGTTACATATGAGGTGGTTAAATATTATGGGGCTACATACATGGTACACAATGAAACAACAAGCACCATAACTCTTAGAAGAACTGTTAATCCATCTAGGGATTTTGACAGGCAGGACCCAATAACTAGCAAGCTGTACTTCATTTCCTTTGTAACATTTAAAGGGGTTTTCCAGGACCTATTAATCAAAGACCTATCCTTAGGATATGTCATTAATTGAAGATCAGTGGGGGTCTGACACCCAGGACCCTCACGGTTCAGCTGTTTAAAGCAGCAGCAACACTTCCTGAATAGATCCTAAAATGTAGATGTATCATTCCATTATTTGCTTTATTTTGCATATATTTTAGTTTTGATGTTTTAGGATTATATGTTGTACATAAATACTAATACATAAATAGGGCAGATATGTGTTATTCTCACTAAATATATTGGCTATAATACATAAACCCAATTTATTGCATTTTTAAAAAGAATATTATATTTCTATATTTTTTAGAACATTTCCTGGTATTTTTCTTATACTATTACAACAGGAGAAAAGAATGTTTCAGTTCTTGTTCAGAACATCCTTTCAATGATTACTATTTTCTTTGGATAAAATATTCCTTCTTGCTCAGGGTTATCACTTTTCTAGCAAACCCAGCTAGAAATCAATATGGGCATTTTGATCCCACCAAGGTACACGTTGTACGGTTTATCCTTAAAATTATCCTCAAAACAAAGATAAGCTTTATCAATTCTCAAAAAATTTTAATGACTTTCCATTTGAATCCAGAATATAATACATCCAAATCAAAACATTTTTTTTCATTGCCCAATACATTAGAAACAGTTATAAGTTCATACGGAAGAAAGATGTATCATGGCGAAGGAGCACATGTGAAGATGATTATGCTGTAATAGACATTGGAAGGCTCTTCCTGAGGACGTGAACGAGTTTTGGAATTGAATGAACCCAACATGTGGAAGGTAATGCAGGAATGATTTGGTAAAAATAGCTCACATTTATCCATGGTCTTTCAGATTTCTACACGTTATGAAGCAGAAAATAGGCACTATACTTTGGATTGACTACCTTAAGGCATAATTATCCAATGCTTGTATGTCTTCAACGTAATTAATGCTTGTTAACTCTAGTCACTCCAATAATTCATCCGAGTTATTTTGCAACAAACTTACATATAAGCTGTTCTCTCCCCTTTACTTCAGGAATTTGTTCGACAAGTGACTGCCTTTGTGATAGGAACGTAAAAGGCTTTCTGGTCTCTATGACAGGTCATACATAATTACTAAAGAAATATATAATTACACCTGCCAACCACTTCTAGTGTAATTGATTCAATAACTAACAATGTCACAGGAAGGCTAGGCTCAGAGGTCTCGCTGTGTGAAAATACTCATACATGGCTAAACATCTTGGTATTTTAATTGCTTGTCATGCAGCCAGGGCTCCATATTGCACCTATCTCCACAGCAACAGACTGGTATGAGGAGAGCTCATTTAAGAACTGGGAGGAAATGTATAACCTGCATTCAGTTATCATATTCAGAGGTTGTAATAAATATATTTTAATGAGATGACTTTTGTTTAGGAGTAAAATGTATCAAATTATACTAGTATAGAAGCCTTTGAGCTGTCACTCAAGTATATGAATGGCAAATGACTATTGTTCTGTGCAACCATCAACATGGACAAGGAATTAATAGGATGAAGGTAAATGAAGTTTATTTTTAATGTGGCCATACACATAAAAGCAAAGTCAGCTGCACCCATCGATTTTGGTGGGACCTGCTTTCAGGGGAAGGAGATTGAAATTCAATGTGACCAATTCTTTGTTCTCACGGTAAATGATATAGTACTAGAGGTGCCTGTCCGGGGATTACACCCCTTTCACATTGAGAACATATGCACACTTGTCCCAGCAGAATGTGGGAGTTCTGGGAGGTACAACAGGAGGCCAATAGCGATTAAAGGTATATGACTATCTATAGGTCTAATGGCATCAGGACCTTAGAGGGATGTGAGTGACCTGTGCACAGGGTAAATCAGCATTAAAGGGAATGGTGTCACTGGCAAGTACCATATTTTTTGGACTATAAGACTTTTTTTTCCCAAAATTTTGGGAGGAAAATGGGGATGCGTCTTATGGTCCGAATGTGAGTGTTGGGGGGGGGCGGAGGAGGGGGGGTCGCAGTATCGTCCCACTCCTTCCGCCGACGGCTTCCTGTAGCGGGGGCTTCCTCCAGTGGCAGGAGTGGGGCAATGTGCGGGCCCTGGCATCGGAGGAGTGGGTGTCTTAGTGAACCCATCCCGGCTGTAAAGAAGATGGCAGCCGCTCTGCTGCAGAGTGGTCGTCATAGCAACCGGGTCTCCCGCTGTAATGGACAGCGCAGACCCAGAGCTAATGCCTGTGGTCAGAGTCCACTCTGACCGCGGGCATTACTACTTCAAAGCTTCCCCCCCCAAAGTGTAAAAACTGCCCCAGGGGCTGGTCCCCACTGACCCAGTACCTTTGAAGTTGGAGCGTTATGAAGGCTCCCAGGCCTGTCATAGGAATATTACCATTGCAGCTGGGCTGTTCTGTGACCAGCCTCAATAGCATTGTAAAGAATCTCCCATAGACTGCAGTACACTTGTATTGCAGTCTATGGGACTTGCAAGCAAATGATTGCAGGTTCAAGCCCCCTAACTAATAAAATCTTAAAAAATAAAAAAATAAATAAAATAAAAGTTCTAAATCACCACCCCCTTTCCCTAGAATACATATAAAAGTAGAAAATGACTGTGAAACACATACACATTAGGTATCGCTGTGTCTGAAAACACCTGGTCTACAAACTTATAAAAATATTTTTCCTGTACGGTGAACGTCATAGGGGGAAAAAAACATCAAAAGTGTCAAACTGCCATTTTTTTCACTGTTTCACCTTTGATTTGAATAAAAAGTGATCTAAGCAATAGATATTCCCCAAAATGGTATAACTACAGTCATGGCCAAAAGTTTTGAGAATGACACAAATATTATATTTTCACATGATCTGCTGCCCTCTGGTTTTTATGTGTGTTTGTCAGATGTTTTTATCACATACAGAAATATAATTGCATTCATATTATGAGTAACAGAAGCTTATATTGACAGTTAGAATGAGTTAATGCAGCAAGTCAATATTTGCAGTGTTGACTCTTCTTCTTCAGGACCTCTGCAATTCTCCCTGGCATGCTCTCAATCAACTTCTGGACCAAATCCTGACTGATAGCAGTCCATTCTTGCAGAATCAATGCTTTAATTTTGTCTGAATTTGTTGGTTTTTGTTTGTCCACCCGTCTCTTGATGATTGACCACAAGTTCTCAATGGGATTAAGATCTGGGGAGTTTCAGGCCATGGACCCAAAATCTCTATGTTTTGTTCCCTGAGCCATTTAGTTATCACCTTTGCTTTATGGCAAGGTGCTCCATCATGCTGGAAAAGGCATTGTTGAGCGCCAAACTGCTCTTGGACGGTTGGGAGAAGTTGCTCTTGGAGGACATTCTGGTACCATTCTTTGTTCATGGCTGTGTTTTTAAGCAAGACTGTGAGAGAGCCGATTCCCTTGACTGAGAAGCAACCCCACACATGAATGGTTTCAGGATGCTTTACAGTTAGCATGAGACAAGACTGGTGGTAGCGCTCACCTCTTCTTCTCCGAATAAGCTGTATTCCAGATGTTCCAAACAATCGAAAAGGGGATTCATCAGAGAAAATGAATTTACCCCAGTCCTCAGCAGTCCACTCCCTGTACCTTTTGCAGAATATCAGTCTGTCCCTGATGTTTTTTCTGGAGAGAAGTGGCTTCTTTGCTGCCCTCCTTGAGACCAGGCCTTGCTCCAAGAGTCTCCGCCTCACAGTGCGTGCAGATGCACTCACACCTGCCTGCTGCCATTCCTCAGCAAGCTCTGCACTGCTGGTAGCCCGATCCCGCAGCTGAAACACTTTTAAGAGACGGTCCTGCCGCTTGCTGGTCTTTCTTGGGCGCCCTGGAGCCTTTTTGGCACCAATGGAACCTCTCTCCTTGAAGTTCTTGATGATGCGATAGATTGTTGACTGAGGTGCAATCTTTCTAGCTGCAATACTCTTCCCAGTTAGGCCATTTTTGTGCAGTGCAATGATGACTGCACGTGTTTCTTTAGAGATAACCATGGTTAACAGAAGAGAAACAATGATGGCAAGCACCAGCCTCCTTTTAAAGTGTCCAGTGGTGTCATTCTTACTTAATCATGACAGATTGATCTCCAGCCCTGTCCTCATCAACACCCACACCTGTGTTAATGGAGCAATCACTGAAACGATGTTAGGTGCTCCTTTTAAGGCAGGGCTGCAATGATGTTGAAATGTGTTTTGGGGGATAAAGTTAATTTTCTAGGCAAATATTGACTTTGCAAGTAATTGCTGTTAAGCTGATCACTCTTTATAACATTCTGGAGTATATGCAAATTGCCATTAGAAAAACTGAAGCAGTAGACTTTGTAAAAATTAATATTTTGTATCATTCTCAAAACTTTTGGCCATGACTATAGAAAGAGCATCTGGCGCCGCAAAAAAAATGCCCTATGCATCCCCGAACAGTTGCAGGGCCACCTGTCAATGTGACCTTGCAGCTGTTGCAAAAATGCAACTCCCATATATTAAATATTTTACCAATTTTTGCTTAAATTTTTTTTTCCCTATTTTCCTCCTCTAAAACCTAGGTGCGTCTTATAGTCCGGTGCATCTTATAGTCCGAAAAATATGGTATATAGCTCTTATATGGTTACTGTATTCTGGTATTATTTGAGCACTGATATGTAATATATACGGCATTGTGCAGTACATTATTTTCGAAATGGATGGTACCAGCAGCACTGCAGACCACAGTTATTTAGGAAACACCTTAGGGGGCACCAGTGGAACGTACTAATGTAAAATAAGGTTAGTCTGTATGAAAAGTAAAAAAAAATTGAAGTTGTTAGGCAGGTAGTAAGTTGTGAATTCAAGTTAAAATATTTAAGTGTATATAATATAGCCATGTGGAGGCTGGTGGAGGCCCCTGGACAAAACATATGGTGGGTCCCATATATCCCCGAACTGCACACATGCCTGTCTGCTGTTGCCACCCTCCTATAACACCTATCACCCATAGAATGTGCTGGCTAGCAGAAATGAATACTCCAGATCAGCTCTTTGTAGCACAGTGTACAGAGCTGGAAGCAGACAGCTCTGTACACTGGATAGTGGGCCAGCTGCACTATTACAGCTCTACTCCCACTGAAGTGAATTCTCACCTCTCCCACTGATCTCCCTCACTACTTCATAAGTAACCATGCAGTTTTGATGTGACTTTTGGTGAACTTTTTGGTTTTATAGGTGAAACATGATAAATATATGGTTTCCCCTGTAAAATTTTAAACTACTTCAAAACTGTTTTTCTGCATTAGAATCTGCATGAAAAAACCCAAGGTCAATGTTTCAGAAATGGGCTGGGGTTCTGAGGATGTAGTTATGAAAGAGTATGTAGTAGAGGCTCTGTGGGGAATACAGGGGCACAAAAAACCTATTCCACTCTCATTCATTAAGCACAGGCAGGCAGCCTCTGAAGCTCACTGAACAGTCACTGACCACCCCACAAAGTGCTGCTGGTTGTCGAAGCTCTGGTTTTAGGCAAGTGTCATCACAACTACTATAGCCCTTATGAAACTTCACTCATGGCATGCATGCTACATCAATGCGCTGAGGAGAAAGAGACATAGGATGGGCTCATGGCTTGTTTACTTTGCTAAAAGGGATTGGTTCAGTAACATAATGGAGCCTTTTTCCTTCATCTAAGTTAAGCTATATGGGATCTACTTGGGATGTTAGGCAGTGATGGATAATAGAGGGTAGTAGACACTGGAAGTGATATCAGCAGATGGTAATTTTTCATCTTCATTGCTGGACTCCTTACTTCTTAGGGTGGGTTCACTCGCTTTTTTCGTCAGAAACAAAGTCGGACATGCAGGACTTTGTGTCTGACGAAAAAAAAACGGCTTTGTGGTGAAGAGGGTGTAAGCGCACACCCGCGCATTGCTTTAAAAACCCATTCAAGTGAATGGGTTTTTAAGCAAAGCGTCGTAAACCTTTCCCTATCCAGTCCCTATCCTGTTTTCCGACATTCAGGTCGGATTTGCGGCGGACGGAGTGCCGGCACAAGTGTGAACCCACCCTTAGCAGCATCTTGTATACTGCACTGCTAGAAACACAGCCTCCATTCCCTTTTATTTACATCTTATTCCAGCCCCTAGTGCCTTGCTGTCTGGCAAGGCACAGAGGCAGGGGTGTAAATATAATTCTATGGGTTCCAAGGCAAATTTTGGACCTCCCCCCATCTTTCATCCATTAGCATGTTGCTCAGATGCATAGGCTCCAGTGATATTGCAAGGGTCTAAAAAGATATGTCCTCCTAAAATAATACAAATTTCATGTAATTATAATATATTTTTTATGTATGATAATACTTCTCCAATAAGTCATACAGTTATGAAATACCACTATTCTAGAAACAACTATTATGATTATACTGTAACTGAACAAAACCCAGTATATCAAGGCCAATATTAACAATAATAACACTATATTAGGACCAAACAATACCACCCAACCGTGACCACATACTACCATCACAGAGTGACTGAATATTATCACTATACAGGTACTGAAAACCACTATGCAAAGGCCCAAAATTACCAGCATACATTGACCATATTCTCTAGTGGTAAACACTAGTTGTACACAGGTGCTTTGCAGACCAAATACAGATGTAGCATTCATTATCATGGTAGGCAGATTGCACTAGCATGATTCTCATGTGATGCCTAGTCACCCTATTCAATTGAATTGCCAGGCACTTGCTGTTTTCATTTTAATTGCAGGAAACTGCTCAGCAAATCATATGAATAGCCAACAACTTCCATGCCCTCCTTGAATGCTCTAAAATACAGTACATAATCAGGGTTACCAGTGGTCACATTAAAAGTAGGTCAGTGACTTACAGATGTGGTGCGTTTGTTTTGGAGGATCCCAATAGTTTATTACTGCTTTAGTACTGTAAAGCTATCCACTACTAAAGGGGTTTTAGTGTTATCCAGTTAAAAGGTTAGCAATAACCCCCACTATTGCCACCACCACCAGAAGAGTCAGGAATGTATCTAATCTGTCTTAGCTATCACTCTAGATATGTATGTCATATATCTACTTATCATCTTTTTGTTTATTAGATATGTATCTTCTATTATGCCTATTTTAGTTTGTAATGTAGCATGGATTTGTAGAAGCTTAGACTCCGAGTTTCTATTTTATATTTCAGGGATTTAAACTATAACAGATTCCAGCTAAGAGCTTTCCAACGAGGAAAAAAAGAGCTGTATAGTCCAACATTTTTGATCGATGGTTATTTTAAGTGTGAAAACAAATGCATTTTGAGTTATGTCAAACTAAAAATGTAGCGATCCCATCAATGTCAAGTTTTAAAAAGCATTTTTCCAATATCGTTTCAATTGCTCATTTTCATATGGACGGCAGGAGGTGCCCACTTGGATTTACTAAAAAGAAAGAGCTGTTTCCAGCAGATGTTCTAGCAATTTTATGATCTAAAAACAAGAGCAGAATAAAATATGGATGAAAATAAACCAAAAAAAATTAATAAAATGGAAGGTTTCATAAAAATCTGGAATTAAGACATGTTTTTATTTCATATTTCCGAGATCTGAGTCAAAACTTATTACACATTATGTTATGATTTAATTATATGCCAGACATTCTTTTGTTATTATGAAATCAACATTTTCCTTAGAGCAGGTTGTAATTATCATGTAACTAATTAAATGTAATTATGCATTTGTGCATAGAAGTATAACGTATATATGAGGTTTACCTTTGCTTTGCTAACACAATGCTTCCTTACAACCCTCATATAGATAACACTGATTGGATAGTGTTAGAGTATGATGGGAGTATAGACACACAGCCATATTGACAGGAGAAATAGTATCACCCAGTGTCAGTTTACTCATAACTTTTCACAATGAAGATTTATAAGAAAAGATGCTACTGAATTATTTTATAGAAAATTATTTACTTAAACCGATATTTCAGGAATTCTGACAAGTTCTCTTTAAAAAGAGAAGCCAAAGACTGTACAGTGCCTGTGTTACAATAAAAGTTGACTGTAATGTTTTCTGCCCAAGAGGTATGTTTTTGACTGTATGTATACACCCTGGAAAAACTTCAGTGGACAAGGTATATCACAACATAAAGCATCGTGGCTGGTGGAGGCCCCTGGACAAATAAATGTGGCAGGGGTCTCCTCCATAATAACAGTTCCATATATGGTGTTGTAAAAGGGGTTACAAAAGTGGTCACTGACAACCCAACTGCTGGAACCACCATTTATCATTAGAAAGGAAGACCTGGTAGCACAGTGGCTCAGTGGTCACTGGTGCCTTGAAGTGCTAGAGTCCTGGGTTAGAATCTAGTCAAGAGCAACATCTGCAAGGACTTTGTATGTTCTTCCCATAATTGCGTGGGTTTCCTCCCACACTCTAAAGACAATGATAGACTGATAGGGAATTTAGATTGTGAGCCCTATATGGGACAGTGTTGATAATATCTCTGTAAAGTGCTGTGTAATATGTTGGCGCTATATAAGTAAGCAAAATGAAATAAATAAATCCTGATCACACTGAGTTTCTATTCTATGTCTATGGAACTGGTGGAACTAGCAAAGTGCAGTTAATGTATCTCCATCAGTTCTGTTGAGGTTAAATGGTATGAGATTAATATCCAAGTTTTAGTGATCAGTGATGGCCACAGAAATCAGACATTTATCATTTATCCTGTTAATATCCTTTATTTTACTGGACATATTGCTAGGATATCCCATAACTTTTTATTGGTGAAGGTCTGACCTTCAATTTCCCGACTGATCCTGAGACTTAAGGGTCCACAGGGCTGGTGGAGTGCTGTGTCTTCTTTTACTTTATTCCTTTATTCCTGACTAGTGTCTGGCCATGATCACCGAATATGCAGGCAATTTCAGCACAGCTACATTCTAGTGAAGAAGGTCAGCTGCAGTTTCTAGAACATCATGGTGGCCAAAAGACCCTCTATGCTGGAAAAAAATATAAGAAGACTCATAACTGAACCAGTCTGTATGGGGTCAGCTAAATTACTGACTAATATATGATTTATTTTAACATACCTGATTATTTTTTCCCCTGGTGGTAAGTAATGCTGAAAGTATCTGCTAGTCACTTATGTCCTCTCTATATATACACTAAACCGCTGAATTATTTCTAGCTAGCGGGACAGACAGATAGGGCACAAGAGTTTCAAAGACACAAAAATGGATTTCTGACTCAGTGTCTTGATGCTGTTTGTTTCTAGAAAGTACTTTAAAGAACATGAAGTATTTTTGATACAGATGTAGAAAGGGTTAAAGAGATCTTCTAAGCTAAAAATACTTATGGCCCTGATTAAGAATAGCTAATCAATATCAAATTATTGGGGGCGAATACCCAGTACCCCCACGTTCAGCTATTTCAGGACAATAAAGCCGGAATCAGACAGCTTAGTTCTGTTTGTATTGGCTAGATCAGGTACAGAAGATCAGCTCCCGTTTATTTGAAATGAGAGTAAACTGCAGTAACTCAGTTCCACCACTACACTGAGAACAGAGCTGTCTGCTTCCTGCTTCATTCACTGTATAGCAGCTGCTAAGAACAGCTGATCGATGGGGGTGCTGGGTGTCTCTCACTGATCTGACGTTAGTGACCTATTTTTAGGATAGGTCATCAATGGTTTTGGTGAGTAAAACCCCTATAACTGACACAGATAACTTGCTGCATGTTAAAAGCTTTTGAAAATCCATTGAAAGAGTTGAGTTAACATTCTGAGCTAAGTGTCACTTAAACTTTGCTACATTTGTATCCTATCATTTCACTTTTACCATGAATAAGCTTAATTTGTTGAAATCAGAACTTTAATGATTATATCACTAGCCACATGCAACATACACCACTAGCCACATGCTGAACATTACAGTTTCAATAAAACTTAACCAATAGTTAAAAGTGAACCAAACTCTTAAATTACAGTTCAAGTTCACTATAATGTTAACTATAAGGCTATCACCGTGACCTATTTTGGGTCAGCTAAGGTTGTGGTTATAGCTGTTTGATTTAGTGCAGGGCTCAGAAACCCACAATAACCAGCGGCATGACACAAAAACCTTTCTGAGCTAGACATGCACATCCAAGGTTTCAGGTGCACTTTTAGAAATGAGGAAAATGGAGACAATTTTGGCACAGTTGACACATATGCATAATGCAACTTCTCAAACCATTTTCTAAATGGAAAGCCCTTATAGTTTTAAATGACTTCATAGTGCATTTCCAGATGTCACGTTACACCAGGTTGCTTAGCAACACTATGTCTTGGCCCACAGTCTCCTGAGTGCTCCTAACAAAATTTCACTCTTCCATTAGCACAAAATTGCTCATTTTTAATTCAAATGTAAAAATAAAATGTTATGGATCACAAGCAAAATATACAACTGAATAAAAGTCTAGATTTCCATTTAGTTTTTTATGCTGTAACTTTGGTCTAAAATCAGTGAAATAAGAGATTTTAGCATCTATTGTCCACGATAATGCTATATTGTTGACAACATTTTTTTTACGTATTTCTTAATGACTATGATAACAATTAATAATTGTACAATAAAGTCAAATAATACACGATTCTCGATGATGATCACATTGAATGTATATGTTTATGGCTCATAAGAATATGCAAATAAATAAGTTATTTTAGGAAGGTGGTAAAGAAATATAAGAGTTGACCCCCATTTCTCAGAGATTATTAGCGGTGCCCACCATATTCCTTACTATGTTCACTTACTTGTTGACTTTGTATATTAGAGATGACCCCCATTTCTCAGAGATTATTAGCGGTGCCCACTATATTCCTTACTATGTTCACTTACATACAGTGATGATCTCGATGATGATCTCGTTCTTTTTTTTTGCCTCAGACAGTAAATATATTCTCCATTTGTAGTGACCCAGTAATGTCTTCCTTTATGTATTTTAGGTCCGCTACAGATTTCTAGTTATTTCTTTAGCAATCAGATTTTCAGCATCTGCTGTTGCTATTCTGATCTCTGTTTTATAGATTTTGATACTTAGACTGCATGGGGACCTTTAGTGAACATTTCATTTTTGTTTAGCAAGTACAGTCTGTAAAGTCTTTACTTAATAGGCATAAAATGTCATCACATTATATTGTATTCATAATCTCAAAGGGGTTTTTGGACAGGTTATTATTATTATTGTTATATGGATATGAGCGAACTAGTTCAGAAGGCTCGAGATTCAGCCAGAATTTTGGAAAAAGTTCAGGTTTACTAAAATGGTGGCTTCTATTTTCACACGGAGAAACTAGAGAAGAAGGATTACATGACCTAAATGAGCAGGTGGACTTACCCATAATACCATGCAAGCAGTCCTCATAACAAGCAGGAACCAGGCAGAAAGAGAAAGTGTCCATCTTTTGGGGAGAGATTAGAGAGATAGGGAGTCTCTTACAGTCAGAGATAGCAATGATACTCAGATAAACAATGTAGGGATTCTTGGAAAGTGTAGTGTACTTAGAAGGACTGGAGAAGAAGATTTATTTAATTAATAAGAGAGATCTAGATTAGGAGACTGGAGTCACTATGTGTTGTGTCTGAACTGTCTGTCACAAAGCAAACAGCATCCAGCACTGCTGCAGGCACAGACTGTGATTCTCTTCGTCTGTGTGTATGACTTATACAACTCCGCAGGAGCTCCATCCATCAGTCACAGTTCTCATGACCAAATTAAAAGTTCTGTACTGTGTGTGTCTAAAACCACGAACAGACAATTTACTCAGGCCAAACAAACTCTTTTCGTATGTATCTAGTTTAATTTGGTTTTATTTGTTCTTGCCAAAAACAACAAAAGAGACCTACAGCGAGGCCTTTATTTCAGATCAGTCTTTGCTGCATGAATATCATTCTTGCTAAAACCTGACCTACTTTTTTCTTTGCAATGTAAAAATTCCAGTGCAATTCTATATTAGTATAACTGGAGTAGCTCTTCATTTTTATTGCGTTTTTGATGCAGAAAAAGTCATTCAAATCAGTAGTATTAGTAAAATTTTATAATATTTTTTCCTTACTAAACTGTGCAAAAAAAATCCAGTACAATTAAACATTAGACTAGTACTTGTATTATTGAGTTTTTTTGTGGCATTTAAGTGAATAGGTGCTGAACTGCAGTAATCCAGCACGGGCACTATGCAGTGTATGTATGGAGCTGTTTTGCTACGTTTGGCCCCAAATGTTGAGTAGTCCTGTTGGTGACAGCTATGTGGGGGTTCCAGGTGTCGGATTCCCTTGTATCTGGATAAAGGTAGGTTAGGATTGATTGATTGATTGATGGTAGGTAAATCTACCTTCCAAATGCTTGACTATTTCCACGTTCACATATAACATGGCATCACATATTTCTAAAGCACCAATCTCCAATTTTATTGTGTGTGAATTCAACTAATGCTTACAAAGTAAAGACTACTCAGTACTTTGGGCTTCCGGACCAGCAAATATTTAATACAACTTGTCAAGGTCTTAAAGGTGTTTTCTGGCCCAAATACTCAGGATATGTCATCAGTATCTGACCCTGCACAGATCAGTTGTTCTAGCAGCCTCTGGGTGTCAGAAGCCGCTGCAGAGGATAAATAGCGGATGCAGTCTGCTCTTGTTCAAGTACTGTGGCTTCACTCCTATTACTTGAATAGGAGCAGACTACATCCGCTCTCCATTTACTATTGTAGTGTGTAGTGTTTGGCACCTGAAGGCTGCCGATACAGCTGATCTGTGTGTGATCCAGATGTCTTGCCCTTACAGACCAGATACTGATGACCTATCCATAGGAAAAATGCATTTGGGGTATATTGTTGAGTTTGCTTGATTGGTAGGTATGACGTACTAAGAAAAAGCTTTGAAAATTGTGGATCCTAATTCTTCATCAACCATTCTTGTCTTGGAACCTAGATTGTGTATGACAGTGCTACATTCTTAAGGCTAAGGCCCCATGTAGCAGATCGCAGCGAAAAAGTGCTGCAGGAGAAACCACAATGGAAACGCATTGCATTTTTTCTTGCAGCGCTTTTCACAAAAAGTGCTCAAAGTTTTCCTCTGCGGACTTTCTGCTTTTAATGTACCTATAGGGAAATTGGGTTCTACTCTTGTGTCAGAAATAGAACCCAGCGTACTTTGACACAGTGAGCTTAAGAATGGCTGATATACTCTGCTCACTCTTCCTACATTATTTTTATATATTTGGGTTTCCGGCAGGTATTTTTCTGCAACGTATGGATGGGATTCGCTAGAATCCCTTCCACTTTGCAGGGACTGTAAAATGCTGTGGGGCTTCAGCCTCAATATCTTTGGGCCATGAAAGGGTTTCCTGTCCAATCCATTCATATCTTTTATCTTATTTGTACTATTGTATTGACTTTGCTTCTACATATAGCACCACACATAAATATACCAGTAAAATATTAATATCAATAAAAACAATATAGCAACACAAAATAACACATTCGGGAGATTTACAAAACTGTCTAAAATATAACCTGCCTGTTGCCTATAGCAAGCAATCACATTGCAGTTTTCATTCCTTATGCTGGCTCCGGAAAATAAAATGAGCTCATAGCTTTACTGTAACATGGACAGAGAAAGACATGATGAATTTTGTAAGAGGTTTCTATTTGTTAATAAACTTGTTACATTTTACTCCAGTGTACCTTGGACTAAGACCAGCATATGAGATGCCAGTCTTAGTAAATTCCCTGTACAGTCTGAAGTTCTCTCCTAATCTAGTCCTCCAGAAGCAGACTCAAAGGCTGAATTTCAACATTGTGTATGTGACAATGGCAAAATGTGTTAAACCCCTTTTAGATGTAGGGTCAGATAGAAGTCTTTTTACAGAAGTCCCAGAAATGTAATACAATAGTTGCAGATGAGTAGACAAACATTGCTTTTCACTTTTTCATCCTAGATTTATTGTGTTTGCACTGGCTGCCTGCTGTCAGCATGAATTGATCTATAGGAAATGACATTTCTATACCTTACTTTAAATTCCTTTTCACTGTGTATCAAAATGAGACAAAAATGTGAGATTTTTATGGCAAGATGGTGAACACATATTTGATTGATATATAGACAATCATCTAAATAGATACATTTGTTCAGTATTTTAGGAAGATGCTGTGAAAATGAATATAAACCAGTAGAAAATGTTAACTATAGCGCCGCAGGGGCATGTACTTTTGTAAAGAAAAAGGATGTAAAAGAAAATAGTTATGGATGAGAATCTGAAAACTATTGACCCAAATCTGAACAAGTGGATGAAAGCATCTCTACTGGAATAAAAAAAGCATGTTTTCAGAGGAAATTTTTACATGATATTGCCATCTACTTTTATGACATCTGTATATTTACTTTAGTTATGGTCATTTGGAATATAAATCTAAGGCTAGCTAGGAAAAATATAATGAATATAATGCAATGTATAGTGTATATGGAAAATAGCTCACTCCCACAATTTTGTGTAAACAACCCCAAAAGGTGATTCACGGAGTCTTGCACCACTATAAATATTCACAATTATAGCAATGGAAACAGCCAAACAGCATCAGATATTTTTAGCACTGGAAATCTGTCAGACCCATGCCCAAAGGAGTGTGGGGAATCTGTAGAATGCTGTAGTCCCTTAAAGGGGTTTTCCCATCTCCTTGTTTCAGCAGCTTTGCCTGCTGTCTCTTCTCACTTCCTGTATTACTTATCAAACAGTCAAAGCCACCTCCCCCCAGCTTGCTGAATAGGACACTATGGAGTATCACAATAGTTATTATGATTACTAGAAATCTAATATAAATGCTGATCAAATAATATGCACAGTAAATGTATTTTACATTACACAGGTTTGTATAGAACACTTACAGTGCTTCTAGAGAACAGACTCAGTGTTATCTGTGTGTTTACATAGAGAGATAACAGAAAAGACTTTATCAGCAAACTGCAATTAGTTGAACAGCAGAGCTGTAGATAACAGTCAGAGCAGTGAGTGATGTCACTTGTCCAGTCTTATCACACAGGTATGGCTCTATGGAAACGCTGTGTAAACAATGGGGGGAATAATTTCACATAGCAGGGAAATAAAGCAGCATTGCTAAAGCAATATATTTAGGAAAACTCTTCAATTTACATAAACTAGCAGTATAGATAAGATCCTTGAGATGGGAATACCCCTTTTAATATGTATTTTCAATAGTATTGATGAGGCTACTTCCATATTAGAATCTGTTGTTGACAAAACTCATTTGTTCTTGCTTCACTAATAGTTTGTGTGCTAGTGAGTTAGGGGTTGTATTGTAGAGGGTTAAAACTACTTCTTGATGATTCTAAACTTCTATTAGCACTTTGTTAGCTGCTTAAACTTTCTAGAATATCTTGATACTGTCTGAGACAAAAACTATAAGGTCAACTTCCAAACCAATGACCAACAGGTATGTGTACGTGTAGCTTTTGGAAATTTCTATACGTTAAGAAAAGGGTTTGGATGGAACACTAAAACATTGGGTTATGTTTTGCCAGCCAACCCATTGTCCAGATGTTTGCTTGGAGCCTCATAATCTATGGTTTGCCTGTATAGCTTGGGGTGTCAGCTAGGTGATATTGGGTTCACCCCTGGTTTGTGCGTAATTTTTTTTTTTATATTCTTATTTATTGTCTTTTACCTGCTTGAATGTACTTGCTTGCTTTTTTTATATCATGAAATCACTTAAATCACTCAGTGTTATGTGGCATTCTTGATTCTCACTTTCCTTGGAACCCACAGTATTTCAGGGATAAACGAAGTGGTGCAGAACTATCTACTGCTAATGTTGAATTTAAAATTTTGGCTATGGATCTAAGAAAGCTAGGCTATAGTTGAGGAAGGAGACTGGTCCTGATGGGATAGCATCTAAAGTGTTACAGAATTACTGTAGGTTCACACCTGTGCTCGGTTTCCATTCTTCGGGTCCGCTTGGGGACCTGAAAAAGAGAAACCAAATCTGCTTAAAAAGTAGTTACCCGTGGAAACCCGGTGGACCCATAGACTATAATGGGGTCCACCAGGTTTCTGCCTTAAAATTACGGAGAGAAAAGTACTGCATTTTTTCAAGGTTATAGAGCATTTGGTGCAAACTCATCTGTCTTTCGCTGTTTCTGGATCCCCTTCAGTTCACCTATCACTCCAAATTGGAAGTGTAATTATTATTCTGTTACACAGGATGTATTCATAGTTGGAGGTTAGTAAATCATCAGTGAGAATTACATTTTTTTACTTTAGTAGTGCCTTCAACACTATTTAGCCTATAAACTATACAGGTTTGTTGGAGGAAAAGTTGAATATGCCTGAGGTTGAATTGATGAGGAGGGTCACTGACTAACTAATGGAAAGACTGCAAGTAGTAAGGTTAGCGTTTACTTTTTCTGCAAAACTATTAAGTAGTATATAAAGCACTGAAGAGCGCTGTTTCCACATCTTTTCAGTACAATAATGATGCATGCTATTTCCAGAATTCTTGGATGATTTAATGATTGTTGGTTGCATCAGAGATGGAGATGAACAGGAGTATACGGGTGTGATTAATTATTTTACATTATGGTGTAAATGTTTGACTGTGAATATTGGCAAAACCAAAGAGATGGTTATTAACTTTGGGTGGGCATATAAGAATAGTAGTGCTGTTTTGATTACTATTGATGAATATGCTGTTATCTCCCCTCCCTGTAGTACAAGATGTCACAGATTAGGAATCATAGTAACTGTAGTTCTCCACATGGTATTCCTGCCTACTGCAAGCCCTAGCAGCATCAAAACAAAGGTTTAGCACAGAGCTGGAAAACTAAAGGAAATTAGAGCCCAGTCTCTTGCACAATAATGTCTGACCCTCCATAAAACAGACTATAAGAGATCAGAGCAAAAATTTCAGCATCCATTCTAAAGTCCATTTAAATACTTTGCTATGATGTATTATGCTTGTGACCATACAACACAAAGCATATGCAAACATGTCACATATCACAATTTTCTCAGTAATGTACCTAGTCTTTAACTGAACATTTTTTAAGTCTAATGAATAATACAAGAAACTGTTTTTTCTCTAGGATTCTAATGCAAATATATCATTATGTTATTTTTTACAATAATATTCTATTAATGCTCCTTGAACTGTTCATTCAGCCCATGATGACCCTATCGTTACTATCATATAATTACAAGAAAATGACATACTAAAGTCTACGCTATGAAAAAAAATTGCATTAATGTTGCTATGACTACTATGTTGTAATATATATTTTATGTAATGTATCTGATGGAGAAATATTAGAAATATATTAGCATTTTTCAGTTTATCTAGTTATCATATTTGATTTTCAAATGAAACAAAATGTTTGATGCATTTTTAAAATAGTCAATAACATCCACAATATAGACTGTACATGAAATGTAAATTTCAAGACTGATCTGCTGTGCGCTTCATTAAAACTTAAAAAAAAAAAAACCAATGCTGCAAAGGCTCGATTATCTTAAATCAATATTTTTTGCAGACGTATGATTCATATAATTATAACAGGAGACGGGAACTAATGTATCTCGCAGAAAAAGAAGAAATGAAAATGAAATTATCCCATTGTGCAAAATTACTCGACATTTTTCTTCTGCCTCTGCCTCATTCATCTATTTGTATGAAAAATATGGGCTACTTAAGGGGGTCTCTTATAATCAGCGGGATCACGTACAGAGAACAAATGCTGCCCTAATGCATAAATGAATAAGCAATTACATGACTCAACCTCTACTTTACCGGCTATTGTCTCCTCTCCCCTTCTTACTTATCAGCAAATAGTGTGAGCTGTAACACTGCTCTGAAAAAGTAATATAATATGCTCTGCATGTTAACAAGATGGCTCCGTCTTGTATTTTTAGCATATTAAGTTCAAGATTACTGAATTACACACTGAATTGTTGTAATCAGCTTTGCATTTGTATTCTTACAGTAGGTCTGAGAAGGTCTAAATAGGCAGTGTTCAACTTTTATTTTAGCTTTGTTATTACTTTTTTGAGAAGTACTTTAAATAAGGGCCCCTGAAAGTAACAAGAAATGTATTTTACAGGGAAATTTTATTTTAAAAAAAAACCCTCTCAAGTAATATCCATTTTCTTATAAATTTACACAATACATTTTTTCTTAAAATTGTTTTTCAAAAAAGTTGAGTTCATAAATACTGAAGATTGTGAAGGATTCAGTAAAATGGTCTTGAGGCATGAAATTTAGTTTTGAAATAATATGACTATTATTATAGCGCATACTTGGGTCCATTTATAAAATGATTTTAATGCATTAGTGAACTTTAAAATACACAATATCTTTTTGTTATTTTTTCATTTCATTCCACTGAAGAATTTAGTTTTGGCATTTGCATTGAGTTACCAAGAGCAGAGGTGTAACTTAATGTTCCTGGGACCCAATGAAAAATCTACATCAGGGCCAACACATCTACTGTGCCATTTAAAATACCGGTGTCTTATTATGTGGCGCCATTTAGCACCCTCAGGTGCAAGGCCCCGTCAGCAACTGCTACCTTTGAACCCATAAAGGCCATGCTCCTGTCTAAAAGTATGACTGTATCTGTGGTGACTATCATAAATGCTTGGTTGCAACCATCCCCTGGCATGGATAGATTAGATAGATAGATAGATAGATAGATAGATAGATAGATATTGTAACAATCAAACATGGATCAAAATTATCCATAACTTGTTCTCTGTTGAATAGAACATGTGCTAGTTTTACTTAAAGAGGACCTCTCACCACCTCTACAAACTCCAGATCTTTGTATGCTTTAATAAGAGACACTAATTTTGGTGCAGTTGGAAATTTTACTCTAGCCCCACCATCCCTGAGCAATCAGTGCACTTAGTTTTGCTTTTAAGTGTTTGGTCTTAGGTAAGAGCAGACAAGGTGGCATGATACAGGTGCATCTCAATAAAATAGAATATCTTTGAAACGTTTATTTCTTTCAGTAATTAAATAAAAAAGTGACCTCCTATATTTTCTAGATTCTTTACACACAGAGTATTCTATTTCAAGTGTTTCATTTCTGCAAATGTTGATTATGGATTACAGGTAATGAAAACCCAAATCTAAGAAAATTTGAATATTGTAAAAAAAAAGTTCAGTATTGTAAATTCAGTGTGTCACCTGCCAAGGTTTCCTAAGCCTTTAAATGGTCCCTCAGTCTGGTTCAGTAGGACACACAATCATGGAAGACGCTGATTATGGATTGTATTACTGAATTACTGAAATGAATGAACGTTTCACAGATATTCTAATTTATTGAGATGCACCTGTATATAACTCTCTGACAGTGTTTCCCTATGACTGGACACTGTGAGAGGGCTCAACAACATGTTCTCTTGTCTACTCCTCTCTTAGACCACCCATTTGACAGTAATTATCAAATCAGGCACAAAAACTAACAGCACTTATTTGCTTGGGAAGGTGAAGATTAGTGAAAAAAATTACAACTGTGCCAGAATGATTGCGGCCATGCCTATTAATTGATAAATAATAGTTACATACAAGTTACAAACCCCCCAGATATAGTGAAGTTACGCACTAGCACAATAACTAGCATGATCGGTGTCACTTTGTGTTATAATTGAGTTTTTTGCTTCATAAAACTTGTTCAGTCATAAAACTGGTATTTTTTTTTATGATAAACATTAGTTAAATGAAATTTGAATAAATCCCTAGGGTAGTGAAGTTATACACTAGCTGCTTTAACATTAGTACGGTTGTTGTTCCTTTGTGTTTTAATTGAGTTTTGATACATAAATCTTGTTTGTTCATTAAAACTTACTACAATTCCACTTTGTATATGCTAGACCATCTGAATGAGCAACAGAAAGTGGTCAATGAATACTGCATGTAGTTCCAGCAGACCACCGAGACAATGTGTTATTGGTTTGAGATCCAACATGGGAAACTCATTATGGAAGTGTGTTGCATCTAGGAGGCCACAAGATTTGTCAGCAGGGAAAAGTGCAGCTTCAGTGATGTCATCACCCTGATATTTATATTACAAATACTCATGCAACATGGGATGAAGAAAGAACAGCCCCACATCTTGTTAACTTCACTGGGACTGTTGGGGACCAGCATGGACGATGTGATGTGCAGAAGGAAACTGAGCAAGATGCGGAATTGGGCCTGGGTCCTAGACTTGAGGAGGAGTTAGAGGATGAGTTAGAGGATGTAGAGGAGGACCCTTGTTGTGGTGAATTACAAGGAAATTCTCTATAGCCAGTTCACCATAGCTTTTGATGAGCAGACGCCTACCAATGTAAGTCAGACAACATGATGAACCAGCTGATTTTTCAACCACAAAGCCACTGCTAACCTGATGCAGATGAGGAAACAACTAGGTACAAGCACTGCCTGCACAATTCAGTTGTATCTGTGATTCCATTGACTTCTGGGACTGTAGTTTGGCCCAGTGGAGGAGCTGGCCCAGTTTTCTCAGTTTTCTGTGGTTCTACAGTCAACTTCCAGTGTTATGTCAGGTGGGAGGGTATTCAGTGTGTCATTGTCACTCTAAAGGATATAAGGTTGTCCACCAAAAGCATGGGGAAACTTACAATTATAAAAATGAATCAGGCATGGATCCAGGAGGATTTTCACACACCTTCGATTGATGTCAATGATTAGATCTGACATTGCTGACAGGTGTGGGTAAGGGGTGCTCTAGCTGGCTCAATGATGCCACTGCTGCTGGCTGCCTGTCCTTATGTTCCAAGCTGTACTGCTGCCACTACTTCTACCCCTGCACAGCCAGCTATCGTATCCTTTCAGTCTTGTTTCATACTGTCCTGCCACTGCTACCATCACCACACAGCAGAACATCATCTCTTGCCCTGTCCATGTTTGAGTGATTGTAAATGCCTTTGCTTCTTCTAATAGCACTGTGTGCATATAAACACATGTACAAGCTTCTGCTCCAAAACAAGGTTATACAGTATCGCTCTGATATCTGTGAGATCTATCATCAATGTAGCTGAATATTTTCTGAATTAGCCAAGGATTATGTCCTAACCAAAATTAATTTGGGAGCACTTTTCGTTGGCATGGTAATAACTAGATAGGGTATGCCCACAGCTCCACCAACATTCAAAACTCTTTCAAAATAATGCCCAACTAATGAGTTAAAATCCTGATTTTATGGAAATACAAGTTGTCATTATTGTTATTTGCATTATTCTTATGGTAGAGTAGACACAGGCTGAATTAAAGGCGTTTTCTCACAAAGACAGCCTCTGTGGCTTTATGCCATGATTCTATGACCTGGTGATCAGTGATCAGGTGATTGGTATTCCAATCACGTTCACCCAGGAGTCAAGAGAAATCTCCTGATAGTTGTTTCTGTTTTTATGCAACTTTATTGCAAAGACAATTATACAACCAGTTGCAAAGTAACAAAATCAAATATTTACATTCCTTTGAGGGTCTAGTAATTACATCTGTAACCCTGTAAACAGCCTTCTTCACTAAACTGCAAGATACCATGGTCTCAGGGCAGGCCCACCAGATAGGAACCAACAAGTTTTTGATAGATGTTGCTAAGTGATAGCTTGTATGCTTTGAGTAAAGATGGGCGAATCTCTGAAGATTTGTTTCATCCCATGTTCAAACGAAGCAATCCTCTGGTTTGTTTTGATCCAAACTTGTATGGATAGAAACAGAAGTGAAATTATTATACTCTGGGGACTCTTCAAATCCCAGAGTATAATAGGTTGAGGCCCATGGGAGGTGACAAAAATAAAAAACATTTATACTCAACTTCCGTTACCTCTTTTGGACCTCCTCACGGCATCCGATGCTCTGCCTCTGCCTCCTCACAGTGTCCAGCACTCTCCTGTGACATCATGCATTGCGGATCACTGCTGAGGCCTGTGATTGGCTCTCGGTGTTTATAGTGGGGTTCATAGACATAGCGTTGGACGCCGTAAGGAGGGCCAAAAGAGGTAACAGAAAGTGAGTATAATAGTTTTTTATTTTTGTCACCTACCCTGGGCCAGCCTGAAGAGACCCCAGAGTAAAATAATTTAGCGCAATGCATGTCGTGGTGGCCATTTTAGTTAATCCGAGATGAATCCCAAATTGCCTGGTTAAATAATGAACAATTTAGAATATTCGTGTTGAATCCGGTTCGTTGCAAACCAGTTCCACCATCTCTAGCTTTGAGTAATACATGTTGGATACCAAATTCTGAAATGTTCTGAAATCTCATATTGTGTTCACCCATTAGAAAGTCTTTGCAGCATATGGGTGATATTGCTAGATCTTCACTTGAGCACCACTGCTATTTTAAGCAGCTGATCTATGAGGGTCTCAGGTGTCAGACCACCACCAATCAGATATTGAGTACGTATTTTCCGGACTATAAGACGCACTTTTTTTCCCCCAAATTTGGGAGGAAAATGGGGGTGCATCTTATAGTCCAAATGTGGGGTGTTTTGGCGGGGGCGAAGAGCGGACTTGCAGCATCACCACACTCCTGCCGCCACTGGCTTTCTGCAGCGGGAGGAGTGGGGGGATGTTGCGGACCTTGGGCTGAGAGGGTGTCCAGGCAGTCTGAACCTCCCGGCATCCGCTGTGCTGTTACGGCGAATGCCGGGTCTGTGAAGATGCTGGCGGCCGCTCTGCTGCAGAGCAGTCGCTATAGCTACCGGGTCTGTACACCCGGAGCTAATGCCCGTGATCAGAGCCCACTCTAATTGCGGACATTACTAACTGTGAGCCCCCTAAAGGTAGGAAAGCTGCCTGGTGCCGTACTTTTCTTGTTGCAGGATGGCTCCCGTGCGGCACGATCGCATCATCGTAGCATAGCGGGAAAAAAAATCAAAAGTGCTGGACCAACGTTTTTTTCGCTGTTTCGTCTCTGATTTGAATAAAAAGTGATCAAATCAATACACATTCCCAAAATGGTACAACTAAAAAGTACACCTGGTCCCGCAAAAAAAATGCCCTATGCTTACAGCTGCAGGGACACCTGTCAATGTGGCCTTGCAGCTGTTGCAAAACTACAACTCCCATATATTAAATATTTTACCACATTTTTTTGCTTCAAAATTTTTTTCCCTATTTTCCTCCTCCAAAACCTAGGTGCATCTTATGGTCTGGTGCGTCTTATAGTCTGAAAAATACGGTATCTATCCTATGAATAAGTCATCATTATGTAAAGCTCACAAATAGCATTGCACCCTGCCTAGTTGTGGGTCATGGGATGTCCATAGTTGATCCAGTTTTTACATCTCTAAAAAATGGATCAACTTTCTTTTTCTTTTTTTTTTTTTTTACATTCCCTATGTTTTTTAATGTTTCTGGGTTTGTGAAAAATGGATGACACAAGATGGCATACTGTACTACGTAAATTGCAGCTTTGTAAATAAGGCCTAACTTTCGGACATGAATTAAGAGTTCAACTGTCCATAAAGTTTCTTTATAAATGTAATACTCTGGCTGATAAGTTCATAGCACAAAGGAGACAACAATTTATTCAGCATCTCCCATGCTAGTGTAACATCCCACATGCCACTTGCCAGGCTGGGTTTGGGTATATCTAATAGTTGCTAGATTCTAACACAAGTCTGCTGCAGCCTGTGGAACACATCATATGTCATGAGCGCCTTCCCAGTTTATACAAGAGTGACAGAGCCTTCATGTAAGATCCTTACATCCCATTAGATATAATCAAATAATATATACGGCTGACATAATATTATTTTTCTGTCAAGTTGAGCTGGATACATTGTGTGAGTTCATATTACTCTCACTATATAAACATTATATAAAACATATCTCACATTCTTGGAAAGTAAGCAGCGATATATCAATATATGATTACCACTTCTAGCACAGATTGTATATACAGTATACATATATGACTACGACTGCTGTTGTGAAACTTTATAGTCATACTGTCGTATTCTGTATGTTGGAGAATGGCAGAAGATGAATTGATAATTAAGATACCTAGGACGTAATAATTCATTATTCAAAGAATTGGAAATATGTAATTAACAGACTGATTGCTAAAATCAATAGGAAGTCTCGGTTACAAGACCTCCTGTAGAGAACTAGTCTCATTGAGCATACAGATTGAATGACATGAGAAAGCAAACACATAGTATTCTTCTTAAATGGTCGGTATGATGTTTAGTGAAATGGTGAGATGAACTGAATGTCCACCCCTCCCCCATTTATGTGCTGCCTAGGTTTTTAAAACTTTACAGTGTAAAATACATTATTAAAATAAGTTGATCCTTCTAGCCTGTCCTCTTCTTTTATTGGAAGGTGCCTTCCTTTCATTTATAGAAAACTGAAGATTGTTTGTAAAGTCTTATGCATGTAAGAATCCAAAGAGATGTCTGACTACAACTGATACTTTAAGAATTTTGCACTAATATATGTGATATGATGTGACTGTGCCTTTAATGGACCCTACTATTTTGCTGGCCTAAAGGATGGTACATCCCTTATATAAGGTCATGTTAGTGAGGGAAGGAGACAAGGAGTATTCTCACTCCTCAGCTAGGAGGAAGAAGTGAGTTAACTGTCTCCCCAGTCAGGGAGAAGAGGAATATAAAAGGCCGTTCACACGGTGGAAAATGAAGAGGAATTCCTCTTCATGTTCCGGTCTTGGACTCTGCATTGGCATTCAATTGCAGCTTTCTGCACCTGATAAGGCCCAGATGAATGGACCTAATCTGTGGGGAGTCTCGAGCCACTGATGCCGCGGCCAAATCAGCTGTGGCATCCTTGGCAAGATTTTTTCAGCAAATTTTTTCAGCGCCTTGCTGCAATCTCTGCCTCCCATTGAAAACAATGGGAAACAGAATGTAAGCAATATCTGCTGATGATTTAGGGGCATAATCCACCCCAAATCAGCGTCAAATTCCTACGTGTAAACACCCCCTAAGAACCTGTCCCTGATTAAGTTAAAGACCATGTCAACTATAGTCAGTCCCATTGTTGGTCTGAAGTCAGGAGATGGGAGTAAGCCATATTCTACTTTAGAGACTGTGAAGGTAATTTTTATATGATCCTCATACACACGTGGACAAAATTGTTGGTGCCCCTCGTTTAATGAAAGAAAAACCCACAATGGTCACAGAAATAACTTGAATCTGACAAAAGTAATAATATGTAAAAATTCTATGAAAATGAACAAATGAAAGTCAGACATTGCTTTTTAACTATGCAAATAGAATTTTTAAAAAAAAGAAAACTCATGAAACAGACCTGGACAGAAATGATGGTTCCCTTAACTTAATATTTTGTTGCACAACCTTTTGAGGCAATCACTGCAGTCAAATGATTCCTGTAACTGTCAATGAGACTTCTGCTCCTCTCAACAGCTATTTTGGCCACTCCTCATGAGCAAACTGCTTCAGTTGTTTTGTTACCATTCCTATTATCCTTCTCTTTAATTTGTCATCAATTTTCCTCCTGCGGCCACGTCCAGGGAGGTTGGCTACACTCTCATGGATCTTAAATTTCTGAATAATATGTGCAACTGTAGTCACAGGAACATCAAGCTGCTAGGAAATGGTCTTATAACCTTTACCTTTAACATGCTTGTCTATAATTTTCTTTCTAAGCTCCTGAGACAACTCTTTCCTTCGCTTCCTCTGATCCATGTTGAGTGTGGTACTCACCATGTCACCAAAGAGCACAGTGATTATAGCCCTATATACAGGCCCACTGACTGATTACACGATTGTAGACACCTGTGATGCTAATTAGTGGACACACCTTGATTTAACATGTTCCTTTGGTCACATTATTTTCAGGAGTACCATCATTTCTGTCCAGGCCTGTTTCATGAGTTTTCTTTTTTAAAAAAAATTCTGTTGAAGCATGGTTGAAAAGCAATGTCTGACTTTCATTTGTTCATTTTCATAGAATTTTTATATATTATTACTTTTGTCAGATTCAAGTTATTTCTGCGACCATTGTGGGTTTTTATTTCATTAAACAAGGGGTACCAACAATTTTGTCCACGTGTGTAGCTATGACCCTACCATTTAGACTTGTGCACCACAGCCACAGTCTTTCAGACACCCTGTGGATTGAGAAGAAGTGTTGATACACACCTATTGAGTGAAGACTGCCCTTGCAAGGGAAACATTGAATGACCTAGGGGTACCATCTTTCAACCTCAGCCCCAGCTAAAGTGGAAGTTCCTAAATAACTGTACCTCCAGGGAATGGATGAATTTCTGCTGTTTACCTGTTTTATGCGGATCAAAATGTGAGTTGTTTTTTCCACTTCACCATATCTTGAGTCTTAATCCTGCATTTACCAATAAGAGCACTTCAACCACCATCAGGCTCAGGAAGGCTCACAATTAGTGTGTGTTCCCCGAGGGGATATTCCTATAGGCCCTTCACTGCACCAGCATGTGATAAATGCTAGAGGGTCTGGTATAAGTCATTGCCACCATGACTACAGCTGATATTACTCCAGTCCCAACCTCCTGGTCTTCCTCCAACCAGGCTTCTGCACAGATGCCTTCCTTCTTACTTGAGATATTTACAACATAATATCTTCAAATTATCTTTCAAAAACTACTCCTAAAAAGGCTGGTTACCCCAATGTTTTTGTTTAGAATTGACCCTGGATGATACACTAATTATAACATGGCACATTGCATCCAAAAGGCTATGCCATAACTGGCTGCCACCATTCTTTATTTGATTGCTATGATCACAAGACATGACATGCATTCATAGACATCACCTCGCTACCTGGTGGTGGAGAAAGTATATTAAAACAGACATACTTACTCTACAGTATGTAGAGAAAAAGAGAACTTCCTTAGTGCGTGCAATATGCCAGTCCCCTTTCCAATAACAGTATGTATAGCGGTCAAGGAACCAGGCTTTCCCCGACCACTATCATAGTGGTCCGGGGGCCCCGGCCATCTCTAGCTGGCTGTGGGCCCCATACCCCGCCGGGTCCGGTTGCACCTCCTGCAACCGCAATCATTACGCAGTAACAGTCAGCACCCAGCAGCCGAGTGGGCCCCTTCAGGAGCATGGGGCCCTGGCACTTGCCCGGGTATACCGAGTGCTGACGCCAGCCCTGGACTAGAGCTATGAGTGGTACACTCTCAAAACAAAATCTATACTATACTAAAGTCAACACCATAGGAGATCTTTTTACTTCTCTAGCCACTTTTGGAAAGTTGTGAGAAAAATTATCAGGGTTAGATGGGATCGAACAGGGTTAAAGTTGGTCCAACATTTCATAATTTTAATGTACAGGAAAGTAAAGGTGTAAAATATACCTCAAATCTCTACCTGTTCATGGCAGGTGGAGTTCTTCCACATGGATGGGCAAAGATGAAGTAAATTTAGTAAAAGTCATGTGCCTCAACAAAGTCAGCGCATTTTATGCCACCGTAATTTGGCTTATTACCAGGGTATGAAATGGCATTCTTAAAGGGAATCTGTCAGGGCAATTTGGGACACTAAACCACCCACACGTCCATATCGACCTGGGGTTTAGTGTCCCAAATCACCCTGTTATAACACAATCCATAGCCGCATTAAAAATAAAAAAGCTCAATACTCACCCTGCCACTGTACTCCCCGCACCTGCGCAGTTCTTCAATGAAGCCAGAGGAGTACACCTCAGCTTCAGTGCGCATGCCCTGCAATTCCGTAGTAAAGCCGGGGTGTCTATCTTTGGCTTCACTGAAGAACAGTGCAGGCGCCGGGAGGAGTGCCAACAAAGGATCTCATGAATAAGCCGGACTGTTCTTGCCGAACAGCGTTGATCGGACCCTTCTCTAGGTAAGTATAAAGGTTTTTTATTTTTAATGCACCTGTGGATTGCATTACAACAGGGCGATCTGGGACACTAAACCCCAGGTCTATAAGGACCTGTGTGTGGTTTAGTGTCCCAGATTGACCTGACAGATTCCCTTTAATAAATTCCCCTTTATATGTGTTTAAAAGACTCAAGAATCCATCATAGTCTCTAGTGCCTGTGGTGCCCATGTATCATCCATTATTCTCTCTTTTATCCATATTGACTACCTGGTAGGGGCAGTATGTTTAAAAGACCTCTTATTTTCCTACTGATGGCATACTAAAGAAATTTCCAAAGGTCACTCAAATCTTCGAAGACCCTAAGTTTCACAACATCAGCCTTGTGAGGGGGCTCCAAATCATTTATTTTCTTGGAAAGTTTTGACAGCTTTTTTATAAAAAGTTTTCATCAAATGTTAAAACAATTTTTGGGGGTTTTACTAAGAAAAATGTGCCATAATTCTTTGCTGACAGGTAAATTCATACAACACAATAGATTAAAGTTCCTCAATGTTCTTTATATAAAGCAGTGGGGAAAAGGCTCCATAATGTAGAGATACATATCTTACAACCTTTATGTAACAAGAACGTCATTTTTCAATAAATAACAAAAGTACATTAATTGCAGCTGACAGAAAATGGCACTAAAACATAATGAAATTATTACTGACATTCTGTCTAAATTTCTAAAAACATGAGACGCTGTTTCCAAATACTAAAAAAGAAGAAACTTACCACTAATGTGATTTAGTGCATTCTCTTCTCCTCTAAGAGCCACAACATTCCATAAGATCCTGAATTCTATTATCACGACAACACTTTTCAGTTTTACACAACCATATTGCATGAAAATAATATTGTTTTTCAACCAATCCTGTTATGTGGCCAAGATTCATTGCGTAACTAGCTAACAGTTCTTCTCTTATTTGGTCACAAGTGTTTTTGATACTTCCTCCATTGCATGTTTAGCATGAATGTTTCTATTACTTATCCTCTACATCCCTTTCAGGAAATCAAACAAGACAAGATTTATACAGCTTTTTAAAATTAAGATCCTATCCATAGGATAGGACATCAATTTGAGATTGGGATTGGTGGTTGCGCAACTGCCGTAGCTGTATTGGTGGTGGTAGTGAGTACTGCAGTAATTGTGCTTTTCAAGTCTATGGGACAACCGCTGCAGTGCTCTCCACTTCTGCTATTAAGAGTACCGCGATTGAGCACTGCTGCTTGTGCTAATATGGGGATATAGCTTATCAGAAAGGACTAAAGATGGGCAAATCTCTGAAGATTTGATTCGTTCTGTGTTCAGACTAAGTGATCCCCCGGGCCTCACCGATGACATGGGCACGCTGAGCATCATGACGCCCATGTCACCTTGTGGTCTAATCACAGGCCCAGTGCTGACCCCAGGAGCATGACGTCACAGAAGAGTACCAGACACCATGGGGAGGCAGATACAGAGTGCCAAATGTTGCGAGGAGGCTCAAAAGAGGTAATAGAAGGTGAATTTGGAATATACAGTTCAAATCTGGTTTGTTAGAACCGATTTGCCCATCTCTGGTCTTGACATTTGGACCCTTACTGATCTAAACTTGATGTCCTATCCTATGGGACAAAACAGCATAACCCCTTTAATACTGATTTATGGTGGGTTTTTAAAGAGGACTTTTCACCACCTCCACTAACTCCAACTCTTTGCATCCTTCAATAGGCTGTGAATTTTTTATCTAGCCCACTGTTCCAAAGCAACCAGTGCTGTTAGTTTTAGCACCCTTAGTTTCTCTATTGTCAGGTGGGTGATCTGGGGCTGGAGAAGACAGACTAGGATCACCCACCTGAAAGTAGAGAGCCGAATTGTGCTGAAACTAACAGCACTGACTGCCCTGAACCGGTGGTGGCTAGAGAAAAAAATTCAACTGTAACTTAATCAGTGAAGCAGTACCTATTGCAGGATAAAATGAGTTGGTGGAGGTGGTAAAAGGTCCTCTATAAGTCAGCAGAAAATTGTATTATTTCTAAAATGTAGAGATTATGCACATAGCCATTTTACGGCTCTGGTTTTTGTTTAGAGCCATAATAGAGCATGATCCTTCTATTGTACCTCTGTATGCCTCCATTTTGCTGGTAAAAATATTGTGATGCATTTTATCTGACTTTGTATGCATAGCTTCTATGGCAAATATCTCCATAAAGTGTAATTGAGTCTTATAACAAAGCATAGAGCTCAATGCTAAAGGTGCACAGGAGGCTTTGTGTTCAACTATACAGTCAGTGTGTGAGCTGATAGTTAAAGTAACAAACCAGCAGGATTTCATGACCTCTAGTATCACTACAAGCCAGTCATAGGTCATCTCCACCTAACTCTTAGATGTTCCTGAAGTTTTGCTTTTTTGATTTCAGTGGTCATTTTCTCTGATGTTGGTGGAACCAGCTATTTGCAGCAATTCCATACTCTAGTTTAAAGGAGAAAACTATAGGAAAAAAAATTGTTGTTTGAATAGGTGAGTTTGTAGGTTGTTATTGAAGATTTGCATCTTGACTGTGAATGACAATAGTAAGGGTAAATCAAAGAAGGTCGAAATGTAACAAAAGACACCTTAATACCATGATTAGTTGCATAGAGAGGTGAAGACGAGAGCAATATTGTTATTCATTGTCTGAGTATCGGTAGATTAGAGAAGGAATGTAGGAGGATCTACATTGGATGTTTAATTGGATGATAGAATTAGGATTTTGTCATATTAAACTGGATATGCAAATTAAGACCGACATTCATCATACAATAAAGGAAAACAAGGTGCAGGCTCAAAAGCTAAATCCACACCAAATATGGTGGTTGGCTATGCTGCAAAATTGACCACAGCTGGAAACTTTTGGGATCTATTACTATGATGATGATCATCTGAATGATTAACTTCTCAGATGCTGTGGTCAATAGCAGCATGTGAGTAGGTAGTCAGAGAGAGAGACTTCTTCTGACCTCGGATCAACATTTTCCGCCCCCAGTTTGATGAGATTGAGGGGTGACAATTGGATGTCATAAGGAGTGCACATGCTAATCTTACCTGCAATGTTAACACCACCCCATACTGAAGCAATCAGGCACAAGCCACTAAGTTTATTCTTATGTAAAAAAACAAAACATCTTAGAGAGCCCGGGAAAAGTCACGGTGCCTCAACCAGACTGCATCGGCATCTGGACACTGTGTCCACTGTGATTCTCACACAGGTAAGTTGTCAGCTGATCCTCCTTGACCTCGGCCAGTTGAGGCTGCTCAACCACTTCGATAGGGCAGCTGCCCAAGCTGTGTTGTCTCACTACAGCAATTGTCTTTGCATCAAACCAATGACCTATCAGGTCTAAGAAACCCCTTTCCCCCGAAATTACCTTTTGTTCCACACCCCCCTAGTTGCCGATGCCTAACTTGACTCTCTTCAGCTTCATCTTGCTAAAGCCCTACAAAAATACCCTGGCCCATGCTATAGCCCCTAAACCACTTTCATCACCATTTTGGGGAATCACAATGTTTCCCCTTATGGCTCCTCATCCTGAGCCTACCAAAGCTTGTCAGTTTGAAGTCTCCAAGACATAATTTTGTAGTATTTCTATTAAGCAATGCCTCTGACACTACCAGCGCGGTACATGGCTGTTCTATTGCAATGTATCGTACAAGCAATTGAATAATATGAGGACTAACAATTAAAGTACAAAAAGCAGAGTTTTTAAAACATATAAAAAAATTATATGTACTAAAAATTAAAACCATCCCCTTGTCTTATTTTCCATATAAAAAAATGAAGAACATATAAGAAAATAAAAACATCAGTATGCCACCTCCAAAAATGGCTAAAATAGTAAAAATTCTCTCTTGTCCAAACATGAAAGAAAAAAAAAGACAGGTTCAAAAAGGATCACTAGTCACTTCTATAAAGTGCATGATTGTACATTTAACATCAAGCTCATTGTTCTTGGAATTGCCAAAATATGACTTTAATTTTAGTGATTCTGGCACTTGGTGGGGAGAATGCTGTCATGCTGCTTTTGGAGGGGTCTATAGATAGGCCCATCATAATAATAAATAAATATACAAGGTATGCTTTATTCCCTCATTTCTGTTAGATGTTTTTTTTTTTCTATTTTAGTACATCTTTGAGTATTTTTTTCTCCAAGCTGCCAAGTGTATGTCAGCTTCAGGAAATTGATGTATTTTGCTGTCTAAACTTTCTCCCTTGATTGTTGGCCTGGTTGTAATTCTCGGGGCATCAACAAAGTCTAAGCAACATTAACCGTTTGTAAACAAACTCAGCAACATTTCACTGGCCAAACAGTTTAGATTGGTTAAAAAAAAGATATTTATGTATAAAAAGTTGTCTTACTGAATACATGTGTATAGTGAAATTAGTATATTCCCCCATAATAATATTTTATTTATATAGCACCAACATATTCGACAGCACTTTACAAATCAAAGGAAACATAATCAGACAATATGAGACATTGTAGTGTAACAAAATGATTAACATATCAAACAATAGGAAGGGCTTACAATTTATGAGGAAATAGGGGTGATACAAGAGATAAACGTGCTTGGTTGGTGCTATGGTCCTACCATATTTTAATAAATAGGGTAATGCAAATAAAGTAACATTTTGAGGAGAAAAAAAGACATCCCAATTTTATACATTGATCCTATCCTTCTCAGCAAAATCTACAAAACTGAACACGAGGTTCTTAGTATACATATTGATCAAGGTGTACAAGCCCACTAGCCACTTCACGGAGACCTCTATATAATGGGTCTCTACTCTACTGGGTGCGGCACTGCATGGCAACCACAACAACACTGCGCCCACAGCAAGAGCGACCCAGTAGCCCAGCAACACCCCTGATGCCAGGCTAAGCCCCAGGCTCTGGGCCACACTGCCCCATAGCCACTGCAATGGTAGACACTGCACAGTACCGCACCATGTGAACAGATCTCAAAAACTTCACCTTACCATATCATATGGCTACAATTAGAGGACTGTACCATGTGAACAGATCTCAAGAATTTCACCTTACTATAAGGCCTCAGTCAGAAGACTGGACCAGTAGAAGGTTCCCTTTAATACTATATTTATACTATATGTTTTTGCTAATCAAATGTAATTATTGCATTGCAATGACAGTGACTGTGTTGTATATGTTGGAGTTGAAGAATATTTAAAATGTTTTAAAGTGAATTTCAATATTTTAACACAATGTCAATTTTAGATTCAACATTCTGAGCTGATTAATTTCTTGATATATCTTTATAGTGGCTGAAACTTTACTTTCCTGATAAAAGGCTCCAAAATCTCTGCATGGACATATAATTAAAAGATAAAATTTTGATACTTGCAGTAACCACTAGAGTTAAGAAAAACTTATTGAATGAGTTAAAAATAAAAAAAGAAGCAGTGCTCAACTGAGTGATTCCCTATCACTCCATTTCTGATGCTTAATGTGTCTTTATTGGTCTATACTTCCTGGTCCTGTCTTGAAACACAGGTACTTAGCCAGTCACTAGCCAGCGCAGTGGCCCACCTAATCCAATAATTGTCTGAAGCAAGCTTTCCTGGCAGAATCAAAATTATTGAAAATTAAAAAAGAAAATTTTGAGAACCAAATAAAAATGTTTATAAACATGATTTTCTTTATCAACACAACTATCTTCTTGCAATGTACCTTTTTTGGTTGTGTAATCTCCTCACTACCAGATACACTTGCTAGATGGGGAGTTCTTGTGTCTATCTCAGGGGTAGGCAACCTTTTTTGTTCGGCGTGCCCATTTTAATAAAAAAGTCAAAGATGAGGTACTCGGAGTGCAAGTCAATAATTGTAAGTCTGACGACCCCTAAACTAAAGTCATATACCACAAACCATAACACAGAAGTGCTGCCACCAGATGCTTTAGGACACATGCGTTTACTGCTATTTCCTGGGACGCTCCTGTACTTTCCGATTAGAAGCAATGAAAGTCCATGTGCAGCCCCCAATTAGTGGTAAATGTAAGTGTCCAGGAGCACCGTATGACAGAAGTCTTATGGTGAAAACACACTATGTATCTGGATGCAGTTATATTCTTAGGCCACTGGAACTTTTACTTCGATATAAAACTGGTGCGTTTTTGCACAAAAAAAAAAAAAACAAAGCCTGAGTTTTCTGTGCAAAAACACATCCTTAATATAGGAAAACGCACCGTTATACAGAATAATGTCCCATAGTGGTCCCTGCACATGGTATTATGTCCCACAGCCATAACAGTCCCTGTACACAGTATTATGTCCCATAGCAGCTCCTGCACACGGTATTATATCCCATAGCAGCCCTTGCACACGGTATTATGTCCCATAGCGGCCCCTGCACATGGTATATGTCCCATAGCGGCCTCTGCACATGGTATTTTTCCCATAGCAGCCTCTGCACATGGTATTTGTCCCATAGCGGCCTCTGCACACGGTATTTGTCCCATAGCGGCCTCTGCACACAGTATTTGTCCCATAGTGGCCCCTGCACACGAGATTATGTCCCATAGTGGCCCCTGCACACAGTAATATGTCCCATAGCGGCCCCTGCACACAGCAATATGTCCCATAGCGGCCCCTACACACAGTATATGTCCCATAGCGGCCCCTGCACATGGTATATGTACCATAGCGGCCCCTGCACACAGTATTATGTCCCATAGTGGCCCCTGCACACGGTATTATGTCCCATAGTGGCCCCTGCACACGGTATTATGTTACATAGTGGCCCCTGCACACGGTATATGTCCCATAGTGGCCCCTGCGCACGGTATTATGCGCTATAGTAGCCCCTGCACACGGTATTATGTCTCATAGTGGCCCCAGCACACTGTATTATCCTCCATAGTGGCCCCTGCACACGGTATAATATTTTAACTTTTATAATATTCTAATTTGTGCCACTCACTGTGGGGTCTCTTCAGACCACAGAGTATAATAAGTGGAGGGCGAAGACAGGTGACAAACATAAAAAAACAATGTACTCACCATTCCTCACTCCGCAGCCGCTGTGTTCTCTTCGGGCGCTTCTGCCTGTAGTCAGCGACCACTCATTGAGTCTCAGGGGTCACGTTGCGTCATTATGCTTAATGATGTCACCTAAGGCCCTGTCAGCTGACTTCAGGCAGAAGCGCCCGAAGAGCACATAGCAGCTGCGGAGCGTGTTTCATCACCTCCCCAGGGGCTCTGCTTATTTTACTGTGGGGTCTGAAGAAACCCCACAGTATAATAACAGCAGTTTCGTTTCGGCCATGTTTGGTCCGATCGAAACTGCTGGGTGAGGAGTCCTCTGCCGTGCCAGGGAAATAAGCCTCGCATGCCACTCTTGGTTGCTGACCCCTGGTCTATCTAATATAACCTCTACTACCTTGAGATGGAGCACTAAGCTACCGTGTTTCTCCAAAAATAAGACCTACCCCGAAAATAAGCTAGATTTTCCAGGTTTTTTGGAGTAGGCTTGAAATATAAGCCCTACTCCAAAAATAAGCCCTAGCTAATTTAACCCCTTCCCGACATCTGCCGTATGATTACAGCGGATGCCGGGTCCTTAAAGATGGTGGCCGCTCTGCTGCAGAGTGGCTACCATAGCTGCTGTATCGGGTCTCTGCAGAGACCTGGAGTTAAAGCCTATGATCACTGTCTATCTTGATCGTGGGCATTGTTGAGCGTGACACCCCTCCTTCCCACTAAACTAGCACAACCATCGTAGTTAATGCCCACGATCAGAGTGGACTCTGACCGCGGGCATTGTTAAGTGTGACCTCCCCCCCCCCCGCAGTCCCAAGTGCTAGTCCGTGACCCCCCCCCCTCTAAATCGACCCCCCAAAGCAGAGAAACAATCCCGGGGCTGGTCCCCACTGACCCCGTACCTTGCGTTGTAGGTCAGCTCCCGCACGGCAAGATCGCAGGAGCCGACCTGTTCTTTTGACAGCCGGGAGCCTTATGAAGGCTCCCAGGCCTGTCATAGGAATATTACTAGTGAGGCAGGTCTATGAGCAGCCTCACTAGTAATGTAGATAATCTCACATAGACTGCAATACGTTATATTGCAGTCTATGGGATGATTGCAGGTTCAAGCCCCCTAGGAGGGGTTAATAAGTTAAAAAAAATATTTAAAAAAAAAACAAAACAATAAAAGTTCAAACCCCCTCCCACTTTCACTAGAATACATATAAAAATAAAATATTACCGTGAAACACATACACATTAGGTATCCCTGTGTCCGAAAACGCCCACTCTACAAACTTATAAAAATATTTTACCTCTAGTGGGAAAAAAAGATCAAAAATGCCGAACTGCTGTTTTTTCGCTGTTTCAACTCTGATAAAAGTTGAAATAAAAAGTGATCAAATGTGTGATTGTTGTTCATGAAAAAAATTAAGACCTACCCTGAAAATAAGCCCTAGCCCTTTTTTCAGAGAAAAAAATAATATAAGACCCCGTCTTATTTTCGGAGAAACACGGTATATGTCTTATTTGTCCTCCTAGTACTCTCAAGTACTTTGTGATTCTTCCATAGCCTCACTACTGTTTATCCCCACAGCATCTCACTTCTTAAACCTATCTGTAGTGGTATCTTCGACTCTTCCTTTAAACACACAACCATCACCCCATCCTTAAGAAGCCATTCCTTAACAAATCCTCTCTTTAGCTATCACCCCATGTCACTACTCCTGCTTATAATACAACTGTCTTTTTGACTGGCTACAATCTAGTTTATCCAGCAACACTACTACCAAAATAGCCCTAACAAAAGTCTCCAATGACCTACCAAGATTCAAGGACTAACACCAATACTTATGATTCCTACTTCTAGAACTTTCCTGTGCCCACAGCTTTCAATACCACTTTTATGCTGATAACACACAGTTATATCTTGACCTATAAACCACAATTAATGGTTTGCTACTCCATCAAGTCGCTGAAGTCTGCAGCCCCAGGGTCTACTTGTTTTTGCTCTTCACACAACCATTCCCAAGACTTCTGCTCTGCATCACTCATAACCTGGTACTCAGCACCCACCACATCAGGCTGCTCTCCACAATTGTCTTTAAGAGCAAACTGAAAACCCACCTCTTCAGGAAAAGCTGCAACCTACAGTACAATGACCCTGCTGACACTACAATACTATCTGAACAGCTTCTACCCTCATTTACTGTTTCCTTCACCCTTCTCTTGAGACTGTAAGCCCTCGTGGACAGGGCCATGGTGTTAATGGAGCTCTAAAATAAATACAATGTTGTTATTATTATTATTATTATTATTATTATTAACAATCATAATAATAATAAGCCAAAAAGATTCCATTTAGCATCTATTAACTTCTGGATACTTCAGCACAGTGTTGAAATTCATAGCCTACCATGCTTTTCAATATCACAAAGGAATGTATACATAAGGGTATATGTTTTTGGACATTGAAAGCCAATGGCAGGAATGAGTGTTGCATATAAGTTATTACGGAGGAGAAAAAAAAAACATTTATATTAAAGGGAGTCTGTATCCAGAATCCTGCATATCAACCCAGCCCCACAGAGGGGTTAGAATCACCTGAATAATTAGGTTTTTTTTGTTTTTTTCCCTTGTGAATTGGTGCCTCCATTGCTGAGATTTTTTTTTATAAATATGTACATGGTCTCTTCAGTCTGCTGAGGGCATTGTTGTTGCTCCAAAAAAGGTAAATGGCCATTCCCTCATTCTGCCAAAGTGTTCATTTGCATATTGACAAAAGCTGTGATGCTTGACCAATGGAGGCACCAATTCATAAGGGGAAGTCACTGTTTGATTCAGTTGACTCTAATTTATCAATCTGTGGGCTGGGTTGATATGTTGGGTTTTGATCATTCCTGCTGCACTGAAAGGGGTGAAATCCTTTAAGGAAAAGCCACAACAAATCCCCCATATAATAGGCATGTTGCAGATTTCAAAATCCACTCTGCATGTAAATTTCTACAGGGGAAAAGCATGTGGATGAAATTTGTATAACTTTTATGTGGTGTGAACAGAGCCTTTAGCAGACATCAATGTACAGTATGTACAATGCATATCTTACTACTAGAGATGGAGAACCTCTCAGGATTCATTTTGTTTAAGGTTCAGGTGGCTCAGGTCCAAATTTTGTTTTGGGACAAACTAGTTTGGTATGAACCACACTTGAAACTGGCTTAATACATAGTGTAGAACACTAATGAAAGTGTCATTATTATACTTTGAGGTCTCTTCAAACCCCAACATATAACAGGTGGAGGTCCAGGGGAGGTTACAAAAATAAAAAAAACATTCATACTCACTTTTTGTTACCTCTTTTGGGCCTCCTCGTGGGGTCCGACACTCCATGTCCGCCTCGTTGGTGACACCATACACATCATGATGCTTGGAGTACCCATCTGACTGCTAGTATCCCAATCACAGGCCTCAGCCATGACCCCGGGTACATAGCGTCCCCAGGAGACTGTCAGGCGCCGCATGGAGTACCAAACGTAAGGTGACTATGAATGTTTTTTTTTTATTTTTGTCACCTCCCCTGGGTTTCCAACTGTTATACTCTGTGGTTTGAAGAGACCCCAGAGTATTATAATTTACTGCAATGCATGTTGCGGCAGCCATGATAGTTCATCCGAGACAAATCCCAAATTGTTTGGTTTTGTTGAAAAATGAACACTTTGGAATATTCGGGTTGAATTTGGCTTGGTATGAGTGAGTTCACCCATCTCTGCTTACTACTGGTATACTCACCAACCCTCATTAATATGTGAAATAAAAATTTAGCTTTGAGGGTTATGGACTAGAAACATCTGCAGTCTGTGTCTTGGTCCTGTTAGGATTTTATGTATACAATTTTTATGGTAGTAAAACATACATTTGTTGTTGTTTCTGCATGGGGAGAAAGTCTGCTGAAAGTATGTTATTTTGAAGAGAAACAGAGCCTAGACTCAGCAGAAGATAAGATACAATGAAATTGTGGAGACAAAAAATGATCTTATAAAATGTTGAAATGAGTCCACAAACTTCTTTTGTTGTTGCAGGTTTTTTTGACACAAAACCATTAGTGAATTGAAAAAATATAGGAAATATAAAGGAAATTTTTATACTTTTCCTTTCTCTTAAATCCACTCCAAACTTTGGGTCAAAAACTGCAGCAAAATCTGCAAAAAAAAAAAAAACGGCTTTTCTGCAACATGTGGCCTCAGCATTGTAGTTATTTTTCTCCATCAAGATATAGGGAATACTGGATGTGCTGCATCATCTATCAGTGGTGTAGGGTAGCCTATATATGATAGAGCATGCTACAGTTTGCTTTAAAAAAAAGCAAAAAAAAACTTTGTATCAAATAAGAAAAACATATGATGATACAATATAGCCCCATAAACATCAAAAAGTACAATATTACAGCATTGTCCGACTCCGAGCCTGTCGGATCTACAATTAGGCAGTGTGCTTGAGGCTATGCATAGAATGATCTAACATGAGACTGTGACATCCTATACATTTTAAAGGAAACATATATTATGTTGTGTTGAATATAACTCCACAACCAATATAATTGTTCTATCACACTGACTGTACAGCATGTCTAGTAATACCTTTAATTATCCTATAGTTGTCACTGTTGCTCACATGAATGCTTTAATGACTGACTAAACCTTTGAAGTTCACTGTACAGAACAAGAGAGCAGAGCAGCGTACAGTCATGTCAACTCTATGTAGATATTGTCACATAAAATGCCTAGCAAGTGTAAAGTAATCTTTAACATTATAGAACATCATATTTTATGTGATATTGATACATAGTGCAAGTTAACAGACAAATGCTGCACACAGCAGCAAAATCCTTATCAATTATGTATAGTGTCCTTCTCAAAGTAGGCTATAAGAACTGTAATAACGCACCATAGAGTCACATTCAGTATATTCAGATGCCATTCTACAGAGGTATTCTTCTCTAGAATCATTGCTTCTAAGGTATAATGTCTGCTATCATTAGGGATGAGCGAACTGGTTCATAATGTGACAGTTTTTTTACAAATTTTACAAAAATATCGGATTTGGCCAAACCCAAAATTTTGAACTACTATTATAGTCTGAGATCGCAGAGTATAATAAGCAGAGGTGCATAAACATAGCAAACAGACATACTCAGCTCTTCTAGGCTCTGTTGTGGTTTTTGGTGCATGTCCCCATTCCCTTCTGGCCTCCTCCGGCCTCCTGAATGACATCAGCAGCCCCAGGGAATTGCCGAGGCTTGTGATTGAAACTCAGTGGCCATGAAGCAAAGGCACAAGCGTCAGGATGTCTTTGTACCCCATGTTACCAATAAGGCCCAATCTCAGGCCTCAGCAGTCTACCTGGGGCCGCTGACATAAATCAGGAAACCAGAAGAGGCAGGACGAGGACCCACATCAAACACTTCGATGGAGCTCAGAAAAAGGGAGAATTACATTATGTTTAACCACCTAATATGCTCTGGGATTGGAAGATACCTCAGACTATAATAATAGCAGTTCTGTTTTTGGTCTCAAACTAAACTACTGGGTGAAACTTGCAAGACAAATCTGTCAAGGTTCACGCAACAGTAGTCATCATACACTGGCACAAGGAGTTCCTAAGGATGGAGCTGTAGGGTCTCCATGTACTACCCTTCAGACTCCATGCACATGGTTCCATGGCCATCATTCTTAAACTCATGAATGCGAGCAATTCTAACAATATAATAGGTATAGGTTCCATTACAATAAAACTATAGTTTAGAGGTGCTTTTATTGTATAAATAGCCTTTTTGTACCCCCTTCCCACACTGTGTTACACTTTTATGTGAATATATGGAGCTACAGTAGATTCATGGTTGTTATATCCTAGCTCCATACAACTTGTAAGATATATGGAGCCATAACACACACTGGTATGCATGCAGCTTGTTTTTTAGCTTCTTTCCCAATCGTTCTTAAACTAAATGTCATAAGCTGCGTTATATGACTCCCTATGTCAGCAGGAGCTCAAAGCTGTTTGAGTCAGTAGTTGTTTGATGTTGGAGTGACATGGGGACAGAGCCAGGGGGGAAAAGATGCATGCTGGGTGATTTTGTGTACATTGATTGATTGAGTGATTGATTGATTGATTTGTGCTTAAAGGTACTGCCATATGGTGTTCAGACCTCAGCATAGCTGCACACAGTGCTGGGGCCACATGTCACAAAGTAGGTGACATTCTGATTAATTCCAGGCTATTTCTTATTACTGACTGTGAAGTTTTGGTGTTATGGCATGTCCAGTAATGAGAAACCAAATACCAAATCAGTGTTTCACTTGCTTATAAATAAAAGCACCCTTCTGTGAAGCCTTACTGTGCCGCCATATGCTTCGGTGCCATTGAATGGTGTATTATGGAGCTAGGGAAGACTAATTCATAGTAATGTGATGTACATAGTACTATAGGAAAGCAAACAGAGTGCATGCTAAGCAAATGTAGCCATAGCCATAGCCATGTAGCATCCTCCTTAACTCCCATACACATGCACACTCAGTTCAGTCAGTTGTGTACTGAATGAGACTGGGGAATAAGCAAGAGAAGTAATTCCAACCTCTGGCAGTGGCTTATTTTGCTGCGTACAAAAGGATTGAACATGTAAAATTCAACATGCCCAATCCTTTTTTTCTCCAACATTTTCTGTCACCCCCATACACATCAGATAGTCCGTCCCCATACACGCTGCATTGATAAGGAGTTAGCATCCTGGAACAGCTGTGTAATTGAACTCAACCAGTATGATGACCTGATAAGGACTTTAATCCGATTTTCAATCACATTGCCAAATACAGCTTTATTCTGCTCCTTCACTCATTTTTTTCTCTCATTCAGCAGTGCCTACTAGACTCCCATTTTTGTGGACTTTTCCTGGCATTCTCCATGGTGGTGAATTCACCTCAGAGATCAGGAGATCGCATCAGCTGGCATATCATCTATCTGACTTCGCACAATGTTATACCTGACTAGCACACCACTACCATGTAGGCAACAGCAAGGCGTTTGGGGGCATTTTTGCACTACTAACCTCTGACCTTTGAGATACTGCACTATATAGCACCACTCTTTCTCTTCTTCCATTTAGATGAGATAGTCAACTGGTCCTGCCCAGAATTGGCGGGGTTGATGGGGTTGGCCAACATTAATCTACTGTCTATGGGCACCACATTCACAGTGTCTTTTTTATTTTCAGCAGAAATATACTTTTAGTGGTCACAATTATTACTTTACAATTAAAGGGGTTGTCTAAAATTCAGGGGAACCCCAGGGGCGCCAGGGTAGGTGTAAAATAAACAACAAAAAAAACATACTCACCTATCCCTGGTATTCCATTGTCCTTACTTGGTGCCCTTTCACTCCAATGAGTGGCCTCAGCGGTTGCAGGTAAAGAACTGGTGACATATCCGAGTGATGTCACTGCTCTCTCTCGCTGAGGACAGTGATTAGTCTCAGTGGTCATGTAAGCCTCACCTCTTCTGATGCGCCAAATTCCATCATGGGAGAGAAAGGAGACTGGGACAAGACATTGAAGCACCTTGATAGTATGTCTTTTTTTTTTTAAACCCACTCCTGAATTTGCCCTAAATATTGGACAACCCTTAAAAAGTGCAAGGAAAAGGGAATCGGACCGGTTCATATTTATAGAACGCTGATAGCCTGTAGAAATATTTTTTTTTAAACAATGCGAAAATGTATACATTTCTAATTTATATAAATATTTTTATTTCGAAAAAAAAAATGTTTTTGATGGCCAAGATCATGTATGAACGGTAGCATCAAGTTGCCTCCAGACGTCTCTGAATAGACCAAGCTGAATGTTCTACAAAGTGTGGATTTGCTTTAACTAAATCCTCTAAGCATTAACACTCTTCACACCATTTGGTCTTGAACTGATCCTATAGTGAGGTGTACACACACCAATGACAATAAAGAAGCCATCTGGCAAAGTTAACTCTCGACAAACAATGCCAGGCAGAAGTGAAAAGAATGGCAATGATTTCCACAAACACGTGAAATACTATAAAAGCGTTGCATTTAGCAGCTTCCTGCCTGGGCGAGTAAACAAACATTACATGCTTTTCAGGGGAAGAGATTGCAACAATGTATCAACTTTCAGTGATTTATGTGTTGGTGAAAAATGCAGCGTAGATTATATGAACAACAATCGGGGGTATCCAGACATTTTTCCCTGGCCCTATACTGTCAGGGTGATGTACTGAAAGTCTTTATTTTATTCGAGCTGGGCCTCTCGCTAGTGCATTCTCCTCCTAGGCTGTTCTCATGCCTTTCTCATCACCTGCTGGGGCCTTGATCATGGACAGAGTAGACGAGCAGCAGGGGACAATTAGAGAGGAGTTCAGACTTTGATCATTTGACCATATGTGAATACAACAGCTGACCACATGTTTGAAAAGACAACTCGCTTGAAAGTATTTAGAGACATAACAAAAGAAAGCATAGATACTGAAATCTACATTTTAATTATCCGACATAATGCACCATACACACAATTTTTACACATTTTAAGAAAAATGTAACACTGTGAAATGTGTTAAATGTGTTCATTGTTTCGTCAGCTCAACATCATCTCTGTGTTTTATTACATACATACACACACAGTACTACCATTTTCTGTCTACTGCACAGCTTAGTAGTATTAGTGTCTAGCTCTATGTCTAGGCAGATGTTACAGTAAATATTCAATCATTTATGATAAAATTGACAAATTATTAAAACATAATGAAATGAATACAAAGACAGTAATAGATAGAGATAGATAGATAGATATGAATAGAAAAATAGATAAATATGAAAATTATATAGATATGTAGATATGAAATAGATAGATAGATAGATAGATAGATAGATAGATTTAGATGAATATTTAGATGGATATAAAGATCAATAGATAAACAAACAGATAGATTTAGATAGATACATACATACATGCTTCAATGGATAGATAGATAGATAGATAGATAGATAGATAGATAGATAGATTTTTTTGTTCTGGAATTTTTCAAAATTCAGCATTTTCTAGGTAAGGTCTATGTTCATTCATTTTCCCACATGGTTTCAATAGGGATAAAAAATATATGAAAAAAATATACATCAACATAAAAAACACACCTAAGAAACACTTTTAAGCAATGAATGACGCTCATGACATTTTTACAAGCCAAATAAAATGTCACAGAAAAACTATGTGTAAAAAAATCCTTAGGCCTCATGCACACATCCATTTTTATCTTAAGCGTTTGGTCTGTTTTTATTTCACATTGATTCATTCAAGTCTAATGGGCAAGGTACACATCCATTTTGGAGAACCCCTTTAAATCCAACCGTCTGATCCTTCCCTGACAACTGTCATCAGGGTGAAAAAGGGAAGCCTGCCATGCATTAGTAAGGTAGTCAGCAAATCCTACCAAAGTCAACTAACATTAATCTAATGTATGGCCAGCTTTAGGAATGACCAAAACATTGACATGTGTTTCCATTGTCAAATAGCAGAAGTGTGAATTCAGCTCTAGAATATATTACAATGTATAAGGCCAATGTATAATTACAGTCTTTATTACGGGCAATATCTTACAGAATGCTAGCATGCAACTTATAACCTACAATTTTCCTAAAGATTAAATGTATTACTTTTTGCCTTGTCCTCACATGGCTTAGACTTTTCTTTTTCACAGATCCAATACACATAAATCTCTGCAACAAATCTCCCTAATACAGATGCTAAACTACACCCTTATTACTGAAGCTCTGAAAGCTGCCTTTAATAGCCCAACAGGGCTCCTCACAGTGCGTGTAAAAGGTAAGAATTTACCTGTGTGTATTAGCTACTGTATTAGGCAAATAGAATGATATAGAAAATGGAAAATTCCAGTTGACGTGCATTGTGTTGTGTACCTTTTGATGCTATTGTTGATGTGTCTCAGTCCAGGCTCTTGAACACTTTTACTTTGGTAAATAGGCCCTTTGGTATTTTGATACACCATAGATGATAGATAGTCTAATGCTGCCCAGCAGCTACACTTTCACGCCAATTAGCATACTAATGAGGGAGATATTTACACTCCAGCAAAAGGCATGATGGTAAAATTACTGTAATTGTTTTGGCAACAACTTGTTTAAAGGACATGTTTGGATGGGCGAATGTTTCTTTTGTCTTGTCGGGTTGCGCACATACTTCCTCTTAGTGAATCAACAACTCTAATTCCTATCACTTTCCTTGTGGTGTTCACTAAATAAGCCTAGTGTTTGCTACTTTGTATAAAATTTTCTCTTGTTAAGATGAATCCTGAATTCTAAAAAAACACTTGATACGTGACATGCACACGTGGACAAAATTGTTGGTACCCCTCATTTAATGAAAGAAAAACCCACAATGGTCACAGAAATAACTTGAATCTGACAAAAATAATAATATATAAAAATTCTATGAAAATGAACAAATGAAAGTCAGACATTGCTTTCCAACCATGCTTCAACAGAATTTTTAAAAAAAGAAAACTCATGAAACAGGCCTGGACAGAAATGATGGTTCCCTTAACTTAATATTTTGTTGCACAACCTTTTGAGGCAATCACTGCAATCAATAACTACACCCAAGTTTTGCACCATGAGAACTTCATTTTTGTCCAGGTTCAGCTTTAGCCAACTGGCACTCACCCATTCTTCTAGTTCAGCTAGACATGAATTTATGGCTGGAGATGGGTCTCTGACTCCAGGCTTGAAGGATATATATAATTGTGTCTCATCTGTATAGCAGCGATAGGCCAGGCTATGGCTCTGGATTAATTTGCCTAATGGGAGCATGTAAACTGCAAACAGCATTGGGGATAGCACCATGCCCGGTGGAACTCCATATTTTGAGGGGATTGGTGATGTCAACTATGGACAATTCTCTCTTTGGAACACAGAAGTCTATGGATAAATTTGACGTATAGTGAGAAACTGGGCATTTCCTAATGTATGCACAAAAGTAACACTGCAAACAAAGGGTGAACATAGCCTAATGCTGGCCATATACACTAGATAACTGTCAACTGGACATTTGCTTGGCTACCAGCTAACTCACACAACTCTATAACAGCAGCAGAGCTGAGAGAGTCAGGAGGCCCCCATGGTTGGCCGGTCCTGCCAAAATCAATGTATTCAATTGACATACATCTAATGAGTGGCCAGTTTTAGGTTAAGGGTAAGATCAGACGGTGGATTTAGTGCTGGGACCTGTCATGCAAAATCCACTGCGGAACTCTTCCTGCCAGCAGTAGAAAGATTTCCTACTTCTATTCAATTCAATGGGAGGTTTGGGAAGATCTGAAGATTTTTATTTTTTTTTAAGAGGTTCAGTACATTTTAACATTGATGACATATCACTATGATATACCATCAATATCCATACGATAATTGGCCTACTGTTAGAAACTTTCAGGAGAACTAGAGGATTACTAGACCACGCCACAAAACATCGCTGTCATACACATCAGTATTTTACAGTTTGGCCGCTAGTAGGCACTGTTCTGTTGAAAGTTAGAGATGTCACATAAATACAGATTTACAATAGATAAACAGACGGTACAGACAAATAATGTTCTGATACACAAGAATATAAGGTCTTTCCAAATTATAGGGCACTGCTCCTAAATTTTACTTTTGGTCTAAAATGTGTTGACTTTATGTAGTTAAGTGATACCAATTTCTAAGTGACACTAGTGATACGTGCATTTAAAACTTTATTTTCATCTGCATGTATATTTTAGTGGATTACTAAGTAAGATATAAGGCTACATAAACTTGACAGTGAAGAATGGCTGTGTAATGTCACACATGAGCTTTATTTTGATGATCCATAGTAATGGACCCTAAATTTATACGTCATGCTCTATTTTTGTCCATTTTCTCGGACCATTTCATACACTCAAATGTATGGGGGATCCGTGATAATAGTTGCCTGTTGGGTGTAAGACATTTTTCAAGTTTTTTTTTAATTTTTCAAGAAATTTCCAAAACCCAAGCCCACATTTTTATGAAGGGAAGGGAAAAAAAGCGCAACTGGGCTTTTGGAGGGCATATTTGGCAGGAATGGTTTTCAGCCAACTTGATGAATGAGGTACCAGAATAGTGAAAACTCTCATTAAATGACTCCATTTAGGAAACAGAATTTATTAAAGGGTATATTGTGCATTTTAACCCCACATGTGTTTCATAGAATGTATTAACATTAGTTTGTGAAAATAAGAAAAATTACATTTTTCCAATTTATTGCTGCTTTTGCACAATTTTTTTTATTTTCACAAGGGGTAATAGGTGAAAAGCACCCAAAAATTTGTAACACAATTTCTCCTGAAATTGAAAAAAAAAAACCCATATGTGATTATAAACTGCTGTATGACAACACAGCCTAACTCAGAAGGAGCGCTATTTGGCTTTTGGTAGGCAAATTTTCTGGATAGTTCTTGGGTGCCATGTTTCTGCAGAGCCCTTAAAGTACCAGTACAGTGGAAAACCTCAAAAAGTGAACCAATTTTGGAAACAATACCCCTCAAACAATTTATCAAGGGGTATACTATGTATTTTGACCCCAGAGAAGTTTCACAAAATGTATTAATATTGGGCTGTGAAAATGGAAAATTACATTTTTTTTTTGTTTTAAAATATCACTTTAGCTCCAAATCTTTCATTTTTACAAGAAGTGGTAGGAGGAACTGCACCTCACAATTTATTATGCAATTTCCCCAAGTATGTAAATACCCCATATGTGGATAAAAACTGCTATTTTGGCACATGGCAGGGTGCGAAAGGGGAGTAGTGCCATTAGTATTTTGGAGGGCAGGTTTTGCTGGAATCATTTTCAGGTGCCATGACACATTTAAGGTGCCAATGTAGTGGGAAGTACCATAAATATTTTATGCCCAGCATGTAGACCTGTAAAAAGTCAACTCACTTCACTAGTTAGTATGCTTTGTTTCATGATTTTAGAAACACACTACAGTATATGTGGCCTGAATATTTTGCCTGGAAATATGACAGGGCTCAGAACTGAAAGAGCACCATGTACATTTGAGGCCTAATTTGGTAATTTACATAGCACTGTTGGGAAACTGCAGAGGCTTTGAGTTAAAATGAAAAAAATAAACCCCAAATTTATTAACCATTTTAGAAACTACACCCTTAAGGAATTTCTTGAGGGGTATATGATGATTTAAACCCCAAAAATGCTTCCCAAAAATTAATGTGCAAAGTGAAAATTTAAATTTTTAAAGAAATATGTATGTGTCAACTTTGTTTTAACAGAGACACACACTCCTAAAACATTTAGGCTAAGGCCCCATGTTGCAGAAACAAAGCTTGTTTTGTTGCAGATTTTGCTGTGTTTTTTTGAGCCAAAGCCAAGTATGGCTACAAAAGGAATTGGAAATATATAAGAAGTACTTATACTTCTACCTTCTTCTCAATCCACTCCAGAAAAAACCGCAGCAAAATCTGCAACACATCTGTATCACACACACACACAAAAACTGTTAAACAGGTCATCCCCGATACAACAGCTTTTGAACTGTGAGTCTTTGTTGATACACGCTGGGGACAACATATTGGGCACTGAAATTGTGTATTTCTGCAATTTTCCCTGCCATGCAAAAACCAAACCGTCTAAATCTGCATTCTAAAAGCCAAATACCACTCCTTCCCTTCTGTGCTGTTCTGTGTGTCCAAATAGCGGTTTATTCCCACATATATGACATGGTTAAGTGGGCTATCTTGGGTACAACAATGTTATACATGTGGGCAAAAAACACAGTTTTGCCACAGAGGAGGGAGCAGAAGCAGAGGTGTAACTTGAAGCTCCTGGGCCCCAATGCAAAATCTTTAATGGGGCCCCCACTTACCATGTGCTGTCTATAATACTAATGTCGTCTTATGTTGTACAGAGGACATTAGGCCCCCTGAGGTTCCTGGTCTTGGAGCAATTGCTACGCCTCTGAGAAGAAGGGAAGGAGCGCTTTTTGACTTTTAGAGCACAGATTTATCAAGAGATGTAGTGAACAATAGTTTTGCAGATGTGAATACATAGACAGCAGATGGTGAAAAGTGAATGTGTAAGCTGGGTGTACTGTACTATAATGGGTACACCAAATTCCACACTATTTTCTCACTAACTCAAGGGGGGACAAGGGAGTGGCAGCAATTCTGGTGTCTTTTCCCTTGTAAACTCTAAAACTTGGGTTTACCCTCATGTACAACTCCTGAGTGGGTACCATGGCCATGGCGTAATAGTACTGCATTGTGCGTAAGAACTACAGATGACATGCTATTATGTCATGGTAATAGGAGTACCTTAAGGATAGGCCATCAAGTTTAAGAAAAGTAGATAAGGGTGGGTTCACACTTGCGCTGGCACTCCGTCTGCCGCGAATACAACCTAAATATCAGAAAACTGGATAGGCACTGGATAGAGAAAGGTTTGCGACACATTGCTTAAAACCCCATTCACTTGAATGGGGTTTTAAAGCAATGTGCGGGTGTGCGCTTACACCCTCTGCGCCACAATGCCGTTTTTTTTTCGTTGGAAACAAAGTCGGACATGCAGGACTTTGTTTCCGACAAAAAAAAAAAAACTTCGCAGTTATAGATGTGCACACCTTGGTAATGATATTCAAAAATTTGCTCAGACCTAATATCTTTTAACAGTCTGGACATGGAAATGTATTTGATTACTTTTTCATTCTAGAGACCATAAATCGTGCCATAAAATAAGACATAAAAATGCTAAGACTTTTCATTAAAACATACAAATCAAAGGACCAAGATCCAAAGATTACTTATGAAGGGGGCTGGGACACTTTTCTTTTGTGTGTCTTCATTTTGTAAGATGCTAAATTGTAAGAAGAAAATGAAATGGCATATATGGCTATACAGTATACCAAACCCCCATTTTTGTAGTATCTAAGAATAAAGTTTGAAGGTACAATTGATCTCCTGTTTGCTATTCGGATGACAATTTTAAAGTGAGCCTGTCAGGTCCAAAATGCCTCCGAAACCAATAATAGTGCCTTGTAGGGACCTTTAATTGAAACAGAAACCTTTGTGGTCGAAAAAGCAATGAAGCAATGCAGAGATAATCAACTTTTCATGGATATGACAATCAGAATCCAAATGCACTGGGGATGGGTCTGATTTGCCAGATTTGCCTAAAGACAGCCATGTCATGACTACTTATAAGGAAATCTGGCAAACTGGGCTCGCCCCCGAAGCCCTTACAGGCTGATTTGCATATCCATAAAAAATTATTGTCTCTGCATTATGTTATATTTTGCCCCTACATGGCAGTATTATTGGTTTGGAAGACATTATGGACATGACAGCCTTTAAAGGGATAATCAGTGGAACAGGCCTGAACTCTAGTACAAGAGACTAGAAGAGTGGAGCTGTCTCTGGTACTGGACCTCATATTTGCATCATGAAGACAGCCCCTGTTCCTGTGCTCTGTTAGAATGTCATATGGGGGTCTCTGCTGGGGATCCCTTCTGTGCGTCGGAATAGAGAGCTGCTTCATAGAGCTCACTTCAGACCATCAGACCATAGGGCCCATCTGACAGACTTCAGATGACCGTGTATTACTTGGAAGACTAATTTATCTGGAAGGCTGCTATGTAATATTACATTGCCTGGCTAGTCATGGCTTCTTTGTGAAAATTACTGTTTGCGGTAGGGACCAGGAGCAGGACCCAGGGTGATCAACTTATCCTTAGCAACTTAACGATTATTGCAGATTTCTGGGAAGTTTCCATCCAATTACACAGAATGCATCATTGTTGCTTAGCTATGGTATAGTGCCTACAGTATTGTAGCTGGTGCTATTAAAACTGAGGTGTTACCCACAACATGATGTGGTCATTGGGCTGCCATCTTGGACATGATGTGGTCATTGGGCTGCCATCTTGGCCATGTGTAGTTTGGCCGCTATGTATGCCATCACTTAGAAGAAATGAGATCCAATATGTAGAACAGAGCAATTTAGAGGATGAGGGATCTTTTATTGACTGGGAAACCAACCTTTTACCATGATTAAATCAACTGGCAGAATAGTGTAGACGTCTGTAGATTTTAGTATTTTATTATTTTTTTTTAACGTTTCCTATGTTTCCCATTTCCAGTCCCAGTCCCGGGGAAATGGTGTGAAAACTCTTGATTTACTTCTGCTAAAGTTATTTTTGTAAGGGCTAAAAACAGCTCCCTAGCATGGCTTATACACTTGTAAAAGAGGAAAAAAATATTTAAGAGACTCGACTTATTTGAAAATGTGAAAAATGCCTTTGTAATAATTTGGCACTAAATGTTCAAAGCAAAATTATAGGTGAAACTACAGTATCAAGTGTTATTAAGGTTAAAACACATGCTGTTATTGTTACTTACAAAGCTGGGGAGAGGTGTTTGACAGATTTAAACTGTAATAAACTCATGTACTTTGACCAAGCAGCAGCACTTTTTTACGGTAACCTGTCAAATAGCTCAGCATGGAAGGGCTGGGGTTTTTTTTTTTTAGTAGCTCGAATTTGTTCAACTTTTTGAGGAATTGAAATAAATAACAGTATGTTTTATATAAGCAAATCTATTTAATGTTTACTCTATAATAAACATCCCTCTAATTCCCAATGGGACCAATCTGTTGCCCTCCTCATTGCACTGTGGGTGTCCATGAAAATTGGCAAGGCAACACAAATGACTAGGATAGCAGGGGGTTAAGTTGCTTCCCTGTGGTCATTTAAAAGCAGGAACTTTATCAACACATAAATTAACCTTTCTTTTTAAGATTAGCTATCTTACACAAATGGCATGCATTTCAAGGAGGAAAACCTGTCTCTCCGCCCTTCTTTCTAAATGCATTGGAGAGAGTAATCAGAATACTAACAGGAGTTTGACCTGGCAGATCTATCCAGATACCACTCATCAGCAGCTGTCACAAAGCCCCATAAACTTCATGTCATCAAGCCGTGCACATATTGTATTCTTCGGCTTTCTGCATTGCATAATGAAGTCTATCACAGTTGAAGACAAGTCAAAGACATTTACGCTGTTGAAAAAAAAAATTCACAGTGATGATTGTTGGCTTGCTTGAGCCATATGGTGGGGAATGTAATATACTGAATATAGACTGTGGGAGTACAGATCAGTGGTAGAAATCAAGGGGACATTCATGTGCAATGACTCGTATATGCAGAAAAGGGAATTCTTTCTATTTTTTATGAAGCTCAATAAAAGACTTGTCCTTGAATTACTTTGCACCATTTCTCTTATTGTTTTTGAAGTGAGATATATAGTTTTCACTAAAGCAATTGAATAGAGAAGTGTGATGAAAGTTATACCATTTTCTAACTGATACTACATTGTATGACCACGGGATGTGATCTCAGACCCCCAAAACATACCATGGCTGAATGTGAAGGTTAAGTTTTGTGGGCAATAGGAATAGGGGCTGCCATGTTAAAGGGGTTTTCCAGGCTAAAAATATCCATGGCCTAGGCTAAGGATAGGTCATGAATATCAGGTTGATGTAGGCTTGACACCCTGCACCCTAACTGATCATATGTTCTCAGTAGCTGATACACAGAGGAAGCAGACAGCCACAAACAGAGTCACTGCAGATTAGCTCTCATTCAAGTAAATGGGAGATGATCAGCAGTGCCTGGTCTGACAACTACACATAGAACAGAGTTGTTGGCATCCTGCTCCATTCTTTGCGTATTGGCTATAGAGAACAGCTGATCAGGTGGGGTGACGGTTATCGGACCCCATCAATCTATTGGTAGCATAGATCATCAGTATTTTAGATTGGAAAACCCCATTAAGTTGCCCTTCATCCAATGGAAGAAAGATTTCTCATGTTTTTGAAAGATATGACATATAGGACATATAGGCAGAGGCGTAGCTAGCGGGGGGCAGAGGGGGCGGCTGCCCTGGGCCCACTGAATTTTTGGGGGCCCACCCCGGGGCCGCCATTAATACAGCCTTTATTTCTAACTAGGTCGGTGTCTGCAGACACCGATCTAGTTACAATGCGTCCTGGTGCTTAACTGTCTTGTAAACCGCAAGCCAATACAGGCCTGCGGTTTACAAGACGCCGAGACCACAGACCGATGTCTGCTTCTCAGCACGGGCGGCGCGATGACGTCATAACATCGCGCCGCCCGAGCTCAGACACAGACGTCCTGCATGTGGACAGGAAGGAAGCGCCGGTGGCTCCGTTCATCAGCATCGCAGGTGAGTATGACTTTTTTTTTGTGTGGGTATATTAATAGTATAAGGGGTAGATAGGAGGGAGAAATATAACTATAAAGGGAGGATTCATTAGGGGGCATTATGACGATGGGGGGGTCCTTTATATAAGGGTTATTGGGGGGTCCTTTATATAAGGGTTATTGGGGGATCCTTTATATAAGGGTTATTGGGGGATCCTTTATATAAGGGTTATCAGGGGGTATTATTAATACAAGGGGGAGGTTATTTATATAAGGAGCCATTAGGGGGCATCATTTATATTAGGAGGTATTATGAACATAAGGGGTGGTCATTGATATAAGGGGTCATTAGGGGTGCATTATTTATGTCAGGGGGAATCAGGGGCATAATATGAGGGAGCAATTAATTTAATGAAAGCGGCACTTGGGCTTTATTAAGACTAAGGCCCCACATAGCGGGCTGCAGGAAAAACCATGGCGGTAACATTGTGGTTTTTCCTGCAGTGCTTTTCACAGAAGGTCCGCAGAGGTTTCCCCTGTGGTCTTTCTGTTTTCAATAGAGCTATATGGAAACCGCCGGTGTTTCTGTAGGTATAACTGACATGCTGCGATTTCCAAAACCGCAACGGTTTTGGAAATCGCAGTGCGTCTGCTGCACATATTTTTCCGTAATGTGTGGATGGGATTTGCTAGAATGCTACGTTTTTTTTCTGTGGGTTTTCGCCACAAGGGGCCACATCCCATCCCCACTTTGCAGTAAAATATGCGCAGCGAAACGCTGCGATTTCCAAAACAGTCGCAGTGTTGGAAATCGCAGCATGTCAATTATACCTACGGAAACGCCGGCGGTTTCCCTATAGATATAATTGAAGCAGAAAGTCCGCAGAGGAAACCTCTGTGAATTTTCTGTGCAAAGTGCTGCAGGAAAAACCGTGATGCGTCGCCGCCGCGGTTTTTCCCACAGCTGTTTTTTGCTGCGGGATGCTACATGGGGCCTTAGCCTTAAGGAGTTTTCCAGCTCATTTTTATTGATGGTCTATCCTAAGAATAAATCATCAATAAGAGATAAGTGATTCCCCACTGATCAGCTGTATGAAGGGGCTATGGCGCCTGTTTATATCACACGCTGTCTGTATATAGTGTCCGTGTGATGTCATTCCAGCCTTGTCACATAGACGTGTATAGGATGAGGCTGTAGTTACATTACATGGCCGCTATGAGATGAATGACACTATGTAAACAGAGAAGGGGTCACGGCGCTTACACAGGTACCACAGTTCATTCAAACAGCTGATGCTGGGGGTCCCGGGTATTGGAATCCCAATAATTTTTTTTTCCCTTGTGTTTTTTTTCCCTTTTCAATTGGGAAATACCTAAGACATTATTAATAAGGGGCACTATTTAAAGGGGGTGCACAGGGAAGTTATTAATTTAAAGATGCACTTAGGGGTGTTATTCATTATGGGGGTTATATTATATATTTTATAATTGGGGGTAGCAGCAGGATGGGGGCTTTGTGCAGGTGAGGACAATGTGGGTCAGGTGCCTGGAAAAGTGAGGAGCCAAAGATGTCTGTGTTGCAAACTTTACAGAGAATGGAAGAAGTGGTCATGGCTGTCCAGATAAAAGAGATGGGGAATGTGAATGATTAGTCAGAGACGTCACTGGTAAGTCACTAAATGTTACTGCACTGTATTCACCCTGTGTAGAGCCGCTATATACCACTATACGCTCACCGTATAATCATAGTATCGGTATACGAACATGTCCAAGTTGGGGGCCCACTAGGACATGTTCGCTCCCCCTGTGCTGAACCCCTAGCTACGCCTCTGCATATAGGCCATAGATTTCTGTTTGATGGCAGGTGTAATTCTTGGATGTCTGCCTATCTGGAGAATGGGGTTTCCCCTTTCCTCCATTTTTATTGCACAAAGGAAGAGACCTTGAATGCATACAGTGCTCTCCATTGTAATTTGATCTTGTGGGGTCGGCCCCCACCAATCAAAAAATTGATGTTCTATCTACAAAGATGATAGCCACACTTATGCTTTGCCACCTTATATGTTGCTTTCTGGGGTGCCATTCATTGGTCATGACAATATATGAGGTCCCAGAAATGTCCATACACCGTTAATACCTACTCTCCCTGCTGCAATAGTAAGCGACACTGCTCTTCTCCCTGATGTGGTAAATACATAGGAACAGAGACAGACAAGCATTTGACCAGATAGCTGGTGAATGAACAGGGTAGCATTGTCAGCCTCATGTGCTGCCCAGACTGCAGGTTTTCCTCCCTGGTTTAAACACAATGGAAGTAATGTTATTTATTAGTCCCTAAAGAACCCCCATTCACTTTTTATTGGTGGATACTTTGGTAACAACATAACTCCCAACTTTCAAAGGAGTGAAAGAAGGATAATCTGAAGTGTGCATGGCATGCTGTGGCAATTTTAGGTATTGTAAGCCCTTCCCTCACACCATACACTTTAATTTTTTGCTCATTCCCATCCATCTTCTTTTGTGCCCCCACACAGTACAGTGCCCTTTTAATAGCCACAACATGGTATCATGTCCCCTTGTGATACCCACACAATATAATATCCCCTTGTAACCCCCACAGTATAATACCTCTTCAGTATAATGTACACCTTAATGTATAATATCCCACTTAATATGGCCCTCACAGTATAATGTCTCCTTTAATGTGGTCTCCACAGTATAACACCCCTTAATGTGGCCCCCACAGTTTAAAGTCCCCCTTAGTATGAACCCCACATTATAATGTCCCCCTGAATATATCCCCACAGTATAAAGTCACCCTGAATATGATCCCACAGTGTAATGTCCCCTGAATATGCCCCAACATTATAAAGTCCTCCTAAATATGAATCCACAGTATAAAGTCCTAATTAATGTGGCCCTCACATTAAAATGCCTTTTTCCTGGTGCCCCCACATTATAATGTGGAGGCCCCAGTGTAATGCATCAAACAAAAAAAATAAAATTTATACTCACCTTATCCCATTTCCCCACAGTCCTCTCTGGTCTGTGCTGCTGGCGGCTTCAGTGTGCACCAGGTAGATGAGTTGAATCTGAGGCTTACCTCCTGCTGCCTGGGACAGTGGGACAGTACCTGGAATCTTGGACTATCCCACTGAATCTGGGACGTTGGGAGGTATGGGTAATGATGGGGAGCGGCCCAGGCCCTGATGCAGAAAAACATTTTGAAATCATAACATTCCTGCCACCATGCTTTAGAGCTGGAACCAGATCCTCCGATGAAATACTGACAAGTGACGTGTCTTCTAGACTCAACACATACCAGACCAAACCATAAAGTAAATGTCTTACTTAAGACAGTTTCCACCAAGGTCCAGTCTGACAATATTGTAATATTTTTTACCTGATCGGCTGACTTTGATTAGTTGCTGTACAATTTAGAAATAAAAATTATTGTAAAGTCTCCTTTATCTTTATATATTGTCTGAATGAAGACCAAACATTGATATATCCACATACCGTATGTTGTAAGAAAAATAAAATAAATCTTTAAATGGGTAGCCTTTAGTTTTTCACATGACCATATTTTATTTATTACCAAATCATTTATTACAACATTACAAAATAAGATAATATTTTTATGCAATTTTTTTTTTCTTCTGTGCCACAAGTTATAAAAGGTCTACTCTATTCACTCATGCATTTTATTGAAAGCTTAATGGGCTGTGACAGCAAAGGTCCTAGCTTTGTTGACTACTGTTTTAGGTTTTTTCACTTCTCTATAGAGATTACATGGGAAAGGTGATCGAAAAATACACCATTTACATGATGGGTCAGCCAGAAAGCTTGAAATGTTGTGTGCATGATTTCCTGACATTACAGATTGTTAACCCTGTCATCCATGTGATGAACAGATGTTGTCAAAGGTTTCTTAGTCTGCAGCATTTTCGCCACTTTTCAGATATCGTATTTAATACATAATGTTTCTTTACAAATATATATGCTAAAATAAAGAGCATGCTCACACGTATGTATTTTACTATTTCAGTGCCAGGTATGGTCATCTCCAAGAAGCTCCTTTTGAAAACTTGCAAATGTTGAAGGGTTGGTACATAATATATTCTTGTGAGCTACAGTATCAATCAATTGAGAAGCAACCATTAACACAATGGCATTGTTTTGCCTCTGAAATATGTAAACCCACAGGCTGGAGACAGTGAATGGTGAATTTACCTTACATCACCATAACATGCATGATTAGCTTAGCTGAGCGTGCATGTTTGTTTTAAGGAGGACAAGGAGATAAGCCATATCTCTTTAGTAAGAGCTTATCTCCTGGAGGAACCAAGGTGGGGGCATGTTGAAATCTTTCATTAGGGGTACTCTAGGGAGGCCCCTATACACGGATATAAGGGTCTACTAAATACACTGATTTCAGCAGGACCTTCCAATCATCTAATGCAGGGTTCAGCAACCTTCAGCACGCCAGCTGCTGTGAAACTACAACTCCCAGCATGCTCCATTCACTTCCATAGGAGTTCCAAGAACAGCAGAGCAAGTATTCATGCTGGGAGCTGTAGTTTTACAACAGCTGGAGTGCCTATCCCTGATCTAATGTGTCCTAACTCTCCGCTGATGTCATAAATAAGGATGATCGTAAATGTTGAATTTCAATGTATCTGCTCCTTTTGTTCTCAGGGAAGTCTGACAGTGACCCTCTCCCTATTGAAAAAACATGCATGCTCATCTGAGCAAAGCATTTATGTGTACAGAGAGATGGAAAAGAATTGTTGATGGAATGGTTGTTTAACCAACATCTATCTGAAACTCAAGAACTCAAGAACATCCACCGAATCCGCTCCTTCCTCACCCCCTGAAACTACAAAGATACTAGTCCACGCCCTCATAATCTCCCGCTTAGACTACTGTAACACCCTTCTCCATGGCCTCCCAGCTAACACTCCCCCTTCAGTCCACCTTAAACTGTGCTGCTCGCTTAATACACCTCTCCCCCCGTTCCTCATCAGCCGCTTCCCTCTGCCAATCCCTTCACTGGCTACCCATCGCCCAGCAAATAGAGATCAAACTACTAACACTGACATACAAAGCCATCCACAGCCTGTCCCCTGCATATATCTCTCCGACCTAATCTCCCACTACCTACCCGCACGTAACCTCCGATCCTCCAAAGACCTCCTACTCCGCTCTGCTCTCATTCGCTCCTCACACAATCGTCTCCAAAACTTCTCCCGTGCATCCCCCATACTCTGGAACTCACTACCAAGACACATAAGACTGACCCCCACAATCATGAGCTTCAAGAAGGCCCTGAAGACTCACCTATTCAGGAAGGCCTACAACCTCCAATAACGCTACTGTCACCACACCACCACCTGAGCAGTCTCTACCCTCACCTTCTGTCTCTATCTCTCTTCCCTCATAGATTGTAAGCCCTTGCGGGCAGGGCCCTCTATCCCACTGTGCCAGTTAGTCACTGTTAGCATTATCTGTTTTGTATATCTTGTGTACCGCAAATGTAAAGCACCATGGAATTAATGATGCTATATAAATAAACAATAATAATAATAATAATAATAATAATAATAATAATAATAATAATAATAATAATAAATACATGGCCAGCTTTAGAGCATGGGTAAGAATGAATAAACTGGTTCATAACAAGCTGGGCTTGTTAAGAATTTTGCAAACATTCTTGGGATTCGCTACCCATGAACCACTATAATACTCTGGGATCTCTTCAGACCCTGGAGTATAATAAGTGGAGAATCAGGAGAGGTGAATGAACATAACAAAAAGTCATCCCCTGTGCTCCGTTGTGACGCCTGGCATTCCCTTGGCATTCTCTTTGGGCCTCTTCCAGACTCCTGAATGATGTCAGTGATTGCCAAGGACCACTGAGGTCTGTGATTGGACCTCGGGAGTCAAATGAAATCATGACACTTAGATGCATCCGTTCAGACCCCAGAATACAATCGTAGCAGTTCTGGTTTGGACCAAACAAGCTAAGAAGCTAAATAGGTGAGAAATGATACCTGAAATGAAATGAATATTGTGAGGTTTAACCATTTCTAATCAAGCGTTTGTTTTATATTTTTTTCAAGGCTGACTTATAACCAGTTCTCATCAGCCCCAATAGAACTGTATTCTGGATCTCTTTCAGATGATGTTTACACTTTGCTATAATAGTGATTGGAGGACAAACATGTTTACACTGTCCATACACTTTCTGGCTTCCAGGGTGAGGGTGCATGTTTAGTTATTGAGAGACAAGCTGTTGGCACACATTTGTGCTGGTGGCTAATCTCTTGGCACAACAAAGAACTGGAAATGTTGATTTCCAACATGCCTTATTCTTATTTCCCCCAACATTTGTATTGATAAACAGTCAGGAGGCTTACATACAATTTTTAGAATCAAACAACATTATATATGGAAAAGCAACTTTAAGCAGGTTGTTAATAAATCCTACTGGTAAATCTACCCTAAATCTGACCATACTTCTAAAAGTGCCCATAAACTTAATGATAATCCTCAATGGTTTTAACTGATTTTCAGATTTTGTATAATAATAGGGCAAATGAACATTAACAATACCTTACACAATACAAGGTGTTTTGGGAATAAAAATATTGGAATGGTCACCGGATCGTGGGCACATCTTTCTGTATATGGCCAACTAAAGATATCTTTGAGCTGAACACTTATGGGAGTGGAATATTTCACAAAAGGACAAAGAATAAGGAATATAAAGTTCATGTTGAGAGGACCTTAAACATCCAGATATCATGTAATCTCTAAACTGGAAGGCAGTAGTCACAAATATGTCATATATTTGCATTAGTAAGAGAACATAGCTATTCAGCTCTGTCTTGATGCATTTTTCTTTCTGGAATAGATAAGAACCACCTACCTGTTTGAGGAAGACACTCAATAACTCCAAAGGTACCCATGAGACTAAGATTTCAACCATAACCAATGTGAATCTGGTAAAATTTCTTGAATGAAAGATCGTTCTTCTACGAATGATCTTACTTTGAAAGAATGTCCCCATAAACATCATTCATCCTTCATCCAAAGACATGGAAAAGTCATAATGACCGTAGAGGCCAATATGAAATAAAATGTACATAGATGCTTCTGCGAAACAATTGTCCACCAGACAATTGTTTGTTCAACAGTTCAACCACTGACCTACTTCTATCTATTGAGCATGGTCACCCTAAATGATTGTAGAGGCCAATATGAAAAAAAAATGTGTATGGCTGCATCTGCCAAATGGTTGTTCACCAGACAATTGTTTGTTCAACACTTCAACCATCGACCTACTTCTGTCTATTGTGCGTGGCCACCGTATGCAAATCTCTAAAATGCCGTGTTGGAATATATACTTTTTTTTTTATACCATTTTTTATTATCAACATACTTACTCCACAGAACTATTCAGCTATTGAGAACAAGAACACATTGTTATACACACCTTATATATTCAATAGTATATTGTCCAAACATTTCCAGGATGTGCAGCTATTCCAGCTCTTAGCTTCCACCCAAAAGTGAATGATACATGCAAGAGCAATGCAATTAAAGAGGACCTGTCACCATGTGTGAAAGTCCAATAACATACATCACCTGCTAGGTGCTTTCACCCTGAGCATTTTGATGTTTTGTTTTTCAAAATCTGTTCAGCCATTCCAAAGATATAAGCCCTTTTCATGTTTATGCAGATTAGCTAAGTGGGCATTAACACTGCTTGACATCAAGCCCCCAGGGAAACTGCAGTGTTACCACCCACTTGGCTAGTATATTCTAATTTACATCAACACTAAAGAGGCTTATAGCTTTGGAATGACTGAAGAGATTGTATAACAAAAACACCAAAATGCTCAGTGTGAGAGCACCTATTAGGTGATGTATGTCAGTGGGCTTTTCAGACCTGGTGATGGGTCCTCTTTAACATTCATCAACAATAAAGTAACTATTAATGTTTTTGCTGAAGTTCACTACATTGAACGGAAAGCTTTAGATGTTTAAAGGAAACTATGTTTTGACACCTTGGAGTCCTTTTATACACATTACAATGAACAGAGGGTACAGTTTTAGCAGCTTTTAGGTTTAATGCTTGCTAAGGAAATTGAAGGGGAAGGCTTGTCTCCCCTTATAAAGTAGAAAAAGGTCATGTTCATAAGTGGAAAGACTGGAAGTTCTTAAACTTGTAGCTACTACAGCTGCTGGTTAAGGTCTTCCATAAGAGTCTTTGAAGGTTTATATTACAGAGAGAGGTTAATTCTGAGGCTGCAACATTTTTCTTTTTCCTTCCAGGTTCATATACAAAAAGAAATTCGACATCAATTGGCCTTTTTGCCGACCATTTTCTTCCAAATGGATCAGGCTTTTTTTTTTCTGTAAGAGAGGAGAAGGAAAGGAGTTTAAACATAATTCAAAAGATGGAATAGTTCAGGGTGTAGAAATGATCACAGCGTGTTTTCAGAGGTGATATACCAAATAACCCAGATAAAACAAGATCTGTTACCTTTATGAGTTATGTCGGGCGTGTTTATTAAGTGTTTATAACGTGACTCTTAACGCTGAGGCTCATGAGTAAAGGGAGGGGGGCAGATTTCAGGAGATATTGTCGAAAATTAAAATAAGCATAGGATCTGGATTGGTTTATGTGCAGTATGTGAAAATGTTATGATACTAATGATGTGATACTATAATGTTATTTTATATGCTATAACCTAATTATACCACAACTTTACTACAATAAAGCCAGGACATGGAGTACTGGAAGTAAGATAAAGTATCTCAGGTATTAATACAACTTAAAGGGAACCTATCACATGGAAAATGCTGTTTGGTCTACAAGCAACATGTAAAAGAACAAGATGAGCTGAGGAGATTGATACATAGGCTTGTGGGAAATTATTTAGTATAACTTGTCATTTATTCATTGAAATCTCTGCTCTTGTAGATAGTCAAGGAGGCGGTCCTATCAGTGATGGACCCCCCCCATGACTGAGCATACAGAGATAGCTGTTATTACTGATAGAACAAGACTTTTCAATACATAAAGAGCAGAGGTTTCAATAGATAAATCACAGTTTATACTGATTTTTTTTGCCAAATAATATATCAATCTGCATAGCTCCTTCTGCCCTATAATATACTACTGTTGATTGAACAGCATCTTCCATATGACAGATTCCCTTTAAAACTGATATATAAAGTGGTAATAATAATAATAAATTTTATTTATATAGCACCAACATATTCCGCAGCACTGTACAATTTGTAGGGTTCAAGTAGAGACAGAAAAGATACATTAAAAGAAATAGTCAATTCACACACTGGGACTGAGGGCCCTGCTTGCAAGAGCTTACAATCTATGAGGTAGAGGGGGTGACACAAGAGGTAGCAGGGGCGGCAACAGACGTAGCATTGCTTATACAGTGGTCAGACAATTTTGTAATAGAGGTTACTGTCATTACACATATATAAAGCTGTATGAGCTGTCATCAGTGCCTGGACATATAAAGTTAGTCTGATACGGCATCATATCCTGTGAGGTAATGCGGGAACGTGAACAGAGGAGGGTACAGTGGGGAAAAAAAGGATTTAGTCAGCCACCAATTGGCCAGTCAGGAATTTTATTTGGAGACAATTCCGCCGTGCCTGATCTGATCTTCTCTACCGGGCTTTGTTTACTTGGCTGCAGAAATGATGCCCCTATATATTCTATTTACTGTATATTTTAGGGAATCTAACTACGGAAGGGTTTACATTAGGAGTTGTGATAGGCCTGTCTGAAAAGATATGTCTTTAGTTTGTCCTTGAAGCTGTGGAAATTGGGGGTTAATCTGATAGTCTGGGATAGAGCATTCCAGAGAAGTGGTGCAACTTGGGAGAAGTCTTGTATACGAGCGTGGGAGGTTCTGATAATAGAGGATTTTAGTCTTAGGTCATTGAGAGTACGGGTTGGGCGATAGACAGAGATGAGGGAGGAAATGTAGGGAGGTGCAGCGGTAGCGAAATAGCTATTCCTTTTGATTCTTCCATATGCATGCACACTTGGTTTGAATGAGCATGCGTATGCTTTCAATGGGGTGAAGGGAGTAAACTGCTGCTATCACGTCTGGTGGTGACTTATCTCGGACAAAAGGATACATGGTATTTTAATATGCCCATTCCTTTGTTCTAACAAAGGAATGGGCATATTAAAGTTCCATGTATCCTTTCGTCCTTTCCCCATTGATTGCATTATATTATTTTAATTTTTTCCAATGTTTACTGTGTGCCAAACATACCATATTAGGCTAAGGCCCCATGTTACAGAAATGCAGATTTTTTTTTGCTGCAGATTTTGTTGCATTTTTTGATCCAAAACCAAGAATGACTACAAAAGGAATGGGGCATATACATAGGAAGCTCCTATACTTCTAGCTTTTGCTTAATACTCTCCTGGCTTTGGCTCCAAAAAATGCAACAAAATCTGCAACAAAAAAGCTGCATTTCCGCAACGCGGGGCCTCAGCCTTAATGTTATTTTATTGGTTGATATGGCTGCAACTATACCAACTGTGTATAGCTTTTTAAGTCTTAATATGGATTATCAAAAAAAATGTAGTTTTTATTGATTTCATACTGGGTTACTTATAAATTATTTTTTATAATTTTTGGGGGGCATGAATAGAATGTAAGGCTACCACATTGCTATGCTTCAAAGGTGGGCAAGGGCAACCCATTACCATGGGCTGACCGAGGGTTTCCCAAACTATTGTCAGATACTTTAGATGCCATGGTCTTTTGACAAGGCATTATGGGAAAAGGAGCTGAGAAGCTCAAGTGCCCTCTATTGGATGTAACAAATCCTCAATTTGCTTTTGACCCACTGAGTCTTGAGAAAGCAAAAGGGATATTAGCCAAGCCAGTATCACTCATCTGCATATGCTGTTTCAGGATTTTGTCCCTCCTCAGTGCAGAGCAGAGTGAAACTGGCTGGCTTGGTGGGAGGCAATGAGTGGCTTGGAAGGGGGAATCTCTCTCCTTGTGGAGAGCACCAGTGAAGGTGTGTAGAGTTTTGAATTGCCTTTTTGCCCTCTACTAAGCATCTTCATATCACAAGGCATTATGGGAAAAGGAGCTGAGAAGCTCAAGCACCCTCTACATCACAGTTAGGCTCCCACTGTTGATCACATGGGAACAGCTCCTGTACCTCCATGGTGCAATTGTACGACAGGGTGCCTTAGCACAACACAATCCATTATGTTTATGTAGCAGAGTGTTTTGTTGGGCACATTGGCATCCAGCAGTCAGGGCACATGCCCCTTAAGCCCATCCAAGCCTCTATTTCCTTTTCTACTGCTAGCACCATTACATTCTTAAAGTAACAGGTTGCTGAGAAAGCGCTGAATGACATTTTAATATTTGTCAGTGATAAAGTTGTACCTTACATGCACATAAATTATCTATCCCATAGTAAACAGTTAACTACTTGTTGAATGCCCATTAACAATATACATCCAGGCAGCAGCTGATTAGGGCTAATTGTACACACATGCTTATTGGCCCCATTCATTCAATGAATAGGAGCTGTGGAAGCATGGATGCAGAACTGGACAGGAATAGGTCATGTCCTGAGTTTTGCGGCCCCGACTGTCAGCCTGCACACAGGACCATGTAATTCACGGTCGTGTGTTTGGGCCGACAGAAATTAATGGGTCAGTTTGTTATCTGGGGAAAAAGCACACTGAACTAGCACACGGTCGTGTGCAAAGGGCCTAACTCTGCAAGAACGTACACATATGCACTTGCAGAGTTAATAGCTACATAAGATTGTTCAGCTGCAGGTATGGGGAGTCGGCATTCAGTGACTGTCAGACTCCCCAAGAGAAGGCAAGAATAATTTATTACTATCCCTGCCATCCCAATAATTGTATACACAGCACTCAATGTGTAAAAAAAGATAAAAGACCAATGAAAATTAATTTTAAAAAGTAAAAAAAAAATGGAACTGCGATGCTCACATTACACATTCTTTAGCACTTTCTGCTATAAAAAAGGAACAGAAACGTGAAAAACAGACATTTCCCCTCCTTTTTTTACATTGTCCCAGATATTGAAAAAAGAAAAAAAAACATACAAAAATTATATAAAAATAAAGCATTATGTACCACCAAAAAGAAATGCCAAATTATTTGCCTAACCCATATAAAAAAAATGTTACAGCCTTCAAAACCCCATGTACCAAAAAACTGAGATCCGATGTATCCATTCGTGAACCAAGGAAAATAACAAACTGCTGAAAGAGTTAAGAGTTAGTACTTTTTGCATTACAGTCTGTCAATTGATCCTAATTTACTCAACCTTGTTGTGTTATTTTATTACTAGGTTACACTTCAATAAAGTAGTTCAGCAGCATTGTGTGGCTCAGGAGCTAGCGCTCCAACACTTAGGTCCAATGTTTGAATCCAATCAGGTCTCATTAGCATTGGTTTACCATGCTTGACAAGGTTTCTTCTAGGTGCTGAGGTTTTTTGGGTGCAGAGACTACTCAATGGCATATAGGAGTGAAAATACATTAGGTATTCAGTCCTGCAAAAAAATTCTAATTACAAATAAATCAAATTTTAATTTGAAGAAATAATTATGGTTCAAATAATTCTCATCCACAGAAGATTTCTAGTCAATTGAGACTTTTGTGAGTGTATATTTATGTATAGCTCACTACAGTTTGTTTATGTCAAACACATGGGAATTGTGAGTCAAGAGCTTTGCATAATCTATTTATTTTCCAGCTGCTCCAACTACTGATGCACATAGATAAGGTGACTCCTTTGACACCTCTCCTTTTCTGTTGTACTTCGCAAGTAGGTGATGATACTTGCATGGCATTCCAGTCTTACGTTATCAAGTAGACAGACCCAAGCATAACAGATTAGTCTTCCCAGCAATGAAATGTAAATGTTGGTATATTCATGCCAACATGGCCTGTTCTCATCTAATGATGTGTATAAAGGCTATAGGAAAAATGTGATATATGTGAAATTATTAGGCTAAATCACGGATAACAATTCAGTGGAGAGTCTTTATATTATTCTCACTCATTTAGAGATTGAAGTAGATCCCTAGCATGTTGTCGGAAAGAGTAACTGTATTTAGGGAGAGTAAATGGCAGTGTTGGAAAAAAAAAAAAGGGACAAAGATGAGTAACCGAGTTTTCTGTGAACTGCCTACACCAGGTTGTGACAACTCATGATACTGATGGACAGGTCGATTGTCAATGGATCCAGAGGAGAGTGAACTTTATCAGAATCCTTAGTGCAGATGAAGTTAAGAACTATGGTGGAGGCCAAGAGCAATCAGCTCCATGCCCTGCCATTTACCTCCATAGGCCACAGACAATATTAGGCCTCTGGTCTGTGCAAGGTGAAGACTCCAGTGTAAGCAGACTAGATGGCATCAGCATACTTTGCCTGCACCATCCTGAAGACCACTCAGGCCATGTGGCTAAAGAAAAACAGTCTGAGAGAAAGGGGGGAAAGAAAATGGATGTAATTGTTATGTATGTACAAGCTCCATGCAGATGTTGCCCTAGGCTTCAAACCCAAGACTAATGCTAGAGTACTAACCACTGAACAGTCAATAAAGTCCTTAAGACTTTCTGTAAATCAACTGATAAAACCCAGATACCCTAGTGACTTGAATATTGCATCATTGGCCCATTATGCTGAATAATTTGTCATGCAGACTGAAAAGCTGAGCAAAGGTTCACAGAGACACAACTCTATCCTAGAGCATTTTCAGTTCTAATGATCCATAGAGGTAACACTGGTCAGACATTGTACGGGGAGCCTAGTGATATGGCATCAATTTATTCAGTGACATAATCCCTTCATTTGTCTAAAATTATGTCAAAACGTCAATTTCCATTATGTCATAGCTTGAAAATATAGAATTTTTATCAAATTTGATAAAAATATGTAGCAATTGCTGTCAGATTCATAATGTTTTGAAGACGTATAAGAGGTGAAAAACCAACTGTGGGAATCTGCATATACCTGGGGATATTTTATCAGTATTTCGGCAGGACATTCTTCTTCAGATTGGGAACATGCTTCATTTCACATTTGTTTTATAATTGTATCCAAAATTGCTGCCCCGTTGCTTGAGATATTATGTAGTTATGTACTAGTCCTAAATAATTTTGTATTAAGGGTTTCTATAAACTAATATAGAAGGGCCGGAGAAACCAATTAATTATAACTATTGAGGCAGAAAATCTGTCAGCATGAGCATTTTAAATTACCTGGGCACACCTAGCGGATTTACATTCTCTTGGCATAAATTTACTTTGCCCCACAAAGAAAAAAAAACATTTCATAATTCCATTTGAGTGCATAACAAAGGGCACTTGACAGCTAAGTACCACCTTCCTCACTTGGGGGTTAAAGGCATCTCCAAGGACTTTTTAGCTTATGCAAAAATCTGGTTCTTGACGGAGGATGGGCGACAGGAAATGAAAATCTCCTGTAAAGTAAAGACTAAGAAAGAGCCTCCAAAAACAAAGGAGGCTGGGTCTTTCCTGGCAGGAGGCTAACTGCATTCTTTTGTTAAATATTAACATGACATAAAGCAGGAGAAATGGATGTCCATCAGCGGAATAAGTAGGAACTAAGTGAATATTTTAGGAACAAAGAGGTATCTAATTTAAATGACTTAGGAAAATAATCAGGAATTCCATTTATAGCACAAAGCCCATGAGAATGTGATTGATTTCAGAGTAGGGCTAATATCCTTCTAGACAGTATATAGAGAGGAAATAATAAAAACAATACAAAGCTATCAAATGGGCACAGATAAAGTACAGAGTTACTAGGTTATTTATGAATGATAGGTAATGTTTTCCACTTTTTTTACTTTGTAATTATTCCTAATGCGGTTTATCCTGCCCATACAGTGTGTAGTGTTTGGCCGACAGCTGTTTCTCCCAACTCCGTCAAACACATGCACACTAGGTTAGACTAAGTGTGCATGTATTCCAAATGGGAACAGGGGTATAAACTGCTAACAGCAGTGGCTTGTCTACTGTAGAACATGAGACATGTAAGATTTAGCATGCTCAACCCGTCCCTCCCCCACCATCTTCTGTCAAGCATGACAGTTGGGAGGTCACCATACAAATAAAATGCATGACCAATCCGGTATGAAATGGTGGATTCAGTGGACTTTGCTTTTATTAGTATAGAATCTATAATTTCCATAGGATGAGATATTAGAGAATTATAAGTAGAGATAATTAAACTTATGATTTGTGCATATTTGTGTCTTTCATACATTAGGGGAATCAATCATGCCATGGCTCTGGAATTGTATTGTGGTTTCATTATAAACATAAGCCACAACACACATGTGAACTGTGCTTAAAGGGAATTTATCATAAGAAAAAAAAAAAACACTTTTAAGCTAATGGCACGTTGGAATGGCCTTTAAAAAGGCCATTCTTCTCCTACCTTCCATTGTTGTCTTCTCACAGCCGTTTCTGTAAAAATCCGTTTCTTCAATTATGGAAATGATCCTCACGGAGCACCCGGGGCATTCCTCCGTGGCAGTGAGCACCCATCGCGTCATCTCTTGTCACCTCCCATTAGTCTGTTGTGGTGACTCCCATCTTGGTCTTCTCTGTATCTTCTTTCTTCTACTTCCTCTGATGCAGCACTGGACCGTCGCCATTTTCTGATGGTCTTTCACAAGAGGCGCAGTACGGACCACCGGAAAATGGCAGCCCTTCCAGTGCTGCGTCAGATGAAGTAGAAGAGAAGACCAAGATGGGAGTCACCACAACAGACTAATGGGCGGTGACAAGCGATGACGCGGTGGGTGCTTGCTGCCACGGAGGAATGCCCCGGGTGCTCCGTGAGGATCATTTCCATAATTGAAGAAAAGGATTTTTACAGAAAAGGCTGGGAGAAGACAACAATGAAAGGTAGTAGAAGAATGGCCTATTTAAAGGCCATTCCAATGTGCCATTAGCTTTTTTTTAACACTTTTTTAAAGTGTTTTTTTAATGATAGATTCCCTTTAAATGGATGTTAAGTAATGTATTTACCAAGAAGCTCAGCTATAGAGGGTGCAAAGATAAGAGTTACTCCCAGATACATGAAAGGGTGCCCACCACATAAGAAGACACCAGTATTACAAATGAACACACCGTGAAGAGAACCTGTTGCATTTTGCATTGGGTCCCTTATTTTGCAATCCATTGAAAAAAAAGCTTCTTATTTTCCAAATGTACTATTATAATAGGCATAAATGATACCATATTCAATATATATTTGTGTGACCACTACAACAGGTAGAGAATTTAACTCTAGGCTAATGTTAGGCTAGTTTTGTGCATGAATTTTAAATATGTCCAATAACATAAGGAATTATTCCTGCATTAAGTATTATGTTTGTTTAATACCATCCCTATACACTTAAATTACAATGATCAAGACAGTCTTTAAACTAATTTACTTTAATCCAACACTGTATCAAATTAAATTTTGTTTGCTCAAATACATTATTATCAACCAACATCTCTGGTTGGTTTGCACATGGCTTATGTTCCCTATTAGTTTAGTATGTGATGGAAATGAATATCTAGACTGTAAGAACAGGGGGTGCAGAGGTTTCAATCACATCAGACCTTGGTTCTTGACGTGGGCCCAATGACCCTCCTGCTACATAAGAGAATAGTGGTTTTTACAAATATCGTGTGGAAGTTGGGAAGAGGGTCTGATATAGGTAATGTATGTGAACCTCAAGTTCCACCTTTGGCTTAGTTAATTCATTAGGCATTCATTAGGTAGAAGAGGAAGTGGAGGCAGCTATGAGAAGGAGCGGGGAACGGTAAGTAAGGCCATGGGAGGTCCAGGGAAGGTGAGCGAGCATAAAAACCAGTGTTACTTACTTCTCCTGGGACATCATTGAAGAGAGCCAAACACATCAGGGATTAGCCCTGATGTTCCAGGGCTACTCCCTGTTTGTCACCTCCCCATGGCCTCCGATTATTACACTCTGGGGTCTGAAAAGACCCCAAAATATAATAATAGTTCATGGGCGGTGTACCCCAAACATTTCAGGTTATGCTGAACCCGAAATTTTTGCAATATTTGCAACGAACACCATTGGGGCCACTATGGGACATAATACTGTATGGAGTCTGCTATGGAACATTACACTGTGTGGAGGGTCCTCTATGGGACATTATACTGTGTGGAGAGTCCTCTATGGGACATTATACTGTGTGGAGGGGCCTCTACGGGACATTATACTGTTTGCAGAGGCCACTATGGAACATTATACACTGTAAAGGGGCCGCTATGGGACATCATACTGTGTGCAGGGGTCACTATAGGACATTATACTGTATGGAGGGGCCGCTATGGGACATTATACTGTATGCAAAGGCCACTATGGAACATTATACTGTATGAAGGAGCCACTATGAGATATTATCCTGTCTGGAGGCCACTTTGGGACATTATAGTGTGTGTAAATGAGGCGTTATACTGTGTGGCGGCCAGGAAAGGGGCACTCAAGTCAAAAGTTTGCTATGGAGCCCAGTCTTTGCTAGGTACGCCCCAGGATGGCGCTATATAAGTAAGCAAAATAAATAATGTCAATCTATTTAGCTGCTCTGCATATGTAAGCTATGTTCTGGAAAGATGATGTCAGGCAGGAAAAGGATTCGGCATGTAAAATTTTTATGCATAAAGCTTTTGCTCTCACTTGAGAAAAACTCGAGTAGTTTGGCAGCAACTTAATCACCTTTCCCGATTCTGAAAACATGCACACTCAGTTAAGCATGATCTGTACCTCACATCTCTCCCCCCACAGTATACCCTGTACCTCACATCTCTCCCCCCATAGTACACCCTGCACCTCACATCCCCCCACAGTACACCCTGTACCTCAATCCCCTCCCACAGTACACCCTGTACCTTACATCTCCTCCCACAGTACACCCTTTACCTCACATCCCCCCCACAGTACACCCTTTACCTCACATCCCCCCACAGTACACCCTTTACCTCACATCCCCCCACAGTACACCCTGTACCTCACATCCCCCCCACAGTACACCCTGTACCTTACATCTCCTCCCACAGTACACCCTTTACCTCACATCCCCCCCACAGTACACCCTTTAACTCACATCCCCCCACAGTACACCCTGTAACTCACATCCCCCCCACAGTACACCCTGTACCTCACATCCCCCCCACAGTACACCCTGCACCTCACATCCCCCCCCCACAGTACACCCTGTACCTCACATCCCCCCCCACAGTACACCCTGCACCTCACATCCCCCCACAGTACACCCTGTACCTCACATCCCCTCCCACAGTACACCCTGTACCTCACATCTCCCCCACAGTACACCCTGTACCTCACATCCCCCCACAGTACACCCTGCACCTCACATCCCCCCCACAGTACACCCTGCACCTCTCTCCCCCCCACAGTACATCCTGTACCTCACATCCCCCCCCACAGTACACCCTGCACCTCACATCCCCCCCACAGTACACCCTGTACCTCACATCCCCTCCCACAGTACACCCTGTACCTCACATCCCCCCACACTACAACCTATTACCCCACATCTCTCTCACTGCACCCTGCATCTCTCCCCCACACTATACCCCATATTTCTCCCCCACACTACACCCCACATTTCTCCCCCCCACAGTACATCCTGTACCTCACATCCCCCCCACAGTACACCCTGTACCTCACATCCCCCCACAGTACACCCTGCACCTCACATCCCCCCACAGTACACCCTGTACCTCACATCCCCCCCACAGTACACCCCGTACCTCACATCTCCCCCACAGTACACCCTGTACCTCACATCCCCCCCACAGTACACCCTGCACCTCACATCCCCCCACACTACACCCTGCACCTCACATCCCCCCACAGTACACCCTGTACCTCACATCCCCTCCCACAGTACACCCTGTACCCCACATCTCTCCCCCCACACTACATCCTGTACCTCACATCTCTCCCACCCCACATCTCTCCATGTTCCTCCACTGCTCAGGATACAACTTTTCTTCATGTAGAAGGACCTTCTTACAAGTATGACATGCCTACCCTGTCATGTGACCTTATGACGTCAGAAGGTCCTTCCAGAGTACAGTATTTAGCCTTTACCGATTTACACTAACAGTTTTCAGCTGTATGTGCATTTGCACATACAGCTGAAAGAAGCGATCGTTCACTAACGGGGAATCCTGTACCGGATTCCCCGTTAGTGAGCGATCAGGGCGACGGCGCGCGTGCCAACTGAGAGGGCTCTGCGTGCCATAGGTTCGCCATGGTGGTGATAGAGTGATCTGGCTATGTCTGTAGTTATCTTTGCTAACTCTCCTACTATAATCCCAAGCAGAAGGTCACTGCAAAAAGTAACTTACACTATGGAGCATACATGTATTATAAGTTGTACCATTTAATAAAGGTGCATCTTTTAATACTACATTAACTTTGAGTGACAGCCCCTTAAGGGTTTTTTTTTCCAATGGATCAGATGTCTGAAGCTACAGTAGCGTTCCCTTAACTTCCAGTTCACAAGCCATATGATGTCACTTTCATCGGTCACATGGCCTTATCACAACTCAATCCCATTCAAATGAATGTGCTGAGCTGTGATGCCAAGGGCCGCCATTATACAAATGTACTCACCTGAATACTAAAGGTTCTACACATAGCTGATCTGTTGGGGCCCGGGAGTTGGACCCCTGCTGATCTTTAATTGATGGTCTATCCTAAGGTTAAGTTCATCAATTATTTAAAAAGAAAAACAAACACTATACAAACTGACCCAATGCACAACTCTGCATGGTGCAAAGTGACTTTGTAGAGGAAACCCTTTGGACATGCTTCCTTAGTTCTTACTCATAGTATTCCGCTCATGTAGTACAGCACAGCATTTTTTATGCATGTGTTTTTATCATGTTTTCTATCATTTATGGATTTTATGGAAGATACGTAAAATGGACGTTTAGTACTCCTTTGCCATGCTGGATCACCCTTTTTCCTTTCATCAATTATTTAATCTGGAAAACCCCTTCCAGTCCTTTCCATTCTATACTCTGTCTTACTTATAGAATTTGATGTCTTACCAGTTTATTGATATTTAATAAAATTGCTTGCATAATCTTCTTGCAAAATAGAAATTTAGCAATTGTAATATATCATAAATGAATGCATCATATAATATTATGGTGCTCTACGCCTCTTGAAATGGGTCTAAAAACATCCTTTCTGATACAGGCTTCTAAAAGTCAATGTTAAGACAAACACTAGGGATACAGATGTCGCATCCTTGACAAATATGTCAAATATAAATGAGCATTTGAATATTCAGTTTAAAGTGGCAGAGATAAAAGAAGCTACAAAGGCTTGTCATTGATCTAATATGTGTTTACACATTCCTTCAGGCAGTGCATGATGTAGAATGGGATTTCTATGGCCCCGCATTACAAAAGGTGCAAAGTGCTTTTCACTTGCAAACTCATGTATTCACGTGGTAAGGAAATGCAAATGTTAAGTCATTTTTTTTTTTACTGACAAAGTACCCCTTCCTCCTTCTACCCAACCAATGTAAAATAGGGTAAAGTTCGCAATGATGTCAAGCATTCTTCTCCTGGAGATACAACAAGATATACAATATTGTGCTATGAACTTCCAGTCTATTAAATCCCTGGAAAAAAATCTCAAACTTCTTTAAGGAATGTGACTCGTAGCAGTTGGAAAATGCTGATTGTTTCTTAAACATGGCATCGATGTTGCAATAAATGACAAAACTAATGGAGATCTATTATTCTGTTAAACAAATACAGTAGTAATGATTACATACAATGCTTGAAGCTAAAGATCACACATCCTTAGTTTATAACCTGCTTAAATACCCAGATAATTTATGGGCTATGGCTCCGCAGGGCTCTAAAGCTGTAACATTGTATTTAGGGAGGTTAAGCTTTATTCAAAGGGCTAAATAAAGATAAATCACTCCAAGATGCTAAAGGAGTCTAGTTTCGCTTGAGAGAGCAGTTCACATTTTACTGAGAAATATTGACTTATTTCATCTATGCAAGTATCATGCAATTATCGCTAGTTTAGTCCCTTGAAATATATTACATTTCAACCAACTAGTTCCAATGAAATATTTTACTGTCAATTTCTCAGCTATAAGTTAAGACTAAGTGCTTTGAGATTTCTTAGAAGTTATGGTTTATCACAGTTCTCATTAGATTGTACATAATTGTGTTTTTTTAGTATAAAATTCTGAAAAACTTCTGAAAAACTCCTGCATGTCCGACTTTGTTTCCAGCGAAAAAACTGGATTCGCGGCACAGAGGGTGTAAACGCACACCCGCGCATTGCTTTAAAAACCCATTCAAATGAATGGGTTTTTAAGCAATGCGTTGCTAACCTTTCGCTATCCAGTCCCTATACAGTTTCCCGAGATTTTCAGTCGGATTCGCGGCGGACAGACTCCGATGCAAGTGTGAACCCACCCTTACACAGTGTTAAAGGGAGTCTACCACCAGCAAAGCCACTTCCAAACCACGTGACAGCTAGTGACACAGTGAACTTACCTTTCATATGACAAAGTGCAATCTTGTTACTGACAAATTCAACCTTGTGGTTCTGCCCCAAGTGCGCCAGTTAATTTACATACAGAAAAAAGTTGAATTTCTCAGAGGCCAGACTTCACTTTGACACAAATGTTCACTATGCTACTAACTGACCCTACAACCTTATATAAGTTGTTTAGAAGTGATTTTGGTGGCGGTAGATTCCCTTTAATTTGTAACAGGTTCTTCTCCTAAGTGTCCAGAGAATATAAATAATACTGGATATTCATATCATAATCTATGTCAGACTGGTTTCAGATGACCATAGTTTGGTCATAGGTTAGCAGCTGTATTATGTTCTGTATCCAGACATCCCATGGTTCTGTTAAACAGAACGTCGATCAACACAAGTTGATTTAAGTTCAGCTGAACTGTGGAGTTATTAAAACCATGATATGATGCCAAAAGGTGGCCACATTATAATCATCTTAAACCAGTCATATTATGGAATTCCACAGTCATCTTATCAGAATTTCAAATGCAACCTATAAAAATGTACGGTGGTTGAATTCATCTTAATGTTTGTCTGGGATTCCTGGCAAGTTTTTCAGTAGATTTCTGGGTATAAATAGTGACATTCGTGCTGTAAAAATATGGAAATCCATTAAATCCATTGAAAAATGGTCATGGTATAAATCAAAGCCATGACACTAATATGAATAGAGCCTTAGTTCCTTTGCAACAGTCAAAAATTGCACCGTAATATCCAGAAAAAAAAAGCCAAAACAAGTGGAAAACTGACCAATAAATCAGTGGGTGCTTAATAGATCATAAAAAGCATAATCCATCACTCTAGTGTGAACAGAGCCTAAATAAGATGTATCATTGTAGCCCTTAACCCAACAGCTCTAGTATTTTGCCTGTACTCAATGATGGGAGCCTCAATCTGTACCATATTTACCTGAAGCTGGATAGCAATGTTATATCTCATCTCTACTATGTGTGAGCCACTGAAGCTAAGCAAGGCTTTCTCTTCCTGTTATAGCTTACAGAAAAATAGTAACTAAAGCAGAAAATGGAAAAAAAGAAAAATAATAGCTGTTCCATTTAGGTGCAATCAGACACAATAAACCCATTCCAGTTCCATACAAACCGAGTTAGCACAGCGATCAATTTTGTGTAAATCACAGGCATGATTTGCTGTTGCTGCCAAGCACTGACACCGCTTACAACAAAGATACCCAAGATATGTTTTATAGGCACATTTATCTGCAATAAGCAAAGGATCGTGGGTAAGTGCGAACCTTCAGTGATTCTGTAATGAGCCAGAGCACACTGTTTCAGAAATAGATATGGGCTAAACAGCTGCAGTCATATTGTATAGTAGTTTAGCGTAGATTCAAGTCAGAAAATTGAGAAAGCATCTGTTTATTGAGTAGCTGTCTTACATTTCTACATGTATGTAAATTATCACTGAATGTTATATTCTAGCAAGTTTAACCTTCGAAGTAGCCATAAATAAGTGAAAGAAGATACAGTATATGGATACAGTGTAAGGAAACTTATGTGAATCCATTGTGGAGATAATAATCTTCTTGATAATCCCGATAGCTCATTGAGCTTATACTAGGACTAAAATAACCTTATAAATAAGCCATTTAAAGAAATAAAGACTCATAAACAATGTGGGGCAACATGGTGGCTAGCATGGTGGCTCAGTGGTTAGCACTGTTGCCTTGCAGCACTGCAGTTTGAGTCTGACCAAGGACATCAACTGAATGTTCCTCTTTGTTTATGTCAGTTTCCTCCCACACTCCAAACACATACTGTTAAGAACAATACTGTTAGATTGTGAGCTCTACTTGGGACACTGTGTGTAAAGTGCTGCAGAATACAGTGCTGGCCAAAAGTATTGGCACCCCTGCAATTCTGTCAGATAATACTCAATTTCTTCCAGAAAATGATTGCAATCACAAATGCTTTGGTAATAATATCTTCATTTAATTTGTCGTCAATGGAAAACCACAAAAAGAATTGTCAAAAAGCCAAATTGGATATAATTCCACACCAAACATAAAAAAGGGGGTGGACAAAAGTATTGGCACCCTTTGAAAAATCATGTGATGCTTCTCTAATTTGTGTAATTAACAGCACCTGTTACTTACCTGTGGCACATAACAGGTAGTGGCAATAACTAAATGACACTTGCAGCCAGTTGAAATGGATTAAAGTTGACTCAACCTCTGTCCTGTGTCCTTGTGTGTACCACATTGAGCATGGAGAAAAGAAAGACGACCAAAGAACTGTCTGAGGACTTGAGAAGCAAAATTGTGAGGAAGCATGAGCAATCTCAAGGCTACAAGTCCATCTCCAAAGACCTGAATGTTCCTGTGTCTACCGTGCGCAGTGTCATCAAGAAGTTTAAAGGCCATGGCACTGTGGCTAACCTCCCTAGATGTGGACGGAAAAGAAAAATTGACGAGACATTTCAACGAAAGATTGTGCGGATGGTGGCTAAAGAACCTCGACTAACATTCAAACAAGTTCTAGCTGCCCTGCAGTCCGAGGGTACAACAGTGTCAACCCATGCTATCCGTCGGCGTCTGAATGAAAGGGGACTCTATGGTAGGATACCCAGGAAGACCCCACTTCTGACCCAGAGACATAAAAAAGCCAGGCTGGAGTTTGCCAAACTTAACTGAGAAAGCCAAAAACTTTTTGGAAGAATGTTCTCTGGTCAGATGAGACAAAAGTAGAGCTTTTTGGGAAAAAGCATCAACATAGAGTTTACAGGAAAAAAAAAAAAAAGAGGCCTTCAAAGAAAAGAACACGGTCCTTACAGTCAAACATGGCGGAGGTTCCCTGATGTTTTGGGGTTGCTTTGCTGCCTCTGGCACTGGACTGCTTGACCGTGTGCATGGCATTATGAAGTCTGAAGACTACCAACAAATTTTGCAGCATAATGTAGGGCCCAGTGTGAGAAAGCTGGGTCTCCCTCAGAGGTCATGGGTCTTCCAGCAGGACAATGACCCAAAACACACTTCAAAAAGCACTAGAAAATGGTTTGAGAGAAAGCACTGGAGACTTCTAAAGTGGCCAGCAATGAGTCCAGACCTGAATCCCATAGAACACCTGTGGAGAGATCTCAAAATGGCAGTTTGGAGAAGGCACCCTTCAAATCTCAGGGACCTGGAGAAATTTGCCAAAGAAGAATGGTCTAAAATTCCAGCAGAGCATTGTAAGAAACTCATTGATGGTTACCGGAAGCGGTTGTTCGCAGTTATTTTGTCTAAAGGTTGTGCTACCAAGTGTTAGGCTTAGGGTACCAATACTTTTGTCCGGCCCATTTTTGGAGTTTTGTGTAAAATGATCAATGATTTGACTTTTTTTTCATTCTCTTTTGTGTTTTTTCATTGCAAGCTAAATAAATGAAGATATTATTACCAAAGCATTTGTGATTGCAATCATTTTCTGGAAGAAATTGAGTATTATCTGACAGAATTGCAGGGGTGCCAATACTTTTGGCCAGCACTGTATGTAGTGCTATATAAGCAAGATAAATTATATATATTTATTTATATGGCTATAAACTGGTCCTTAATTCTTAGGGTGGGTTCAGACTACCGTTGGATGTCCATTCTGATAGTGTCCGTTAAAAAAAAACCCCAAAAAACGGACATCTATCATAACAGACATTAACGGACACTAACTGATGTTAATGTGTCTGTTTTTTTAACTGAATCATTTAATGGGCACATTAGCATCAGTTAGTGTCCATTTTTTGCAGAGAAACAGCCCCAAAGCATGATGTTGCCACCCCCATGCTTCACAGTAGGTATGGTGTTCTTTGGATGCAACTCAGCATTCACTCTCCTCCAAACACGACGAGTTGTGTTTCTACCAAACAGTTCTACTTTGGTTTCATGTGAGCATATGACATTCTCCCAATACTCTTCAGGAACATCCAAATGCTCTCTAGCAAACTTCAGACGTGCCTGGATATGTACTGGCTTAAGCAGGGGGACACGTCTGGCACTGCAGGATCTGAGTCCCTGGCGGCGTAGTCTGTTACTGACGGTAGCCTTTGTTACGTTAGTCCCAGCTTTCTGTAGGTCATTCACTAGGTTCCCCCGTGTGGTTCTGGGATTTTTGCTCACTGTTCTTGTGATCATTTTGACCCCACGGGGTGAGATCTTGCGTGGAGCCCCTGATCGAGGGAGATTATCAGTTGTCTTGTATGTCTTCCATTTTCTAATTATTGCTCCCACAGTTGATTTCTTCACGCCAAGCTGCTTGCCTATTGCAGATTCAGTCTTCCCAGCCTAGTGCAGGTCTACAATTTTTGTTTCTGGTGTCCTTCCACAGCTCTTTGGTCTTCACCATAGTGGAGTTTGGAGTGTGACTGTTTGAGGTTGTGGACAGGTGTCTTTTATACTGATAACAATGTCAAACAGGAGCCATTACTACAGGTAATGAGTGGAGGACAGAGGAGCCTCTTACAGAAGAAGTTACAGGTCTGTGAGAGCCAGAAATCTTGCTTGTTTGTAGGTGACCAAATACTTATTTTCCACCATAATTTGCAAATAAATTCTTAAAAAATCAGACAATGTGATTTTCTAGATGTGTTTTCTCATTTTGTCTCTCATAGTTGAGGTCTATCTATGATGACAATTACAGGCCTCTCTTATCTTTTTAAGTGGGAGAACTTGTCCAATTGGTGGCTGACTAAATACTTTTTTTTCCCCACTGTATTCACATGAGCAAATATGGAAGGACTGCCTTCCACATAAAGGACCTTCTTCCCTATCATATCAGATGACCTTTATTAGCCAATAGAAGCTTGCAGGTCCTTCATTCTTAACCTCACTGACATACACAAAGAGCTAGACCAGGTATCCATAACAACCCAGCCATTTTTGTTTTAGACCGGGTTTCCATGGCAACCCAGTCATTTCATAAGCTATTGGCTTCAAATCAGTAGCAAACAGTATTTTTAACCACACACAAACAAGAAAAACAGACCTCTGAAAAAGCTGTCAAATTCTACTAGTAATACTAAATAAAGAAATCTGGGAATCTCTAGATTTAAGATGCCTTACTCACTAGATTGAAGTTCATGAAAATTGATCATTTAAACTATAGTGATAATTTCTGGGATGAAATAAATAGTTTCAACCAATTGGCATTCTATTATTGTCTGAACAGAAGTTAGACGTGTTTGACATTTTGGTCCAATATGGTCAGTCAAAGATATTTCTGACCAACTAAACATCTTTTATCTGTGAACAATTTTGTGAAGGGATGTTCCCAAAAAATTTTGTCTTTCAACTGAGATGAATAAAGACTGAGGGTGGGTTCACACTTGCGCCAGCCCTCCGTCCGCCGCGAATCCGACTTAAATGTCAGAAAAAAGGATAGGGAATGGATTGGAAAAGGTTTGAGACGCAGTGCTTAAAAACCCATTAACTTCAATTCAATTGTTCAATGAATGGTTGTTCAAACATCAGCCTGCTGACACCTAATGTATATTGTACCTTTATCAGGCAATTCTCAAGCTATGACAAATCTATCATTCGATTGTTCACCGAAAAATCTAAAAATGGAGGACACTTACTGTCACTTCAAACTTAAAAGGAATATGTTGCCAATGTCTTTATTTATTAAAAACAGATTGTAAAAAAATTTACTTATTTCTAATCTGCTTTCATCTTCTGTAAATTTTTTTTATTTTCTTTTATATACAAGACTATGCAGGATATTGTACTTTCTAAAATATAGATGGCAACAGAAAATGAATAAAAAAGAAATGAGCACTAATTCTTAAAAATATAAAAACTTGGTTTAAAAAATAGGTTATTTTTTCTGGCGATTCTTGTGCTTCATGTAGGATGGATGATGTTATAGAAGCGGGAAGATCATTTGTTACTGCACAGGGTGGTGCAGGCAGGAGATCATAGAGGTCTGAGTGGCAAGATCAGTGCTCCCAAGACTGAAGGCCACCCCCCAGTTCACCAGTTTCCTCACTTTGGTGACAATTGAACATGTTTGTGGGAGTTGGTAAATCCCTTTAAGAGAGGCAAATTAGATTCTAAGCCTTATGATGACAATTTCTGTACAGTACTGAGAAAGATGTGTTGGCACTATGTAAGCAACTATTTATTTATTTTGCTTACTTGTATAGCACCATCATATTCTGCAGCGCTTTACAGACATTGTCAGTCACTGTCCCATATAGGGCTCACAATCTACATACGCTATTAAAGAATAACTAAGGCTAGGTTCATACTTGCGCCCTGTCTCCGCCTGGGGATTCTGTTCCCCATTCCGCTTTAAAAATGCGGAGAGAAAAACGCTTTTCTCTCCTAATTTTTCAGCCCTTTCTGGGCAGAAACCCGGTGCAAACCCGGCGGACCCCATTATAGTCTATGGGGTCAGCAGGTTTCTGAGGGTAACCGCTTTTTTAAGGGAATTAGGTTTCTGTTCGAAGGATCGTGGATGCCCCAAACAGAAACCCGAACACAGGTGTGAACCTAGCGTAAACCACAGTGTCCTAGAAAAAGTTCTGAAATTACAGAAAACAGAGTACTATTCAAAGCGGGTCTGTCACAAGAAGAGTCCCTATTGAAATATCAGCACAGACAGATAGCCAGGATTCACATGAATAAAACGCTTGTTTCAGCTTCCCAATTGGTGTTTTTGTTGCTAAGATATTAGCTTTTTTCATTCTATGCCAATGAGCCGTTGATGCAGTGAGGGAGTCACCATTGCTCTCATTGCATTAAAGATTTACAAGGCATTGTATATGTCAATCATAGCAGGAAGGCAGGGTTAGAGAGACTTGGGAAGCATAGCTCTTTGATGCCATGAGAGCAATGGTGGCACACTTTATGCACCAAACAACTCATTAGCATATCAGGAACAAAGCTAATATTTCGCAATGGAGGCACCAATTGGAAAGCAAAAAAAAAAAAGGGTTTTATTTATGTGAACTCTGGCTATCTGACTATGCTTATAGTTCAATATTGACTGTTCTGGTGACAGACTCCTAAACCAATATCTGCTCTTTAAGTTCATTAAAATAATCAAGACTATGGAAGGTAATCTGATCAGAATGGTAACTCAATTGTAAACTTTTCAATGCAAGATCATCAAAATGTGCTGGAATGGAAAGGTGAGATGAGGTGATTGTCCATAAAGGAGATTCATTCTGAGGGGTCTCTTTGTTGTACTATCTAATCTGGACTAGTCTCAGGAGTACTGGCTTTAGTATTACTGCTTGTTAAACAACATCTCTTAACAGTAACGCTATTAAGCAAAATCAATTGGCTTAAAGATGTCCGTATACAATAGACTAAAGTTGATCAAAACAGATGACATCAACCATATCAGCCATATCATATCAAACCATGTCAAACATTTTTCAGGGTGATATCTAATGGACAATTAAATAGATAACACACTACTATCACTTGGAAAGAAGTCATCCCTGACATCCCTGATAGACAAAAGGTCTTCTGTCCACAAATGATCTTTCCATACAAGAATGTTCTCAGAATGTTCCCACAAACATTGCTTGTATCATTGCACATGTATGACTAGTTTGAATGACTGCGACAGTCAACATGGACAAGATGTTATTGCTACATCCGTGAAACTATCGTTCACCAGACAATCATTTGCTCAACAGTTGTTCAACCATCAATCTTCTTCTATCCAATATTTATGGCCACCTTAAATCTTAAGGACATCTATTAAAAGTCGAATAAATGCAAGCATAAATAAAAGTGGAGTTTTTTGCAAACAGAGAAAAATATTTCTTAGTCTGCTGAAATTGTCTCCACTCTTGGCCATAGGTTGTGTTTGGTATTTTAGCTAATCCTTATGCAAATTAATGGGACATGTCCATAAGATAAAAATTGATTTTGACAATTTTTAGCCGACTATCATTGTAAAATTTTACCCAATCATTCAAGATGGTCATCTGTAGACTTCTGTCAGCTGGATATGTGAATTGTCATGTTGGAAATTTTTGACTTTTGTCAGCTGTGTATGTCATGATCAGGTAATAGCTGCTCAGCAACCACTTTGCACAACCTCTTTGTACTGTTTTTTTTTTTTTTTTTTAAATTTTGCATCATATTGATTGATTGACTGCATTCTGGCTTACCAGTATCTTATATACAGTGGGCAAAAAAAGTATTTAGTCAGCCACCAATTGTGCAAGTTCTCCCACTTAAAAAGATGAGAGAGGCCTGTAATTGTCATCCTAGGTAGACCTCAACTATGGGAGATAAAATGAGAAAACATATCTAGAAAATCACATTGTCTGATTTTTTAAGAATTTATTTGCAAATTATGGTGGAAAATAAGTATTTGGTCAATAACAAAAGTTCATCTCAATACTTTGTTATATATCCTTTGTTGGCAATGACAGAGGTCAAACGTTTTCTGTAAGTCTTCACAAGGTTGGCACACACTGTTGCTGGTATGTTGGCTCATTCCTCCATGCAGATCTCCTCTAGAGCAGTGATGTTTTGGGGATGTCGCTGGGCAACACGGACTTTCAACTCCCTCCAAAGGTTTTCTATGGGGTTGAGATCTGGAGACTGGCGAGGCCACTCCAGGACCTTGAAGTGCTTCTTACGAAGCCACTCCTTCGTTGCCCTGGCGGTGTGCTTGGGATCTAGTCATGCTGAAAGACCCAGCCACGTTTCATCTTCAATGCCCTTGCTGATAGAAGGACATTTGCACTCACAATCTCACGATACATGGCCCCATTCATTCTTTCATGTACACGGATCAGTTGTCCTGGTCCCTTTGCAGAGAAACAGCCTCAAAGCATCATGTTACCACCCCCATGCTGCACGGTAGGTATGGTGTTCTTTGATGCAACTCAGCATTCACTCTCCTCCAAACACGACGAGTTGTGTTTCTATCAAACAGTTCTACTTTGGTTTCATCTGACCATATGACATTCTCCCAATACTCTTCTGGAACATCTAAATGCTCTCTAGCAAACTTCAGACGGGCCCGGATATGTACTGGCTTAAGCAGGGGGACACGTCTGGCACTGCAGGATCTGAGTCCCTGGCGGCGTAGTGTGTTACTGACGGTAGCCATTGTTACGTTAGTCCTAGCTTTTTGCAGGTCATTCACTAGGTCCCCCCGTGTGGCTCTGGGATTTTTGCTCACCGTTCTTGTAATCATTTTGGGCCCCCCCGGGGGGGGGTTTTGGCTGGGGCCCCTGATCGAGGGAGATTATCAGTGGTCTTTTATGTCTTCCATTTTCTAATTATTGCTCCCACAGTTGCTTTCTTCACACCAAGCTGCTTGCCTATTGCAGATTCAGTCTTCCCAGTTTGGTGCAGATCTACAATTTTGTTTCTGGTGTCCTTCCACAGCTCTTTGGTCTTCACCATAGTGGAGTTTGGAGTGTGACTATTTGAGGTTGTGGACAGGTGTCTTTTATACTGATAACAATGTCAAACAGGAGCCATTACTACAGGTAATGAGTGGAGGACAGAGGAGCCTCTTAAAGAAGAAGTTACAGCTCTGTGAGAGCCAGAAATCTTGCTTGTTTGTAGGTGACCAAATACTTATTTTCCACCATAATTTGCAAATAAATTCTTTAAAAAATCAGACAATGTGATTTTCTAGATATGTTTTCTCATTTTGTCTCTCATAGTTGAGGTCTACCTATGATGTCAATTACAGGCCTCCCTCATCTTTTTAAGTAGGAGAACTTGCACAATTGGTGGCTGACTAAATACTTTTTTTCCCCACTGTATATGGCCAGCTTAAATGGAGTATATCCCCATAACCCAGCATGTCAACCCAGCCCCACAGATAGATTGTCACCTAAATCAAATGGTGCTTTCCCCTTATATATCAGTGCGTTGGTTGCCAAGATATCACCTTTTTTTGCCAATTTACAAATGAACCCTTTGGAACACTTAGGTAGTTTTCTTTGCTCTAGAGAGATAAGTAGTAACACCCTTGATACTCCAAAGATCTGATTTGTATATTAATAAAAAAGATGATATCTGTAAGGGAATTGCTAGAGGAGCGATTCTTCAGTAGCTGCTGGTGAACCCTGGAGGGAGGGGCACGACAAGACAGTGAGTCCTAAAGCTGAACCCCCCCCCCCCACTGGCCCTGCCTACTTGCCTGACTGTCCTAGGTGACAGCTGACAACTTGGAGCCGATCCCTTCACTAAATAAGTGACACACAGAACAGGACAAGACAAAACAACACAGAAGCAGAGTCAGCAATCCAAGGGGTCAGTAACAGTCACGCAAAGCAGTACCAAAAGGAAATCCAAGAGAATAGTCACAGAGGGAGCCAAAAGTCAGAAGTCAGAAATACAACAATAGTAGAAAAAGGAGCTAGGAGGGACAATGTCACAAGACAGAATCTCAATAGCCAGCGGTCATGTGTGAGCTGATGACCTGTTTATAGCAAGTCCAGGACCTGCCCCAGACTTGATTGGTAGACAGGCTGTCAATCACACAGGCAAGGCTAAGATTAACTTTTTGAGAAGCAGAAGAAACAAGGTGCAGGAGACGGGTGTGGCTGAAATTCAATTACATAGTCTAGGACAGTGTTCAGACTGAGCAACAAGAACCTAAAGCAAGGAATCAAACTGAACACGCCTCCTTTGCCGCAGCGTGCGAGCGGAGGGTGGCGCAGAGACCTGAACAGGCAGAGACGTTACAATATCTCAACAGTGGAGGCACCAATTCACAAGGGGAAAATCCCATTTGATTCATGTGACCCTAACCTATCTGCAGGACTGGGTTAATATGCTGGGTTGTGGTGACATTCTCCCTTTAAAGGGGTTTTCCTACAAAACATGGGATGGGTGAATCGCTTCGTAACTAACCAGATTCGACCTGAATATTGCAAATTGTTTGATTTTTAACAAAACCGAACAATGTGAGATTTTTCTAGGACGAACGCTCAGCGTGCACATGTCGCTGCTGAGGCCCAATCACAGGCCTCAGTGTTGACTCTGGGAGCATGACATCACAGAAAAGTGCTAGACCCCAAGGAGGCAGAGACAGAGCAACGGATGCATAACAGGTAATGTAAGGTGAGTATAAATGTTTTTTTTTTTTGTTTTTTTTTGTCACCTCCCCTGGGCCTCCACCTATTACATTCTGTGGTCTGAAGAAACCCCAGGGTATAATAGTTTCACATTCGGTTCTATCCAAACAAGTTTGTACCAAAACGAACCAAAGGATCGCCTCATCCGAACATGGGACAAAACGAATCCTTAGAGTTTCCCCCATCTTTATCTATCAACAGGATATGCCATAATTGTCTGACAGATGCAGGTTCCACCTCTGGGACCCACACACCTCTAAAATGAGTCGCTCCTCCTCCAGCTGCCATACCCCAACTCTTATCTGACGAGACCTTGCCGAGAAGACTGTCCTCACTGGTCAGGCTTTGAAAACAGAATAGCCCTCTGAGCTGCGCTGTTTCCTTAACTCAAATAGGAGTAAACCAGAGTCATTGGGTAGTAGAGTGGCTCAGTGGTTGGCGTTGTTACCTTGCTGCGCTGGGATCTTGGGTTTGAGTCTGACAAGGCCCACATCTGCATGGTGTATGTTCTCCCCATGTTTGCATAGGTTTTTTTCCACATGCCAAAAATATACTGATAGGTAAATTGGCTTCCTGTAAAACATCTGACCCTTGTGGGTGTTGGGAATGAGCACCTCTACAGCAGCCACTAACTCCCCCACACCACAATGCTCCCTGTACTATGAGTCACTTGGTGAGAAAAGCATATTACAAATGTTTGTCATTATAGAAACAATATAGAACAGAGAGCTATGCTGTTTCTGTAACACTCATTCACTTTTAAGGAGCTATGGAAACAGTGTAGCTGTGTATGCTGTTTTTGTAAGCTCGACCTTCGAGGACAGTCTTCTCAGCAAGGTTGCAGTCAGGTAAGAGCCAGGGCATGGAAACTGAGGGTTAATTTTAGATGCGACTCACATCTATCAGACATTTATGGCATATCCTGTGGATATATCATAAATGTCTTTTGCGGGAATCCTCCTTTAGGGTGAAGCCGCACATTGCGATAAACACAGCTTTTTTTGTTGCAGATTTTGATGTGTTTTTTTGAGCCAAAGCAAGGAGTGGATTGAGCAGAAGGGAGAAGTATAAGAATTTCCTATATATTTCCAATTCCCTTTGTAGCCACTCTTGGCTTTAGCTCAAACAACGTAAAAAAAAATCTGCAACAAAACGTAGGGCCTCAGCCTTAACCGCCAAAGTAGAAAGAGCCTGTAGACAAAAGAGATGCTGTTTCTGGAAAGCAAGCTAATTCTTTACTAATTCTGGACAACTTATTGTTTACTCTTTAATGCAAGGAACCTAGATAAAATATACAATTGAACCTACTGATAGGAATTTATTAAGACAGTCATTTCCTATGCCAGTCTTAATCCTTTTACCTACAGTCATGGGATGCACCAGGATTATTAAGAGGCTCTAGCCTTTCAATAATTCTGGTGCATCTCGGGAGGTTCAGTGTTCCTGCACTGGAATCAGATTCCAAGTATAACTTACACCAGTTTTCTGTTATGAGTTATAGTAAATGTGATGGACCAAGGTGACCCACTCCAGCCTGCCTTCATCTCCACTTTGTTAGGGAGTAAAAACATCAAAGTGGTGCATCATAGGTGTAAATATGGGCCGTGTACCAATAAAGTTCCACTTCTATGCCACATTTTTGGCATAGAAAGCTTAGTAAATTTTTGGCAATGTCATGACCCTCTTAAATAGTCCAACTCAACAACCCCCTTCAGTAAGAACAAACTGTCTGGATAATCATCAGATCACCAAGTATCACACCTGCTCACGATGCTGTGGGCGGTCACAAAGGGGGTTAAAGGGCTGTGACATCACAGGGCTGGCTGCTAATTGGCTGCACACATGACATTGGTGAGCCCGCATTCCCAGAGTTCCTTGCCTCATGTCCTAACGTGCAGCAGTCATTTGAAAAAGTGCGATTCGTTACCATGAAGCGCGAGGAAATACAGATTCGATTCGAATCGAATATTTCCTGAAATTTGGATCGAATTCCACTTCATCAGCTTCGATTCGCTCATCTCTAATAGAGATCTAAACACAAACATTAAAAAGTCCAAATATAGAATGTTGTGTCAGTGATGTGATATGACACAGTAGCCAATATGTCTTGGTACGAAAACAACCTATGGTTAAAAAATTGAGATTATGTTGTATCATGATGTATACCTTGAATTATAATCCAGAAAGCCCCAACTATATTTTACTTTGCAGCAGATGTTGGGATATACTCACACAGTATTATAATTCATCTGGATTTTATCAATGGTAGCAATTTTTTTAACCATTAATTTACACACAGTTAAACACTATAGACTTTTGGGACCTAGACTGTACAGGCAGCCATCTATTAAAAATAGTAGTAAACTTTGCCTTTGGAACTGAGTTAGTATCAAATAAAACGTCTCTAGTGCCCCATAAAAAAAATCCTTTCAAGACTATCTCCACCCAAAATGCTCTGCAGTGGGCAACACTTTTCTTACATATTGCCTTAGTGTACTTCGTTGGGAGTACAATTGTTCCAATATCTCCTCTCAATACTATCCATATGTCTTTCCATACTCCCAAGAAAATTAATGGGAGTCTGTCACCAGAACAGTCCCTATTGAGCTATAAGCACAGTCAGATAGCTGGGGTTCACCTTAATAAAATGATTTTCCTGATTCCCGGTCAGTGCCTCTGTTGCTGAGATATTAACTTTTTTTTCCTGATATGCTAATGAGCTGTTTGGTGCAATGAGGGTGTCACCATTGCTCTCATTGAACTAAAGAGCTACCTTCTGGCTATAACTGACAGGGCCAGGCAATGAACATGTCAATCTTAGCTGAGAGGAAGGAAGGGATGGAGGGACTGGAAAGGGAGTGTTGGAAACCATAGCTCTTCTGTGTGATGAGGGCAATGGTGATTCCTCATTGCACCAAATAGTTCATTAGGTGACAGACTCCCTTTAAACTATATTGTCTTAGATATGATAGTAAATGACCTTGATGTCACTAAGAGGATGCAGACATGCTACATATGTCTAAAGCTCAATCTATACTTCCTTGATATTAAAGGCATAGAAATTTCTTTTTTTTTTTCTTATTGGTTTGGTTCTTTTTGTAGGAAAAATTGTTCTATTTTATATTCTTCTCCAGTGTAACATCTTTTTGTAGAGACATAACAAACAGATAAAGCCTCCATATACAGCGCTCTCAGGAGCTGAAACAGTGATTCCAGTTTTTTCTTTCTGTAGAGTAATTTACACCTCCTTGGAATGCACTTTGCCACTGATGGCTTCTGTTTCATGGAAAGTAATTGAGTTTTCCAAAGAAAAATAAAAACAATTGCCATAGCTTAGATAGTCTTTGTGAATTATACACACAGCATTTTACCACATATAATAAAATTGGAGGAGACGACGGGTCTGTCTGTCATCTCCCCCCAGATGTTGTAAAGTATTTGACAGCAGTCTGCTTGTAGTGTTGATCCTTTAGTATGAGCTTCACATTGCACATCCTCAAAATGTTGCTCTTTTACTAGAACAAATCATCATCTTCTCCGAAGCTGTACTGGCCCCATTTGCTCCTGAAATGTACCTATTATTTACAGTCATAGATGTATGTGAATATGTTCATTTAATGCCTAAAAAACACGGCAGAAAAAAATTGCAAAAATGTGTGTGTTTTTCAATTCTTTTCAAATACGTTTTACGTAGTCTATGGGGAAAGAACAGAGTTTGTGCAGGTAAAACTAAAATACTGTAGTATTTTTTTTTAAAATGTTGCTTTTTCCTCAGCATTTTTCTCCATAATGTGGGGATTAGATCGAATAAAATTACATTCGGTTTGCTGGAACAGTTTTTTTTTTTTTTCTTGGAAGTGCATTTTATTTTCTGCTGCATTTCTACAAAGGTCAAAGTCCCCAACTGATGTAGATTTCAATGTGCACAAAATCTCTAGCGATATACAGGGCAGGGCCAAAGGCAGGCCAGTGTGGAACCCCTCATTCTTAAGCCGGTTGCACACGACTGCGTGCTAACCTGCTGCCGTGAATTAACAGAACGAGCGGCGCACAGGGGACACGCAGTTCTCATCCGTGTGCCACCTGTGCACCGGCCATGCTTCCACGGCCACTTTCATTCAATTCATAGGAGCCGCAGAAGCAGGGACGAAAAATCGGAAAGGAATAGGACGTGTTCCATATTTTGCGGCCCGGACTGTCGACCCCCCCTATACTGTGTAATTCACGGAAAACACGGATAGCACACTGACCAGTCATACGGTCGTCTGCAAGGGGGCTCTACCCCTTGCAGATGACCATGGGCAAGATCAGTGTGCTATCTGTGTTTTTCCTGAATAGCACATTGACCCATTCATTTCTATTGGCTCGTGCACATGACCTTGATTTCCATGGATCAGTGTGCGGGCCGTGATTCCACACTGAAAAATGTAGAGCAGGTCCTATTCTGTTCAGTGTTTGTGGCTCGGACTCACCCATAGAAGCCTATGGGAGACTGAAAACCACAGACAGCACACGGATGTACTCCGTGTGCCATCAGTGTGTGGTCCGTATTTGCGGACAAGCTAGGGATGTCTCCTGTGTTTTTTATTTTTTGCAGATCCACAAACTCAGATCACACACTGATGATACACTGTCCGTTTTTTGCGGACAAACGTCACTGATGCTGAAGACACACTGATGACACACAGTCCGCAAAAAAGGAACACACGGTCGTCTGCAACTAGGCTTAGGCTAGGTTCACACCTGCGCCCGGTCTCGGCCTGGGGATTCCGTTTCCCATTCCGCTTTAAAAATGCAGAGAGAAAAGTCTCCGCATTTTCTGCTCTTTCTACCCCATTATAGTCTATGGGGTCCGTGTGTTTCCGAAGGTAACTGCTTTTTTAGGTGTGAACCTAGCATTAGGCTAAAACCCCACATAGTGAAACACAGCTAAAAAATACCATGAAAAATAACGCTGCGGAAAAACATCAAGTTTTTATCTGCAGCTTTTTTATTGCATTTTTGCTGAGTTTTTCTATGTAGATTTTCTTCCCTGATTAAGCCTATAGGGAAAACGCCAGCGTTTTCCACAAGTATAACTGATATGCCACGTTTTTCGCAGCACAATGTGTGGATGGGATTAGTCAGAATCTCATTCACTTGAATGGTACTGTAAAACGCTGTGTTTCCGCAACGTGGGGCTTTAGCCTTACAAATTTAATACAACTGATGCCAGTTAGATTTTTTACCAAAATGAACTATGGTTGGTTGATCGTACAATCATCCCAAATGAGGATGGGCAAACCTCTGAAGATTCATTTCGTCCGGTGTTTGAACATCTGTGTCTGTGTCTTCCTTCTCCGGGCGTATGACATCACAAAAGAGCACCAGAGCTTGTGTCTGTTTCAGCAGTGACCCTGGGTGCATGATGTTACAGAAGAGCACCAGATCACCCAGGGGAGGAAGAAACAGATTTATGGACGCCATGAGGAGGCCCCAAAAAGGTGAGGGCAGGTATAAATATAAGTATAAATGTTTTTAATTTTTACACTTCCTTTGGGCCTACACTTATTATACTCTGGGGTCTGAAGAGACCCCAGAATATAATAATTTACCGCAAATCATGTCGCATCAGCCATTTTATTGAACCACTTCCGTACCGCCCATAGAGTATATACTTCCAAGTGGTGGTTGTCTAGTTCTGCAAGGACGTATTGATACGTCCAAGCAGAAATCAGCAGCTGCACGAGATCGTGCAGCTACTGAAACTGGGAGCTGGCAGTAACTTTAGCCGGAGCTCCCAGAGAGAATACAGGGAAGGTTTATTATCTTCCCTGCCTTCCCCGATTGCTGTGTATACAGCGCGCAATGAGCGCTGTATACAGCATTATGGGCGCCGCCATCTTGCGGCCGCCCTCTGACTCTCTGCAGCATCTGCAAGAGCTGCTGGGTCCTACAAGACCCAGATCAGCTCTGTAGTAAGGTGCAAGTAATGTGCAGGAGGCTGTTTTCCTCCTGCAACTGGGACTTAATGTACCAGCCCCATTTACAGGGGAAATCAGCCTCCCCCCTCCAAAAAAAAGTGATCAGATGTCCCCAAAGGTCTATTATGACCTTATGGGGACACAATGTAAAAATAAATAAATAAATAAAAAAAATGTATAGAAAAGTAAAAAAAAAAAAAAAATTGTAAATAAAATAATTAAAAAACTAAATAAAATAATACGCCAATAACACACCCTTATTAAAGGTTATAGACCCACCCCCAACAACACCATACAAAATAAAAATTACCGTAACGGAGAGGAAAAACTATTTAAGGCTGAGGCCCCACGTTGCGGAAACGCAGCTTTTTTTGTTGCAGATTTTGTTGCGGTTTTTTGAGCCAAAGCCAAGAGTGGCTACAAAAGGAATGGGAAATATATAGGAAGTTCTTATACTTCTCCCTTCTGGTCAATCCAATTCTTGGTTTGGCTTAAAAAAACCGCAGCAAACTCTGCAACAAAAAAAGCTGCGTTTCCGCAACGTGGGGCCTCAGCCTTAAAAAGTTTTTTAGTAGCACTGTGTTATTAAATAAAAACAAATTAAAAGTGAAAAACGGACACGTTTTCCCTCCGCTTTTGTTTATATTTTCCTGGATATAAAAAAAAAAAAAGAAAACACATGCAAAAATAAAAACATAAAAATAAAGCCCTATCTGTCACCGAAAAAAGACGCAGAAATTAGTGGATTAACGCAAGTGATAAAAATGCCCTCAAAACCGCACATACAAAAAACTTGAAAATGTGCCTGGTCTGGAAGGGGGGTAAAGCATCTGGTATGGAAGTGGTTAATCTGAGATGAATCCCAAATTGTTCAGTTTTGTTAAAAACCAAACTGTTTGGAATAATCGGGTCAAATCTGGTTTGTTGCGAGTTAGTAGTATAAACGCATGCCCACAAAGCAAAAATCTCCCACAGGTCTGTCAGTCTAGCCCACACACAACAGATCACAGCAGACAGATGGCAGAAAAAAATCCAACACAACAGATTTTGTTTCTGACCAACTTTAGTTGATGTTTGGCTGTATGGGACAGACTGTTGTAGTGTAAGGGTCTTGCCAAACGTAGCAACCCTGACACTACTGCAGCGGTCTGGGAGGAAGGACAGAGACAAGTGAGCCCTAATCTCACCCCAGCCACTGTCCCTTCCTACTTGTCTCACTGTCCTAATGACAGGAACAACTTGGAGCCGGTCCCTACACTGAATAAGTGACAACACAGAACGAAGACAGGACGCACAAACAACAAAAGAGAGGTCAGGAAGCCAAAGGGTCAGTAACAAACGAGCAAGCAGTACAAAGTCAAAATCCAAGAGAATAGTCAGGGGCAAGCCAAAGGGTCAGAGAATCAAGTAGCAAAGTATCAAGGAATATAGTAAGACAGCAGGCAAAACACAAGTGTAATAACCGGCAACCTGTTGAGAAATGATATCCTGTATATAGAAAGTCTGGGACCAGCCCCCAGACCTGATAGGTACACAGGCTGTCAATCACACAGGCCAGGAAGAGATTAACTCTAAGCAGTCCAGAGAGAAATGTTCAGACAATAGTGGGGCCGGAAATCAATTACACTGACTAGGACCATGTTCAGACTGAGCAGCAAGAAACTTACACAAAGAATCAAACTGAACACGCCTCCTTCACCACAGCGTGCGAGCGGAGGGTGGCGCCGAGACCCGAAACGGCAGAGACGTTACAGTACCCCCCCCTTTATGAGGGGCCACCGGACCCTCAACAGATAAACCAGTTTTAGTAGGATCCAATATTTTCTCTGCCTTTAATTCAGGGTCTTTTTGCACAACCACAGACACTGGTGGGCCAGGCAAACATTTTTTTTATTCACCTGGCATTTCCCACCTTTTGCAGCCGAGATAGTCTCCTCAGTAACACAATTTAAGGTGTGCAAAACAATACAGTGGGATGAGCACTGATCTCCCCATTTTACCAACTCCCTTTTACCCCAATCAAAAATAGGGTTATAGAGGTTCAACCAGGGGAGCCCCAAAATAATATCGGAAGACAGATGCTCCATAACAAAAAAGCTCATAACCTCTGAATGAGCAGAACCAACTTGCAACGTTAAGGGGGTTTTGAATTGGACCTTACTCCTGGCCAGTGGGGCAAAATCCGCTCCAGTAACCGCCAGAGGAGTGTCAAGTGGCAAAAGCTCAATGCCTAAAGCTGAGACAAACGAGAATGTGACAAAGTTTGCCGCAGACCCAGAGTCAACTAAGGCCTGGCCAGAAACAGATCTGTCCCCAGAGGACAGAGACACAGATAACAACATCTTATAATTACTACTGGCAAATACCTGGTTGCCTGAGTGGTTCTTCTGATTACCACTCAGGCACTGAAGCTTTTCTGCTGGTCTGCGAGGTCTGGTCGAGCAGTCACTGATAAAATGACCGGAAGCACCACAGTACAGGCAGAGGTTGTTCCTGAGACGATGCTCTCGTCGCGTCTTGGCATCCATAATTCCCAGTTGCATAGGTTCCTCGCCAGGAATCATGGGAGAAATAACAGGTTTCTCAGGAGAGAGTGAGGGAGAGACAGAAAACTTGGAAGAAGCAGACCCTATTCTCTCTTTAACATTTTTCCGGATCCTACAGTCAATACGGACAGCCAAAGTCATGGCCTGCTCAAGAGTGGGAGGATCTGGGTGACCAACCCAGAGCTCCTTAACACAGTCACACAGGCCTTGTTTAAAGTGGGCCTTTAGAGCTGACTCACACCAACCTGCAGTCACGCTGCACTTGCAGAATTCTGCGCAATATTCCTCAGCAGAGCGTTTGCCCTGCCGCATGGTGAGGAGTTGCGATTCCGCAAGACCAATGTGGTCTGGCTCAGCATATATAGACCCCCAAAGACAAAAAAAAATTTTCAAAGTCAGTCCACTCCTCAGCCCCTGGAGGGAGTTTAAGGGCCCAAGCTTGTGGATCCCCCTGTAGGAGGGATATAACTACTCCAACCATTTGGGCCTGGGATGCATGTGGATTAATCCGAAAATACAGGCGACAGGACTCCTGGAAAGTCTCAAATTTTTCACGATCCCCTGAAAAACGGTCGGGGAGTAGCATCTTAACTCTAAAAGGGGCAGAAACAACTGGAGATGCTGCAGCGGCATCAGTAAGGGTCTGCACCTGTTTAGCAAGCTCATTTACCAGGACTGCCAAACCTTCCAACTTGGCTGCAAGGCCCTGAATAGGATCCATGCTGACCCTATGGAAAGCAATGGCAGAATGTATGGGCCGGTTATTCTGTAAGGGTCTTGCCAAACGTAGCAACCCTGACACTACTGCAGCGGTCTGGGAGGAAGGACAGAGACAAGTGAGCCCTAATCTCACCCCAGCCACTGTCCCTTCCTACTTGTCTCACTGTCCTAATGACAGGAACAACTTGGAGCCGGTCCCTACACTGAATAAGTGACAACACAGAACGAAGACAGGACACACAAACAACAAAAGAGAGGTCAGGAAGCCAAAGGGTCAGTAACAAACGAGCAAGCAGTACAAAGTCAAAATCCAAGAGAATAGTCAGGTGCAAGCCAAAGGGTCAGAGAATCAAGTAGCAAAGTATCAAGGAATATAGTAAGACAGCAGGCAAAACACAAGTGTAATAACCGGCAACCTGTTGAGAAATGATATCCTGTATATAGAAAGTCTGGGACCAGCCCCCAGACCTGATAGGAACACAGGCTGTCAATCACACAGGCCAGGAAGAGATTAACTCTAAGCAGTCCAGAGAGAAATGTTCAGACAGGGGTGGGGCCGGAAATCAATTACACTGACTAGGACCATGTTCAGACTGAGCAGCAAGAAACTTACACAAAGAATCAAACTGAACACGCCTCCTTCACCACAGCGTGCGAGCGGAGGGTGGCGCCGAGACCCGAAACGGCAGAGATGTTACATGTAGGTTTATGTATGACCAATTCCAATTCCCAACTGGTGTGGGTTTTAGTCTAGGGACATGGTACCTCCCATGTTACACCTGAATTATTAAGATGCTGAACCTCTTTATAATTCTGGCACATCTTGTGCTACCACACAAAGCACCTCTTTTAATAAATCAGCCCCATTGTTTTTAGGCAATGCATCCTCTTAGACAAACAGGACTTAAGCTGGCCATACACATTAGATTTTAGACTGACATCGCTCGTCTGAAATGAACCGTAGTTGGATGGTCATATGACCAAATGTCCCAAACACATGGACAACCACCAACTTTTCAACGAGCATTCGATTACCCCAGACACCTGGAAAATGAACAGATGAAAGTCATTCAATACTAATGGAGTGCTGAAAGGAGCAAATGACGGACACTTTGTGGGAGTGTTAGTAGTAGAGCATGCCCACAATATAAATATCTCCCACAGGTCTGTAAGTCTAGCCCATACACAACAGATTGTAGCAGAAAGATGGCAGAAAAAAAAAATCCAAAACAACAGATTTTGGTTCTGAGTTCTGACCAACTTTAGTTGAATGTATGGGACAGACTGATGTAGGTTTATCGACGACCAACCAGCAGCAGACAGTCTAAAATTTGCCACTTCAGCAGTCTAAAATCTAATGTATATGGCCAACTTTATGCTGCTGCCAATAATGGAACCTGTATGAGAGGAGGAGGAATGAATGATCACATAAACAATCACTTGTACAAAAAAAACTTGCCATAATTCCAACATATAAATGTACTGCGAGTAAACCAACTTTCAATATCGCTGACTGGCCCTTGTCAGACCATGTTCACATGTACGCATTTTGTGGCAGTGTGATGCAAATGATAATTGCACACGGCACTCCACCCTGCTTATTTGCAGGTTTTGTTCTGTACACTTTTTAGATCCATAAAAAACAGATCAAGAATTTTTTTTTAACATCTTATGAACTCTTCAATCCCTCTGGGTATGTGATGGACAGAGACATCTCTCCTTGAGGAGAGCACCAGTGAAGGTGTGTAGAGTTTTAAATTGCCTTTCGCCCTCTACTAATCATCTACATATCACAAGGCATTATGGGAAAAGGAGCTGGGAGCTCATGCGCCCTCTGTTGGATGTAACAGATCCTCAATTTGCTTTTGACTCACCGAGTCTTGAGACAGCAAAAAGGATTTTAGCCAAGCCAATTTCATTTATCTGCAAAAATCCCCAAACAGCGCTGTATGCAGATAAATGAAATTGGCTTGGCTAAAATCCTTTTTGCTGTCTCAAGACTCGGTGAGTCAAAAGCAAATTGAGGATCTGTTACATCCAACAGAGGGCGCATGAGCTCCCAGCTCCTTTCCCATAATGCCTTGTGATCTGGGTATGTGAAAAATCCATTTTTTTTTCATTGACTCAGACTTGCATTGATATGATACATCCATGATGCATCCACATCAGTTAAAAAGAACAAACTTGCTTGTGTTTTTTTTTTTTTTGTTTTGTTTTTTTACACAGGTCCATGAAAAAATACACATGCCATTCAGGGAAAAATGAGAACAGTATACATAAGTAAATTGCAGTGAAAGAGTGAAGAAATCAGGCGATACCTTTTAGAGGCTAACTGAGTATATTTGATAGTAAGCTTTCGAGAGTGCTAGCTCTCTTCTTCAGACATCTGATGAAGGGAGCTAGCACTCTCGAAAGCTTACTATCAAATATACTCAGTTAGCCTCTAAAAGGTATCGCCTAATTTCTTCACTCTTTCTATGGCTAACACGGTACAACATTATACTACTAAGTAAATTGCAGGCATGTGAATAAGGCCTTACATGCAATTTATTTGCCAATTTAAAAGAACCCCTACAGGAAAATAAATTTGGGTAAAGAGCACCTATCTAGTGATTAGCACTAACTCTGTCAATTCTCAGACATTTAGGCTAAGGCTAAGGCTGAGACCGCAGGTTTCCGCAGGTATAATTGACATGATGCGATTTACAAAAACATGGACGTTTTGGAAAACGCAGCTTTTCCGCTGCAGATTCTTTTCTGCAATATGTGGATGGGATTAGTCAGAATCCCATTCACTTTGCACATTCTGTAAAACGCAGCGTTTTTTTGCCGCAGCGTTTCTGCCATGGTAAAAACTGCATTTTCGCAACGAGGGGCTTCAGCCTTAAAGCTCATTCATATTTTGCTAGAAAGTCTAATTAAATATTTTTTACTTTCCACTTTTTATTTTTTCTCTGCTTGTTTGCCATGTACATGTTGCCTAGTGCATTCATCTGTACTCAGCACATCATGAAATATGCAGTCTTGCATTTAAGTGCTGCTTACAATTTTATTGCTCGTGTAGTCATTCAGGAGAAACATGCTGTAACACGACACTTCTTTATACCTATTTTAACAAAAGCCATGTGTTACTGTTGTCATGTCTGTTTTCAATTACTTTGTTTTTTCCTATTTTTAATGTTACCTGACATGATCACTAACTGTAAAGCACATATGAATCACATTGAAAGGATATTGTGAAACATACCTCCTGACCACAAGAAAGACTTAAGTTTTATCTAGAAGTTATCTCATTATCAAAAGTTTCTCCTTAGTAACACACTACAAAAGGACGCTATTTAAATACAATGAAAACAGTGATGTTATCTGTTGCTAAAGAGAATGCTGCAAATTTCCGCAAGACTATAGAACAGGTCAAAATGTTTCCTACCAAAACCCCATTTTCAAGCAAAGTGAATAATCAAATAAATACATATATACTATACATGCATGCATAAATAAATACATCTATAGATACATGCATGCAAAAATAAATACATATATATTATACATGCATGCATAAAAAAATACATATATACATACATATATATCATACATGCATGCATAAATAAATAAATACATATATACCATACATGCATGCATAAATAAATACATATATACCATGCATGCATGCATGCATAAATACATATATATCATACATGCATGCATAAATACATATATACCATACATGCATGCATAAATAAATACATATATATCAAACATGCATGCATAAATAAATACATATATACCATACATGTATGCATAAATAAATACAGTATATACGATACATGCATAAATAAATAAATACATACATATACACACGTGGACAAAATTGTTGGCACCCCTCGTTTAATGAAAGAAAAACCCACAATGGTCACAGAAATAACTTGAATCTGACAAAAGTAATAATATATACAAGTTCTATGAAAATGAACAAAGCTTCTGGGAGAATGTCCTATGGACAGATGAGACAAAAATCTAAATTTTTGGCAAGGCACATCAGCTCCATGTTTACAGACGGAAAAATGAAGCATATCTTGAAAAGAACACTGTCCCTACTGTGAAACATGGAGGAGGCTCTGTTATGTTCTGGGGCTGCTTTGCTGCATCTGACACAGGGTGTCTTGAATCTGTGCAAGGTACAATGAAATCCCAAGACTATCAAGGGATTCTAGAGAGAAATGTGCTGCCCACTGTCAGAAAGCTTGGTCTCAGTCGCAGGGCATGGGTCTTGCAACAGAATAATGACCCAAAACACACAGCTAAAAACATCCAAGAATAGCTAAGAGGAAGACATTGGACTATTCTGAAGTGGCCTTCTATGAGCCCTGACCTAAATCCTATTGAGCATCTTTGGAAGGAGCTGAAACATGCCGTCTGGAAAAAGGCACCCTTCAAACCTGAGACAACTGCAGCAGTTTGCTCATGAGGAGTGGACAAAATACCTGTTGAGAGGTGCAGAAGTCTCATTGACAGTTACAGGAATAGTTTGTTTGCAGTGATTGCCTCAAAAGGTTGTGCAACAAAATATTAAGTTAAGGGAGCCATCATTTCTGTCCAGGCCTGTTTCATGAGTTTTCTTTTTAAAAAAAAATTCTGTTGAAGCATGGTTGAAAAGCAATGTCTGACTTTCATTTGTTCATTTTCATATCATTTTTATATATTATTACTTTTGTCAGATTCAAGTTATTACTTTGACCATTTTGGGGTTTTCTTTCATTAAACGAGGGGTACCAACAATTTTGTCCACGTGTGTATACCTACATGCATAAATAAAAAATACATAAATAAAATAAATAAATATGACTTACCTGTCTAGGTATGCTCCAACAGTGGGAAATGGCAGTCAAAGCCATTAAACTCTTTGAGTGGTCAATATCTATAATTGATAGTACAATAGTTCATGTCAATATACAAACCCTCTTCCAGGTGTTCAGAAGAGCATTAAGATCCAGACATCTCACAACAAGGTCACATGAGCGAACTCAGTTTTGATTCCATGTACTTCAAATTGATGCATAGTTTGCCTAAAATGCTGGCATTCCAACAAAAGATGCACGTTCCTTGGCTTCAAAACAAGATGCATATGAGTTGGTGGTTTTGGTCCAGACAAAGACAATTTAAGCTGTACAATATATATGACCATAGTCATGTAACGTGTGCAACAGTACAAGGATTTAAAGGGGTTATCCCATTGAAATCTATGGGGCAATACTGCAGTACATACATTCGCCGCTACAGTTTGTACAGCGAGTGATCAGCGTGGCTCACAATATTCAAACATTAATGCGAATTGCGCTGTCTCAGTACAGCTGATCTGCAGAGGTCCCAGGTGTCCGACCCCCTCAAATCTAATATTAATGGTCTATCCTAAGGATAGACCATCAATGTTAGAAACCAGATAACCACTTTAAAGAAGAACTATCATTACCTTACATCAGTGAAGCTAGTGTATACGTTCATAAACACCTTGTCACTGATGCTGCCAATGGTTTTCTATTAGTTATGCTTCTCTGCTCAGCTGTTATTGATGATATTAGCGCTGACACTGATAGAAGTAAATAGCCAAGTGGGCGGTTCTTAGCTCTTTAACATCTTATCTGTTACAGGCATATCCTACTAGTGGTTAGCACTGGTGCTTTAGTCCTTGGTTCAAATCCAGCCAAGGACAACATCTTCTTGGAGTTTGGTATGTTCTCCCTGTGTTTCAGTGGGTTCCCTCCGAAAGTCTAAAGGGAATATGAATTATGAGCCCTATTTGGGACAGTGAGTGATGACAATATCTGTAAAGCGCTGTGGAATAGGCTGGCACTATAAAAGCAAGTAAAATAAATGAATAAGTAATCACATATCTGTAGAGAAGTCTGACTTGTATCTTTTGCCACACTATGCACCTTAAAGTGTATACGCAGGAATCTTTGGAAGCTCAGGGATGGCCTTGGTGGGTGCAAAACAAATATAAAGTCATTCTCACCAATCTCCAGCACTCTGTTGTACAGTCCCAATCCCCTTTCCCTCCCTTTGCCAGACTTGAAGTGGAGAGGTTCACATGACCCTGAAGGCCAATCTTTGCTGTGGTCTCTGTTGAGGAACTGTTGACTTATCTGAATAAGTCTGTCCACTTTTGGTCTGGAGAGTCCCAGCACAGGAGCGAAAGGAGACCAGGACTGTAAGACGGAGTGCTGGGGATAACTGAGTATAACTTTTATTTTCTTTTGTTTTACACCCACCCAGGCTGCCCCGAGTTTCGAATAATTCCTGGATAACCCCTTTAAGAATGGTATCATGAGTTAAGTGATCCTCATATAATGGAAAATGTATGGTAAAAGGTTGTATGTTGAATAAAAATTCCTACCATGGCACAAAAAATGAACTACATGTAATTATAATATTGTGCCCATGGTTTTATTGTGCAGTTTCCTAATGCAGTAGGTTATTGACTGTCCCTGAGGGTTCAGAAAATGTGTATTTACACCAGAGGCGTAGCTAGCATGGGGGGCAGAGGGGGCGGCTGCCCTGGGCCCACTGACATTGTAGGGCCCACCCCGGGGCCACCATTAATACATCTTTACTTTTAACTAGATCGGTGTCTGCAGACACCGATCTAGTTAAAACGCTTCCTGCAACAAGCTGTCTTGTAAACCGCAAGCCACTTCAGGCCTGCGGTTTACATGACAACGAGAACACAGTCATCAGCACAGGTGGCGTGATGACGTCACAACATCTCGCCTCCTACACTGAGACGCTGACTTCCTGTGCGTGGACCCTGCGCACAGAGCACAGGTCAAGAAGGCGGCTCCATTCGTCATGGTCGCTGGTAGGTGAGTATAACTTATATTTGTTTTGTTTTAGCTTAGTTGTGGGTATTTTAATAGTATAAGGGATTGTTAGGAGGGGGAATTATAACTATAAGGGAGGGGGCATTATGAACATAAGGGGGCGTCATTTATATAAGGGTTATTACAGGGGTACAAGTGGGGAGGTTATTTATATTAGGAGGTATTATGAACATAAGAGGGTGGTCATCGATATAAGAGGTCATTAGGGGTGCAGTATTTATGTCAGGGGGAATCAGGGGCATAATATGAGGGGACAATTAATTTAATAAAAGTGACACATGGGCTTTATTAAGACTAAGGCCCCTCGTATCTGGCTGCAGCAAAAAAAGCACTGGAGGAGAAACCGCGGCAGTAACATTGTGGTTTTTCCCACAGATTTTTCCTCTGCAGACTTTTTGCTTCCATTATAACTATAGGGAAACCACCAGCGTTTCCGTAGGTATAATTGACATGCTGCGATTTCCAAAACCGCAACGGTTTTGGAAATCGCAGAGTGTCCGCTGCACGCATTTTTCCACAATGTGTGGATGGGATTTGCGAGAATCCCATCCACTTTGTAGGAACTGTAAAATGCCGCATTTTTTTTCCCGTGGCGTTTTTGCCACGTGGGGCCCCATCCCCACTTTGTAGTAAAATATGCACAGTGGACATGCTGCGATTTCCAAAACAGTCGTGGTTTTGGAAATCGCAGCATTCCTATGGAAACGCTCCCAGTTTCCCTGTAGATATAATTGAAGCAGAAAGTCCGCAGAGGAAACCTCTGCGAACTTTCTGTGCAAAGCGCAGCAGGAAGAACAGCGCTTTTTTGCTGCGGGACGCCACATGGGGCCCTAGGCTTAAAGAGTTTTCCAGCTCATTTTTAATTGATTATCTGTTCTCAGAATAAATCATCAATAAGAGATAAGTGACTCCCCACTGATCAGCTGTATGAAGGGGCTATGGCGTCTGGTTATATCACAGCTGTTTATAGTGACTGTGTGATGTCATTCCAGTCTTGTCACATAGACGTGTATAGGACGAGGCTGTAGTTACATGACATGGCCACTATGAGATGAATGACACTATGTAAACAGAGAAGGGGTCACAGCACTTACACAGATACCACGGTTCATTCAAACGGCTGATCCTGGGGGTCCCGATTATTGGAACCCCTTTAATTATTTTTACCTTTTGTTTACTTTTTAATTAGGAAACACCTGGGGCATTATTAATGAGGGGTACTATTTAAAGTGGGTACACAGGGAAGTTATTAATTTAAAGATGCACTTATGGGTATTATTATGGGGGGTTATATTATATATTTTATAATTGGGGTAACAGCAGGATGGGTGTGCAGGTGAGGACAATGTGGGTCAGGTGCCTGGAAAAGTGAGGAGCCAAAGATGTCTGTGCTGCAAACTTTACAGAGACTGGAAGAAATGGTCATGGCGGTTCAGATGAAAGAGATGGGGAATGTGAACGATTAGTCAGAGACGTCACCGGTAAGTCACTAAATGTTACTGCACTGTATTTGCCTAAATCGTCTGCAGAGCCTTGTGTAGATCTGATATATACCACTATACGGTCACCGTATAGTGATAATATCGGTATACCTAAGTTGGGGGCCCACTTGGACATGTTCGCCCCCCTGTGCTGAACCCCTAGCTACGCCTCTGATTTACAGACAAGCTTGGGGAGTGAATATTGCACTAAAAACATTGTAAATGTATGCTATATTTCTGCTACACTGTCCTTTGGTGATTTTTGGAGAGGCAAAATAATTGTCTTGTTGTCACGAGCACACATATTTCTTCTGATGCATCCAATGAATTTCTTTGGCTTGACAGCAGCTCCCTGGCACTTGCTGCTAAAATTAAGTTTATTGTCCACCAATATTCCTGCAGTAAATCTTTTTCAGTGGTAGTTTTACTATTTAATAGATCACAGCAAACTTGTATCTTTTGTCCAAGTACATAACCTTACATTCACATTCACATTAAACATTGCATTCATAGCCACACTTCATTTGCCATTTCATCGCCTAAGATTCTAGCTTCCCCAAATCCCTCTATAATATTCTATTATCCTCCTCTGTGAATTACTTTACAGAGCTTAGTATCATCTGCAAATATTGAATTTCCTCTCTGTAAGCCTTATGAGAATGAAGAATGGATCATTAATAACCACCCTTTGTTTTCTATCACTGAGACAGCGTTTAAAGAGGTTTTCTAGGCTAAAAATATTCATGACCTATCGTAAGGATAGGTCACCAGTACCAGATTGGTGGGGTTCTGACACATCCAATACCCACACAGATCATCTGTTCTCAGCATCTGATACACAGAGAATGGAGCAGGAAGCAGACAGCTCTGTTCTCTGTCTAGTAACCAGACCTGGTTACTGTAGATTATCTCCCAATGAATGGAACCTAAGCTGCAGTGACTCAGTTTTGCCACTGCACAGAGAATAGAGCTGTCTGTTTCCTGCTGTTTGATGGAGGTGGTGGTTGTCAGGCCATCATGATATTAGTCACATATCTTTAAGACATATCTTTAGGATAGGTCATCAATACAACCCAGAAAACCTGGGTACCCACACTTTTTCACTGTTTCTGAAGTGACATCTAATTTTTGTATTTTTGGTCTCTACACTAAGTCAGACACCCACTGTCTAATATCTTGTGCAATCTTCACTTGGACATTTATATCAATAGATAGATAGATAGATAGATAGATAGATAGATAGATAGATATGGACAAAAGTGTTGGTCCCCAGCTCTTCATGATTGAATTAAGGTGTTTCATTCGGTCTCATTACCAAAGATGTATAAAATTCTAAAGAGATCCCTGCATTTGAGCATGGTACTGTAATAGGATGCCATTGTTGCATCAAGTAAATTTGTGAAATTTCTTCCCTTCTAGATATCAACTGTAAGTGATATTATTGAAAAGTAGAAGAATTTAGGAACCACAGCAACTCAGCAGTGACAGACCACATAAAGTTACAGAACAGGGTCGCCAAGTGCTGAGGCACATAGTGCATGAGAGTCAGCAGGAGAGTGGAAGATGTGTTAGCTGAAGAGGGGGAGCTAACTCCATGTTAATGTCTGTGAATTTAGAATGGGATGTCATAAAGCTCTTGTAAGTATACTGTAATATGATGATGTCTCAATATTTTTATCTATATAGTGCACTAGGCTATGTTTTTTTAGATCCTACAAAATGCTATCTTTTCGAAATTCTTGAAATACTTTGCCCACATTAGGGGATAAACATAAAGACATATAGTTTTAGAGACAATTTTTGATACCTTTTAGAATATTGGCATCACATACTGCTGAGTCCTTAAATATTAGAAATAACGGTCTATCCGGGTTCTGAATTCTAAGAGAACGTGGTGAACATTACCCCCAGTTTTTTTTAGATGGCTAACATTTTTAGTTTTGCATTTTATTTATTCTTTATGTAGTTAAAGATAATTTTTGGATCATTTTACTCTCTCTGTTTTAATCTTTGCTGATTTTATTTGTATTTTACTGTACATAATGGATTATTTTCTTTGTAATTTTTTAAAGGGGTTGGTCAGTTTCTGCGAAGAAATGTTATTGTTTGTAAAATGAAAAGCTCTAAAATTTCCCAATATAATTTCTGTATCATGGTGTTCTAGTTGCTTGCTGTCGTTCATTGTTTATGTCCAACGTAAAAAAAACAATCCATGGTCATGTGATAGTCGATCAATGGTCATGTGATGGACATACAGGTGCACAGCTCGTCATCCCATGACCATGAACTGATTTTTATCCACTGGAAGGAAACAATGTTATGGGCAGTTTTTCATTTAGACAATTTTGATAAATCTGCTCCAGCAAATACAGTTTATGTGTAAAACAACACATTTATTAGAATAGTCCATGCAGGGAGCTGAGAGGCAGGCTGAGAAGCCGTAAGTTACAGTTAGCTCGTTGCTTGTCTGCTTTAATATGCCACTGATTGGTTGAAGTGGTTACACCGTGTGACCGCTGTAACCAATCAGAGAAGTGAATTGTTGGCAACTTGCCTTTGAAATATTAGTACGATAGGTCTTTTGACGTTTAGTTGAACTTGCTAATACAAACTAGTCTTCTGGCTGCAAACATAATTAACAAAAAATTTGTGCTTTACAAGGAGTACATACTGTACATATATAGTGATAGCAGATTGTGCTCCTGGCAATAAGCAAAGTGGATTTCCACAGATGTAGTTTCTGGATTATTACACTAAATAAAAATTTAGCAAATAAATGAAAGCATATTTCAATCACCATGAAACGCCTGCTGTTATTTATTTTGTTAATGAACAAGTAATTAAAACTAGATTTCATTTTATAATGCATTTTCCATAGAAATGTGATATTTATTGCTCTGTGTTTTTGTTCTTTTAATCTCTGTTTACATTTAATAATGTTGACACTTTGGTGTTCTTAACATATTGCAGTATTAAAACTTCTTGGCAATCCTTCAGGTATGAAGAATTTGTATTTGTGGCGACAACAAATAATTGCTTAGCATTGGTAATATTGAACCCTCTTTTTATATCCCTCTAACATCTGCCGGCAATAATTAATGTATATATTTATTATGCTATTATACAAGGCTCAAAAGCCTGTCCAAAGTAAAAGCACCATGTTCTCCATTGCAATTTTTACTGGATTTTGAAGCTTTATATACTTTGTTGCTGTTTTCCCATTGGGAAAAAACTGGGATAACCCAGTTTAGGTTATCAATCGCTTATTTATGAGCAGTTCCATAATTACTTACATAATTGTACTTTAGGCAATTTCAATATGTTTTGCTAGATATATGATTGGTAAGGAGATCTTGAGAAGTGTGCAGTATTTATTGGTGTAAAGTTTGGGATCTTGGATGGGTTTTTATTTTTAATAATACATAGTTATTAAGTAATGGCAAAAATACAAAACATACCATATAGATTAACCATTTCTATTTATATAGATAACTTTGTTAATCCAGAATCATTCAAAAAGCACCCCTGTAGGGTATAAATTAAAATGGTCCTAGAATGGAAATATTTCTAGTGTCAAATGGGGACCTTTTTCAGCTATTATGCATATCAAAGTGATTTTGCAACCTTAGAGCTTTCAGACATGTTATAGTACTTATCCAGGCCTATAAAGACCCCGAAGCAAGTCACAATTGGTGACGGCACACATGGGTTACCACCATTGCCTTCCCCATCAAGGACTATCCTCCATATCATGTTACATAACCCGTATTCAAAAATAGAAGATCACTGGTCCTTCTTTCTTAGCATCACTGACATACTCTATTATCAGTGGATTGTGGTACTCATTAATGTTCTCTGTTATCAGCTTTTATTAGAAGATAGTACTCGCATGACCTGTATTAGCCAATAGAAGCTTACTGGTTCTTCGCTCTTAATAGCATCACTGACATACAGCATTATCAGAGGATTATCAGAGGATTTCAGTGCTTCCTCATAATTTTTCTTGTTTTTTAGCCATTGTCACCTGAGACAGCCCTCTGGTGACCTGTATTAGCCAAAAGAAGCTCGCAGGTCCTTCATTCTTAATAGCCTCACTGGCATACACCATTATTGTTGGATTGCAGTACTTATTGGGTGACCTGTATTAGCCAAAAGAAGCTTACCGGTCCTTCATTCTTAATAGCCTCACTAGCATGCACAATTATCAGAGGATTGCAACACTTACTCAATCACTATTGTTCTCTGTTATAAGCTATCATCAGAAGACAGCACTCACATGACATGTGTACTTACTGTTGTTCTCCGTTATTGCTGTCTTTGTTATTCTCATTATTGTTCTCTGTTATCAGTCATTATCAGAGGACAGCATTGACTTATCCCATGATAGCCAATAGAAGCTTGCAGGCCCTTATTCTTAACAGACTCGCCAACATACACCATTATCAGAGGATTGCAACACTAATTCAATCACTATTGTTCTCTGTTGTAAGCTATCATCAGAGGACAGCACTCACATGAGATGTACACTTGTCCACTGTTGTTCTCAACATTTATCAGAAGATTGTATCCATAAGGATAAGCCATAAGGTTTCCACAAACATAGCCTGTATTATACCAGTGGAAAATAGGCCTTTGTGCCACAGTCTCCGGGAATGGACAGTTTTTAATTTTTACCTTTTTATCTGCTCAGTAGCAAGTCATGTACTTTACTACATAATCCTACATGGGAAGGTACAGTGTAGCAATTGTCTATACCAACCAATCAGATTATTACTTTCTTTTTAATGGGGCCTTGGAGAGATGACAGCTAATATTGGTTGCTATGGGCAACTGCTTCTTTTGTCATTTCCACAACGTTTTTCAGTATATAATAAAGTTTTCAGTCATAACCCTTGACAAGAGGAGGCAGTTGCCAGGTGATTTTCCTCACTTTGGTGGGATGCTTTGTACATATAGTGGGGAAAAAAAGTATTTAGTCAGCCACTAATTGTGCAAGTTCTCCCACATAAAAAGATGAGAGAGGCCTGTAATTGACATCATAGGTACACCTCAACTATGAGAGACAAAATGAGAAAACAAATCCAGAAAATCACATTGTCTGATTTTTTTAAGAATTTATTTCCAAATTATGGTGGAAAGTAAGTATTTGGTCAATAATAAAAGTTCATCTCAATACTTTGTTATATATCCTTTGTTGGCAATGACAGAGGTCAAACGTTTTCTGTAAGTCTTCACAAGGTTGGCACACACTGTTGCTGGTATGTTGGCCCATTCCTCCATGCAGATCTCCTCTAGAGCAGTGATGTTTTGGGGCTGTCGCTGGGCAACACGGACTTTCAACTCCCTCCAAAGGTTTTCTATGGGGTTGAGATCTGGAGACTGGCTAGGCCACTCCAGGACCTTGAAATGCTTCTTACGAAGTCACTCCTTCGTTGCCCTGGCGGTGTGCTTGGGATCATTATCATGCTGAAAGACCCAGCCATGTTTCATCTTCAATGCCCTTGCTGATGGAAGGAGGTTTGCACTCAAAATCTCACGATACATGGCCCCATTCATTCTTTCATGTACATGAATCAGTCGTCCTGGTCCCTTTGCAGAGAAACAGCCCCAAAGCATGATGTTGCCACCCCCATGCTTCACAGTAGGTATGGTGTTCTTTGGATGCAACTCAGCATTCACTCTCCTCCAAACAGGACGAGTTGTGTTTCTACCAAACAGTTCTACTTTGGTTTCATCTGACCATATGACATTCTCCCAATACTCTTCTGGAACATTCAAATGCTTTCTAGCATACTTCCGTCGGGCCCCCGGATATGTACTGGCTTAAGCAGGGGGACACGTCTGGAACTGCAGGATCTGAGTCCCTGGCAGCGTAGTGTGTTACTGACGGTAGCCTTTGTTACGTTAGTCCCAGCTTTCTGCAGGTCATTCACTAGGTCCCCCCGTGTGGTTCTGGGATTTTTGCTCACCATTCTTGTGATCATTTTGACCCCACGGGTTGAGATCTTGCGTGGAGCCCCTGATCGAGGGAGATTATCAGTGGTCTTGTATGTCTTCCATTCTCTGATTATTGCTCCCACAGTTGATTTCTTCACACCAAGCTGCTTGCCTATTGCAGATTCAGTCTTCCCAGTCTGATGCAGGTCTACAATTTTGTTTCTGGTGTCCTTCCACAGATCTTTGGTCTTCACCATAGTGGAGTTTGGAGTGTGACTGTTTGAGGTTGTGGACAGGTGTCTTTTATACTGATAACAATGTCAAACAGGTGCCATTACTACAGGTAATGAGTGGAGGACAGAGGAGCCTCTTAAAGAAGAAGTTACAGGTCTGTGAGAGACAGAAATCTTGCTTGTTTGTAGGTGACCAAATACTTATTTTCCACCATAATTTGCAAACAAATTCTTAAAAAATCAGACAATGTGAGTTTTCTGGATTTGTTTTCTCATTTTGTCTCTCATAGTTGAGGTCTACCTATGATGTCAATTACAGGCCTCTCTCATCTTTTTAAGTGGGAGAACTTGCCCAATTGGTGGCTGACTAAATACTTTTTTTCCCCACTGTATATGTTATATGTTATATTGTTATACACCAGTACTATAACTATACATTATAGCTGGCGGGGCTGTTACAGATTTTGGCTAAGGAGCTTCATGTTATGTCTCTGCTGCCTATTTTTAGTCCAAATACTATATACATTTTGTATCAGTCATTAAAGTCATTAATCCATCTAAAGGCATGTCTTGTGATTGTTAAAGACTAGCTTAATGGCAATTGGTACTCTCTTTCTGTGCAAAAGGACCATAAGTTACTTACAGAAAGGCCTGGTGGCAGCTTATTTCCTAGGAGAAAAAGAAAGGATCATGCATGTTGAATTCCAACAGCGGATCTTGCTCTCCCCTGACCTCTGCTATCTGGTACCCATACACATACACAATAGTTGTTTGTTCCAGTAAAATCAGCTGGATCAGCTGAAGTTAAAGGGGTTTTCTGGTCCCCTGGCCAATTTTGATACTGATGGCCTATCCTGAGGACACTCATTGACCTGGTATTGATGACCGCAACGGTTTTGGAAATCGCAGCTTTTCCACTGTGCATATTTTTTTGCAAGGTGTGGATGGGATCCACTAGAATTCCATCCACTTTGCAATGACTGTAAAACGCAGCAGTTTTTGCTGCCACGTGGGGTCCCAGGCCAGATTCATTTAAACAATGAGATTAGCTTCAGCACTCAATATCAAACAACCTTTATAAAAATACATCAAATTTAAAGGTATGTAAACAAGAAATAAAACCAATAATTCAAATATATAATATACATAAAATATTACAAAAATTGTCTAGAATCATCAAGAGGCAGGGTATATTTTGTTTTAAACAAAGGCAAGTCTCCCAGTGCTTAAAACCACAAGCCTTCTGTTTTATTAGTAATCCATAAAATCACATGTAAAACAAGAGTACAAGGGTGATGGCAGCCTGCAACGTGTTTTAGACAGAACACTCGTCTTAGTCATGGCATTATGCTTTACTCTTGCGCAAACAGCTTGCTCTAGGAACTTGGAGGGTATTTGGTAATGTAAGTAGTACCTATGTAGGAACTATTTAATTCTGGATGTGTATATTTCCCAATATGCTAATAATTGTATACTGCATTGCAGATACAATTTTTTTTATATATACATATGTACCACCTCTAACCCCTTGGCCTAAGATCTAAGATTACTAAAGGGGTCTTATACCTCCCAATATTGCTTTTTACAGCACTGCAGAAATAGCCTGTTATAAGTGTCACAATCCTGATGGAGTGAGTACTCAGCTATCTAATGACTCCTGCATCTAGAGTCCTACGGTGGCCAGGATCACAGAAACCTCCTATTTCACACATTTAGCTCCTGATATGTTGTGGTCCTTAGTATTATAACATGTAAGTTATTTAAGAGGTGGGGGCTCATCCCGTTACCCTTATATCCCCTTACTCATCAGGGGCTAAATGTCATATGTATAGCCCCACAATGGTACTTAAAAACATGATAACACTAGACGACAAAATATTATCAAATATAATTTGATTTACAGAATTTTAATTTTATACACTTTTAATATACACTGTGAATCAAAATAAGAATTGTTAAACATCCATCATATTGTTTCTAAGATCACATTACCCTCCATATGTCTTTGATATTCTCAAAGATCTGGAATTTGATTGCAAATTCTGATGTCTCTGAGACAAATTCTAAAGACTTCTCTAATATCAATATACTAAAAAAATAGCAGCATATTTATCAATCTTACTGCATATTGTCATCAGCACACATTCTTTCTTTATACATCATTTTCCCAAGACTTTGTTTTCACATATATTAACAAGGGCACATTAAAAAGTACAGAATATGAGAAGAACTTTAATATCATCTACTGACCAGTCCTATGACAGCTCCAATATGACTTATGGCATCAGGAGTCTGCTACAGCACTGAAAGTGTAAGGGAAAACACATGTCCTATCAAACACATTTTGATGTACAGAATTTTAACCGTCTGCATATGTCGATATATATTGGAAAATGTGTTAACAGTACTACTCAGAGAACCCTGTTATGTGAAGTCTAATATGTGTTCTTTAGGACAGAGATCAACTCACTATTGTAAAAAAAAAACATCTTCTAAGACCTAACTACAGTCGTTTCATGTATCATCAAACCACACGCCTCCCACGGGAGGTTATTGATTGAAATTTGAAAGATGGAAACACAAAAAAAAGATTAAAAATGGATTTAAATAAATATTATCTAATGCATGAACTTTTAAACATTGAAACATATGTTGCCCCATGTTTATCACAAGCATATTTAGGTTCTTCAAGTGTTTTATCACATCTACCTGAACCTTGTTAGGAAACCACTGTTAGTGAAATCATTATTCAGAGTTTACCACTTGAACGTCCATATTTTAAAAGAACAACTTAACAAACCATATATGAAGGTACGAACACATGTTGCAGCAAAGACCTTGACCATTGTGTTGAAAGTTCCATCCACTAATAATGGTTAATAGCAGGACAATGTTGTAGGTAAAACATAAGTTTTACCTGCAACATTGAGCAACCAGTGACCACTGTTTGAGTATGTACATTCTGAGTTTTTTTGATCTCCCATTCATTTCAATGGAAGTCAGTAACAGATTTTTTTCCTCTAGTTGATATTTCAGCTAGAAGTAAAAAAACAGAAGAGTCATGATCTGATCATGGGGCTGAGGTCCCACGTTGCGGAAACGCAGCTTTTTTTGTTGCAGATTTTGTTGCGTTTTTTTTGAGCCAAAGCCAAGAATGGTTGCAAAAGGAATGGAGAATATATAGACAGTACTTATACTTCGACCTGCTCAATCCACTCCTGGCTTTGGCTCAAAAACTCCAACAAAATCAGCAAAAAAAAAAAAAGCTACGTTTCCGCTACTTGGGGCCTCAGCCTGTGGATAGCTCATCACACTTCTTTTTTCTGCTAGCTGAAAAAGTCAGCTAGAAGAAAAAATCTGGGTGAGTCCCATTGAAATGAATAAGAAAGTTGGGAGGCAAGAAACTCCATGTGAACCTACCCTTTGTGGGTAGGCTTTGGATGCAGCAGTTGCATCCAAAGCCAGACATGATTATTTGTTTCAGTTAAAGGGGCTTTCCCACAAAAGACAATTATGGCATATCCTCAGGTCCTATGTCTAAAATTAGCCCACTAGCCTCCGTGCCCCATTTACCCAACAGCGATCTTGCTGAGAAGACTTTTAGCTATAATTGGGTTATACAGAAATTGAGTCGTTCTGAGCAATGCTGATTCCATATTTCTCATAGAAGTGAATGGAAGTTACAGAAACACAAACACAGAACAATGAGCTATATTTTTTTCCGTAACTCCCATTCACTTCTAAGGGAGTTTCGGAAACAACATAACTCAGAGTTATGCTCTTTAAGTACAACCTGACCACAGCTGAAAGCCTTCTCAGTACGGAGAAGCAGCGTAAGTAGGGCAGCATAAAGGCTGGGATAGCTCATTTTAGAGATAGGTTCAGGTTCCAGAAGAGGGACTCACATCTATCACACATTTTTGGCATATTTATGTCATATCCATAGGATAAAACCCCTTTAATAGCACATTGTTAATCTAATATTCTACTATTACTGGAATTGCTTTCTTTAGTCATCCAAAAAAAAAACTCTGATTTAGCTGAGAAATACAATCACTTTGGGTTTTTCTTTTTTCCTCAAAATCAGCATATATAAACCATTTAGATCAATCAGATCCTATAAGAACCCATAAAATACATATGTTCCAAATCTCAAATAACCAATCCAGCAAAAAAACTAAATCTAAAACTTAACTTTTATTAGGCATGGACCATGCCTCTGTGTGCACATACCCTGCTATGGGATTAGTGGAACAGTCACTGTGGCTTTGATGAGAGTGATATGTACCATTCTACTGAGTGCCTTGAATCCTACAAGTCCCCTGATGAGTCCTGCTAATTAAGGACGAAATGCATAATGCCAAAGTTTTAAGATTAGTAAGTTTTAGATTTTCTTTTTGCTAGATTGTGTTTTCTTTTTTCACCCATGTAAAATCTAGTTTTGTTATTGTCCAAAAAAAAAGTACAGGAAATATCATTGGATGTAATATGCTGTTTTAGATTTTCTTTTTGCTAGATTGTGTTTTCTTTTTTCACCCATGTAAAATCTAGTTTTGTTATTGTCCAAAAAAAAAGTACAGGAAATATCATTGGATGTAATATGCTAATTGTTACTCCACTTGTCTGGTAATATAGACATGTCTGGGCTGGTGACCCATCTACTTGCTAGGAAGTTGGATGCCTCTTCCTCTACCCCTGCCATACATTATGCTGGCTCCCATGCCTTTACTCCCATTCACTCTCGGCTCTATCACACTACCATGGCCTTAACTTCATCAACCTTGTTCTTTGCTTATATGTTTATATCATTCTCTAGTTTTGACACCTGATTCCTATCTTTTCCTATCCTATTCCTTTACTGGTACCAACTCCTGACTTGATTTTTCACTTCAGCTACATGTTATCCTTGAGTATGTCGCATCCTGACCATTATTCTGTTGACAACTTCTGCCTACATTTCTGATTTCACTACGTTTTCTTTGCTACAGTGCACCGACTGCTGATCTGTATCTATTTACTATTCTAGGAGCTATCACCTAGGAATCCAACCAGAAAAGTCCATACTTATTTGTGATGGTTAAGGTTAAACAAGGGGGAGATTCCTTGGGCTCTGAACTCCAGTATAGCCAGTGCCAAATCGACTTTGGCTTAGAGGATCTACAGAGGATCAGGTAAAAAATTATAACTGCATCTGTAGGAAGTCAAAAGTGCTGCAATGTCGATACCTCTAATGGTGGATGTCTATGAACCTGTTGAACAAGTCACACTAAGGAACAAGAAATTGCTTGTGCACTTTAATTATTTGCATTCTGCACCTACTAAGACAACCACAGATCCACATTTCAGCAAATAGCTTTGATAGTTACTTTTCCTTACCCTGCCATCCTAGCACTATCATTGAAATTATCTGCTCCTCCGCAGTTTAATGGGGACCATAAAGGTTGACTTTGTCTTCAGCATTTAAATTTGCTTGCTTGATGCAGAGGTTGTGGCTTGCATATCTCCCTACGGAAACATTATGCTCTAGCGATTGTAACAATGCTGGATGGACACTAGACATCAGGACTGGACTTTAATGATAGCAGTCACCTTTCTCATGTAGTACAGTGTCTGTCAATACTCAGATATCCCCTGGATTTATAGTTGGGCTACATGGTGGAAAAGTCGAGCAATCACAAGAGCGAAGCATGGATGAACACGGCAAGTAACAAGAAATGCAAAGAAATGGAAACTCACCAATAGATGACAGAAACCAGATAATAGTATAATGTTGTACCGTGTTAGCCATTGAAAGTAGTGGAAGAGTGAAGAAATCAGGCGATACCTTTTAGAGGTTAACTGAGTATATTTTATAAGTAAGCTTTCAAGAGTACTAGCTCTCTTCTTCAGACATGGGGTTATACTCAGTTAGCCTCTAAAAGGTATCTCCAGAAACCAGATAAAGGATGCTAACAAAAATGGAAGATGGCGGAGACAGTAAGGAAATTGAGCAGACAGGGATAGACTGGAATATAATAAACCACAACACAAAGCATAATTGCAAGAAACAAGCTAGGCAGATATATATATGTTAGAATATACAAGGTTAATAGGGAAGACCAAACAGAGCTACACTATATATGACATGTAGCTGAAGTTAGGAAATATTTAAGAGACTGATCAGTCAGTAATTCCTTCCCAAACAACCCAGCTCAGAAAATGATCAGCTGCTCACTAAAGAATTGGCTGCCAGATAGTTATTTAGAATTGCTCCAAATTAATAGGTAGTAGATGATTAAAGATAGTACCTAAGAGTGATGTCAGCATTGTCCTCCTTTCTGTTTTTTTCTTTCTTAGAGTCTACTAAGATCATGCTCACGCTTCTGATACTTGAGCTCTTTTTGTCTCAAGCTAGATGTTTCCATACTTGGCCAATACACAGTCAGATTTCACATCCAGCTTCAGGAATTAGCCTGGAAAAGTAATGTTCTGGTTCATATAAAAAGATGAACTGGCAAATAATGAATTTCCTTCTCTACTGGGTGATTTTATTTCCCTGGTTCCATAGTGGAAATTCAGAGAGATCTCAAAGAAAGGAATGTACCCAGTGTTTCCCTGTCTAGCTACTACTGTTAATAATTCAACAGTTGCTCCTCCAGGTGAACTCATGCAAGTGGGTCATACAATGTTGTCAGCGGAGGAACAAAGACACTGCCTGAATCCAGGCCTATGCCTATTTTGTGAACAGAGAGTTAATTGTCTTTTCCCCCCTTCAATGCAGAAAACTCTAAGACAAAGAGGAAATCTCATTGGGGTAAAACCTCCTTATCTTGAGAAAATTACAGTGAGTTTCTCTTCAAGTGGTTAGTTTATCCTTTCTGGATTTAGGTGTCATTTGAAGTTTTATTGAATATTCACTTGTCCAATGACTTCAGATTCCTCTTATTGTGCTTCAGATACTCACATAACTGATTTTTGTCAATGGACATATCTACATATAAACTATGCTAGAACAGTATCAAGTAGGGGTCCTAGCAAAGTAATCTATTTCCTGGTTCTTAAATATGCAAATAAGACCTCATTGGTGGAAAAGAGAAATGAGCTCTAGCACCACCTTTTGGAATGTAGCTCCCTATAGATGAATGCATGGTTTTAAAAGAAACCCGAGGCATAATCTAGGAATAATAGCCAAGTCAGAATAACTCTTCCAGAAGGAAAAGGGTCCCATCCGCAGAGAGCTGTTTTGAGGTTGTTGAGTCTCATCAGTGAAAAGCAGGGTAGTGGCTGGCTGTGCCAATGAGGTCTATTTGCATATTCAATGCCCAAAATTCTTACCATGGTCCCTTTACCATCTCTCCATAATGAGACACATGTCCTGGTACTTAAATGCACTTCTCATCCTCCAGGGATTACCATGGTTTAGATTACACTCTCCATTAAATTACTGTATATACAGTCAATGTTTTTACTAGGTATCTTACTGTTTTCAGCATTTTTTCCTTGGACTGAATCGTAACCTGGAACTGCCACACAGGTCTACTTTTTATTGCAATTGTCATCACTACATCAAAACTTTACAGATGTGTTTCCTAAGAAAGCAGCAGAGATTCTCCCAGCACATTTTCTGTATATTGTTACTTTGTGCTTCTTTGTGGCCACATTCCTCCCAAAGAAGGAGTTAATCCACTGCCTTTACCAGAGATCGAATGTCTGCCTATATCAAAGAAATTCTGGAGAGTGGATTCATTCATGAATCTTCTTCCCCACCTGGACCTAGGTTCTTCTTTGTTAAGTAGAAAGACAGAACCTTGAGGCAATGGATCGATTATCGTGACCTGAACAAAATCACAATGAATAACAGATATTCACTACTCTTAATGTCGGAATTGTTTGATTGCATCAAAGGATCTGAGTGTAGCCCATAATTTGATTTTGAATCAAGAAGGAAGATGAGTGAAGACCTACCTCAACACCTGGGATGTTCACCATGAATACCTGCTGATACTATTTGGTCTCTGTAATGCTCGTGCTGTTTTTGTTTGTGAATCATATTTTTAGGGATGTTTTTATCTGATATGTCCTTGCCAACTTGCCCAATATTCTAATCTACTGTCAGTATGTGAATTTTATTCTTATATTCATTTTTGAAAAATGTGAACTTCTATTCTTGTCAGGGTCATTTCCTTGGTATCATATCTTCTGCGGGACTTCATATGGATCCAGTCAAGTTTTCTGCTATTCAATATTGCAACACATACTGTAAGTCTCAAAGCTTTTCACATATTCTTGATCTTTACAAGCTATTATTGTCCATTTCTAAAAAATGATTTATATAGGGTAGTTTCTTTACTTACTGTCCTAGTCTGATGGAGCTAATGTCTGAGAATGGTCAGCTTCTGGTGTTTAGACCTTCCTCCATCTCAAGACATGCTTATTACAGCTTTCCACATTGTGTCACACAATGTATGTCAACTACTGCATGGTATAGGACAGCATGGATTTGGCCCCTCTGTCAAAAAGACATCAGTTTTATAAATGGAACATTGGATGAATCCTTTTACAGGTTTGGCCCTGGTTCCCAGGTTAAATTATGCTTCTGTGTGATAGACATCAAAAGTCACTGTTGATATGGCACATAATTAACAATCCTATCAATATAAACAAGGGTGTAAGTCTAGGGGTGTAAACGTAGTATCTACACTCAGGACCTGGTACCTAATAGGCTCCAAAGGCCACTGTGCCACATAGGAACACCAATGTTATAAATGACACAAAAAAGGTGTCATGCCCAAGTTCAATTTATACTTCTAAATGTAAATATTGCACTTTTGTAAGAGTCATTTGATGCACCCCTTTTATATAAATGTATGACTTATAATTAGAGATGAGCGAAGTATTAAAAAATTCGATTCGGCAACTTCACCAAATTTTGCGATATGATTCTATTCGATCCGAATTAAATCGCGGTGAATCAAGTACCAAAAACAGCTATTTATTGGCTGTAAAGAGCCGGGGAGGGCGGATGGGCGGCAAAATGGCGGAACCCCTAGGATGCCGCGGTCATGTTTTACCGTGGCATCCAAGTTGTTAAAACCCTGGATCGGTTATGGAGCAGGTTGTTAGCTGTCAGTTACAGCTAACACCCTGCTCCATAACTGATCGGGGGGATTTAACACCTTGGATGCAACGGTCAAACATGCTGTGTGCGCTCTTGATGGGGTTAAAGGGATGTGACATCACAGGGCTAGCTGCTGATTGGCTACACACATTGGTTGCATGGCATTGTGGGTGATCCTGCGTTCCCAGAGTTCCTTGCCCCTTGTAGAGCAGCCATTTTGAACTAAATGCGAATCATTACCACGAAGCATGAGGATATTCAGATTCGATGCAAATCGAATATTTCCTGAAATTCGGATCGAATTCCACTTCTGCAGCTTCGATTTGCTCATCTCTACATAGAATTTAAAGAAGTCATAAAAGTTTCTTCATGTGTCACATATCACAAAATTGTCACATTCCAGACATCTAGCTCCCTTAAAGCCACTATGTAGGTTTGGTGTTTGTTTCTGATGTCATAATTAGAACTCTATTTTCAGGTGCTAGAGTTTCTCAGGATAAGGCTAGGTTCACACCTGCATCTGGCTTCAGTTCAGGGATTCCATTCCCCATTCCGCTTGAAAAATGCAAAGAGAAAAGTCCTGCAAGAGGACCCAAAGAACGGACACGCGAACGCAGTGGTGAACCTAGCATCAGTCTAATTCCACCGGAAAAATTTAGCGTTATAGAGAACGTGCCACTGCAAATAATGATATTTGTAAAGGTAAGTGAGCAAAAGAAAAATATATGAGATAAAGTTAGTCTTACATTTGAGTATTTTTATATTTTTCAAACAATAAAAATATAAGTCCCAATTTCTTTTCCCATCTCATGGACTAAATACTAGAGAATGTACTTCTGGAATTTCTTTCTAGTTTATGGAATCTCTAATACATTTTGTCTTATTGGAAACAGAGTAGCATTCTTCAGATTGCCCTTTCCTAATTATTTGCAGCATCCATCTGTCTGTGTTAGCCTTCTACCATTTTTCATGGTTCTGCCATTCTCATCTTCCTGTGAAGTTTAAAGGCATCTTGTCTGTTTTCTAGTTTCTTTGAAAAGTATGAATACATTTATCAGCACAATTTTTTGTTTTAACTTATCCTTTCAGTCACTTTAAATTGTTTTTATTAGCAGGCCTAAAAATAAAATAAAGGAGAAGGTTACTTGGAATGAGACACCATAAGTGATTGGTTCTGTTCATGATTTTCTATGTATTGTTTGTGGGAGAGATGCCACTAAAACATAAACCTAATGGACATGGACTTGAATTTCTTTTTCTCAGCTAGCTTTGTCGGAGATTGCAAATGGTTAACTTTAGTTTACTTGCATGCACAGACCTATATACAAACATATCCTATTTAGAAAAGCCGGGGAAGAATTGGGGTCATAGGTCTCACAGCGGGTAGTCAAACAGACAAGTGAGCTTTCTATTTGCTACTTGTAGACATATCGATAAGTAGACAGATCAACCAAGTGCCAGGTTATGGTGGCTTTCTTTTAATACTTTTCAAAGTGCTCCATGGAGTAGCAGCATTTTCAAATACGTCCTCATGAATGCGCATTGAGAATCCTCTCTTGCCTAAATGAGTAGACAATTAACATTCTCTATTAGGTTCCAGAAATAACTAAAATACATTCATTAGTTAAAATAGATTTCTTAGTTCAATTTATCAATTGCCATTTTAGTACTTTGGGATATAATTTGATCAACTAGACACAAAAGCTGGATGAAGAAGTCAGAACAAGTCCCACTTAGTATACCCAAGTAAGAGGCTCAATGAACATAAAGAATTTTAGACATATTTCCAGTAACCTCTTTACTGTAAAAAATAACTAAATAAAGAAATATATTCATAGATAGTAAGCTCTTGCGAGCAGGGCCCTCAGTCCCAGTGTGTGAATTGACTATTTCTTTGTAATGTATCTTTTTTGTCTGTACTTGAACCCTACAAATTGTACAGTGCTCTGGAATATGTTGGTGCTATATAAATAAAATGTATTATTATTATTATTATTATTATTATTATTCATCATATTAAATAATATTGTATCTAAGGAATATATTATATAATATTATTACATATTAATAGAATTAATACATTATCAGATTTGATATTTATATTTTAATTTGTTAGATTAGTTTTACGTAATGTCGTTCAAGCAAATCTATCATTGTGTCAGGGATTTTCAGAATAAGACAGCTACCAGGGATTCTTTCTTGTAGCTGTTAATGCCTCCCACCAGTGAAGCTGTCCTTTAGCACTCATTTCAGTCAGTCCAATTATACTGCATGTCCCATTGACCACAGCAAGCTGCTGTTATCCTTTTAATTTTGTCCCAGAGAGTCTGACGATAATTGAGGATGAGGAAAGAAGCCTAATACACCTGGAAGAAGAGTAGAGAACCAGTGAGGCAAGTAATGTACATGGGAATCACCAGGCCCCTCCATTTGTTCATTTGTTGACCTGGAGGAATTCTCACCTTGAACATGAACTGTTTCCTTAAATAGTCTAAATTTTACTAGTGCTGTACAAATATACCACCTAAAAGCAAGCAATGACATTTATTATCTATACATGTGTATGTTAAATTTATACAGTGTATATAGATGATACTAGACACTTTTTCTTGTCCGACAAGACTTCATGCATGTAAATATAACCAATGGGAAATAATAAACCACTGATTTATTTTTTGTTTAAAGGTATGTATATGTTCCTAAAGAATATTTATCCTTAAAACAGAGCACTCATTTATGGAAAAAAAAATTCCTTGTTTTTATTTATTCACTATTTTTGTCCAAATATGTTTTGAAGCTCTGTAAAAAATTGTGCAGTTCTATCCTTGCCTCACGTGGTATCACAGTATAATTGTACGGGTTATTAATGCAGAAAGTCGCTGATGTATATGTATGTGTATGACCAGTGTGTCAGCACTTAGTAAAGAGTGGGCACCATATCGAAAGTTAACATGGGCCCCATTATAATACTAGGTTTTCAAAAATCCCAGACAACCCCTTTTATATTGTACACATGCAAATATTTTTTTTTCTCATCATAGAATCTAAAAGGAAATTAAAAAATCCAGAATATGTTGTATTAACTTAAATCAATATGTAATAATTAATATAATGTATATATTAATATATATAAATATAATTAATATATTTATGAATTTTACATTTTATATTCAGTAATGGTTAAAATATTTATTATTGTGAATTTAGAACCATTTTTTTCTCATTTTTACCTCTGTGACAGTATTTTAGGTAGTAGAAATCTGTATAATCTTTTCACTCAATAATGGTAGTCTGTAGCCATCTCCTGACTGCATTTTCCAGCAGGTCTGATAATGAGTCAATTTCAAAAGAATCATTATTGGACATGCCAGCTCCTTGGGGGCTGCACAAGCTGTATTACAGGACCAGATACCTAATATTAGTTCAATTGTAGTAGTGACTTAGATTAATATGTTTGATCTATCTTCTATTTCAGGTTATTGAAACCTTTAGTAGTGACTAATTATATATTTATTTTGTTCAACAAAAATTAAAGTATAAATTTTTGTATCCAACAAATTTGTCATTTGGAAGTTTATAAAATACAGTTATGAAATTTTCCATCATATTAAGTGGCAGTAGTTAGAAAAATACGTAATGACCCTATTCATGGTTAAATGTATGCCATGAACATTTCATCAGTGTCTACTGGGTCATCTTTTTTTGAGTCCATTCTTTTCTATTAACATTTGCTAAATACAAGATTCCTATATGACCTGAGTCTACAAGTGTACAGTAATTAAATTTAAGGTAGCGTTTTCCAAGATAACTAAAAAGTTGGCCAGTCAGGAATTTTGAGAAAATAAGAAAAGAAGCTAAACCAAAACATTCTACTTGGAGACAATTCCGCCGTGCCTGCTCTGATCTTCTCTACTGGGCTTTGTTTACTTGGCTGCAGAAATGATGCCCCTATATATTCTATGTACAGTGGGGGGAAAGTATTTAGTCAGCCACCAATTGTGCAAGTTCTCCCACTTAAAAAGAAGAGAGAGGCCTGTAATTGACATCATAGGTAGACCTCATCTATGAGAGACAAAATGAGAAAACATATCTAGAAAATCACATTGTCTGATTTTTTAAAGAATTTATTTGCAAATTATGGTGGAAAATAAGTATTTGGTCACCTACAAACAAGCAAGATTTCTGGCTCTCTCAGACCTGTAACTTCTTCTTTAAGAGGCTCCTCTGTCCTCCACACATTACCTGTAGTAATGGCACCTGTTTTACATTGTTATCAGTATAAAAGACACCTGTCCACAACCTCAAACAGTCACACTCCAAACTCCACTATGGTGAAGACCAAAGAGCTGTGGAAGGACACCAGAAACAAGATTGTAGACCTGCAGCAGGCTGGGAAGACTGAATCTGCAATAGGCAAGCAGCTTGGTGTGAAGAAATCAACTGTGGGGGCAATAATTAGAAAATGGAAGACATACAAGACCACTGATAATCTCCCTCGATCAGGGGCTCCACGCAAGATCTCACCCCATGGGGTCAAAATGATCACAAGAACGGTGAGTAAAAATCCCAGAACCACACGGGGGGGACCTAGTGAATGACCTGCAGAAAGCTGGGACTAACGTAACAATGGCTACCGTCGGTAACACACTACGCCGCCAGGGACTCAGATCCTGCAGTGCCAGACGTGTCCCCCTGCTTAAGCCAGTACATATCCGGGCCTGTCTGAAGTTTGCTAGAGAGCATTTGGATGTTCCAGAAGAATACTGGGAGAATGTCATATGCTCAAATGAAACCAAAGTAGAACTGTTTGGTAGAAACACAACTTATTGTGTTTGGAGGAGAGTGAATGCTGAGTTGCATCCAAAGAACACCATACTTACCATGAAGAATGGGGGTGGCAACATCATGCTTTGGGGCTGTTTCTCTGCAAAGGGATCAGGACGACTGATTCATGTACATGAAAGAATGAATGGGGCCATGTATCGTGAGATTTTGAGTGCAAACCTCCTTCCATCAGCAAGGGCATTGAAGATGAAACATGGCTTGGTCTTTCAGCATGATAATGATCCCAAGCACACCGCCAGGACAACGAAGGAGTGGCTTCGTAAGAAGCATTTTAAGGTCCTGGAGTGGCCTAGCCAGTCTCCAGATCTCAACCCCATAGAAAACCTTTGGAGGGAGTTGAAAGTCTGTGTTGCCCAGCGACAGCCCCAAAACGTCACTGCTCTAGAGGAGATCTGCATGGAGGAATGGGCCAACATACCAGCAACAGTGTGTGCCAACCTTGTGAAGTCTTACAGAAAACGTTTGACCTCTGTCATTGCCAACAAAGGATATATAACAAAGTATTGAGATGAACTTTTGATATTGACCAAATACTTATTTTCCACCATAATTTGCAAATAAATTCTTAAAAAATCAGACAATGTGATTTTCTGGATTTGTTTTGTCATTTTGTCTCTCATAGTTGAGGTCTACCTATGATGTCAATTACAGGCCTCTCATCTTTTTAAGTGGGAGAACTTGCACAATTGGTGGCTGACTAAATACTTTTTTTCCCCACTGTAACCTCTGTAGTCAACCTCTGGCTATATATGGAATGAATGATAAAGCCAGTGATTGGCTGCAGCCTTCATGTGAGGTATATAAGCACATTGTAGCTGCAGCCAAGTAAACTAAGTCTGGAGAGAAGGACTTGAGTGATGTAACTAGAAGCAATGGAGGATAAAGTGGATGAGTATAGTGTGTTTTTTCATTTTATCACAATTTCTGGCTCTGGGCAAATTTTTAGTTATCTTGGAAAACCCTTTAAAGGGAGTATATCAGTTTCTCAAAGCATAGTCTGCCATCATTATGTTACAAACAACATTACAGCGACGAACAACATGACAAGCAGAATACCTTTGTTCTGTCAATTTTGTAGATTTGTAAAAATACTACTTTGTGATCCTCAGTGAGGGGGGGGGGATCAACTCTCAATGCCTAAGGTAACACAAGTAGGACATCCTTCCTCCCCCCTGAAACTACAAAGATGCTAGTTCACGCCCACATAATCTCCCACCTAGACTACTGTAACACCCTCCTCCATGGCCTCCCAGCTAACACTCTCGCCCCCCTCCAGTCCATCTTAAACTGTGCTGCTCGCTTAATACACCTCTCCCCCCGTTCTTCATCAGCCACTCCCCTCTACCAATCCCTTCACTGGCTACCCATTGCCCAGCGAATAAAATTCAAACTACTAACGCTGACATACAAAGCCATCCACAACCTGTCCCCTCCATATACAGTCATATGAAAAAGTTTGGGCACCCCTATTAATCTTAATCATTTTTAGTTCTAAATATTTGGGTGTTTGCAACAGCCATTTCAATTTGATATATCTAATAACTGATGGACACAGTAATATTTCAGGATTTAAATGAGGTTTATTGTACTAACAGAAAATGTGCAATATGCATTAAACCAAAATTTGACCGGTGCAAAAATTTGGGTACCTTTATCATTTTATTGATTTGAATACTCCTAACTACTTTTACTGACTTACTGAAGCACAAAATTGGTTTTGTAACCTCACTGAGCTTTGAACTTCATAGCCAGGTGTATCCAATCATGAGAAAAGGTATTTAAGGTGGCCAATTGCAAGTTGTTCTCCTATTTGAATCTCCTCTGAAGAGTGGCATCATGGGCTCCTCAAAACAACTCTCAAATGATCTGAAACAAAGATTGTTCAACATAGTTGTTCAGGGGAAGGATACAAAAAGTTGTCTCAGAGATTTAACCTGTCAGTTTCCACTGTGAGGAACATAGTAAGGAAATGGAAGACCACAGGGACAGTTCTTGTTAAGCCCAGAAGTGGCAGGCCAAGAAAAATATCAGAAAGGCAGAGAAGAAGAATGGTGAGAACAGTCAAGGACAATCCACAGACCACCTCCAAAGAGCTGCAGCATCATCTTGCTGCAGATGGTGTCACTGTGCATCGGTCAACAATACAGCACACTTTGCACAAGGAGAAGCCGTATGGGAGAGTGATGCAAAGAAGCCGTTTCTGAAAGCACGCCACAAACAGAGTCGCCTGAGGTATGCAAAAGCACATTTGGACAAGCCAGCTTCATTTTGGAAGAAGGTCCTGTGGACTGATGAAACAAAGATTGAGTTGTTTGGTCATACAAAAAGGCGTTATGCATGGCGTCCAAAAAACACAGCATTCCAAGAAAAACACTTGCTACCCACTGTAAAATTTGGTGGAGGTTCCATCATGCTTTGGGGCTGTGTGGCCAATGCCGGCACCGGGAATCTTGTTAAAGTTGAGGGTCGCATGGATTCAACTCAGTATCAGCAGATTCTTGAGAATAATGTACAAGAATCAGTGACGAATTTGAAGTTACGCCGGGGATGGATATTTCAGCAAGACAATGATCCAAATCTACTCAGGCATTCATGCAGAGGAACAATTACAATGTTCTGGAATGGCCATCCCAGTCCCCAGACCTGAATATCATTGAACATCTGTGGGATAATTTGAAGCGGGCTGTCCATGCTCGGCGACCATCAAACTTAACTGAACTGGAATTGTTTTGTAAAGAGGAATGGTCAAAAATACCTTCGTCCAGGATCCAGGAACTGATTAAAAGCTACAGGAAGCGACTAGAGGCTGTTATTTTTGCAAAAGGAGGATCTACTAAATATTAATGTCACTTTTCTGTTGAGGTGCCCATACTTTTGCACCGGTCAAATTTTGGTTTAATGCATATTGCACATTTTCTGTTAGTACAATAAACCTCATTTCAATCCTGAAATATTACTGTGTCCATCAGTTATTAGATATATCAAATTGAAATGGCTGTTGCAAACACCCAAATATTTAGAACTAAAAATGATTAAGATTAATAGGGGTGCCCAAACTTTTCATATGACTGTATCTCCAAACTAATCTCCCGCTACCTGCCCACACGTAACCTCCGATCCTCCAAAGACTTCCTACTCCGCTCTGCTCTTATACGCTCTTCACACAAACGTCTCCAAGACTTCTCCCATGCATCCCCCATACTCTGGAACTCATTACCCAGACACATAAGACTGTCTCCCACAGTCATAAGCTTCAACAAGGCCCTGGAGACTCACCTATTCAGGAAGGCCTACAACCTCCAATAACGCTACTGTCACCACACCACCACCTGTACAGTCTTTACCCTCACCTTCTGTTTCTATCCCTCTTCCCTCATAGATTGTAAGCCCTTTCGGGCAGGGCCCTCTATCCCACTCTGCCAGTTGGCCACTGTTAATATTATATTTGTTTTGTATATCTTGTGTACCGTATGTAAATCCTCAAATGTAAAGCACCATGGAATTAATGGTGCTATATAAATAAACAATAATAATAATAATAATAATGGTAGGGGTCTGAGTAACAAATACAATACTCCAGAGAGCTGAAGGGCCGCCCTACAATTTAGCAAAAGTAAAATACCTAACAAAAGTATATTGTTTATCACTTCAATGTGCTCTGTAACATAAGGGTGGTAGTTGAATATACTTGGGGAAAATGGTAGGCTCCCTTAAGGGATTTTCCAATATAACAAAAAATTTGCCCAAAGCCAAGAATTTTTATAAAATTAAGAAAAAAACAAACTATAATCATCCACTTTATCCCCCATTGATTTTCTCTAAATCTACAAAAGTGATATACATACCAAATGTATGTTGCTTATCAATGTAATGTGCTCTGTAACATGGTGGTGACAGTTGAATATGATTGTGGAAGGTGGCAGACTCCCTTTAATGAAGCCATATTGATGATAATATCCAACCATATATTTTTTTAACCCCTTCCCGACATCCACCGTAATAGGACGGCGGTTGTCAGGTATTTAAATATGGCGACCGCTCAGGAGCTGCCACCATACCTGCCGGGTCTCTGATGTATTACACAGCAGAGACCTGGTGCTAATGCCCATGTTTAGTGCACCGATCACGAGCATTAAGGCCCCTAGCACTTCAGTCAAAGCTGACTGAGAACCCATTTTTCCGGTGGCGCATGGGTGATAGGATGGATAAGTATGATACAGTGGTGAAAAAAATTATTTAGTCAGCCACCAATTGTGCAAGTTCTCCCACTTAAAAAGATGAGAGAGGCCTGTAATTGTCATCATAGGTAGACCTCAACTATGAGAGACAAAATGAGAAAACAAATCCAGAAAATCACACTGTCTGATTTTTAAAGAATTTATTTGCAAGTTATGGTGGAAAATAAGTATTTGGTCAATAACAAAAGTTCATCTCAATACTTTGTTATATATCCTTTGTTGGCAATGACAGAGGTCAAACGTTTTCTGTAAGTCTTCACAAGGTTGGCACACACTGTTGCTGGTATGTTGGCCCATTCCTCCATGCAGATCTCCTCTAGAGCAGTGATGTTTTGGGGCTGTCGCTGAGCAACATGGACTTTCAACTCCCTCCAAAGGTTTTCTATGGGGTTGAGATCTGGAGACTGGCTAGGCCACTCCAGGACCTTGAAATGCTTCTTACAAAGCCAGTCCTTCGTTGCCCTGGCGGTGTGCTTGGGATCATTGTCATGCTGAATGACCCAGCCACGTTTCATCTTCAATGCCCTTGCTGATCGAAGGAGGTTTGCACTCAAAATCTCACGCTACATGGCCCCATTCATTCTTTCATGTACATGAATCAGTCGTCCTGGTCCCTTTGCAGAGAAACAGCCCCAAAGCATGATGTTGCCACCCCCATGCTTCACAGTAGGTATGGTGTTCTTTGGATGCAACTCAGCATTCACTCTCCTCCAAACACAACAAGTTGTGTTTTTACCAAACAGTCCTACTTTGGTTTCATCTGACCATATGACATTCTCCCAATACTCTTCTGGAACATCCAAATGCTCTCTAGCAAACTTCAGACAGGCCCGGATATGTACTGGCTTAAGCAGGGGGACACGTCTGGCACTGCAGGATCTGAGTCCCTGGCGGCGTAGTGTGTTACCGACGGTAGCCATTGTTACGTTAGTCCCAGCTTTCTGCAGGTCATTCACTAGGTCCCCCCCGTGTGGTTCTGGGATTTTTACTCACCGTTCTTGTGATCATTTTGACCCCATGGGGTGAGATCTTGCGTGGAGCCCCTGATCGAGGGAGATTATCAGTGGTCTTGTATGTCTTCCATTTTCTAATTATTGCCCCCACAGTTGATTTCTTCACACCAAGCTGCTTGCCTATTGCAGATTCAGTCTTCCCAGCCTGCTGCAGGTCTACAATCTTGTTTCTGGTGTCCTTCCACAGCTCTTTGGTCTTCACCATAGTGGAGCTTGGAGTGTGACTGTTTGAGGTTGTGGACAGGTGTCTTTTATACTGATAACAATGTCAAACAGGTGCCATTACTACAGGTAATGAGTGGAGGACAGAGGAACCTCTTAAAGAAAACGTTACAGGTCTGTGAGAGCCAGAAATCTTGCTTGTTTGTAGGTGACCAAATACTTATTTTCCACCATAATTTGCAATTAAATTCTTAAAAAATCAGACAATGTGATTTTCTAGATATATTTTCTCATTTTGTCTCTCATAGTTGAGGTCTACTTATGATGACAATTACAGGCCGACCTCATCTTTTTAAGTGGAACTTGCCCAATTGGTGGCTGACTAAATACTTTTTTTCCCCACTGTAACTGTATTCTTTATGTTTTACTAATGTGTTTTTTTTTGTTGCTTTTGTTTCTGTTAATTTTTTGAGATCCATTATTTGGACAATCTCACATTTGGTGGACTACATTGGTGACTTTTTTTTCTATTTTTAATAAAATGGTCAACTAAAGGTCATATGGGGATGTTTTATTTCAATAAAATATTTTATACAGCCCTAACAAACTTCCTTATGTTGTCTATACATTTGTTAGGGAGATTTCTGGGCATTCTGGCATCATATGGAGCTGGTTCACCTGAAACAAATCCTAAAAGCTTCAGTTTTGTTGGAGACCAAAACTTTTGATAAATGTAGGCCAAATATAGTTTGTTACGAGCCAATGCACCCATCTCTAATACGCACAACCTATGAGAATTTCAAAATTTGTTTTGTTTTAGATTCGCCAATTCAGACCAAAAGTCGATTAAGGTCCAAATCACCTCTGTTCTGAACCAAAAGTGCAAATTGTCGGAAAAAAATCATGTATGAGACATATGGCTCATAAGTTTCTATCTAACCCCTCTTTCTATGTTACGTATTGCTGTACATGCTCTGCAACATGGTGGTGGCAGTTGAACATGCTTGGAGAATGTGGTAGACTCCCTTTAATGCAAAAACAGCCTTAGGCTAGGTGACAATAAGAGATATGGCTATGGATAAATGGATTGTAGATGGGGGTAACAAACAGCCTTTTTAAAAAGACACTGCACTGTCTGATTTTTTTAAATGTTTTTTAAAATAAAAAAAAATCTGGTCTGAAAATTGTCCCTTTTTGGAGGCCAATGTCCAAGGATGTTTATACTCACATGGTGCTTTTGGAAGAAGCAAAGCCTTTTATGAGCCCTCAAAATTATCCATTTTTGGAGAGATGTAGTAGCAAGCAACAAGTTTGGTGTTTGCAAAGTGAGGAAGCAATGGATTGTTGATGTTTAGCAAGACAAAAAACAAACACACCGAATGTTCCAACTACAGAGGTAATACTGTAGTGTATATGACGTCACTGGGTTTTTTGTGTGGGAAAGTAAAACCATTGATACAGTCGTGTGCAAGGGGGCTTACTCAAGTCTCCTATCTCTCTCGACAATTAAATTTAAGTCTTATTTTCCAGTCCTACAATACCACAATTCCTCACACTATATTTTCTATATATTCCTTTTTATCTCAGGCTAAGTTCACATCTGCGTTCGGGTTTCCGTTTGGGGGGTCCGCTTGGGGACTCCCTGAACGAAAACCTAATCCGCTTAAAAAAGCGGTTACCCATGGAAACCCGCGGACCCCATTATAGTCTATGTGGTTTGCACTCGGTTTCCATCCGAAAGAGGTGAAAAATGCAGAGAAAAAACTGCTGCTTACGAGCAGCCAACGCTTGGGTGAACCCAGCCTTAGTCTGACTGTCTGATGCTTCTATCTGTTTAATCTATCTCCACAAAATGGATATCTTCTTTTCCTGCTTGGACTTTTTATAATGACTATGAGGCTATTATGACTCATTAGTCACCAGTGACCTTATACCTATAAACCCTCATGTCCCTATCATCAGGGCTGCATGCACTGCATTATGGGGAAGCACACATGATCCTCACGGTCATTTGATCCTTATTCTCTGTGCCCTATTTTGCCATGCTGTCTCGTGGCAGCCACCATGTTAGCTGGCCTGGGCAAACCAAACAACAAAAAGTTTGGATTAGGTCGAAGACAAGGTTTTCGTAAAGTTCAGGTTGAATCTAATTCATTAAAAACCAGTTCATTGATAAAGGTAATTAAGATGGGTTACTTATAGACAATTAGCTTAATATGGCTGATATCAGTCATTTCTTTACATGATTTTGTCCTCTTTCTAAAAAAGGCCATTCACATTAGATAAAAGTAGGTTATAATCTTTTCACCAATGCAGCCATACTGATTATAGTCCGTAGTGGGCGTTACAGTGCTTTCATCTGTCCATACATTTCAATGACACTGGGCAAAGAACAAACAATTTTTCTAGCAATGCTGTACCATCTGTGAACTAAAAAAATTTGAAACACAGTCCCCTTCTTTCAAGACAGTGGCAGTATGTTTTTGGGTGGCTAAAACTAACATTGTAAAATTTCAGTTGCAAATGTTCCGTAGGGTTGAAATTGACAATTTCCATTTAGTCTGACACTTTAATTCTCCATAGTCACCTGAATGCCTTGTGGAATAATTTTTTGAAAATCAGAGAATAGAGAAAAACCTTATCAATGTTGTATCTAATATTTACTGGCAAATAATGGATTGCATAAAAGAGTAATCACATTAAAATAAATAAAAACAACATCAACGGCTCCGTTGACTATTCCTTCAGTCTATTTTTTCTCTTTTAACCAAAGTATTTTCAAGCCATGAATGCATGTAACGCAAAAAAATAATAACCTTATCTAATGAAAAGCAGACATTTAATAATGTTTTCTATTTTATTTACTTAAAAAAAACTTGAACAGCAAGTTCATGGTTCCACAAAAGAGTTTTCAAAATTAAATCTATTTTCAGAAAACATAAAAGACACAATTTGTTATGTGTAGTTTATGATGCTTTTGTTATTAGTTTTTTGACAGAACTGTGGAAGAAGCCTAAATATGGTACAATTCTAGGTACTGTCAGAGAAAGCTAGTTCTGTTAAAACTGATACATATACCACCTGTGGTGAACATAGACAGCAGAGGACCCCTGTACGTACATGCCTTGGTCTCCAACAGTCAGTTGGCTCACTGTCAATGTTTCAAAACTGTCACAAAATTTACATGCATGCTGTTAAAGAGTATTGTATCCTTTTTTGCTTTATAAACAGTACTCACTATCTTGTCTATAGGGTCTGTATGGCTGCATTGATTACACATATGGTATATTCACCCCATACACAGAGGTTTAGAAAATAAGCAGGGGGATCCGAACAGCTGTTCTTTTCTCTGGGATCCTACTTATGCTATGAGCCTTTCTTAAAGGCATTTTCCAGGACTAAGATATTGATGATTAATGATATTGATGACATTACTATTAGATCGGTAAAGCTGCTGCTTCTTCACTACTTCACTATACTACACATCACTACAAGCACAGCACGATATATACTACAGCAGCTATATTTGGTATTGCAGCTTCTCCCTATTAACTTGAATAGGACCTTATTCGCATGTCCATATCTGCGGTCTGTGCTTTTCACAGACAGAGCCCCTTCCTGTTCATGTGCTGTCTGTAGTTGATCCGCTTTTCATGGCTGTGAAAATTTTTAAAAATTTTTATTTTCTATATTTTGAATGTCTCTGGGTAGGTGAAAAACAGATGACATTACGGATATCACTATTTTTTTTTTTTTTTTTCCTACTGACCCATAGACTTTCACTGATGTGATGCATCCGTGATTAATCAGCATCAGTGAAAAAAGCATGTGCTTCTGAATAAACACATTGAAATTAATGGTTACTTATTGTGTCCATGAAAAATGCAGACGTCATAGGTATGTGAAATATGGACATGTGAATAAAGCCTCAACTGCAAACAGGCCATGTCACCAATGAACATAAAGTTCCTGGTCTGTGAGGTGGAAGTGGTGCCCACTGCCAATTTGGATTAGCTGATTTGTCCCTGTTATTGGACTTCTAATATTGATGACCCATCCATAGGTCCTATTTTAATCCCTTTAAGTAGCTACATCTTCAGATCTCCACTAGAGCATGGCAATTCGGAAAAATTATCCAGTGATTGTCATGTCTGTTCCTAGAAAATATTCCAAACATTTTAGGACTCACCTTCATACTCTCGAGCACTTGCAAAATTATTAACTAATACAGTATGTTTCATGTACTTCCTACAAGTTTCCCTTCAAAGGATATATTTTATTTTCTAAAACCATGAAATTAAGCATTGGGGATATTATTTCCTGTTTTGATCAATAACGTATTTCACAACTGAAACAAATTAAGACTACCTAAAATTATAGCATAAATGCACCTGCATCTATCCAATTTCCCAACCTTTCATTGTTATTGCTAGGAGTAGCCACATTTGGGCATATATAGGTGTGCATATCAACCAATCAACCAAACAGCCATCCTTGTAAGACATGAATGCCCTAGGTATACCATGGTTAGACATAAGGGACTCCATCATAATATTCCTTTGCTGTAAAAGAAAATATAGAAAGAGGTTGTAGTTGTCAGGCAGTGCCATTAAAACCTCAAAAAACTCCCATTGATTTAAAGTGTTGGTGCAGGATATTTCCTTTACATTTTTGCATTATTGCGACTTCTGCTGTTAAATAGCATACACATAGGTAATTTCCTATAGATGTAAATCTTTTCTTATGTAGACTCTTTCAAAGCATAATATACCCATTAAATGCTAAATTAAACTATTGGTGTCATTTATCCAAATTGTCTAATAAATACCTGCACTTGATTTACATTGCATGTTTAGAAGATATGACAGAAATGTTTCACAGATGAAGACTCCGGGACCTGTACGTATCCAATATTGGGGTCCTCGGAACCCCCCATTCTGTTTGATTTCATGGCTTCTGTGAATGGAGAGGTGGATTCACTTGGGCAGCTCTTTCCATTCACTTTTATGTACCTCCCAAATACAGACAAATGCAGACAAGCACATTTTCTTGGAACACAATAGAAGTGAATGAACATTGAACCTATATACAGTGTACAAAGCCATGGGGTTACATACTGTCATATATAAAGCACTTCTAGTGATCATGTGTAGCGTGGTGGCTCAGTGGTTAACACTATTGCTGTGCAGCTCTATAGACCTGGATTTAAAACTAGCCAAGGAAGCATCTGCATGAAAAAAGACAGAGACATTTTGGATTGTGAGCCCTACTTGGGACAGTGAGTGATAAGAATATCTGTAAAGTGCTGCAGAATATGTTGGTGCTATATAAGCTAAATAAATTATGTGCATTCTGTGTCACATGTTGGGTAATATTGAAATTTTCCTTATATGAAAAAAATAGATCAGATGTCCACTGTGCTGCAAGACTTTTGTAACACCATCACTCTGCACTTGCCAGCTTACTACCTTTCCCAGCATATCTAGATACCTGACTGCATCTGTGCATGCTCCTGCTTCTTTAAGAATTAATGTTCTCACCTGCTAAACTTCCTCCTGACAATCTCTGTTTGCCTGTGTGTCTATATAAGTCTACTTCTCTAGCAACTTCCTGGATTGTTGTCTGGTTCGTGATCTGTTGTTTGGATGCATGTATGTTAGCCTTCATACCTTGTCATTTCTGTAGTTCTGTGGACACATTTGTCCTTTTGCCATGTATTGTTGACCTTCGGCCAGGTCTGATAAGAAAATTGGCTGGTGTACCGATCCTCCCTGCCCTCCTCCTCGCTCCAACCACATTTGCACAATGTGGTGAGCAAGATGTAGAACAGGGAATGTGTGCACCACAATATCATCCATGTAGGGAGAAAGTTTGCGTAGAGGGATTGATAAATTCCTCACATGTGTTTTGTCCGTTTCTATGGTGCACTGCACCGGCTACTAACACTGCGACTAGCTCAGGACCAGGCAGACTCCCCGCAGCAAAGTCCAGATCCCAGTATGGGGGTTAAAGGGTAAATACCAGAGAGTCTACTTAGATAATGCCCTTAGAGGTGGCCTTCAGATAAACCAGTTTATCTACCCGTTAAATCTATCTGATGTGTAACTGACCACAGACAAGAGATAGCTGCCATTTTGTCTTCTCCTGCCACTTGTTTCAGGAGAAGACAAGAATCGGACAAATAAAAAATCCCTGTTCCCATTGACATTTGATCCAGCAATAAATATCTGTTTATGGTCAGTTTAAGTCTTGTTAAATATGTCATCTTAATAAGAAAGGTAAGCTGTAGAATTCCATTTGACATCTTAGAGGACTTTGATTTATAGAGTATAAACTCCAGAATAGACAGATATTGTAGGACTGCTGTACAGCTAATTCTAAGGGAAAAAAATCATGAATCTGCACCTGCATTGTGCGGTAGTTTAGAGGATTCAGTAAAATGATATTCCAGTTATACTCACAATTGGTAGTACAGAATAGGCTTATCAGATGATCATGTTCATGGGCATTAAGATTCAACCTGTGCCACTATAGGTTCTCATTCTTAATAGTTGAGAGTTGATGCAATACACCAATTGGGCTAAGATTCACATTATATATTAATAACAAATACCAATGCTAAAATAAAAATGGTAATAAGTAAAGGTAAAATTAAAAAATGTACGTGTCATTGTACATCCATGGGGTCACTTCATTCACAGTTTAACAGAACATGTCAATTGATGGGTGCTGGAAATAACCCATTTTTAAATCAATTTTTATGTCATATTTTTAAGAATTTTTGGTGAGTTTTGAAAAATATTTCCATGTTGTTATCTCTTTAAAAAAAATCCTAAACATTCTGCAGTTCTGACTCTGACCACTAAGCTAAATAATGCTCTGATACTTCTTGTTTTCTGTAGGAGATTTTTTGCAGCAGCCACGTCACTTACCAGCACACTGATGATCACAACTATCATGTATATGTACATACAACAGAGAATCCACCAGCCACAATAGGTGATTTCACAGCTTATCTACTCTGCACAATGACCTCTGAGCAGGTCATGGAGCATGCCTAGAAAATTCTCCCAAAGAAATCAATAGACCATTGTGTTTACCATCTAAGTAGGAAATAACATGGAAAATTAAAAACATTACCAGAAAACCTTAAAAATTATATAAAAACATGATTTAACTAGTAAGTCATTTTATGGTGACACATTCCCTTTAAGAAAGCACAAATAAGACTTTATTATTTTTATTTCACTTTTTCCCAGTTTGCTTAATCCATTGTTTTATATATAGTATTAATCTATCTTCACATATTTTAGTAGCAAAACGAGCAAAAGCTCTCAGTGATAGCTAGTTTTTCCCCCCATATCAACCCTTTAAAGTAAAAGTAAGTCTATCTATATATACTTACACTGTACGTTGCATTTATGGAAAACCTAGTACCTGCATAAGGCTGACATATTGGACCACCTAAGATCATCTTTGTTCATTAAAAATGCCAATCTCTACTATTAATCCCAGTCTTCTTATAGCATTGCCTTGACTGGTGTAGTCTCCATATTCAGTTTCACGTTGACTCCATACATTGACTATGAAGAAAAAGGCTTCATAGTTGATCGAATCGAATCAGTAGTTAATTGGAAATACTATAAAAATGATTTACAATAGCAATTATGTTAGTCTTTTTACATTATGAAAGTAAAAACTTCTTTTTTTTTCTTTTCCTTGCAAATTGGTGGGGAGGGGGTATGAGACGGGTAGAGAGGGAAATTAACATGGTATATCAATATGTGTAAAGGGACAGTATTAAAAGGAAATTGTAATGAAATCTATATGTAAATAAAAAAAATCAAAGCTAATTGCAAGCAAAATATGTTCTTAAAGTATAAGTATATGTTTATTTATTTTTTCATAAATCAATTGGGCAGGTGAAGGGAACAAACTTTGTAATGTAGTATATTAAAGAAAAGTGCCTAACTTGCCTCCTTCTGCCACTGATCAAATCTGTACAACAGAGCTCTATGGAGAGGGGAAGGGAGGAAGATCTTCAAAGTCTTAAATATTTGTCTCTGCTCTTCTCCTTCTCCCTCTCCCCTCTCCATAGACTGTGTTGTAAACTTATCTGTACAGATTGAAAACACTCAAAGAAGACATAAAGACAGGAGTAACACTTAAAAACACAGGAAGTTCACCTTAGTGAAGTATGTTGCAATGTGTGTTCCGACTACTTGCACTATTGATTTATGAAAAAATAAAAAAAATGTTTACATTCAATTTAAGTTTCCAGGAAGCCATATCATATAGTAGCTGCATTTCTGATATAATCTCCCTGAATGGGAATATTCTTGTGTCGTGTAAGGATAATCATTATGTAATACTAGAAGGACAATCCTATTAATGCACCAGTCATGTTGCCACTTATAATTATTTTTTTTTTCAGAATGAGTTGTTTCGCAACACAAACTACACATTTTAAGATAAAGGTGAAAATTTCTCAACAAGTGTTTGTCTAGTTCAAGGACAGAATTGTTATTTTTGTCCTTTCGGTGCACACCAAACTTGGTAACCAATCGTCATATTGAAATTTGTAGTCAGCTGGAGTCTGCAACTGCTTCAACTTGGCAGAAGACTATTTTAACCAAATGAAAAGCCTAGATGCACCTTTAAAGGGAACTTCATAAAAAGCATTCTTTTAAAAAATGTGTGTTGAAACTCCCCATTTAGAAAAGGTTCTACTAGCTGCCTGTAGGTGACGTTAAAAAATGATAGCATTGTTGTTTAATTTATACAAAATTTCATTTGAGTGAAAGTCTTTCTGCAGGATCTGTACCATTAAGAGTGGTCTAACATATCAAATTTTTTGGGTAAAAAGTCAATGTAGTCAGGATCCAGCAAGAAGTGTAAGGCTATATGCACACATTCACATTTCACGTACATATGCTGTCCACATTTTTTGTGGACAGCATACGTATATACTCATTTTAATGTTTTTATTCACACTTTTTTTTTCACAGACCATGGATCTGCAGAAAAAAAAAAGAGGCAGGTTATTTTTTTTTCATTGATACGGTTGCATCGTGAATGCATCGCATCAATGCAAGTCTATGGGTCAGTAAAAAAAAAAGTGGATGGTATCCATGTGTCACCCGCTTTCATGATTCCAGAGACATACAAAATATAGGAAATGAATAACAAATTTGATCTGTTTTTCACAGGCATGAAAAATAGATCAACCACAGACATAATACGTCCCTCAAATTAGTAGGGTGGTCTGTGGCCTGTGAACAGCACAGATATCACACATCCATAAAATGCGGACTTGTGAATACAGCATAAGCCATTCCCTTATATTTCCCATTCCTTTTGAATAAAGCCCTGACTTTGGGGGGAAATAGCATAAAAATTCAGACAATGTAGAGTGGTTGAAAATTTGACATCTGTGATGACAAACAATGTTAGGTATTCAGGGGAAATAAAACTTCTAATAAAACTACTTTACTACTACTAAGTAATAATAATTATAATATACAATATTATGCAGCACTGAAAACTAACTGGAAAAGTATAGTAGCTACTTTATCCCAAGATTAATAATATTCATTGCATAGATACTTTGAGTCCAACAATACATTGCATGAATTTAGATATACAGTTAAAGAAGTCAAAAGATAAAAAATAAAATAGACCAACATCATGCATAAGAAAATGCTAAAAAATTACTCAGCTTCAAATCTAAAAATATGTTACACATAATATTGATCATATAGATTATAATTTTCTTTGTGTATTAAGTACTTTTTCCACTTACATATACCCTTAGAACTTTCCCTAGGTTACATGAAGGAAAACTACCAGCAACCCATACTTTTCCTACTGAATGAAACTTCTTTCTTCCTGCTGAGCCAAATGAGTGGGCCTCTGTCCCTCCCACTCAGCCAGTCTCAGAGATACACAGATGAACAGAGCTCATAGAATAGACTCGAGAGCTTCTTTTAGCCCTGAATATGAGACTGCAGTCATTTAGCTCAGCCACTGCAAAGGGTGTAAATTCAATTAGGAAAAAAGTTAAAAGAAACACTTATCTTCTCAGGGTCCACTACACTCACACCTTTCTGAGAATTTCTTTCTCGTCTCTCAGTCTTAAGAGGATCTCAGCAATCTGAGAACAGGGTTAACTTGCTAGTGGTAGAATTTATGGAATTATCCTCAACGTTCCTGATAGAGACAGAAATTCAATATTTAAAGTAAATAAGTAAAGTATAAAATATTTACAGGTGCATTATATTTATAGAAGAAAAAAATATGTAAACAATACAGTACATATATATGTATATATATTGTCTGGCTGCTGAAGTGGAGTATTAAGTATAATTTTCTTAGCAATCTTCATTTTAGAGATTGACGTAAACTTTGGAGCTATAACTGTAAATTAAGCCTATGTTGGTTACCAACTAGCAAAGGACTGAAATCAGTGAAAAGCAATACAGATTTTTTTGTAAATGCACAACCTCAAGGCACTATATGCCAGGAAAAATGCATTTATTTTCAAAAATGGGTGCCTTAAATGAAAAAAAAAACACAATTTTATATATTATGGAAACCTAAATTCTCAATTTTTTCCTGAGGACTATGAGAGAGAGTCTCTGTATGTGCATGTCTGTGTGTGTAAATATGCACTTTCCTGTATTTGTATATGAGTATGTGTGTGTTTGCATGTGAGTTTCCATGTATTACTGTCTGTATGTATGTGCCTGTGTGCATATGCGAGTCTGTGTCTTTGAGCAAGGGTGTGTGAATCTGCATAATATGTGTCTGTATGTGTTTTTCTGTATATCTGAATATGTTTAAATTTTGGCATATATGTCTGTGTGCATGAGTCTACGTGTCTGTGTACAACTATATGGGAATCTACATGTATATGTATATCTATATGTAGCTGTATATGTGTATTTAAGCATATGTGAGGTGGCATGTGAAGTGTGAACGTGTGAATCTGAATATGTGTCTGTATGCATGTGCATATGTGAGTTTGTTAGTATTTGCCAGTGTTGTCTTCACTTAATGTCAGTATCGGTGTAATATAAAATGTAGGTTATGTCGATTGAATGCATTGTGTGTACAGGAAGGCAAAATATGTAGGTGACATACAAATAAATAAAAATAAAATAATACATTCAATGTCATAACTTTCAATCAATAGTAATGTCTTGAAACTAAACATGTAATACATTTCCTATAATATTTTAAATACCATGGAATTAATTCTATCACTAATATAAAATTTTCTTTTATACATGGATAAATACATGACACGACTCACTTTACTGAATCATATGCATCCAATAAATATTTAACATATTTCACTATAGCAAAATACTACCGGCAGAAAAAAATATACATAAAATATAATTCTAATTTACTGTGTAGTCATTTTAGGCCCATTCCTTTAGAAATGTTACACCAAATATAACACATTTATCTTATGCTTTGATTTTTTTTATGTCAATAATGCAAGTGAATACCTTTTTCCAACCACGTAACCTGTTCGAACTATAGTTGACAAATATACCAACAAAATGTAGATGAGCTGCTTATGTAGACTTCAGTGTACGAGTATACATTCATGCACTATAATATTTGGATGTGCATGTCTATGAAAGTTGTGCATATCACTATCCACATAAATATCCACATTCATAATAATTGTTACATTACAAGATTATTTATATGTATATTAATACCTAGCACATAAAAAATAATTTTTTCGACTTATCTATCAGATGTTATAATATTATATCACATTGTTCAAATACAGATCGAGAAGCGATATTGTAGCCTTATACAATACACAATTTATATAAAATAAAATTGCATGGGTGACCAATGTAATCTATCATATTCAACAACTTTTCCGCAAAGAAAGTAATATTAGCAGCTTTCTTAAAGAAATTACTTTTCCATAATTTTCACAGTTTAATACCAGTTATGTAACGTCTTTACTGTCGATAACATAAGTAAGCGTTACTATGCAGATCCATGGATACATTTACTAACAGGAAAAAAGCAGCAACATTAGAGAAGCATTTTGTACATCATAACCAACTTTAGAGATAAAACCAAAATCTGTAGAGAAAAAAAAAAAAAAAAGAGCCAATCGTGTTTCCCTTCCGGTGGTCTGAAGATGAAAGGCTTCAAAAGCTGGGAGGAGAGAGGATCAGCGCTTCTATGAATCATCACTATACGCAGCAACAGGGCGTGAGTAAGGCTTTTGAATGACAGCATATACTTTGGCCTGTGCTATGTGCCCAAGCCTCTTTTTCCATATAGGACTACCAAAATGCATCTATCTATCTATCTATCTATCTATCATATCAATATCCAACAGGGTAGATAGATAGATAGATAGATAGATAGATAGAGATAGACAGATAGATCGATAGACTATGTAAAATATTAACTTGCTTATAGGCCTTTTATATTTGCATTGTGAGAATTTCTTAGTACAAATTACAATCACAGAGAAAATTAGAATGAAAGTACAATTCACGCTTATCATACCTATTTTTTAACTTGCATATTAACTTATGAATGAAATTATCATTGCTTAGACCCCCACCAAGGAACCTGGCGTAGGTAGTGCAGCTGTTAATGTCACCACCATTTTTGCACACATAAATGTCATGGCCTAATCTTATGAAATCTGACTCAGCGAATCAGTCTGGAGGCAACAATATTAACCTCTCTACTTCTCAAAAGATATGCAGCCATTTCAATCTTTTCACAGTAAGAACCCTGCCGTTCTTTGGAACCACTACTAGTCTTAATATGTTAATGAGCCAATCAGTTAAAATTTTGCAGGGAACTGCGGTAAAAAATGGCAATTGAAAAGAAATAATGTGAAAGGCCTATTTTGCTCTATTTTATTGTCTCATTTATTTTCGCGAGTATTTTTGAGTTTTTTTTTCTTTTTTTAATAAGCAGACGCTTCTAAATATTTTCTAGCACTGCTTTTATGCAAGTAGTGCTTGCATCTATATATTAATACAATATTAATAATTCCACTCTTTCTTTCTTTTTCACATTTTATTGATACGAAACTATTAGGCACAAACATTTTCAGTTAATAAAAATATACCCCCTTACTCTATGTATAGCTGCAAGCATTAATAAAGAGAAAAAAACAAAACAAAAAAAAAAAACTTGAGGCGCTAAAATAAATGTTTTATTATGTGATGTCATAGGCATGCTTCAGTTGTAGTCTCTATCATTCTTCATTTAGGATACCCATAGAAAATAAAATTTCTAATTATTCATGGCAATCCATAATGTTATGTATATGATACCTATAAAAATATGATTTCTTCCTACAAATTAATCAATGGTCTCTTCCAAATCTTTAGGCTACTTGATTGAAAGTGCCATGTAGAATAACCTGTCACATCACCAGTGATTGATATCTAAGTGCTAGTTAACAGTACAGGTATTCTCTTACTCACCCTATATATTCTACCAGGTTCCATATTTATTACTAATGTAATTTTTTCAGCAAAATTACCAGTTTGACCAACATGTAGCCATTTGTACCATAAAAATTACATGTGTACTGAATATGTATTTTATCCAGCTAAATATATAGCATTATCAAAGGGGTGGGGCCAAGGAACAACTACCACATTGCGATGAGAAGTATAACAGCATTGCCACAGGAATAATACTTTTTATTAAGATGAAAGCCCAGGATGATACTCTTTGAAAAAATGCAGACAGAGTCAGACACAGCCACATCTAAAATCATAAGCATAATCATAATTATGCAGATATCCTGTGTCCTTATATTGTCTTCAATTTAAGTCCATCAACTTAATTTTTTAACATGTTTCAATTGTGAAATTAATGCAATTTTTGCCATTTTTTTGCCTTTTAACTATAATATATGTAATTAATATTGACATTTACAATTCATCACATTTTAAGATTTTTTATTTATCTATTTTTGGAGGATCTAAAAGCATTGCTTTACCATAAATGTCAGTGCTGATAAGTTAAGGCCTAAAAATGTAATTCTGATTTCTTACATTACTTTTTTTTTTTTTTTATCCCAGCATTTTTTACCTGGCTATGCCATTATGTATGTCACAGTATTAATATTCCTTACATAGGATTTTTTTTTCTTCCAAGATAAAACTGAACCTATTAAACCCTTTGAAATTTTCTGGAGAACAGCAGCATGTTCTCATTTGTCCTTTGAAGCATTAGATAGAGATGTCATGGTACCCAACTGAATTGATTAGAAATATTTGATTTGCCTGAACAACGTTGAAAGGAAAATTTATTATACTTACTACTTAAAACAAATATCAACTAGTTTGAAATGTCTTTGATATCTATCCTTGTCACCTAAACACCTGCAACAGACTGTTACAACCTTCCAAAAATATTTTTTTTGAATAATGTGGATTTTTTTTTCCCCATAAAAGATTCTTTTAATGCAAAGGAACTCATAGGTTAGACAATTTAAAATTAGATTTTTTTTTTTTTCAAAACAATAAATTTTAATGCTAAAGCAGTTATAACCAAAAGCTATACAGAGTTTTGTTAGAAAATTTTTTCATAAATATTGTTCAGTTCCCGGCACTTGTATCAATAATTAAATTACAAACGATAAATATGGCATCATGGATATATTTACAAAACTTCTTACAAAAGGCAACTGTATACTAAACGGTCACAATCTGTGAATTAACACACACCCCCATCCTGAAAATATATCGAACAACAGCTTTGACCCTATAGGACAAGGAATACATTCACAAGTGTAATGCTTTGAGAAAGTTCAAGACATAACAAGACTTTGGCACGGTTTAAGAATGTGAGAGTTTTACAGCCACCGTAAAGGTGAATGGATTTTTTTTATCTGTTAAATACACTGTTTAAGAACCTTCTATAACGTGAAAAGAAAAATGTAATATTGTTAAAATAAAAAAGTAAAAAAAAATGAATAAGGAATGTAAATGCCAAAATATGTTTTCAGATCCTGAGAAAGGGACACAATTAGTCCACAGCCTTCTTTAAAAGGGGAAAAAATCCAGGGTAACAAAACAAAGCCCTGTCTTGTTTGTTTGACAAACTCCATCATCTCCATCATGGTAGAACAACCTTCTTGGTCTCTGTGATTCATTTGGTCCTTTTTATTGGGCATGATTTCGCCTTTGTGTATTTTTTTTTCAAACATACCACTCATTAAAATTGGGTGGAAGTAATCCTGGGTTGTGAGTGTTGCTGTTAGTCTGAATTACTGCTGAAGTAGTTTTAGAAGATTCCTCACTACTGGCAGAAACCATTGCTGGTGGGGTGGCAGATTCATAACCTGAACTGGCAGCTGGGGATGACTCAGAGCCTTGAGATTCATGTACCTTGAAAAAAAAAATTACAAACCTTAGAATCATCTTAACTCCCATTATCCTCCTTAAAATGATCATTCACTGGACTTCATCAAACACATTAGAGAAGTGAGGTATGAATTAAGCTTAACTGACAGATTTACATGCTAACTAACTATATAAATAAGTGACTATATTATTGATACGTAGCTATATTTTTGTATTAACGTTAGCCTAAAAATATAAAACATTTCTAATACAATCACAATTACAATAGTCTTGGAGTTAAGGTTAATCTACAAGATACATCATTTGTAATATAAATACTATTTCCTAAATTAAAAAAACATAACATACAATAACACTAATGATATTAGTTACCTTCATGTGTTTTCGTAGAGAGCTGGGGTGTGTGTAGGATTTATCACAGACTTTACAGATGTATGGTTTGTCTGATGTATGCACGTGCATATGCTTTTTCCTGTCACTGCTGTTTGCAAACCGTCGGTCGCATCCTTCAAACTCACACTTAAAAGGCTTCTCACCTAGTGGAAGAGGACACAACATAGTGTGTTATATAGGAAGAGCTGCAGAATATATACCAGTCATTGCTGTGCTTACATTATACAGTTTCGTCCCCCCACCACCTTTAATGAAATTCACATTGTTGGCCCAGACAGTATGATTTCCTCCTTAAATATTCCCATACGTTATCTGCTTATCATGTTGAAATATTTAACTAGCCAAATTGACACTTAATAAAATACAAAGGGACACCTATGCAAATCTTGTAAAATAGGTTAGACTGCCTGATAATTGTTATCTGAGGGCTAATTTGAATTTGATTGTAGTGGCTTTTGAAAGACAATGGTTGTGGATAGAAGGGCTAAAAAACACTGCAGCCAGAGTCTTTCATCCATATTAAGAGACCATATCACTTAAAAAAAATCACTGCAGTTTTAAGACCTGTAATACAGGGGAGGACATAAGTCATCCTGTCTTTTCTAAACTCACTTTGCTTGCACAGAGTTCAATTAAACACAGGATTCTAAATAAAAATACTTTGACAAAAGTATCACTGCTTTAATTAGGAGATGTGCCAATCAAGAGAGGAAAAAAGGGCGGAAGTTGGTGAAAATGAGATTTAATTAGCATTTCTATAGTTTACTTAACAGTATGCAGGGAGCTAAAGTCCCTGGAAAGTGAGTCATCCCCCAACAAAATTGTATTTGTTCACAGCAAGCCACAAACAAGACAACAAGAAATGATCACATCTCACAAGATTACAAAAAAAAAATGCAAAAAATTTAAATGAACTATTTCAAGAAATCATGAAACTCAACATTGGATCATTTAAAAAGTTACACAGCAACTACAGGCAGGCCTATTAAGTTACAATTTCCAAATTGAGACATAGCTATTAACCCCTGGTGCCTTCTTACCTGTATGAGTTCTTTTGTGGATCTTTAGATTTTCTGAACGTGCAAATATTTTCCCACATCCAGGGAACGGACATGGAAAAGGTTTTTCTCCAGTATGCACCCTTATATGATTAACCAGTTTGTATTTTGCTTTGAAGGATTTGCCTCCCCTGGGACATTCCTCCCAGTAACAAATGTGATTAGTTTGTTCTGGTCCCCCAACATGTTCCATTGTCATGTGTGTAACCAGTTCATGCATACTACTAAATGTCCTGTCGCAGGTTTTCTGTGGGCGATTCATCGGTGATTCCTCCATCCACTTGCATGATAATTCTTGCTTGATAGGTTGCCTCATATATCTAAAAAATGCCCCTGGGCCATGATGAGCAGCTACATTCATGCTCATATTCATGTGGTTGTAGTTGTGGAACTGGGCAGCTGCATAATGATCAGTCCTAGGGCTGGGCACCGCTCTGTAAGGATCTGGACGTCCAAAAATATCACCTCTGAGACCTAAATGCATTTGTCCATTTACCACATGTCCATTGGGTGAAGTGTGGCTGGAGCTTTGTTCGTGAAGTCCTGGGAAGATCAGGTGTCCTGGGGGTTCAGCGATTCCAGGGGGGCCGTGGCTGGCGAAAAGTCCATGCTGACCACCTGGAGAGGCGGCATCCCCAATTCCAGAATTCCGATTTCGGAAAAGAAAATCTCTTGTGGAGTTAAAGGCAGCGCCGCCATAAGATGGCACCTGCCCAGCATGGTGCCCAAGCGCGTTGGCATATCCGGATGCCTGCGGGGTAAAAGCTGAGCTCTGGCTTGAGGAGAGATCATGACTGGCTGGACTGAGCTTAAAAGCTGCAGCGTGTGAAGGTTCAGCAAAAGGATTAAGCCCCATGCCAGCATCTCGGTTGGACATTTCATGATGTCGAGATGTCCCAAACCCACCAACTCCCAGGGTGGGAAACTGAGGTCCTCCATCTAGAAGCATCGTCATGAATGAACCTGAGCAGCGTGCAGACCCAGATGAATGGTCAGCACAGGATGCAGTTCATGCAGAAGCAATGATAACAAAAATAAGTTTTGCTTTTATTCCTTTTGCTTGTTGGAAATCCAGGAAACAGTTCACCCTCTCCAACAGAGTAATGTCCTTGGACTGATAAAGTCAATCACTCACTCCTCACACATAAACCAACTCAGGAGGCAGTCTGAATTGCACCAATAGAAACTCAGCTGGGGGAGTGTCATTCGAGCCCAGCCCCAGGCACCCATTTGCCTGTGAACTCTTGATTGACAGAGTTTAGCATTGAATATGGCAGCTTCACTAATATCTATTCCCTGATTGGTCTACTCAGGTTTAGTATTTGCAGGTAAGTTTAACCCCTTTAGTGCTGCAAATTAATTGCAATGCATAGAAAAGATACATGTGGCAGCATCATCCAGCACTGCATGTGTTAATAGATTACGAAGAGCCCAAATATTTATCCGAAAGATCCCTAAATTAAGGATGCCTCTAACCACCTTCCTAAACATCATAAGCCAGTGATCATTCTTCACTCCGTTATCTTACATTCATCCTGTTTAAGACCCTGAAACCTTCCCCATAAATGCTACACATAGGGGTTTAGCAATGCACAGATAGAAGGGAATGTTCCAAGCCTTTGTCTCTGTATTCTTTGTAGCTTTTATTTGTGCTGTATACTAGCTCTGTGCTTATCTATGCATTCGCTTATTGCAGTATGCTGTCCCTTTAAAATTTGCAGTCGTGGCTACAAGAAAACAACGTGTATTCTGATAAATCCCCCATGTGTTGCTGTGTAGAAATTTAACACTCCTTAATTATTCTGTCCTTGCTTGCTTATTTATTATAAATTTTATTATTGACCTTAAAAATCTATAAAATGTTTAATATGTTGTTCATTTATTATTTTAATTGATTTTTTTTTATCTTTTATGGCTGTGGATTTTCCTATATTTCTATCCCTCCCCCCTTCTCTCACTAGTGACAAAAAGGAATAAACAGTTAAATTGCTTGGATGGAAACAAAAGAAGAAGGAGACTTTAAGGGAGAATCCCTGTTGTGTGTGCTCTGGGTTAGGATTTCTAAACTTCCCAGTGCAGTTTAATGCAGAAAACACATATGAGCACATAAGACCTTCATCATATAGGCTGCACTAAGACACCAAGAAAAGTTTTGTTTTTTTTTACAAAAAAATGCATTCGTCTAGTGATGATTATAAGCTTTAGACAGCTCTATAAATTCCGTTCCTTTCTGTATGGGAAAGCATTTGCAAAGAACTATAGGGAGTAAGATTGGGAATAAAAGAGAGGGAGAAAGATGGCCGTAATTGTAATATCCTGAGATTTGCTGAGCCCAAAAGTCTGTCTATTGAGCCACTTTCACAGGATTGTCGCTGTCTCTCTGCAGGAAACATAAAATCTGATCAAGTTCAGAGACGCATTGAGAGACTGCTTCAAGCAGTGCTTTATAACTGCAGTCTTTTCACATCCTTCCCCCCAATCAGCCCCAGGAAAGAGTTCGCATTCTTTATTTTAGAGTTTTGCAAAAAAAAAAAAAAAAACTCCACCCCTATAAAAATCAGCTTCACTAGTAATGCCATGTCCCATCAAAACCAATCAAAATTCATGCTACACATCCAACAGGAACACACTAAAAGTTGAAAGGTGAGTCCCTCTTGTCTTAAATCATTGCTTCTTAAACTGTGGAGCTTAAACCTAGTTTACTGTGTGTGTTTGTTAGACCTCACTGTGGTACAGCATGTCTACAAGGGTAAGGCAAAGTTGTGGAGAGATCACTGATCTTATGCTTGGAGCTGCACGAGAGGCTGCATTTGTAGCTGCTATGCCTGGGAACTTGGGCTGGTTTATTTGATGGACGCAAAGCTTATCCCAATGCAGTAGTAGGCTTTGATGTTCCTTTGGTGAATGCACTACATTTCAAATGCCCTCCTAGTCACTGAAAGTCCTATAGAAAGCAGCAAAGGTTTATGGTGATTCTCTTGTTCTTTCATAGGTGTCAGCAAAGTTTTTCAGACCTATCCCCCCTTTCATTAGTTTATTGGCCTGTTCCAAAGCAAATTGCTGATTTTCGTTACCTGTTTATGTGACTGTGTACATGCAGGACATTGTCCCAATAAGATAATTCATTAGCTCAGGCATATGTTGACTTGTTTCTGTGACAAAAAGGACATAATTTAATTAGACCATCAAGTGAGAAGCCGTTGTGAAGTGTCTGTGAAGTTGCCGACTTGAAACCACTGTGGATAAATGACCTTTAATGTTCCAGAGGCCTCAGCAGTGGTCCTCCTGTGTTTTTTTTTTCTGCTTCTCTTTTTTGACACTTTTTTAATACTACATTTTTACTTTCAAGTTTAAAAGAGAAGAAAAAAAGACCTATAGCTGGAGAAAGGGGGGTTTGTGACACTTCACTTTAAGCTGTAGGATCTTCCTTTTTTTTAAGGTAAATCCATCCAGATGTGTGAAAGTCTTTACTGTAAAAATAAACACTCGTTGAATATAAAATGCACGCTGTACTGTTTAACCTTTTGCCAGACCTCAGAGGGTGGATAATATATCTCTTTAAGAAGCACACATTAAGTGGCGTGCTCTGCCACGATAATTCAAGTGTTAAATATAATATATACTGTTGTCTTAAGACATCATTTCCAATGCAACAGCTCAAAAGCAACATTGTAACAAAAATCTCAAAAATAACAAAATAATCATAGTAAAATAACATTGTGTAAAAATGTGTGTTGCATCGTAAAAGACATATGTATATTTGTGTGTGTGTGACAATGCATGTTTGTGTAAGTATATGTGGCTTTTACTATGCTACGTACACTTTAGGCAATTTTATTATATTATGATTATTTTATTGCATTATTATGCATGAACTATACCACTTTAGCAATAAGTCACTCGCAGTCCCTTGTATTCTTGTATTCTTTATCAGCATTTAATGAATCACCGTGACAGCCGCACATTTAATATTTATACGTTGGAGATATTTATTAATATAGTTTATAGAATTATGTCATGTTGATGTTGTCAAGGGGAGAAAAAAAATAGGAAAGATGTTAACCCATCACACCTCTATATTTTATACATTGTACAGATTCATTGGATCTTCTTGCATTGATGAAATGTGATTTAAAAAGAAATAGGTTAATAAAACAATGTAATGATTATAGATAAATAGATAGATAGATAGATAGATAGATAGATCATCTTTTGTTATTTTCTCAATTTGGAAATCTAATGCTGATACGATTCACGTGATCCAAGACGCATTTTAAATCTTAAATTGAAATCCATCGACTGGGTTATATATGGCTTGTTCATTTGTAAACATATTGTGGTTGCAGAATAATTGAAGCCAAACTAGGGGCAAATGAGACATTTTCATTGTTCGTGTCAATCAATGCAGTATAATCACATGTACACTTGAACTTCGAAGGGATGCATTGAAGTAAACAGGGCCTTGGGTGGGAAGAGAAAAGGAGCAGAATGACTCTGTTGAAGAAACTTCATCTTACAAAGAAGCCAGGACATCCGCACAGAATGTAGACATTTGCTCGATAGTTCAGGCTCATTCACTGTCTTTGGGCCAACCTATCTATGGGAAGAGAGAGAGACAGATGCAAGGTATTAGTCAACCACAAGATAAGCTTCTAGCAACAAGGGTAGGTTGTGAAATTACCACATAAAGATTAAGCTCTTCCAAGGAACTGGAATAACAATGATAATATGCCCGTCTCATAGAACATAGCTGCTGATTAGTGTTTTTGTGATCTGGGTACTGTTGATGTTAAACCGAGACAGACTGTTAGGCCTCCTGATGTATTCACTCCCCTCGAAAAATCTATTACTTTGGTAAATAACATTATTTCGAGCATTACGAGTCATCTTATGTTTAATGCCCAATAATAAAAAGCACCACATTTGTGAGAAAGCAAAAAATTGCAGTTAATTCACCAAGATACAATCTTCTTGTGAGGTGGGGAATGCATCAGTTGGATTAAGAAGAGGAAAAAAAAAACTTCAATCATAATATCTGCTATGGACTCTAAAAGGCAGAGTGTCCTCCCCCATGACTGACATCTGTTGTCTGTTTAAGGTGGAAATATTGAAATATATCTCCGTTTTAGAAGTACAGAACACACATTTGGGCTAAAAAAAGACATTTACAATATATCTTGTTGTAATGAGAACAAATGTTCTAGTTAACATTAAACTAAATAGCAGAGTCACTGGCATATTAGCGTGAATATTAAAGGCTTACGCTTCTGGGCTCAACATCTTAAATCCATCTAATGTGCTTTGTCTTTTAGGTAGACAATCCAGGCTCTCAGTCTGGGAGTATATTAGGCCTGTTTCAGTTCACTTGTATGTTCTGCTCACACTGTGAATCCCAGGAGAAGACACGTTTTATTTGCTCTTATCAAAAAAGGAAATGTTTTTTTCTATAAAGTTTTGAAATAAACACAATTTTACCGACGCGACCTTCTGGTTGGAGTCAAGTTCTGGGTGTGACATGGCTTCCACACACGTCTACTCGTAAACAACAAGCTCTAAAGCTGGTTTGCTCTTGTTTAGTTGTTGCTTGTGTCTGTGGTAACTTTAGCTGACGAGTAAAAGAAAGTTGAGAATATCTCAATCAGTGATGAGGTGACCTGTGACCTGGAGGGTGCTTTTTATTGTCCTCTTTCTTTTGAGGGGGGACACACAGTTTATTGACCCATTCAATGTAACTTTGCCCTGAGGGGAAACCACAAGCACCAAACTACTTGAAGATATGAGGGCTGTGTCTAGTGTCTCTGTGACCAACATTATCACTAGTTCTACCAAATGTCCATAGACATTCCTGTTGAGATTATCTTGTTGTCTTGTTTAGGATGCGTATGCCTATTCTGTGTGTATTTTCACATATACAGGAATACGAGCTAGATACATATATAGACAGAGAGAAAGATAGGTAGATAGATGTGCTTAACAGAATAGTATATTGCCAATCTGTATACAAGTATACAAAAAAGATGGCTTTGATGGAATCCTCATTATCATATAGACGCAAGATGTTATTTGATATAAAGGAAAACACTAAGACTAACACAAAGTTAAAATATTTTTTTGCACTCTTTGTGTCTTGATACTTATTTCATCATACTTACATTTTTGCCTTTTTCTTTTTGTATCACCATTAACTAACAGCTTTAACCCTATCATAAATGGACGCTGTTAGGAACGAAATATCGGCCCCGTGTTCTATATAAAAAGGAATGAGTAGTATACATGTGTTTGCGTAGTCTATCTTTATAGATCTATATGTTTGGAATTTTATACATAATACATCTTTGATGTATGATTGATGTTAAAAAATAATAAGATGTCTGATTCTAGGAAACCATTTATCTATCTTGCATCTTGGTGCCGTGTGGAAATAACATGTCAGTAACTAACCAAAGAACAAGGTATGAGAAAACTGAAGTTAACGTCCATAAAAAGAGAAAAACACAGACTTCGCCATAGCTGCATCAATTACATCTGTAAAGCAAATGTCAATGAGTAACCAGTCATATCAATTAAAAAAAAAAATCCAAAAATAATGACCAGATTCTTGCATATGTGCATGCATTGACATTAAACAATAGTAGAAACCATTTTAAATTTTTTTTATGCTTCAAAAACATAAAAATATTTCATTACTGATAATTCAAAAACTTTGCCAACAACATCTATCAAATTACCATAATACCACCATAGCATTATTAATGGAATCCATGCACAGGAATGATAAAATATAAAAAAAATAGATGTGGGATGGTGACAAAATGCCAAATGTTTGCCCAGGTGGGGGCACCCTGGATGTACTGACTGAAAATACTTAACAAAGGTTAATTAATTGGTCTTATGTCACAAGTTGTATATAAAGCTGGCTTTAGGGTTGGTAGTACAATGTACCCTATAACATAGGTGACATAGTATTTGTCCACCCATGGACAGGCTGGGGAAAGAATATAAGGGTGTTTCATGAATATAGTGAAATACTGTGGATCATTGACTTCTCCTTTATTAGTCACATCTGATTATACTATTAGTGAAAACCTGCATAAGCTTTTTGTTAAGAAGGCCAGAAAATGTGTAGCGTTGCTGACATTACCTCTTAAAATGCATCAGTCATCACTTATCACATTCAATCACAATAATCTCAAAATTTCCGGTTCAAAAATTATATCCTTACATTTTTTTTTAGAAACAGGAAGGTTTTTCCATGAAAATCTCAGTATAAAACAGAACAAAATATGAATTTTCATGAATGGTGTTTTTACAGAAATATCTCAAATTTGAAAAATATTGGACCGTTCATATAACCACTTGAAATTTTTCTATATCTATGCCAACCTTTATTGATTTTGTTCTTTAGAGCTACTGTATCTCAATATCTAGACATCATATATAAATGCGGGTTATTGCATTCTTTGTACAGTGCTACTGAATTTGTTGACACTATATAGCTCAAGAAATAAATAGAGTAGTTTATGCTTTCATACTGTTAGGATGAACATAGACTCTCTAAAGTGGGATGGCATGATTGATGTCCTTTTATGGGTTGTCTCAATGTATAGTACACCTATGGTCTATGTACATTATATTTCACCGATGTGATTTATCATTATGTGCAATTTTATTTCCATTACCATATGGGATACAATGGAATTGGGGGAAAAAAAAAACAAGTATCAACTGATTTTGACACATTATACATATTTTTCTTTATTTTCCTCAAGATATTCGGTGCAACACAAACAATTGAAAATATGCAATGTTTGTTAAACAGAGTGGTGCTTTCCAACCAAAATATGTCAAGTCATATCATAATTCTCAATTCTTGTGGCTCACTTCCACTCCATGTGAGCAGGTTACTGGTAGAAAATGACTTAGTCTCGAACATAGACAATCTCGCGGGTCCCATGAGCAATTGAGGTCTCCTTTGGACCATGTGGTAAGCCGCCTGATTGTGCGCATGAAAGATTGAAATCCCCCAGGAAAACATGCTAAGTCCCTCCATCAAGATAAGTACAAGACTTGTGCCAGAGTCTTGGCTTTTGTGCTACTAAAACCGTCACTGTTCTTTCATGGGTGTAGAGATCCCCTTGGTCCATTGTCAGCTAAAAAACTTGTTTGTGTCGGAAAACTTTTTAAGAAAGGCAGTGGGCAGCTTAATCTGCATTTAGTTTGCTGTTTAATACTTACTAGCTCAGATTTCTCAACTTTTTTTTTATTTCAGGTGCATGTTTTTGAACTTTTTAAAATTTATTTTAGATTTTGTGAACATATATTTACAATTAATTCCACAATATACAAAATATAGTGCTTGATCATACAGTACATGGAAGTAAAAAAAAACCCCAAAAACTAAGAAAAAATCCTATGCGAAACATGGAAAATGCATATTACATAGGCATGTTTCACACATATATGCACAGTTCCCATGCATATGCAATCCCTGGGGCAGAACCATAGGCCTCTCTACTTTTATTAGGGATAATTATTTTAAATAAGTGGAAATATCTTAAAATGTTAAAAAAAAAGTTTGATAGATTTAGAGAACATTCCAAGATTTGCAGGAAAAAATGTTGTTATACACACATAAAAAGGATAATATGATGTACACTAATGTAGTATAAGAATATGGGCAGTGTGTAGCTTATTTGATTTTTTTTTTTGTTTTTATACATTATTTTACAATTTTTTTTCTAATTCTTGCTTATTTTTTCACAAGTATAAAAAATAAAAGATTACTTAAGTCATGTGAATTAATATAAGAAAACTGCTTTACAGTGTCTCCATTTAAGCTAAAACACATTAAAGTAATTAGGCTTACAATGTAAAGTTTCTGAAAGGGAAAGAAATGGGAAAATTCTTTTTTTAACATTAGTTGACTGACACCTTTGCCCCCTTGTAAATCACAACAAAAGGAAAACCAGCAAAGTGGGTAACAGCAGGTAGCCTCTGGATCCAGTGCATATAAATGAACCTACCTAGCTAGTAGACTGTATACCTATTTAACCATTCTAAAGGCGAACAATTCACCTTTTGACTTTGTGAGCTTGATGAGAAGAAATTTAGTTAAGTCGTTAACATATGTTTATCTACCATGAAAGACACCTTTTAACTTGTAAAATTGTCTTAAAGTTTAATTAAAGCTCCAGTTCCCACATCTAATATACAAAACATTGCATTTGCTTGGATATTAAAACATAATGTATGTTCTGAAACTGAACCTAACTTGTATATTACATTTTATCCTCTTTATATATATATATATATATATATATATATATATATATATATATATATATTATTACATGTAGTATTTTTCCCTTACTTTTTGGTTGACGTCAACAAATGTGAATTTTTTTCGAGCAAAATACAGAAGTAGAAGGGCTTTAATTAGTCGCAACTCTCAATGACAACACTGGTCAATTAGTATTTGTCTAACTTTAATCCTGTTAGTCCCGTTATTATGTTCTTTAAATGTAGCCCAGATCATAAAACCTATTTCCTTTCAACACCTAAGACACTCTGACCTTCGCCTTGACCCAATGACCCCTTTAAAGAGATAGGGTGACATATTTGGAACTATCATGGCAGATCTGGTGTTTCTTTGTATTATGCTTCTATTTTTTTTAAGTCAAATACTTCCCATTAAATTCAGCTATTTTACTTCTTAGGATGCAATAGTGTATTGTGATATAGAAATCTATCTATCTATCTATCATCTATATATCTATCTATCTATTTATCTAATCTATTATCTATCTATCTATCTATCTATCTATCATCTATCTAATCTATTATCTATCTATCATCTATCTAATCTATTATCTATCTAATCTATTATCTATCTATCTATCTATCTATCTATCTATCTATCTACCTATCTATCTATTCTATTATCTATCTATCTATCTATCTATCTATCTATCTATTCTATTATCTATATATCTATCTAATATCTATCTAATCTATTATCTATCTATCATCTATCTAATCTATTATCTATCTATCTATCTATCTATCTATCTATCTATTCTATTATCTATCTATCTATCTATCTATCTATCTATCTAACTATATCTATTATCTAGCTATTATTGAACTAAAGAACTGTATTCATTAAAAAATAGAGCTTTCAAAATCCATAATGTGAAATGTTCCATTTTAGTCCTTGCAACTATAAGTTCTTTACAGGAAAGCTGATACTTCAAACAACGCACATGTTTTTGACACCAAAAATGAAATATAGTACTGATACAAAAAGCAATAATTGAAGCCACACTCTTCACCTTCTTTCTCCAAGAAACACAACACATTTTTCTCCAACATATTATACTCCTAGGATTACCTAACAAGAAGAATCAGATCCCCGAAGCGCCATTAAAAGTTCCACTGAGATCTCATACCTCATATTTGTTACATTTAAAAAAAAAAAAAAAATTAGTCGGTAACATCTAATTAGTCTTATTTTCTGAAAATAATTCAGTTTCTTTTTTCCCCCTCATCCAATTTAGGCTGTATTTAAAAAAAAAAAATGTCTCCAATTGATAATGCAGTCCACTGAGCGTTATTTTCTTGTATCGTGCGGCACTTTTCAAAGGCTAGTGTGATATATTTTAGAAAAGAGATCAAGCTGTGAAGGTTTGCGTGTCTTCTCTCCACTAAACTAAGCTCTTGTCAATCAAGGCAGCCCCTATCCAATCATCATGGCTCTTTCCTGAAAGCACATCATCCTGCTGTGCTTTTATACATCACACTGCAGTATGTTTTGATGCATTTTCGCTATCACTTTTAGGGCTGTGAATTAGGAGAACATAATACAGAAAACTGCTCTCCCAAACAGTTGCTTGCTCTGTGTTGGCCGTGATTTTGCATACATTGTCTCTAATATTCCAACACTAAACCCTGATAATGAAGTAAAGGGAAAACAATATGCGAGTTTACTTTGTATACATCTACCTGGAGATCAGGATCTCTTGATTTAGTGTGCACCCTGGTGGTGACAGGTATCAGTGTTCTCTGTGCAATAAGTTTGCTTGTTAGTTAACCCATACATCTCATTCAGTATGAGTTTCTTTATAAAAGCTGCTGCACATGTTGTATGGTACATAGCAGCACCTGTATAGCTATGACGCACATGAATTTAACAGTATGACAAATATTTGTATGCCACATATTATTGAAATACTAATATTCTATAGGGAATGCAATGATACTTCATACACTGGTATCATACATATTATAAACTATATACACTTTGAGTAGTAGTGTATACACTGTGATGGAGATTATTATATGGTGTGTAAACTAATACTACTATGCTACATGTTAATGGAGCACTTGCATCAAAATAGCAGTTATGCTATGGCATATATTATATACTCATAATATACCACCCCATATACCGCTATGTATAGTAGTATATGTATTGCTATGGTATATCTGTAGTACATATTACATAATAGTATAGTTCATAATTTTATCTTATGGTACATATTCTATACCCACCATACATTACCCAATATACTAATATGTATAGTAGTATATGTTTTCTTATAGTACAAATGACTGTAGTACATATGCTCACATAAGGCATATTATTATAGGTCATATACTTTTGTTATGGTACATGCTATATGGTGGTGCCTAGTGGTATGCATGCAGTGACTGAGCTTTTCTTATGGTGTGTGTACGGTAGTATATTTATTGTTAGTGTATACATTACCAATCTACATATTTTCTTAAGGACATTAGAATAGTTCAGATCACTCTGTTATGGTACATATTATATACCCACACCCCTTCTCTTCATCCAAATCCTTTCCCCATTCCTTTGGTTGAAATTGATGGACATATCTTTTTCAACCTTAGTAACTACTTAGCTATATGTGTATAGTTGCTGTGAGGTATATTGTTTTAGGGTATATACTGTTGTTCATGTTGTGCTATATAGCATAGTATTAAGGTATACATTTGTTATGATTATGGTTTGTTATATGGTGCATATTATATATGTGTGTGTGTCCGTGCCTTGGAGTGTGTACATGCTATGTGTCTGTGTTTGTGTGTATGTGGTACATAAACTGCTATTGTGTAGATTTTTATGACGTGTGGTAGTATACAGTATATACAGTAAACTACTATGGCACATAATATTTAGTCAAAAGTACCATACATACAGTTTGATGTTCCATATAATTTGGAGGGTACATATAGTACTGTGGTCAATGTTTTATGGTGGATAGTAATACTTATAGAAACTAATACAAACTAGTATACTATATATTAGTGAAAATCAGTATACTATATATTAGTGAAGACTAGTATATTACGGTATATATTAGTGAAGAATAGTACATATATTGGTTTAGCCCTATATAGTAGAATATATAGAGCTATGGTACATATATATATAGTATCACTAATCCTGCTCTAGTACTAACATATATTTCTATAATTATATATATTTATATTGAGTATGTAGGCAGTATAGTATGAAAAAAGCATTGGAAATGTACAAAGTTACAATATTTCTCACCAAATTCTACCTTTTAAGTTTATGGGTTATTTCTTCCTGACTTTATAGTAACTGTCCAACTTAACTACTAAAGTGTAGTTGTACAATTCAATGATTGAAGCCTTGTGGCAATGCCAGTTATGTACCACCAGGAACAAGTGGGTATCATATGTATCAGCTCAGCCTACCTTAAGTTTCTATGCGAAAGCAAGTTTTTAGGAATCTAAATACATCTATATCAATATCACCTTACCATGGAGTATTTATATAAAGATGAAATCTGTACTTTACACTGGTTTGGAACCAAATTATTTGGTGTTCTTGTCTGCCCCAGTGCTTCTGAAGACACATTTCTGAAGAAAGAAGGAAAGTTTAATAGTACTTGCATGAAATATAATCCCTAAAATAATAGGTTCTATTGATCTTGGAAATTGCCTGCTACCTCCTGCTAACACGTTGTTATCGTTCTTCTTACATATTCGATCGCATCACTTGCTGTTTTGTGGGCAATTTGGTTTCTATACCAGAAGGAGGGGGGTAAAAAAACAACTAGCTTTAGACTTCAGTGGCTATAATAGGAGATAGGCCAACATCGATGACAGGAGAGAATGCTGCAGCCTGTATGCTCTGAATCCTCAAGCCATGCATTTGCAAACAGAAGAGGTTTGAGTGGTGGCATACGCATCCCGCTCTTGTCAGGCAGTGACTGAAGATGCATGCCTCTGCAAATTTATCAATCAGTCTGCTATGGCCACTGTGATCTTTGCTACTCTGTAAAAATACAGAACAAAGGAGCCGAAAAAACTCACGTCCTGCTTCTCTCTACTCCTAGACTGGTCAAATTCTACTTCTCTAGTTCTTAAGGAACTAACCAGTTTCAACTTTAGGCTAAGGCCACACATAGTGAACACAGCTAAATCAAATGCTACAAAAAATGTTTGTGTTTTTCACAGTTTTTCATTTTTGCTTCCCCATCTCATATAAGGGCAGGGTTTACGCAAGGCTTTTCAAAAACACACACATGGTTTTGAAACTGCAGCTTTTCCGCACGTGTAGATCAGATTTTCAAAAAATCTCATTCACTTTGCCAGGATGGTAAAATGCAGCAATTTTTCTGCTGTATTTTCGCAACAGCCAAAAACACTGCATTTCCGCATCGTGTGGCCTCAGCTTAGGGGGCCTAAATCTTCTGACAAAACAAAATGCTTGGCACTTTCTGTTATTTAAACTCTAAGGCTGGCCAAAGACATAGGGATTTTTCTCATGTTTGAAAATTGTCCAGAATTTAGCAATTTTATAGGGAAAAAAAATATGCATTACCTTCAATAAGAAAAAGTAGCATGTTGTAATCTGTAGCTAGGATCTGCAGGGAAAAAATGTATCGAAATGATTGATTTGTTACTGTCATTGTATGAATTATTGGCACATGAATTATATAGAAGTAAACGATTTGTATTGCATTGGATTAGTTATATACGACTCCGACATGCTTAATGGGGGATCTCCAACAATATTTATAGTCTATTTTGATAACTGTTCCATAATTTCTAGCTTTGGCAGCATAAAGTGATTTGACAACATAAAGAAAAGCCCTTGATGCTCCCCCATCCTGACAAATAAGGAAGGTTACATTATATTCAAAATTTTTCTTAAGTTGCTGACGCTAACCTCTGTTGGTTCCTGTTGTTGATACTGCACTGACTGTATCGACATTTTTTGAAGATCACTATGGGTTAAACATCACTACAGTTAGCAGTGATTTACTGCCATACTTGTGGGATATGATGTCACTATAGAGGATACATCATCGTGGATACATCATGGTACTTGGTTCTAAATAGTGGAGCAATGGGAAGGTAATTTTGCTTTAGGTAACTGGTGAAGGAACCAGCAGATGTTCTGTCCACATTTGTAACATATAAACTATGTATTATTTCACTCTATGATGGCTAATAGAAGTGGCTGTAATGGAAAGGATATTTTATAAGTCGCTGACTATACTGGGACACATACAGTGATCTCCATGGCATAAACCTTGCTCATAACCTACACATTCCATTATTTGCCTTGTAGTTCAACCTCAACCTCATTTTAGAATACTTGGTAAGTAAATGGTGATTTAAAGTGTTGACTTTTTTGTCCTTTAAATGTGTAATGCCCACAGAGAAATACTTATTTGGGTTGGTTTGACACCTCTCCACACTCCAGCACTGGAACTCTATCATATTCACTGTACTAAAAACAGCAACCACCAGGAATCCCAAAATATTTCATTGGTCATATGTGCCAAATTAGCCAAATTTCAATTTGCTTTGAGAATATATACAATATTTTCAGGGTCATATTGTTAGTTGGGAACACAGTATAGACTATTCTTATTTTTTTTATTTATCCTTTTTATTGCCCTTTAAAACATTCCTCTGAAGAATTATTAATTTGCTCCTTAAATATAATACTGAAGTTATTTTTACTATTGTGGTCCAGTCACTGTGATTTTATTACTATATAATACTTTAGTAGTGATTTTTATGATAAGAAGTTGATTGAGACTTTTTTTACAACTCTTATGCCACAGAAACCTCAGTTTGACCACAAAGATACAAATCTAGGCCAAAAGTTTCACTGTCTTGATTTACAGTTACAAGTGGGAGAATGACTAATCCTGGTAAATAATGAACTGACTGGGGAAAAACTAAAATGATGACATCACCATTATTTATAATATTCCCACCATTAAAAACGTAGAGTTCATCTAGATCTATCAGTCTTCCATATGCATAACTAGATATTCTGGACAATAGCTATGTTTTTTCCAGAGCAATGGCAGCAGGATATTTCTCCCTTTTGATGTTGGTGGCCAGGTTTCACTCGACAGGAAGCCCAGTACTAGTTCCTTAAACTTAAAGTGCCTTCATGTTTGTGCAGGACTGAACTGGAAACTATGTCCACAGTGACATGATCAGGCCTTACCCTGTCTATACACCTTCAACAGCTGTCGTGTCGACTGTATACTCATTTAGATGACAGCTATTTGTAATGAGTTCCTCATACACCTTTGGATCAGCCAAGCATGCATGTGTTCTGAATGAGGCATTGCCACACACTAGTGGCAGCATATCTCCTCCCATGAGAATAAAGGATAAAGTATGTAGAAATTTTACATTTCCGATCCCTTCTTCCACAGACATATGCTGCTCAAATATTAGTTGAGCATTCTAAACACGTTGGTTAGTCACCAAAATTGTTGTGTTCGGCTGACCTAACAATATCTATGTCCACTTAGAAGGAATGTATCAAACGCTACTATTGAACACTGGGGGCAAGTTATTATTATTAAGTTAGTGCTTCAATTGTAGCAGGTTTCAGTGGCTTTTCTACTTTTTTATTCCTTGCACCAAATGTTTTAATATCTTGTAACATTTCTTTTTGTGATTTGCACCTATTGTGATTTCTTTCCACCAAAATTCCTGACTATGTAGACTTGGTTTACCTGGTACATAGATTGGAGCTTAATCATTACCTACGACTTTTTAAAAGTTTCAAAATTTTTGCATAAGCACACTCCAACTCCTTAGTGAACTCTGGCACCATCCCTCGTAGAGAATTGCAACAAATTTAGGAACCAGCATGAGACAGTTTGATTAAACCGTCACAAAAAATTACTCATTTAAAGTAAGCCAAGTCCAAAGAGTGTCTAAAATATGATAACTCACCCCCACTGAGTATAATAAGGAGCGTAAGTAGGGTGGACCATGACATATTCCCCTAAGGCCTGTCCCAGGTTGGTACAGAGGATCCTGAGTGACCATGAAAAAAATATTGAGTCAAAGAAACAGGGCCGCATGGAACAACAAGTAGTTACATTAGAGACACAGTGCATCATTTTTGGGGCAACACTCATTTTTTAGTTTGTGCTCAGAAGGTGTGTTTCAGCTATGGTGTACTTTTTCTTCATATACATCAATAATGTGGTTTTAGCTGCTCAAGTTGTCTGTGTTGCTTGCCATGCAAAATCTATTGCCCCAAGTAAGTGCAGGTAGTGAAATACATTCCATGCTAAATATAATGAATATCTGAGAGGATCCAGGACAAGACCACAGAGCTGTTACTCTGAGTATCAGACATGATCTTTCTAAGCTGTATACTATAGACAAACTATATAACTATATAATTTAAACTTTTTTTTTGTACTAGAAATGGCAAACAGATTCAATCTGATAAAACAGTAAACCAGACCACTTTTTTGTTCTCCTATGGAGAGTTAAAGCAGAGTAGAGAGTTTAAGTATTCACGCCTATAAGATAGGAGAATTTATTCAGCAGGTTTGAGGTTTACAGGAAATCTTGCTGACTCTCTTCCTAGAGAATCAATGGAGAAGAATGTTATATAAGGTTTGCTCATCTGGAGCTGTAACCAATAATAGCCAGTAAGACAGAAATACACTGAACCCGATAAAGCTTAATGCTGATTGGTTGCTAAGGATTATTACCCATTAATATGATAATAGACAATGAAAATGTAAAGCAGTTGTCAGTAGTGAACTAGGGTTTTATGAATGGATCTGTTGCCCTCCCCTTTCAGATTTGTTTTGGTTGCAAAGTCAACGTATGTTTTTAGTGTTATTTAAAAGTAATTTTATTATATTTTTTTAATATTTGGAATTTACTGAAATTTTCTGAGCAAGAAAATGGTATAGAAACCCTGAAACCATACAGCAAATGCCAGTTTAGACAAGATATATATATATATATATATATATATATATATATATATATATATATATATATATACTATTTACTATATATATATGTATGCATGGTATGTATAAATATATATATATATATATATATATATATATATGTATTGTATACATATATGTGATATATATACTGTATATATATATATATATATATATATATGTATTGTATACATATATGCGAAATATATACTGTATATATATATATATCTATATATATACATAATGTGTATTATAATTTATATTACATTATAATTTTTTTTTAGGAAGGGTAAATCACATGTATGGTATGACATGATGAGACTAGTATAACTAAAATTATACATAATCCTATATTTTTGCTGTTTGTTATTGTTTCAAATTATTTTATTATTAATTATTTTATTATTGTTATAATAATGCTCTCAATTTTACATATTCATTCTTTATGAAATCTACAACCAGTTTGTACTTTGTTCCATCAATCGCAAATTGCCAGATTGCCATGGCTAAAATAATAATAAATCAACATTTTAATAATTCATAATCAATATTTCTAAGGTTTTAAAGGATTTTTTTTTCTCCAGTTGTCACAGATTCAAATAGCATAGCAGCAAAGGCTCAAAATTGTGATATTTTGCTAAATATTATTATGTTTTTTCCACAATGCTTGATTTTTTAATTCTGCAGCTGAAATTATTTATTTTATCATTATAAAAATTGGGTGATGTAGTATTTGTGAGCACTTTGGATATGAAACAGTCAGTGATTTAACAAGTTCCATATAAAAAAAATGAAGCAGGGATCTAGTCTGCAATAAATGAAACCCAAAGCCAATGAGTGCCAGGACAAGCCTTGTTATGCCATAATTATTCACCTCATTTATTTCACACAAGGGTAATTAGTGAAATAGTTAACCATTTAGACTACTCCTATAAAAAAAAAAGTTCTAATATCACTTAAACATTTACATAACTTGATAACTTCATTTGTTTTGGGATTGTCAAAAAAAATTAAACTAAGTTTTAGCAAGTTATAAAACAATTTGCTTCAAGTCTTAAAGAGAGGGAAACAGCTTAAATATTAATTGGAAAAAAAAGCTCCCATCTGCATGTTGTTGATTTTGCCTTATTCCCCATATAAAACCTACCTTTTAATCAGCATTTCTGATGACTAGGCAAAATCTAGCTCTATAAACTCCATGCTGTGTATGCTGGGACAGAAAGTATATGGTTGCCATTTTACAAGTAGGAAGTAACCATTGGTGGTGCACTTTGATTAGGTGTGTATTATTCATTTACATGAATTCTTAAAAAAAGGTTTGTTTGAAGCTTGCAAATCACAGCAAGGATTCAAGGTGCATAAAACATTATGTGTGAGATGAGTGAAGCACTACTCCATCCAGGATTCCTTATCAGGGAAACAACTTTTAATGTACTGACTTGGAACTTATTTTCAAGTTCTACAAGTATGTTATATAATCCCGTACTCAATGTGTTTGATAATGCCTGCCTTTAAAAATATTCTTTATTTAAAAAATAAAATAAATGTAAACTTTTTATAAGAGAACACTGGTTTAATTAATATATATATATATATATATATATATATGATATACATTATTTTTCTTAATATTATTTTTATATATCTAATTGTTTTAAGTTTCTTTTATCTACAATATTAAATACATTCATAAAACCTTAGTTAGCATGAAATATTTTATTCTTTACGTTGACCCTTATGAAAAATATAATATTTTACATTTTAACAAATATGCAATATGTACTTTAAATTATATATTTTTTTTATTTTTTTTGGTATATATATTGATTTATATTTAAGAAAATATACAGAGAATGTAAAACCTAATCACTTGTATTTGATTATTTCTAGAACTTTTACAGCTTTTTCTTCTAAACAAGCTGATAAAATAGGAACTTTTTAATATATTACAAGTATACCATCATGCAAATATTTTTAAACTCTCCTATTATTATTTGCTTGATTTATTACAAATGATCGAGATGATTGTTTAACCTTTTGTCACCATATCTAGTTTCCTTTTATTACATAATCTCTTATTCTAGAATGAATACATCAGTTATTGCTTCATGATATTATTATTCCATCAGCTATAAAGCTATTTAAAAATAATAAAAAGGTGATAATAAAACAAACTTTAGTTTAATGAATAAAATTGGAACAATTATGCCTGTTCAATTAGAATTCTATTGCTTAAAGATTTTTATATGATTAATTATATTTTTAATAAGAAACATTACCATTTTTACAAATTTTCACATTACGTTTGCAAAAAAGTTTCTCAGAGAACACATGAGAAGACACTAAGACACAATTGTGGCTTTCTATCTTAAAACACATGTTGAAGAAGAAAAAGGGAAAGCCTTTTGCCCTTTAGCCTTTGTTGCCAAATAATGGTCTTTTCAGACTCCGTGCATTTTTATTGTTTGTAAAAACATTTTCAATTCTCAACTGGGCATTTTTAGACTGAATGCACCAGACGCCCTGACATAAGTCAAATGAATAAAAATGTATGAGCCAACTCTACAGACGTCTATAGTGAGGAGATCAAACATGCTTTCCTCTAAAAATGAAATCTAGAAATGTGTTTCTACGTCAATAGTCATCTGAGACAAATATTCATTTAACTTACTTTTATTAAACTCGCTTTGCTTTGATGTATGAAACCTTTTTCGTATGATTCGTATGATATATCCTTGATTTCATACTGCGTTTATACAATTGAAGTTTAATTTCTACACGAGTTCAGCATGGTCACTTTTCAACCTGTATTTCAGAAAAACTATAAATGGGTTATAAGAAAAGTCTTTTATACAACTGTCAGACATTCAAAGGTCATAAAACTTCCAAGATTCTGATTTTACCATTGACTTGATGCATAGTTAAATATACATTGGTATATATTGTAATTATTTGAGCATTATGTCAGCAGTAACATATATGGATATGTATATGGATGGATGGATGGATAGATAGATAGATAGATAGATAGATAGATAGATAGATAGATAGATAGATAGATAAGAGAGAAAAGAAGATAAATAGATTTAAAATAGATAGATAGACAGATGACAGATAAAGATGGGTTATAAAAAGTAAATAAATAAGTAGCTAGATAGATATTGGAATAGATATTAGATACATAGACAGACATGACAACGGTCTATAAATAGATGTTAGATGACAGATAGACAGATAGAGATAGATAGATAGATAGATAGATAGACAGACAGGCAGACATAAGGTATATCAATAGGTAGATAAAGAGATTTGACATAGATATCTTTCTATATTTGGAATAAAATATCTTGAATTGATGCATGTATAGAAAAAAAACTATTTTTTTATATAAATTATGTCAATTTTTCTGAGGCAATATATAATAATATATAACTGTGTTTGGGTCTGACATAAAATCTGGTTAACAGTGGGAATCGAAGTTTTCAAAATAGAAAGAAAATGATGACATGAAATTATTTAGCATTTAATCATTTTTCGCTTTTCCAATTCTCACCTCGCCACTTTTCACCTTCCATATACCCAAAACTTAACTATGGTGCTAATTACAGTTGATATCATACAATAATATATTGATAGGGAATTTAGATTGTGCACCCTATATGGGACAATGTTGACAGTATTTCTGTAAAACGCTGCAGAATATGATAGCGCTGTATATGTAAGCAAAATAAATGTATTTAGATTTTTGTTTCCATATATATATATATATATATATATATATATATATATGTTTGTGTATGTATGTGTGTTCATGTATGTATGTATTTACCCACATGTGTAAAGTATCTTTGTATATATGTATTTATGTGTTTATGAATTGATGGATGCATTCATGTGTTTCTCTGTATGTCTGTGTGTATTATGGCGAAAATAAAAGCTGTTAGCTAAGTATTCTTTTCAAATCATGTACAGAAATGTAAGGTATTCTATAATAAAGATATTTTATGGCTTGCTTTTTGCCTCATACAGGTAGAGATCGGCTTATTTAGATAAATAGCCTGATCAGAAATGTTTATAAATTATCCATTACATTTATCCATTGTACTCCATGATTTACATAGTATTTGTTGTACATGAATTTTGGATTTTTAGATTGTAATCTATGTTATCATTTTTAAAACATTCTATTACTGTCTTCTAATTTCAGTAATAACCCATATGAGATAGATAGATAGATAGATAGATAGATAATTATAGTTAGGAGAAAAATATAAGAACTGGATAGACATTACACTATAAAATGTGTTTCATATTGAAGTATATACCCATCTTCTTGATTGACTTTGAAATAGCTTATTTCTGTGAACTAAGTGTCAGACATCGGTATAAGTCGACCTCTACTAAGGAGTCGTCTACCCAGCATCATGGAGTCTTAAATCCCTGGCATTAAGAGTTTCATACCCTGGAGATTTAAGACACATTAATGTGTAATTAATTTAAATAACTTAAATACACATATTGTTTTTGTTTATAGGGTTTCTTATCTTCAGATAGTTTCATTGGCCTCAACATCTTTTGTATTTTTTCTTATTTTGCTTGGTTTCCTGTCTTATTTTAGTTAATTGATGTTATCATGCTAGGGGTGTAGTCATGGGCAAACTCAAGGTGGCAGTTTGATGGTTAAAATTTACCATTGGTTGGCCACCACTCTTCTGAAAAATTATGAAATTCATCACCATCATCGTCATCAACAGGAGAGGGGCAGTTCAATGGTTACCAGGCTCAGCTGGCAACCAATGAATGTTCCCTGTGGTGCCCAGGGGGAATAAGTGGTGAGTACAATTCTCAGTACTCACCTCTCTCAGGTCTCCTTGCTCCTTCTATGCTCCGGCCTTGCTCTAATGTAGTGTGTGTCAGTGCCAGGAGCACAGAGGAAGCTGGAAGTCCTAAGAGGGGTGAGTACTGAGAAACATACTCACTGCTCACTTTTCAGAATACAAGACATACAAAACTCTACTGGAGATGTTTGAAAGTCCTCTATTTGTAAGAACCATAGTAGTTGTCCAAAGGCGGAAACTTACAGCTACTAAAGTAAGCAAGGCTCAACTAGAGATGTTTAACAATCAACAATGCCAGCTGTTAGAGTGTCCATAGCATACTTAACTATGCTTCTACAGAATCCTGAATGACATAGAAATTGACCTTTCTATCCAAATTATTTTACACAAATATAAGTAAAATGGCAGACACTACTATGGCTTATATTAGTGGTTATTTTAAAGCACCTTTTACCCTTGTAGAAAACCAACATTATAAGAAACTCCTAAACTAAATACTCTCCATAGGACACTAGTTTATAGGGTGGTGTACAAGTGGTTCCCCTTTAAAAGAAAATCACTGACCAGTGCTGGATGGGTCCCTGTTATTTCTTGATCCCTCTTGACACAAAGAAAATGACCATTCAGCCAATCACTTGACTTATCAGTGACCCACTTCAACTGGCTGAGCAGCATATCTTTTGTCTCAAGGGGGACTTGCATTGGATGAATTGGTTCACAACGAACCAAATTCGACCCAAATATTCCAAATTGTTTGGTTTTTAAAGAAACCAAACAATTTAGGATTCATCTCAGATGAACTAAAATGGCCGTGACATTATTTGCGGTAAATTATTATTCTCTGGGGTCTCTTTAAAGCCCCGAGTATAATAGGTGTAGGCTCAAGGGAGGTGTAAAAATAAAAAAACATTTATACTCATCTTCTGTTACCTCCGGGGCATACAGAAGAGTGCCAGAGCCGGTGTGATGTCACATGCCCAAAGTAGGAAGACACAGATCGCTGGACGCCGCCTAAAAAAGTGAGGGAAGGCGTGTATAAATGTTCTTTATTTTTTCCCCTCCCTTGGGCCTACAACTATTATACTCTGGGGTCTGAAAATATCCCAGAGTATAATAATTTTTTTTTTTTTTTTTTTTTTATGCACACTTGAAAAAGGGCTTGTCCCGAAACGCGTTGTGTGTTTTATTGGATTAAAGACTACATTTATTCTGGACCAGCGTTCATCTGCCTCCTATTTTTTACCTGCATCTGGATTCTTCCACACGTGCTTCATACCACGGTTCCGAGGCTAGCAGCTGCTTCACAAGGTCCCAATGAAGATAATCTGATTCCACATGCCTACTAAGTTGTTGTGAGCTGATCACAACCCACCAAGGTGAGCAATTTGTATCAGTGTTCTGATATCTATCATCCTTTGGTTTTACACTATTAGCGCTCTGCACTGTTTTTTCTTTTTATTTCTTTCTACATATAATAATTTCACGTCCAGTTCTATCTGAACAAGTTTGGATCGAACTGGAGGATTGCTTTGTATGAACACCGGACAAAAGAAATCTTTAGAGGTTCACCCATCCTTAAGAGGGACCAAGAAGTATATACTGTTGGGTGACCCATGTAACATCAGAATGTGAGCAGCAGGAGATAAGTAGATGAGGTGAGCATTGCCTCTTTCATTTGTTTTACCCAGTCAAAGCCTTTAAAACAATGGTTATAACCCCTAAAGATTGTGGTCACTTTAAGAAGGCACAATACTCTAAGTGGCATCAATACTCAGATGAGGCAACCATGTTGGTTCCAATTTCACACAAGGTGAAAGCAAAGAAAAATGTGGTAACCTATTTGACAACTTGGGGGTCAATTTAACTTTCGCAGTCGCCAACTCTTGGTGAAGATGGTTAGAACATAAAGAAATTCTCACTTTAATACAATGGACTTACAACATGGTGCAAAATAAACAGTCTGACTACTACTAAGACATTCAACGTCCATCACTATCAGACCCTGGAACAACTACCCAGTATCTCTACTAACACAACATCTCATATGGTTGTGACTCCCACAGGCCCTTCGCATATCCTGCTTCTTCTCCAGACAGGGAGCATTCAGACTTATTGAGCCCTTCCACCTGGCGGCTAACCTAGCCTCATTAACTGAACATTTGTCTGCAGATCCACGTGAAACACCCAACTTTCCCTGACTTTTCCACTTCCACTCTGCTTTCCTAGGATGAAATACACACTTTGTTAAAAGTCTAGTGGCATACTTACACACCTTCTATATTTGACTCTTGTTTACCTCAGTTATAACCATGTTACTTTACATAGCTCAAATGACACATCCATCTTCCCTTATCTATCAAGGGGCTGCTGTTCACATTGCTCTAGGCCAGGGGTCGGCAACCCCTGGCACGCGTGCCAAGAGTGGCACGCGAGGCTTATTCCCCTGGCACGGCAGCGGAGTCCTCACCCAGCAGTTTCGATCAGACCAAACACGGCCGAAACGAAACTGCTGTTATTATACTGTGGGGTCTCTTCAGACCCCCAGTATAATAAGTGTAGAATTAGTAGAAGTGAATAAACATAAAAAACAATGATACTCACCTTGTTCCCTGCGCTACGCGGCAGCAGTGCGATCTGCCGGCACTTCTGACAGCTGACAGGGGTCACGTCCGGCGTCATGACGCATACGTCATTACGCGACGTGACCCCAGCGACCCAATCAGCGGTCGCTGACTACAGGCAGAAGCGCCGAAGAGAACAGAGCGGCTGCGGAGCGTGGAATGGTGAGTTCATTGTTTTTTTATGTTTGTCCCCTCTCTTGGTCCTGTACTTATTATACTCGGGGGTCTATGGGACCTAATACCGTGTGCGTGGACCGCTATGGGACCTAATACCGTGTGCGGGGACCACTATAGCGGTCCTTGCAAACGGTATTAGGTCCCATAGAGGTCCCGGCACATGGTATTAGGTCCCATAGAGGTCCCTGCACACGGTATTAAGTCCCATAGCGGCCCCTGCAGCATAATACTATGTGCAGGGACCACTATGGGACCTAATACTGTGTGCAGGGACCGCTATGGGACCTAATACCGTGTGCAGGGACCTCTATGGGACCTAATATGGGACCTAATACCGTGTGCAGGGACCGCTATGGGACCTAATATGGGACCTAATACTGTGTGCAGGGACCGCTATGAGACCTAATACTGTGTGCAGGGACCGCTATGGGACCTAATACCGTGTGCAGGGACCACTATGGGACCTAATACCGTGTGCAGGGACCGCTATGGGACCTAATATGGGACCTAATACCGTGTGCAGGGGCTGCTATGGGACCTAATACCGTGTGCGGGGACCGCTATGGGACCTAATACCGTGTGCGGGGACCACTATAGGACCTAATGCCGTGTGCAGGGGCCGCTATGGAACATAATACTGTGTGCAGGGACCGCTATGGGACCTAATACCGTGTGCAGGGACCTCTATGGGACCTAATACCGTGTGCAGGGACCTCTATGGGACCTAATACCGTGTGCAGGGACCTCTATGGGACCTAATACCGTGTGCAGGGACCGCTATGGGACCTGTGTTATGGTTTGTGGTATATGACTTTAGTTTAGGGGTCGTCAGACTTTCAATTATTGACCGGCACTCCGAGTACCTCAGCTTCGATTTTTTTTATTAAATTCGGCACGCCGAACAAAAAAGGTTGCCTACCCCTGCTCTAGGCCCTGTTCCTCTGAGCTTGTGAAAGAACTCAGTCTTTAGATTCTCCTCTATCTAAGCCTTGAGTCTTAATAGTGCTACTCCTGCCATCCCCTTCTCAAGATTTGTTCAGTTTTGTATGTCTCTCAACTGGATCAAAAAAATTCTATTTCAACAGAATGGATCAGAACAGATATCCATCAAAACCCTGACTAGACTGTTATATCCACCAATCACCCCTTGCTGGTTGCCAACACCCTAACAATATCTCCATAGCCCCAAAGTTAACCCCACCCAGGTTAACAATGTATTCAGTCTACACTGCTCCAGTGGCAGCCTAAATTGTACTACAAACCATACTTCACTACGACTAGTGTCCTAGCTTTTATAAGCGATCACTATGTTAGCACAACATCTGCTTCCAGTGAAATATCAGAACCATTATGCTTGAGAAGTTCACTACAATGTGTCACAAAACCCTCTGCACAGTTTTTCCACAGGCCCACATCATGCCCCCCAGCCACCAGACCACCAATGCTTCTGATTAGAGATGGGCCAATCTCCCAAGAATCGTTTTGTTTTGGGTCCCTGATTAATTTCGGGTCATACAAGTTTGGATAGAACCGGAAGTGAAATTATTATACTCTGGGGTCTCTTCAGACCCTAGAGTATAATAAGTAAAGGCCCAGGGGAGGTGTTAAAAAAAAAATTATACTCACCTTCCCCCACCTCTTTTTGGCCTCCTCGCAGCATCCGACACTCTCTCTCAGTTTTCTTGGTGATGTGATATGCCCGGGGTGACCTTTGAAGCATATATTTGGGCCTCAGCGGTCACAGTGTACCTCTGTGACCACTGTAGCCCAATTACAGGCCCCAGCTTTGACCCTGGGCACATGATGTCACCAGGAGAGCATCAGATGCTGCAAGGAGGCCCCAAGAGGGAAGGTGAGTATCAATCTTTTTTTATTTTTTTCACCTTCCCCTGGCCTTCCACCTATTATACTCTGGGGTCTTAAGATACCAGAGTATAATAATTTACTGCAATGCATGATGCGGCAACCATTTTAGCTAGTCTGAGACGAATCCCCAATTGTTTGATTTAATTAAAACCGAACAATTTGGACAAATCTAGGAAAATATCAGTTCGCCCATTTCTATTTCTGATGTTCAAACCTACTGTATACATTGCAGGATGTCAGCATGCTAGGCTCTTCTAAGGTGTTACAGGCTCATGTCTATGTGTTACACAGACCAGTGTCGCCTTCAGGAGGCATCACACATTAACTATCTGGTCTTCCCTACTGGCACCAAACTTCCCCATTTTATCTATGCCTTCCTCTACTCCCAGCACCTACATGTGAAGGTACGATTGTGTGGTACATTGGTGTCACCATGAATGTCTTTCCAATAAGGACCAGAATGTTCCTGGTCCTACTCACCATCTACACCTTCCCTCATTGTGGATGACAGCTAAGAAGACCGTCATTCCTGCAGCCAACCAATACAGCATATTGTGGTCTAAAAAATAAAGGCAAAAAAGCAACACATATCCTGAATACACAATTTCATTTATACAATACATTGGGCAATATAAGTATATTGGGCAAGGGTCTCAATTGAAGGGATTGGTCACACTACATTTATGTTTCCAATTGTGCTGGAAATAGCACATAAAGTATTGTGTTTAGAAGTTCTGCGCCAATATCTTGTGTCACTCACTTGTTTATTATCTTTTCTGTTTTCACTATTCTCCAGTCCCAACATAGTCACTTTATATGCTGTCTCCAGTACTATTGTAAAATTAGAAACAAGAATTATTTTTCAGTAATGGACCATTAATGTCCCATGCGTAGCTGTAGACACCGATCTAGTTAAAACACATCCCCCAACTAACTGTTTTGTAAACCACAAGCTAATACAGGCCTGCAGTTTACAAGACCACAGACAGAACACGTCTGCTTCTCAGCACAGGCGGCGCAGTGACGTCATAGCATCGTGCCGCCTGCACAGAGTCACAGACGTCCTGACAGCATTTAATGATATGCTTTACAGCATAGTCATGGCCATAGTCACCAATAGTCTTGAGCCAACTCATTGAATTCCATGGGAGAGTTTTACAGGCATGATCCATACAGAGAGGGAAGTAGATAAGCCATGACATCATCTATTGTCAGTAGTGGATTCAATGATGGGTGTTATATGAATATATATATATATATATATATATATATATATATATAAAGGTATTAACTGCTATTTTAATTTTGTATATTCTGTCTATGATATAAATGAGGTGACTGCTGCAAAGAAAACCCTTACAGAACTACCAACTGTCAATCTATTATTCGGCTTAATGGCCAGAGTGAAAATTGCAGCATATAGCACATAGGAAAAATATAGATACTGACAAGGAAAATTTAAAACAATTTATCAATTTCTTAAAACATATGTCTAATAAAAACATAATAATTAGTTTAAAAAGTAGATGATTTTCTTTTCCACATTCCCTTTAAGTCGCTGTATTTACAGTCATATGAAAAAGTTTGGGCACCCCTATTAATCTTAATCATTTTTAGTTCTAAATATTTGGGTGTTTGCAACAGCCATTTCAATTTGATATATCTAATAACTGATGGACACAGTAATATTTCAGGATTGAAATGAGGTTTATTGTACTAACAGAAAATGTGCAATATGCATTAAACCAAAATTTGACCGGTGCAAAAATTTGGGTACCCTTATCATTTTATTGATTTGAATACTCCTAACTACTTTTTACTGACTTACTGAAGCACAAAATTGGTTTTGTAACCTCACTGAGCTTTGAACTTCATAGCCAGGTGTATCCAATCATGAGAAAAGGTATTTAAGGTGGCCAATTGCAAGTTGTTCTCCTATTTGAATCTCCTCTGAAGAGTGGCATCATGGGCTCCTCAAAACAACTCTCAAATGATCTGAAAACAAAGATTGTTCAACATAGTTGTTCAGGGGAAGGATACAAAAAGTTGTCTCAGAGATTTAACCTGTCAGTTTCCACTGTGAGGAACATAGTAAGGAAATGGAAGACCACAGGGACAGTTCTTGTTAAGCCCAGAAGTGGCAGGCCAAGAAAAATATCAGAAAGGCAGAGAAGAAGAATGGTGAGAACAGTCAAGGACAATCCACAGACCACCTCCAAAGAGCTGCAGCATCATCTTGCTGCAGATGGTGTCACTGTGCATCGGTCAACAATACAGCACACTTTGCACAAGGAGAAGCTGTATGGGAGAGTGATGCGAAAGAAGCCGTTTCTGAAAGCACGCCACAAACAGAGTCGCCTGAGGTATGCAAAAGCACATTTGGACAAGCCAGCTTCATTTTGGAAGAAGGTCCTGTGGACTGATGAAACAAAGATTGAGTTGTTTGGTCATACAAAAATGCGTTATGCATGGCATCAAAAAAACACAGCATTCCAAGAAAAACACTTGCTACCCACTGTAAAATTTGGTGGAGGTTCCATCATGCTTTGGGGCTGTGTGGCCAATGCCGGCACCGGGAATCTTGTTAACATTGAGGGTCGCATGGATTCAACTCAGTATCAGCAGATTCTTGAGAATAATGTACAAGAATCAGTGACGAATTTGAAGTTATGCCGGGAATGGATATTTCAGCAAGACAATGATCCAAAACACAGCTCCAAATCTACTCAGGCATTCATGCAGAGGAACAATTACAATGTTCTGGAATGGCCATCCCAGTCCCCAGACCTGAATATCATTGAACATCTGTGGGATAATTTGATGCGGGCTGTCCATGCTCGGCGACCATCAAACTTAACTGAACTGGAATTGTTTTGTAAAGAGGAATGGTCAAAAATACCTTCATCCAGGATCCAGGAACTGATTAAAAGCTACAGGAAGCGACTAGAGGCTGTTATTTTTGCAAAAGGAGGATCTACTAAATATTAATGTCACTTTTCTGTTGAGGTGCCCATACTTTTGCACCGGTCAAATTTTGGTTTAATGCATATTGCACATTTTCTGGTAGTACAATAAACCTCATTTCAATCCTGAAATATTACTGTGTCCATCAGTTATTAGATATATGAAATTGAAATGGCTGTTGCAAACACCCAAATATTTAGAACTAAAAATGATTAAGATTAATAGGGGGTGCCCAAACTTTTTCATATGACTGTATTTGCATATTTGATAACCATTAATTGGTTACCATTTGTTAAAAAAAAGGTTATTTCTTGTGCACATTCCCTTTATGTCACTGTATTCATTTGAGTATTTGATAAAGTAAATAAGAATTCTATTCTTCCCTCTTCAACTCCAAAAAGTGGGTGTCAGGTGGGTGTAGGGTGAGACTTAACTTTTGTTGTTCATTTTCTTGTATGTCATTATACTGTTCAAAAACTAAAGAAAAAAATTTACAAAAATACAACACAATCTGTGTGCCAAGTGTCATTGAAAAGAAGCACACCAAACATTGCCAGCCATAGTATTCTTTCTATTTAGTGCCAGCCACTGTTTCTCCCACACAGCGTCTGTCAAGTTCTTTCTATTATTTAGACAATGCACAATGGTAACATTTGGGCACTATAAGAAGGGATTATTTATACACATATGCTGTTGTCAGGTGTGGTGTCAATCATGGCTGCCTGTATGGTGTTAATCATGGCTCCAAGTCTATATAGACCATTAGAGACAGAGTAACATGTATGTTTGTATTTTTTTTCTTTGTTATTTTCTTGGTGGGTAGGGTGTATATTTCCCAGACAACAATCATGGAAATTCCAAACTTTTAGTTTCTTGCACCTGCCACCAATGTATGAGGTTCTACTTAAATTCAATAGTACATCTTTCCCTCCCTTACTGTGGCTGTAGGCATCCAGAATTTTATCATTTAAGGTAGCTTCAACGCATGTAGTGTAAAACACTTCCCAAAAAATGATTTTAGGAATGTTAGAAACCATGTTCCACTAAACATATCATAACCTACTTAACGTCTCATTACTGGACCACAGTTGTATCATGTTACAGAAAAATGCTAAAAACTTCATTCTCAGTACGATCCGAGAGTCCACATTTATTCCTTCCCCACTTGATTATCTTTGAAATTGAGGTGTCCTTGTAGTACAAGGATGGCTGTTCATCAAAATACCCATATAATACCTGGTTTACTCTGCCTTCACCAGGTATAATCAGCAGTTTGACATACAGTAAGTACCAGGAGAAAGATTTGGGGCTGTAAGCTGATCACCACAGCGGACAGTTTTTACAAAAGGGATGTCATCAATGAGACAAGTAGTATAATGTTGTACCGTGTTAGCCATAGAAAGTAGTGGAAGAGTGAAGAAATGAGGCGATACCTTTTAGAGGCTGAGTATATTTGATAAGTAAGCTTTCGAGAGTGCTAGCTCTCTTCTTCAGACATGGTGTCATGTCTGAAAAAGAGAGCTAGCACTCTCAAAAGCTTACTTCCCTTTTAGAGGCTAACTGAGTATATTTGATAAGTAAGCTTTCGAGAGTGCTAGCTCTCTTCTTCAGCTTACTTATCAAATATACTCAGTTAGCCTCTAAAAAGTATCGCCTGATTTCTTCACTCTTCCATCAATGAGAGAACTCCTTTAACCTCTTAAAGCGTACATCAAATTCTAAAACCACTGTTCATAAATGAATAATTCAAGTAAATATAAAAAAAATTGTGATATATCTTAGTGAAGAAATATATTTCCTTCTCTACTTAGGCTGTTTTCCTTCTTCCTTCTAATAGTACCTGTATCCATATTCAGCCTCACACACAGAAGTCTATAGAGGGTGGCTGCTTCTGGCATTTTTACTGATTTATTGTCTCATTCTGTGCATTAGTAGAGTATTATCTTACTGGAAATAGTGAAGTTAAAAGTGTAATCTTAGTTACAATGTGTCGCAGCGTATGCGTGGCTTTTCCAGCAGCCTCCTCCTCTCCATACACTTCCATTTTAGGAGTAACATAACCTGTTAAATGGAGATAGAAGTGATGTTCGTTAATAAGATAAATTACAATTTTTTATAATCACCTGCACAATTCATTTAGAAAAAAATTTTTATTTATTTTTTTAATAATTCCAAAGCATTATCTATGCAATTCTGACAGGCAAGCTATTAGATCATGCCTAATAGGCAGATATGTATGGCAGACCTTGGGACCCCTGATCACCATGGAAACCCATTGGCTCCCCACAATAATGGGAAGCTCTGTCTGTAAAGCTCTTTGGATGCTGTGGTCGATCTTGACTTCAGAATTTAAAAGGTTAAACATTAACATCAATGGTTTAGCTGATTTTGGCTGTTACAGCAGAAGCCCAGCTGCCAGTCACAACCAGGAATCTGCTGTTGGTTGCGAAGCTTATGTTGACATTCTGGATGGCACGGTACGCAGGTACATCATGGTGTCTTAATGGGCTACTAAATAAAATATATATTTTTTTTAATAACAAGGTTGTACAATTTATCAATTATCAAATTTATGATTGGCTTTTGAATTCATTTTCAAAATGAAACTAATTTAATTATGAGAAAAAGTGGAGAAAATAGTCCTACTCATAAAAACACCCCTCTAAATACAAGTGTTTTGTGCAACATAATCGTATAAAACATCATTAATTTCCTTCCTTAATTCATTGTTTCTCTGTCTTACTCTTCAACATAATTACAGGTAATAAGTTCACATTCACCCTAAGCGAAGCTAAATTAGACATTTTAATAAAGAAAAAGGTGCAATAAATAAGAGTAAAAGAAAGCAGCTCTCAAGAAATAAAAGGTTAAGTTATTAAATTGGCCTTCCATTCCTGGGCTCATGAGAGACGTCTTTTGTATAATTGTAGAATTAAATGGAAAGTCAGAAACATTAGAACTAAAACCGTCTATTCTAAGATGTCACAGAAATTAGATTTGGAGCCGTCAACCACAAGTTTTATTTCTTACAAAATTTCTAATGTAAAACTTTTCATTAAAAAAATAGATGTTAAGTGTTATTTCATTTGCTCTATTATTATAAGAAATAAGTTGGATGTTGTACAAAGCAGCTAGTCCTGCTGCAGCGTAATGAGGGCTTATATCCACATATAATGTATTTTAGTTCAGAAATCAATAGTATCCCAAAAATATTTTTTTAATACATTCATTCAAGTCATTAAAAACACGTTAAAAAGTATCTGTATAAGGCTGGGTTCACACCAGCAATTGAAATCCATTCGGGGTTTCTGTCCCCGAACCCGCTTAAAAAATGCAAGCAGCAAGCAGAGCTTTTCTCTCTGCATTTTTTGCCCTTTTCGAGCGGAAACCCGGCGGACCCCATTATAGTCTATGGGGTCTGTGGGTTTCCTCGGGTAATCACTTTTTTAAGCAGATTAGTTTTCCGTTTGTGGGGTCCCTAAGCAGATCCCCCTGGACGGAAATCTGAACGCAGGCGTGAACCTAACGTAAGTCATGTATCCTGTGTGCAGAAGTGACTCAACTCCTGGCAGGTCAGGCTTGAACCTCCAGGTTTGAAGGTGCGCAATGATTTTCCACAACCACTCATGACAGTATACAGTCAGAACCAAAGATCTCCATGGTTATCATGAGATATTTTGTCTCTGGCTAAACCAGCTCTGCCTAAACCAGCTCTGCCTATAGCATTAATACAGCAGTTTTTGCCATCATCAGTCACTTCTGTATTAAAGGGAATCTGTCCCCAAAACCCAGCATACCAACACAGCCCCACAGATAGATAGTTAGGGTCAAAAGAATCAAATGGTGTTTTCCCCATGTGAATCTGTGCCTCCATTGGCAAGATATAGACGTTGTTAACATGAAAATGAGCTAAGCAGCAATGCCCTCCAAATATCTCATTTGCATATTCACAAAAATGGCAATATCTTGGCAATGGATGCACAGATTCATGGGGGAAATGTCTATGAAGCTATGAAATTAATGGGATCTATATGAATCACATCTGATAAACCAATTACAAAGCAGGTTAGAGAGCTTAAACGGAATTTGTCAGATCCAAAATGCCTCTGAAACTATGAAATGCAAATCAGCCTGGAAGCGCATTGGGTGGCGGAGGGTGATTTGCCTACAGAGATCTGTGAAACAGCAGAGGTTGAAGATGTCATTCACAACCACAGGGATGTCATTCAGCTGTGGTTCCAGAAGAGCGCTAAAGAACTGGCAGCTGTCTGCAGGTAAATCTGGCAAGTCAGGCCCACCTCTAATGCACTTGCAGGATGATTTGCAAATCCATAAAAATATTATTTTCTGTGCATTGCTTCAATGGTTTGTGGCCACAAAGGTATGTTTCTGCTCCTATTAAAGGCCTATACAAAGCACTATTAGACTCCATTTAAGAATTGGATGGATAGATAGATATTATAAATACTACCCTACAATAAGTTTGGATTTATATATAGTTTTTTGCTGTTGTTTTTTGTATGGTATGGTATGGGGTATGGAATTGAGTTTTTTTTTTTTTTTTACTGCATTTGTAACAGTAAACATTTACCGTGTACTTCTCTATAGAACCTTGAAATATGCCTGAAAAAATGCTTGTTTTGAATGTACAAAGAAAAAAGACATTTAATAATACCCTCAAAAAATGGCATTTATATGCCTATTCCAAGTTTGCGACCTATCAGGCAGCTGTTTTAGAGGGAGTCTGTTAGGGACTTAAAGAGTTTATACAGGGAAAAATGAAGCTCTGGAAGCACTGGATAAGCAATGTTACTAACATATAAGAAGGTCCCCTGGAGCCGCCAAGGTTTACATTTGAAGAGCATAGCTGGGGAGACTGGAAGCCTCATTCCTCTGCCTCCCCTGCTGACCTCCAACTCTCGGTCACATAACTAACTCTGCTCTACTCTATGTACCTACAGCAGGATTAGAGCTGAGTAAGTGATGTGATATAGACCAGGAAGGGGAAGCATCAAGCAGATGCAACCCTACTGCACTCTGCACATGTAATCATCATAATAATTTGTGTAGATAACATAACAGCAATAAGAGTACAAAGTATTTGGCACATGTAAGATTTACACTTTGAGGCAAAGTTCCTAGAGCTAGGGGGTATCCCTTCTGTTTTCACAGTCGTCACTCCCTGTCACTTATAGATTAAGCCAGTGACTTCTTGTGATGCATTAGCTGTTCCTTGGAACAACACAGACCAACTAAACTGAACAGACTCTGCATACTGACTCCCTGGAAAGGTGCAAAGTATGTTATTTTATACAGCCAGTTTTCTTTCTTATATTTTGTTCTCTACTCTTTTCTTTCAAAAGCTATAAGCTTTTTATTTTTTTTGTTCACCAAATTGTATGATGGCTTACAAGACAAACTGTACACTCTGGTGCCAGCCTGGAGTATCACTGGGTGATGCAGCTCTCATATGAGAAGATACTAATGGAGTATGAGGCAGGAGTCTTCTTGGTTGCAGCCCTGGGACCCTTTTGGTAGTCTGGACAGGTGGTGCTGCTGCAGGGATGCTGCTTCTTCCCTCAGAGTGAGCTGGTGGGCTGGCAGAACTGTCTCTATGTCCTGGGTTACCCAGTGCCAAGCTATGTGCTCCCTGGCAATGGCTAGAAGACGCCTCTTCTGCAGCCCATGTGGCTGTCCTCTCTCTTTTTTGTGCAGACCTTTCCCATAATTCCCCGCTCAGCCAATCAGTCCCTTTCTCTGATACTCCTCCCCCTGGAGTAAGGGGTGTAGAGAAATGTAATCCACTGTCCCTCAGCATAAAATGGCTGATGTCTGCTGTAATGGGTTCTGGCTTGACATTAACTGCAGCATCTGCTGTAAGCAAAGTTATCCTTGCAGGGGTTACATGTACATGTGGTATGTGTGGTGTGTACATGTTCTGTGTGTGTACATATTCTGTCTTGTGTCTGTGTATGTACATGGTCTGTGTATGTGTGTGTGTGTGTGTACATAGTCTGTCTTGCATGTTTGTGTGTGTGTATACATATGTTCTGTCTTGTCTGTGTGTACATGTTCTGTCTTGTGTGTGTGTGTGTGTGCGTGTGTGTGTAGTAATACAGATTCCCTACGGTATCCAAAACTTGAACCAGAATTTCAGCTATATTTGCTTTGCTATGCTATCAGTATTTACTGCAGTTTTGCATTACATTTGTCAGGATGATCAGCACTATATTTCCCAAGATTCTTGCTATATAAGTAAATGATGAAGGCCAGATGAAAACTGTAAGTTTAAAATTAATTTAAAACTCTTAGGCTATGTTCACATCTGCTCCGGCCTCTCTGTCGTTCATGTTCATTGATTAGAATGGCGTCCTCCATTTCAAAACTTAAAGAGGACCTTTCACGTCCTCTGGCACCCGTGGTATTATATACCACTAGAAAGCTGACAGTGCGGTTCCCGATGTGCACCCGGGTGCTGGAGATACACAGCTTCACACAGTATAATGTCCCATAGTGGCCTCTCCACACAGTATAATGTCCCTTAGTGGCACCTTCCCACAGTAAAATGTCCCATAATGGCCCCTCCAACAGTATAATGTCCCATAGTGGCCCCTCCACACAGTATAATGTCCCCTACAGTGTTTGGGGCAAATATTACAAAAATTTTAGGTTTGGCAGAATCCGGAATTTTTGGGGGATCACGACCCATGAACTATTATTGTACTCTGGTGTCTCTTCAGAACCCAGGGTATAATGTGCGAAGGCCCAGGTGGAGGTGAAAAAAAAAAATAAACTGTCTTACCTCTCCTGTGCTTAAGTGCTACTTTCTGCTGTATTCGACTATCTTCAATGACATCACAGATGTGGGTTATGTCGGCATCATTGTGCGTCATTGAAGCCAGCTGGACCCACAAGATTGACATGATTGAAGAGGGCCGAAGACAGCAGGGATTCTCATTGGAGCACAGGAGAGGTAAGTAAGATCTTTTTTTTCAGCTTCCCCGGGCCTCTGAACAGTATACTCTGGGGTCAGAAAAGACCCCAGAGTATAATAATAGCAGTGTGTCCTAGGGAAACTGCCAGGAATACCTCACGAGACGGATCTTAGAAGGTTTGTCCAACAAATAGCAAATACCGCTGCCGTACTTACCAAACCTTGTGCATTCCATATCATGTCCCTGTCAGCAAAGTCGTGATGCTGTTCAGTGTCAGCAATGTGATATGGGAAGCATGGGGCCCCCTGAAGGGCCACAGGGGAAGCTGGGATGGCCGTGGGCTGGAGTGGGGACCGGTAAGTAAATAGGGCCATTACCTGCTGTAGTAACTCCACCAGTTAATTGCCTATTTAAAAAACAAAAGCAGCAGGGGCCCACCAGACCCCCTATGGTCACGGGCCCCATAGCAGCTTCTATGGCGGTAGTTTCGACATTGGGTATGTCTTAGAATTTAGAGCCCCACTTGTAAACTTGCCCAGGGCCCCACTTTGTCTAAAACCGGCCCTGCAGGTTCTGTAGGGTATCCTGTACCACATTTGCCCACAGATGCTGTAGTTGGGTCTGTAAATTCTGGCCACTTGTTGGTTGCCAAAGCTGGTGTCCCAGCTGGTCCTATAAATGCTTGATTGGCAATAAATGTGGCAACTGGGCAGGCCAAGAAAGTGTTGCAATCTAGCAGAGACATTCCTAGGAAACGTTTGCTGTGTGTGGGCAAGCATTATCCTGCTCAAAAATGCCAGTTGGAAGCTCTGCCATGAAAGGCAACACATGTGGCCGCAGGATATCCTGTACATATGGCTGAGTTGTTAGTGCCCCTCATATCACTGCTAGATGGTGTTGTATGTGATGTGACCAGATCATTACACCAGCAGTTTGGACAGTTTGTTGCTACATATTAAAGGCACAGTAAAGTGCTCACCATAATTTCTATTAGAGCTGTTTCATACAATACTGCAGGATATGCCATAATTGCATGATAGTGGGTGTTTATCCCCATAAACTTAAGGTAAAAGGAGGGTGCTCTTGATCATGGCCTATTTCTTCGAAGTTTATGGAAGTTAATAAATCAAGCAAAAAACAAAGAGGCGAAAATATTTCCATTATATTCTATCTCTGTGTATGTTCCACTCCTAGTTTAGTCTTACAAACAGTGATGCAAAATACTTACCAGATAGTGACTATATGAAAGTGTATCTAGGCTAGGTTCACATCCATGTCAGAGGTTCCATTAAAAAAAAAGTCCTGTATGGTGGCATTTGTCTTTCAGTAAAATTACACCATAATGGATATCTGACAAATCCCATTATAGTCAATAGAATCTGTTATTCTCCATTGGTGTTCATCATTAGACAGATCCATCTTTACAATCCATTCCGCTTTTCTGTTCCTATGATGGGACAGAAAAACAAAATAAACAACCCGGATTTGAATCTTATACTATAATCAACATAAAATGATAAAAATGATTTCTATTTACAGAATATATTCTCCATTTATGTCTAAATCTATGCGTAATATCTGATCAGTGGGCGGACTGAGAAGGCGCTAAACAGATTGATATACAGTTTTGTGGGAAATATTCAGTATTATTTGAAACCTATTGCTACCCCTTAGTTTCCGTGCTTAGGTATTCATTCATTTATAATAACAGAGAAAGAAAACTGTTTTAAAAAAGTTTTAAGTAGCATTTTGTGATTTAACACATTTCCCTGTTATAAAAAAGAAAAATCATGCAAAAATAAAAATAACATAAAGTCCTATGTGTCACCAAAAAAAGAGGCAAAAATTATTTGAATAACCTACAGTGGTATGCAAAAGTTTGGACACCCCTGGTCAAAATGACTGTTATTGTGAACAGTTAAGCAAGTTGAAGATAAAATTATATTCAAAAGGCATAACATTAAAGATGATACGTTCTGAATGGTTAGTACCTAGTAGCACCCCTTTTTGACAAGTATTTCAGCTTGTAAACGCTTTTTGTAGCCAGCCAAGAGTCTTTCAATTCTTGTTTGAAGGATTTTTAACCATTGTTCCTTGAAAAAGTCTTCCAGTTCTGTGAGATTTCTGGGTCGTCTTGCATGCACTGCTCTTTTGAGGTCTAGCTACAGATTTTCAATGATCAGGGGACTGTGAGGGCCATGGTAAAACCTTCAGCTTGCGCCTTTTTAGGTAGTCTTTGGTGGATTTTGACGTATGTTTAGGATCATTATCCATTTGTAGAAGCCATCCTCTTTTCAATTTCAGCTTTTTATACAGATGGTGTTATGTTTGCTTCAAGAATTTGCTGAAATTTCATTGAATCCATTCTTCCCTCTACCTGAGAAATGTTCTCCATGCCATTGGCTGCAACACAACCCCAAAGTATGATTGATCCACCTCCATGCTTAATGGTTGGAGAGATGTTCTTTTCCTGAAATTCTGTGCCCTTTTTTCTCTCCAAACATACCTTTGATCATTGTGGCCAAAGAGGTCTATTTTAACCTCATTGGTCCACAGGACTCATTTCCAAAATGCATCAGGCTTGTTAAGATGTTCTTTTGCAAACTTCTGACAGTGAATTTTATGGTGAGGACGCAGGAGAGGTTTTCTTCTGATGACTCTTCCATGAAGGCCATTTTTGTGCTGGTATCACTGAACAGTAGAACAATGTACCACAACTACAGAGTCTGCTAAATCTTCCTGAAGGTCTTTTGCAGTCAAGCGGGGATCTGATTTGCCACTCCGGCAATCCTACGAGCAGTTGTCTCTGAAATTTTTCATGCTCTTCCAGGCCTTATCTTGACCTCCACTGTTCCTGGTAACTGCCATTTCTTAATTATATTTGGAACTGAAAAAAGGGCAACTTGAAAAAACTTTGCTATCTTCTTATAGCTGTCTCCTGCTTTGTGAGCCTCCACCATTTTTATTTTCAGAGTACTAGGTAGCTGTTTAGAAGAACCCATGGCTGCTTTTTTTGGCACAAGGTTAGAGGAGGCTGGGTATTTATAAAGCTGTAAAATTTGCATCACTTGGCTATTCCTAACAATGATAGTGAACAAGTCATAACCCTAACTGGCTAATTAAATTCTGACACCTTGGTCAAGTTATCTGAGCACACAAATCTATAAGGGTTCCCAAACGTTTGCAAGGTAGTCCTTTCCCTTTTTCGCTCTAAAATTGTACTCAAACATAATAATACAATGATATTGCTTAAAATTATAGACAAGTGTGTTTAAGCTTGAACTTTATGCATTTTAAAGATCATTTCATCTTCAACTTGCTTAACTGTTCACAATAACAGTGATTTCGACCAGGGGTGTTCAAACTATTGCATGCTACTGAAAATGAAAAAAATGTAGCCCTCAAAACCGCTTGTATGAAAAAACCCGAAAATGTGTCTGGTCCTGAACCAGTCCAGAAGTGGTCAAGGACTTATCTGTATGGTAACAGCATGCGCGTAGACTTTGAACAATGCCACATAAAAAAATCTGTAGATATTCCAGGTGCAGCTGAATGCAGTCTCTGTAAGCAATACCTTCACAAATCCCACAGAATCCATGAAACAAAAATTCAGTAACGATGTAAAATCTGGGCCACAGAAATGTAAAGTAGGTTCCTATGGTTAGTCTCAATAACTGATCTCAAACATGACTACATGCATAAAGTCTTAAAGGGGTTGCCCAATTAAATGCAACATCTGAATAAGCGCAACTAAAAAAAAATAATCATAATCAATCTTCAAAATGTGTACCATTCCAGTTTTGCAGCTTGATCCCCAACATTTTCAGTCATTGTTGGACTGGTAATATTCTGCTTGTGGTTAGGTGACTGCTTTAGCCAAATGACTGGCATCAATGGTTTATCTAGAAGAGAAGAGGCATTGCAAATAATATATATATAGACAAGCAGAGTGCTGGAAACAAATAACTCATTCTATACAATTCAAGACAAAGAACACATAAAGGGACTAAACAAAGAGTCCTACCACAAAATGATGTAATCCTACCAGTTCAGTAAGATTGTGTAAAGAGTAAAATGTGTGACAGAAGTACAGAAGTACATCAATGATGCAGGTATCAAATACATACCTATATTAAATTTGACTGGGGGATCATCCATCAGCAGGTTTGGGAGCCCTGCTAAGTAGGCTGGTCATGTGCCCTTTTTGTACAGGTCACGGCCAGTGATGGGCTGCAGAAGTCACCTGACCACAGATAAAATGTCACCACAATTGGTCCAGCAAGGACTGGTTACCAGCTCTGAAATGGGACGTATTTGAAAGATGAGTTATGTTTATTTTTTAGCTTCTACCATGTCCTGTCCATATTCTGTTGTTTTCATTTGGTCAAACAACAACTTTCACCTTACTTTTTATAAAAATGGCACACCTTCTGCTTTTAACTATTGATTGATTTATTTGTAGAAATAAATCAATCAATAAATGAATCCTTGAAAAACATGACATGCAGCCTCTCCTTTTTATATCCAGCCAAGGCAAAAATAAAAATAAAAAACAGCAACCACAGACTAATATTGTCAGGGTGGAACCCACCATGGTTATTGTCTCTTCCCAGTTAAAAATACAAGCTCAAGATCTGATAGTGTGTGGGGGAGGGGGATAAAAATGAAGAGGGCTAGTGTTAACCTTTTGGCTTGCTAACACTAATCCTCAGCCTTAGTCAATCAAACAACTCCATTACTAGGCTGACAATTTTATACATAAAAAAACACTTATTTATGTAGTCCACTGAATCCAATGGAGTCCACAGGGCCCTGGAAACTGAAATAAAAAAGACAAATATAGTATACAAACAAACAGAGGTTTGGTATCCAGGTTAAAATCAGTTTCTAAACTCAATTCAATATGTCCTTCTTTCTATTGCTCCACAACTAGGCTTTTGAGTGCAACTTCTTTAGCTTCTTCTTTCTCTGGTCAGGAATCTCCAGCTTTCTGAAATGGTGCCAATTAAGACTTAAGTGCCACTTTAGGTAAAATTTGCACATTTTCAAACAGTGGTAAAAAAGATAAGTCACTTTTTCACCTAAAACATGTGCCAAATTCACCAAATCACTCACGCAGCTCTCAAAAAAATGACAAAAACATAAACAAATGTCCCTCATGATACATTTTCCCCTATGACTAGACAGCCTTAAAATGCTCCATATTTATCACAGTGGCTCATGCTGGATGCTTAGACAGCTTAGTCTAAGTTTATACTAGAAATGGGCGAATCGACTCATACCAAGCCGGGTTGGACCTGAATATTCCAAATTGTTCAGTTTTTTACAAAACCGAATAAAAGGACATTAGTCTCAGGCAAACTAAAATGCTGCAACATTATACTCTGAGCCTCCACCTATTATACTTTGTGGTCTGAAGCAACCCCAGAGTATAATAATGTCACTTTTACACTGACATTTCAGCTCTGTTTGCCTTAGATCGGTTGCAGATGACCGTGGTGTGGGTCATTGTGCTCTCCGTGTATTTCAAGGAGAGCACACTGACCCATTCTTTTCTATGGGCCTGTATACACGACTGTGATTTCCGCCGTCCCGTCTGTGGGCCTACAGTCCAGGCCGCATCAGATTGGACATGTCCTATTCTTGTCCTATTTTGCATTTAATGAAAGGAGCCGCAGAAGCGCGGCCTGTGCACGGGCGGCAAATGGGGACATCCCCGTGTCCTCCGTGTGCAGCCCGTGCTTTTAAATCACGGCAGACCGGTCGTCTGCAACCGGCCTTAGAGAGCTAGAAACTGGATAGATTTCCAGGAGCCCTGACAGTGTTCTACACTATGTTTTGATCAAATTTAAGGTGTGGTTCATACCGAACTTGTTCAACCCGAAACAAATCTGGGACCCGAGCCATCCAAACCCAAGACGAAACAAATCCGGAGAGATTCACCCATCAATAGTTTATACCACATATAAGTCTCTAAGCCCTGCTCAATTTTACATTAAACCTCATCATTTGCAGACCACTTTTTTGAACAAATTAGGAAAGAAATTTGGTGTATTTAGTGTGGTAAATTTGACCCAATGTTGAAAAAATTATCTTAAAAGATCATGAATTTGAAGTACATTATTGACTATAGTACAGGCTACTTGTTCATTACTGCTATTTTGTTCTTTTATATTGTTATTCAACCTCAAGGATGTAGACCGCTCATATACACGTACACAGGTTGTGTTCTTGCTCAATGTATGTGTACATCACTAAATAGAAATATTTGCTCTAAGTATTGAACTGCGTATGCATAAAGAAAAAGGCGTATGTGAACCCTGGGTTTGTAGTTTTCAGCTGGGAGAAGATGTGCTCTGTTTGACCTGTACAGATCTGACTCTCTTTCTTCTTGGGACACATGTAAACAGATGCAATTCAGCCTCTGGATTGATTGGTGTCTTTGAACATGTCTGTGAACCATTTTAATGGATCATAAGATCAATTCACATATCATTAGCAATGTTATGCCGAGTCTGTTATAGAGTTGTTTTAAGTACATGCTATTAACTATTCATTTTTGGAGTAGTGGATATACCAGTAGCATGTATCTGTCCAGTCTATCCAACTGTTATTTTGCATGATATATTCAGGTGTTTGGCACAGTTGCCAGAAGAGTTGGGGAACAATAGTGCATCACTATAATTACAGATGGGCAGTGCTCTTTGGGTCTTTGCTGTTATATTAAAAACAATCAGAAAAGAAATTGTCTGTAACAATTTTACTGTTATTGTTCCCTGGTGGCTTGTTCTGATGAGGCTCTTTCAGGAGATGGTATTTTCATAATGAGATGCTATAGACTGACATTCCCCAATCAACCCTAAAAAGTAATATTGTAACGTATGTCATTTTCCTTCTGCATTCGATTGAATTCCAGCTATACTTGTACCCAACGTATGCCATCCCTTAACTCCTTCCCACCATTTCACTTAATAGTGCTTCATAATATCGAGGAGCTGAGCCTTCTCTATACACTGCAGGGGTTGGCTGTGCTATACAGCAGACACCCGCCACTGACGTCGACAATTGGTGACAGCATCAATTGCATCTTTTAACCACTTAATTGCGATATATAAGAAATATTGACACATGTGCACTGCCATATCAGATTGATCATAGCCCCCCTCACCAGAACATCGTAGGAGAAGTGGCAACCCATTGTCATGGATGTCCATTGTCCTATCAAGGGCTCCTCGTTTTGTCATTACATAGCTTATATTACACCCAGTATCAGAAATACAACTTATACTAAAGTTTCTGCTTGACTTTTTACATATTCTGTGTACAGAAATATTTCAGAATACTGTATGAGTGATCAAACTCTCTAGGGTTCATATCCCCTAGGGGACAAAACAAGAAAAAAATATGTATACAAATTAAAGGGCTGAAGCCACATGTTGCGGAAAAGCTGCGATTTTTTTGTTATTGCAGGCTTTGCTGAGGTCTTTTGAGCCAAAGTCAGGAATGGATTTAGAATGTAAAAGTGATTCCTTTATATTTCCCATTCCTGTTAACTCCACTCCTGACTTTGCCTAAATTAACGACAATAAGATAAGCAACAAAAAATGCAGCTTTTCCGCAATGTGCGGCCTCAACCTTAAAGAGCACCTGTCACCAGATTGTATTTATATTTATATATATATATTATTGTTATATAATTTTAGTTAGTATACTGCTTGGTAAAACATTAAATGGGTTATTCTGTATTCTGAGTAGGATAGCAACAAGTAATAATATATATATTAATAGAACTACTGTAACGTCTCTGCCTGTTCGGGTCTCTGCGCCACCCTCAGCTCGCACACTGCGGCGAAGGAGGTGTGTTCAGTTTTATTCCTTGCTTAAGGTTCTTGTTGCTCAGTCTGAACACTGTCCTAGACTATGTAATTGAATTTCAGCCATACCCGTCTCCTGCATCTTGCTTCTTCTGGCCTTAAATAGTTAATCTTGCCTGTGTGATTGACAGCCTGTCTACCAATCAAATGTGGGGCAGGTCCTGGACTTGCTATAAACAGGTCATCAGCTCACTGATGGTCGCTGGCTATTGAGATTCTGTCTTGTGACTTTGTCCCTGCTAACTCCTTTTATTGTAACGTCTCTGCCTGTTTTGGTCTCTGCGCCACCTTCCCCTTGCATAGTGTGGCGCAGGAGGTGTGTTCAGTTTGATTCCTTGCTTAAGGTTCTTGTTGCTCAGTCTGAACACTGTCCTAGACTAGGTAATTGAAATTCAGCCACACCCATCTCCTGTACCTTGTTTCTTCTGCTCCTCAAATAGTTAATCTTAGCCTTGCCATGAGTGAGCTGATGACCTGTTTATAGCAAGTCCAGGACCTGACACACACTTGATTGGTAGACAGGCTGTCAATCACACAGGCAAGGCTAAGATTAACTATTTGAGGAGCAGAAGAAACAAGGTACAGGAGACGGTGTGGCTGAAATTCAATTACATAGTCTAGGACAGTGTTCAGACTGAGCAACAAGAACCTTAAGCAAGGAATCAAACCGAACATGCCTCCTTTGCCGCAGAGGGTGACACAGAGACCCGAACAGGCAGAGACGTTACAACTAGTTCATTTCCTGCACTAATTTAGTAGTGTAGCTCTGGTCATTCCTGCCACTCTTTGCTTATGTGTCTGCAACAGAAATATAGCTGCATTCTGACATGATCATTATAGCCAATCACTGGCCTTAGTAGTCCCATATTGTACACCACTAAAGCCAGTCACATGTGTATGTGACAAAGCTATAGCTAGGCTTTCCTTCACCTGGGTCAAAGGTTTAGTTAACTGCCCATACTTTGTATCTAAATACATAAAAGTGTCTTGTTGGTGCGTCCCCTGAGAACCAGCACTTGGGGTACATGCTCTGATTTGCTCTTCCCAAACTGCAAGTTAGGAGAGACTGGTGGAGGCAACAGGAGCGGTAGCACTGAACAGCAAGGAAATAAACAGGAATATTTTGCCCAACCGAGAAAACCACTTTATGCCGAGGACACACATGACATACTCACAGTGCGTGAGGCGCTGCAAAGCCATTGGCAACTAGCCCACTGTGATGCACACAAATCCCATCCACACACCGCAGAATCTGAATACGCAGCACATCGATTATTGCTGTGCGTTCGGACATGGCTTGCAATGCAAAGGTTGAATTCTGGGCCAGAGACCTGGGAATCGCAGATGAAAGTCTCGAAAAAACAGCTGATTTTGGCTGTTTTTTTTTTTTTTTTTTGTCACGGGAGAGTCCTCTGCAAACACCCTTCAGTAGACCCATTCTGTGTGGCCTTGGCCTTAATGGAATTTTTGTGCGCTATGCTTGCAAATTTTTAGGCTTTTTTCATCTTTGGTACAGGAGGATCACACTGTTAACTACTGAGAGGTCTGAGTACACTATTCTTTTATGTAAGCATAATTCACGACTCTACTTGGACTTTTATAAAATGTATTTATTTATTAGGATTACTTATATAGCACCATCATATTCCACAGCGCTTTACAGACATTGACAGTCACTGTCCCATATAGGGCTCATAATCTATATTCCCTATCAGTATGTCTTTAGATGTACTTTAACATGCATAGAGGTGTATATAGCTCTGCCATCTGCAGTGGTATTGTAAAATGTGGTACAAAATTCAGTGGAAACCAAAAAGAAAATACAGTTAGAAAAATAAAATAATTGAAAATACAACAATTACAAAATCCTGTAGGAGATAGCCTAGCACAAATTTAACAATCTTACAGTTGTTAACCCTTTCACACACTGGTCTATACATTTATAGCATTGGCAGCGGGGAGTGAATGTGCACCACAGTAATTGTACAATGCTGGAACCCTGCGGATACGTAGCTATATTCTCCCTGTAATGGCCAGCACTGAAGAAAATCCTTATTCTGCCTATTTAACCATTTAGATGCCATGATCAATACTGATCTGAAGTGTAAACAAAGGAGGTGACTCCCTCGCCAGCTCCAGCATTGGGAATCCAGAGTCCTATTAGATGCTGGTGCATTTTATTATGCAATTTTTCTTGTTTTGCATTTGCAAACATATTGGAATGACATAATCATATATGTACTAAGATATAGTTATGCTAAAAAATAGAACCTTAAAAAATGATAAAAGATGTCCAGCAGCTGGAATGTGGAAAGGGAAAATGAAAAAAAAAATTTGCATCCATAAATCCAAGGCCAAAATTAGCAGTATCCTACAAAAATTAAAAGCCATATTTTTTCTTATTATTCTTTAGTGGCTGACTTTTTTTAATAAGAAAATCTTTCTATGCTTTATGTAAGGCAGCTATTAATACTGAGTCCAGCAATTTTCACTTGTTACTATTTTATTTTTTAGGCAAAATGGAACATTTCTCCTATTGTAGATTCACAATAGAACACTTGCATTTCCTGCATAGAAAATTATTGGTCTATTATCATGATACAATATAAACAATAGCGATCATCTGCAGAGAAACAAATGGAGGCACGTCTGATATTTCCATCTGTGGGAGAAAATCATTTTGTTACCATAGATGCACAGTGCCTTCCAAGGTTTGATCTTTGCAATTATAACTCCTGCAGTATCCTTTAACTTTATATTAAGGGCTTGTATGCTTTGGACAGACCTTGTGAGATTGTAGGCCCCCTTCAGACATGCTGAACAATGGGGGTCTTACTGCTGGAGGCCCTGCAATCATCTGTTATCTGCAGGGAACCTGCAATAGAAATGTTTGTTTTCCCTGCAGTGTCGTTGCAGGAAATAGGAAATCTAACTGGGCACCATTGAAATCAGTGGGCATCCACAGCATTTATTGGCTACAATCAGTGCCCAGCAGTTCTCCAGTGCCAAGAGCCACACTGGACGTATCAGTTGGATTTTGCTAATAAAAGAGAATAAGGCATACGGCAAGGGATTGTTTGAGGCAGAAAGCCTTTATAGAAGGATTCTGAACGTGCATATGTCTGGCTATATGTCTAGGTTCAGTGAATAAAACACATGAGGCTAGGCATCAAACAGCTCCTAGGGCTATATGTGTACTTATTCTTTAACTCTACATTGAGTTTATACTTTTTTCCTAAGATGTTATACATGTTTCAGTCTGAAACTAATTTAACTTAGCTCATCCCAGCAAAACCAGAGTTACTCATCTGCAGACAGCAATGTTTCAGGGTGTTTACTCCTCACCAGAACAGAGTAGGGTTACTGGATTGTTGGATGAGATGCCTTAGATGAAGCACAGGGGGTGTGCTGTTTCTCACTGAATAGACACAGCAGTGTATGGAGACTTATTAAGGCAATGTTCCATAGGAGAAATATTTAAATCAGCTTATACCAGTAAAACTTACTCTGTACAGATGAGGAGCAAACTCTGAAACAGTGCTGAATGGTAACTCTGCTTTTGGTAGTATAAGCTCATTTGAAAATTTTCCCATGGACCACAGCGAGAATATTAAGTCTCAGTACTCTCCAATGAGAACACTCCTACTAAAATTAAACAATTTTTGCTATGCAATTACAAATGTAAAATCTGTGCTGGAACTGCACTGTGTAGGCATAGTGGGGTAGATTTACTAATACTGTCAAGTATGTATATATGGCGGCTGCTCAGGGAGCTGATAGGCTGCCATAGCAGCCAGGCCTCCGCTATATTATACAGCAGACACCCGGCATTAATACCTACAATCAGTGCCCACACTGATCGTGAACATTAAGGCCTCTGGCACCTCGGTCAAACCTGACCGAGGTGCCATTTTGTTGTGGATTGCCAGCCTCCGGAACAAGACCCATGGGCCAGAGATCCATTGGCATGACAGCCGGGAGCCTACTGAAGATTCCCAGGTTTGTCTGGCATATGGTTCTATTGCAGACTGATCTATGCAGCCTTGGTATCTTGCAATGCATTGCACTATTGATAAGACCCCTGGGGTTCACTCCCCTTTCCCTAAAACACATATCAAAGTACATAAAAAACAAGTTAAACACATACACATTAGGTATCCCTGTGTCCAAAAATGTCTGGTCTACAAACTTATATAAATATTTTTCCCAGACAGTGAATGCCATAGCAGGAAAAATAATCAAAAGAGCCGAACCGCTGTTTTTTCACAGTTTCACCTCTCATAAAAATTTGAATAAAAAGAGATCAAAGCAATAGACATTTCCCAAACTGGTCTAACTAAAAAGTACATCTTTCTGCTGCAAAAAAAAAGACGCTTTATGTTTTTATGGCGACTCCAAGACATTTTTTTTTGCAAAGTTTTGGATTTTTTTAAGGGGTTAAAACATGAAAAAAAAAACTATATAAATTTGGCATCACCGGAATCATGCCAACCCATAGAATACAGGTGACATGCAATTTTGGCTGCACAGTGAACACTGTAAAAACAAAGCCTGTAATAATGTCACAGAAACGCAGATTTTGTCAAACCCCATTCTGAATTATTTTTCCAGCTTCCCAGTGCATCGTACAGAACATTAAATGGTAGCATTACAAAGTACAATTTGTCTCACAAACAATAAGCCCTCATATGGTTTTGTGAACGGGAAAAAAAGTTATGGGGTTTGACAGGCAGAGAATCAAAAATGGAAATCGAAAAATGTCTGCGACAGGATGGGGTTAAACTGTGCTAGATTTATCAAAGTGTATAATGCAGTTTGATAAATCTGTTGCATTATTAGACTGTCTAGTCTAACTTTACACCTCCTATTAGTTGGCTTAATTTACACAAGAAAATTACTCCAAAATGATACTTATATCATGCCCACCTTTCGTGAAGTTTTGTATACTAGTTGTAAAAGTGTCTAAAACACATCATAAATGTGATGCAATGCATGTTAGAATTCTAGTGCATTTTGCTTGATAAATCTCCCCCAGTGAGTATAGGGGCCAAGTGCTAAAAGGGATAACTGGGAGATTGTGGGGGGTCCATCTTGTGGCTGGCAGGAGTGGGTTAGGTTGTTTAGCTTTGGGGAAATATAACACCCTGGCTGAAGGGGAGAATCTAATATCCCTGTTATACACTAGTCAATTGTCCTATGATTATCTTTTTCTATAGTATAGGAGGACATGCAAACTCCATGCAAAAGTTGCCATTGAATTGGAACCTACAATATGGCTGATCATATTGCCACTGCTCCTCGCCAATTATTTTAACAAGGTATGCCCAGTACCAGGTATCTGGTAACTGGGCATTGCATTACAGTAATATTTTTATTAAAGAGGTTTTCTGGAATCAAGATATTGATGAATTATCATTGGGAAAGACCATCAATATCAGATTTTGGGCGTCCAACTCTCAGCACCCCTGCCATTCAACTGTTTGAAAGGGTTGTGGTGTTCAGACTAGTCAACCTATTAATTGTCTACTTTGGTCCTCCCACTCTATACAGATAATAGCAGCCATTCAGGATATTTTAGCCTTGTACTACTGAATGAGATGAAGCTGCAATATCCTGCACTGACGCTACTAGATGCCATGCAGGTGGCCATACTGTGATAAACAATAAATTCTCCTGAATGCTGTGGCCCCTTTAGACAAACTGATCTGATATTGATGACCTTTACTTGCATTAGGCTATCAATATCTTGATCCAAGAAAACTCCCTTAAAGTAGTCACCATTTTTTATTTACTAAAATCTGATCATTTTTATTTTTATTTTATTCTACTTTCTGTACATGATTATGGGGGCTGCCATCTTGTCTGAGTTTCTTTTTTGCTCTGTTATCAGCATTTAGTGATATGCTTTATATCAGGGTCATGGCAATAGGTAGCCATAGCCTAGGGCCGACTTATTGAGGTATATGGGAAAGTTTCTAGGCATGGACTGGGCAGCGAGGGGGATAAATAAGCTATGATATCATCTATTCTCAGTAGTGGATGCAATAATGGGTCAGTTGTGACAGAGATGTGATCAACTATTGTAATCAGAGGCATAACTTGAATCTTCTGGGCCCCAATGCAAAATCTGTAATGGGGCCCCTACCTATCTTGTGCCATTTAGAATAGTTGGTTTTAAAAATAGATAATTTCCTGGTGAGACATTCCCTTTAAATATAAAATGTGTGGTTGATCCTCACTCAATAAGTAAAGGTTTACGTTGTCGTAAGATAAATCACTATATTAAACTCACCTACATGCTTGCTCAGGTGCCAGTGTCAGTGGGCACCTGGATCATTATTGGATTTGTTATCTTTTGCTTTGGATGTTACTAGAGCCCCATATATAAACCCTGCCCCACAGATAGATAGGTTAGGGTTCATCTGAATCAGATAGAATTAGTACCTCCATAGCTGAAATATTCATGTTTTGTCAATATGCAAATATGGGGCATTGCCATTGCTCCAAAGAGGTAAGCAACAACACCCTCATTGCTCCAAAGAGCTCATTTATATATTAATAAAAACAGATATTTCTTGGCACTGGAGGTATTGATTCACACGAGAAAAACACTGTTTATTTCAGGTGACCCTAACCTATATATCTTGTAGGGAACAGCTCACACGGTGGGGGTCGGCAATGACCAAGTTCACAGAGGCAGCAGGTTTTTAATACTCCAATGGTCCTTTATTTATATGCTTCAGTACAAAATGACATTGGATAAACGAAACAAAAAGCCTAAGCCTGTCTGGCTCTTACTAAACAGCATCATGCCCCTCACAAGCCTAGTGCAGGCAAATACATATCAGTAAACACAATATCAAATTGTGCAAACCTCCACTCCAGGGGTGCTCTCTCTCCCAGCCTGCCACTTGTCAGCCCTGCTTTTACCAGGCTTCCTCAGTAATCACTCACAGGAAGCCTCAGCTGAGAGCACCTGGTAGGGGAAAACCCAGTAGTGGACCAGGGGTGTGGACTGGAAGACTTCCACTACCAACCTGTCCTCCAGTGCAGAAAATTCAGCCCATGTAAGTTAAAGAAAAAAACCTAGCAGACTATGTTCTGCTAAGGCAACACGTATATACCTAGATTTCCGTTACCTTGCCTGGCTGAGGAAACCAGGCGAGATATACACCCCGTCCAGCACTTTACCACGATTTGCAGAACTGGGTTGATATGCTGGGTTCTGGTGACAAACTCCCTGTAAAGAGTTCATTATATTTAATCAATGTTTATTAAAGAATTTTCAATACAGTACAATATAAGAGGGAGGAGAAAAAAAAAAGAAAAGAAACCAAAAAGCAATATAAACCAACAAAAGGCGCAGAGGCGCGCAGGCCTCACCCAGATACAAAAGACTAGGGGAAAACCCTGCCCACTGTTTTGAAACACAATATACTAACAAAGGGGCGAAGGCCCAGGTATGTGAGATCATATGAACAACATCTGCATAGAACCGAGGGACGGACAAAACAGAAAAGGGGAACACACAATGGGAACAACAATCGGGAAGACACATGTGGGGGATAAGGAGGGGGAAGGGGAGCATCAGGGGGAGGGTAGAACGACAAGTAACCGCTTAAGAGGAAAGGGAGAAGACAATAATAAAGTAAAGTAATTCCAGATCATGAGAAGAAAGAGGAGAACTCAGTTGATTCCTGAAACACCACCCAAGGCCGCCAAAGAGCGGGAGGGATCGGAAGAATCCTCCACCACCAGGGCCTCCATTCTTCTTATTAGGAGAAGCTCCTGTAGGACTTCAACCAGGGAGGGCGCAGTAGTGCTTCGCCATCGCCTGGGAATGACGGTTCTGGCAACCGTGAGAAAGTGTCGCAGGAGATCCTTATTTACTGCAGAAATCCTGCCAGGGATAACTGAAAGAAGGGCCAATTGGGGAGTTTCTGCGACGGTGCGACCACACACCTTAGCATACAGGTCAAACACAACGTCCCAGATATAGGGTACCTTTCTCAGTGCCACAGCGCCAACACCGGTCAGTCACAGCAGGATAGATTCTGTGGAGGAAGTCAGGACACCTGTACCATTGAGACAGAATCTTGAAATTCCTTTCTTGCGCACTGCAAGGCAACGGAAGCTTATGGGCAAACAGGAAAGACCTATCCCAGTCAGTGGGGGGGAAGACCGGCACAAATGTCTGACTCCCAGGGACCTGTATATGAGGGGGACCCGGGAGTAGCATCTCGGAGAAGGATGCTGTAAAGAGTCGAGAGTGCATGCAGGGAAGAGTCAGCATGGGAAAGGACGGACTCCAGGTCAGTCATAGTCAAGGAAAGGAGGGGAGACAAGGAGAATTTCCGCAAAAAGGCTGCAAGTTGGCTGTACTCCAGCCATAACAAATGATGGAAGAGTTCATTATTACCATGAATACCTAGAATTGAATTCTTCCCCATGAAAAGTTAGTATATTTATTTTTGTGGGTTTATTGTGGACACAATGCCCCCTTTTACACAAAAACATCAAATCTTAGTAGGCTTCCCATAATATTCATAATGATCATACCGTGTGTTGTGTCCAAATGGATATTTAAACATCATGATTTTTTTTTTTTTTTTTTAAATCACCAATGAAAGATCACTTTATTAAAATAAGGTGGACATTTTATCATCTTCACAGCAGGCTAAAAGAAAACTCCTCCTTGCCAGATGACGAGAGTCATTGTTGCCTAGCAAAGGCTTTCTCAAGCATTTTATGCAAGCACAGATGCCATGTTTAAATGTATATGGGATTACAAGTAGTGTTGACTTTCACCTATATGGCGGCACAATCGAGCAAGACCAAAGATAAAACTTTGTTTCCTAGTTTATTGTTGATCTCTGACTTCATTCACATTGGTCAATTATTGTTATAATCTCTCAAAAACAAGTAAATCTTAACTATAATTCAGTTGTCAGCCCATTGTGCATAGGAACTGGCTGACTATATTGTGTACAGTGTTGCAGAATTTGTTGGAGCCATATAAGCAATGAAAAAATATTTAAAATAAATAACTACAAAACTACAAAATCCCCTGGTTCCTGTTGACCCTTTGATTTTATATAAAGTAAGAGCAGAAAAATGTAATTTTTTTACAGACTTGCCAAAGTAAGGGTTTTTATTCCTTAGAACATTGCCATTTTTCGGTTGTTTGTCTAATTTAAAGTGTGTTTTGATGTGCGGTTGAAGCATAGTATCCTTGACTCAAAGATATAATGATCACCCGATAAGAATCCACTAGCCTTTCTTTGATTACTCTGCGGCTTTCTACTGATCAGTGGGAATAAAGCTTTGATGATGTCTCTGTTAATTTCCCAAAAGGGACATCATAGACACCGTTGAGTGTAAAGATACATAACTTCAGATCATCCTATTCTTTCAAATGGATGGTGCAGCTCCAAATAATTGGGTTTCATGCCCCTAAAACAATGATTTTGTGGTATCCATGTTTGACTACATAAAGCTTTATATGAAACTGGTGGCTGGAAAAATATGTAACAGAGCTTAGTTTATCATTTAACGTTTGTAAATTGTTGCATGGCTATAGAAGGAAACATATTTTATGTCTTATGTACAAAAAACTACATTATAAGTAATAGGGTCAGATTTAGGGGCATATTTAATAAAATGTGTTAGTTGCCCAGAGCAGCCAATCACAGCACAGCTTTCATTTTGTATGTTGCTCCTGAATGAACACTAGACTGTGATTGGTTGCTGTGGACAACTCAGACTGTTTTTTTTTTTTGGACAGATAAATAAATCTGCCCCTTAGTGCATAGTGTATAAGCGCTCCACAGTGTGATTATGACACTATGATTACAAATTTAAAGGGATTGTGAATGCCCAAAATTTGGTAGATTATCTTAATTTATTTTAATATATATTTTGCAGAAATATTTAAATACAATTCTCATCAGTATGTTTTTCATCCTCTGTTGCCTTCAGTGTCCAATATAGGAAGAAGCTACTTCCTGTCAGCCATAATCACACCCAGCTCTGACTGCCTGCCAAGCCCAGAGCCTATAACAGAGATTCCTAAGACGATCACTGTGAAATGTACTCTGCTTCATACATTAGATCATAAACGTATATGCCTGATTCAGTCTTCAGGAATATTAACCCTCCTAAAACACTTTAAAACATCTGGGATATTATAGACTAAAGGATTTTTAATATTAAAGTGGCAGTGCCACAACAAAATCATGTTTCATATTAAAGTACTTTGCAAAATATCATTTCCACCCATTGAAATTAATTACTTTCACTAGAAAATATTACTTTCACTAGAGCTGGTTAAGCACTGTTGCCACTTGACACATCATGTAGTCCAACTTCATCCAGGTTGAGCATGCTCAAGATCTCTTTTTGTTGCCTATTGCCTTTTATTGGATCAGTGCTCTGTAATCATGCATGTTCCGTCCTTACAAATGGAGTATGTGCAGCGCATGAATAATTTTTGTTAAAGGAATGACAAGTACAGCAGTTAGAAAGTGCCTAGAACAAGTTTTCACTAGTGAAATGGTCACTTGTGCCATATTAAGCACTGCCCTCTCTGGCCATTGTAGGTTGAAAAAGTAATGGAGCGATGGGGGTGCAGACCTTGGAAGGGAGGCAACATACTGTAGGAGATGGGTAAAGTCACAGTTATTGTGCAGGAGGTATAGAAGAAGAAAGTCACACAGTTTTTCTCCAGTTCCACTTCATATTTTTTTTTCCAGCATCCCAGTATATCATGCAGAATATTAATTGGTACCACTATAAAGTACAATTTGGTCTGGGAAAAAAACTCTCATATGGCTATGTGAACAGAAAAATAAAAAAAGTTATGGCTCTTGGAAAGCGTGGAAAAACGAAAATTGAAAAATGCTTGTGGTGGGAAGGGGTTAACACCACTGACAGAGTAAGTGAATAACATTGATTATCTTTGGAACATTAACATGGGAACATTTCAATAATTGGAAGTTTTCTGAAAGCAGAAAAAATAAGCAAGCTTAAATCTGAGGAAATTTATCAAGCGCGACATTGTAATGACTAGACACTTAGAGTATTTCCAAAATGGTCATGTAGGGTGCTACGGGCATGCAGTAGTTAGTGCCTACCAAAAGTGTCCCATGGGTATTGGCACAGAAGGCTAGCTCAACTGTATAATCAATGCGACAGAAGTGCTAATGTAGCAAAATTTTCTGAAAAAAATTTAAATAAATATGGCTATGGCAGAAAGGTGTCAGAACACAGTGCTTTACAACTTGCTGCATATCCACAGACTAGTCAGAGTACCCAAGTGGACCCATGACCACTGATAAATTTAACAAACATTGGGCACTCAGAAGTAGACCATGGAGCAATGAAAGAAGATCATCAGGTCTGAAGGATCATGTGGACTGCCAAGTGCATGATAGAAGATGAGGGCACCAGGAAGCAGGGGCAGTGAGATACCCTTGGCAATGTTCTGCTGGGAAACTTTGGGTCCTACCCAATTAGTTTCAAATACTCACTTACCAAAGTCCATAACTTTTTTTATCTGACATAGGCATATGAAGGCTTGATTTTTGTAGGACAAATTTTATTTTACAATGGCGTAACTTATTATTCTGTATGATATACTGGGAAACTGTAAAAAAAAAAAATCAGAAAGATGTGAAATTGGAAAAAACAGCAGTTGTGCCATTTTCTTACAGGCTTTATTTTTACTGCTCAGCGTACAACTCAGTGGTGTATTACACTCATTATAATACAGATACTGTAAAACATGCAATCCTAGTTGTACACGAATCTATTAGCTGAACGCTACTGATTCTGTCCTTGCAAAAGAAAAAATGGAAACGTATACTTTGATGATACCAGTGGTGGTCAAAAAATTTACATAGGTGAGACCAATGCTTCTGCGGATTTCTGATATGTTAAAATCTACCAGATTTGCATGCACACTTGTTTTACATCAATTGGTAACTGATGTTCCTCTGTAAACAAATACATTGTAGTAGCCTTGAAATCACTATCATGCTGCTCATTATATCCCATGGAAACTGTGTTAAGACTGAGCTGTAACATTCAAAGGGTTGCTGTGCTTCTTGAGTCCTTTTTGCACAGTATATGCTACCCAGAATATTTCATGGCTGTTACAGTTTGTAGACAATGTCCTAGAGCCATTGACTTCTAAAGAGTTATTCTGAGCTACTCTGTTCTTTCCCAGCCACAATATATTTTTCTAAGCTGTCTAACTCTCGAGAGCTTGTTTTGCCTTCTGTTCTACCTGCTTTAACTTGCGCTCCTCTTTAACAGGTATATTGTTCATAATTGCTGTTTTGTGTGGACTCTCCTTTTTATTAAATACAAGTGGCTCTGAATAGAGAAAGATAAATAAAAGCCCAAAACATATGACTCTCTTTAGTGAGAAATCCTTTCGGATAAAAAGAGGGAGGCTGCGTTTTCACTGTTGAATGTAAATTCCTCTGAAGTGGAACTAATCATTTAAAGGATAGTTTGGGTTGTCCTAACAACGCAGGAGAATTGAATGGACTCCCTTTTTGTTAAAGATATGTTTTCTTTCTTTCAGTCAAAACTGATGATGATACCCCTTTCACACTCTGTCCTCCCGTATCATAAATCTTAACTCACTGCTTCCAAAATCTCACTTTAAGATGCCAAGACCCAGCGGGTGAGAAACGTCCAGAGAAGGAGAGTACAGGAGATGAATAAAGTAAGAAGAACTGCAGTGGGAGAGTGAAGATGGAATAGTGGAGAGACAGGAAAGCACACTGGATAAACTTCTATTATTCATACATATGTAGCAGCAGGAGTCACAAAAATATATAAAATCTTTCATCAACAGGAACAATTGCAAGTTGCAATTAAATTTTGGTAATGTTTTGGGGGGTTGGGGAATTTGACGGACATGCAAGTCAAGGTTCAGATGTCATAGAATAAAATAATATTTCAATACACATAAAATAAATTCAGCGGCCCTATGCTGTATGTTGTAAACCATGCCAGTCCAGCATCTATGAGTTATTATCTGACAGCTGCTGTGTGTATCATAGACAAGGTTAAATGTTAAAAGGGGGCCTGGCAACACGTGTCAACATAAAAGAGAGTCTATGAGCAGTTTTGATATCTCCAAACTGCTGACAGCACTAGTGACATGTAAATCAGTAAATCTATGTTTATGATCATACTAGTTGCATAAGTGAGAAAAAGAGTTCCCTAACTGTGAAATGGGCTATCTGCAGTAACCCCTCTGCTCTTCAAGGAAGACTCCAGCAGTCTTCTGAATGGTTGCTAGAGCAGTCACTTGAGTCCAGAGTGGAGGGTTTGGAGAGATTTACTGCAGAGATCCCAGGACACTTCTCATACAAGGAGGGCCCAGTGGTAACTTTGCATTATGATTTGATATGGGTTAAAACTTCTTTTTCATGCTTATGCAACTAATAAGACATCAACATATGTATATTTTAAGTTGTTTATATGTCACTTATCTAATATGGAGGGGTCAAAACTGCTCCCTTCAAGGCTGACTCAGTGGTTAGCATTATTCTCTAGAATTTTAGGACTCCCACATTAAGGCCGGGACCCCACGCAGCGTAAACACAGCAGCAAAATTCTTGGTGTTTTACAGTGCCTGCAAAGTGGATGGGATTCTGGTTAATCCCATCCATGCATTGCAGAAAAAAATCTACAGCAAACATACTGTGATTTCAAAAACCATTGTGTTTTTGTAAATCGCAGCATGTCAATTATACAGTACCTACGGAAACGCTGACGTTTTCCGTATAGGTATAATTGAAGCCGAAAGTCAGCAGGAGAAAAATCTGCGGACTTTCTGTGAAATACACTGTGGGAAAAACCATGGTGTGTTTCCACCGTGGTTTTTCCTGCAACGCTTTTTGGCTGCGGCTCGCTATGTTGGGCCTTAGCCTAAAGGGTCTTCTTTTATTTACTTCCCCTGAGATGCAGCACCTAGGGGTTCCAGGCTGGTTCTGAACCTGGTCACATCTCTCTACGTCCTCCCTCCTCTCTCTTACCTCTCTACCTGTTAAAACAGAAGAGGAGGTAGAGTGACCCAGGGCCGGGTGCTGGTTCCAATCATATGACCCATAGTTGGTACTGCATCTAAAATTCTCTGGGGGAAGTAAGTAAAAGAAGACTACCTGGAAAAAACATTTAATATAGATATGTATCTCAATAGTGTAAAGTTGTCAGCAGCCATTATATAGTTTGCTTTTTTCTATGGTGTGTGTTTAATATACTGTATAATTTATTGATTAGGTGAACTATTATGGCAACTCATTGGTCCACTTGTTGTTTATGGAAGTTGCTTTAGGTAGCAGTTTATTCCTACTACAAAAATATTCTGTTATAAAATGTACTTTGTCATGAGCAAGAGAGACATTAAACAGAGACATTTGTGCCTGCAGGCTATCTACTATGGAGCCATATGTGCTTTGCCCATTATCATATAATACCTACATATGGCACTATCTTATGGCAGCAATAGTATATATTGTTCAGAAGGATTTGTTGCTCTGATTATCGCTGACCCCATATTGATTGTTATAGGATCTGATCTTTAGTACTGTTTTGGGGGTGGCCCATCAGATAATGATATACTATGTTGGTGTATTTGTGAATGCTGTCAAATATGGTAGTGTTTCTCAAAATATGTTATCCAGTTGTGACTAGAATTGCATGTTCCTCTGTTATATAACCATTCTTTTTCACATTCTGGTTCACTTTTATTGAGGTTTGAGGATTTATTCACACAACTATTTAAAAAACACAACCATAAAATAAACAGATTTTTATATACAGTTTTTCATGACTGTTTTGCATGGGATGACCATTTTTTACTGTTGAGAGCTTGGACATTTATTTCTATGTTTTGATGGTAACATCTTGGTGTACATATAATGTATTGAAAATTCTTTATTACTTTTTGGAGGGTGCAGCAATTCTGCATTTTTATGTGTTTTCGCTTTTGTGTACATATTCTGAAAAGCCATATTTTGTTTTCTTTTTAATATATTTTACTTGACAAAGCTGTGTAATTACCTTTTTTTTGGGGGGGGGGGGGGGGGTAAATAAATAAACGTCTTTATTGCTAGCTCAGTACACTAAAAACAACTTTTTGAACACTTTTTATGCCTTTTTTTTTGGGGTTAAGACAAACATCACAGCACCATACATATCCAGAAGATGTCAGGAAGGGGTCCGCAGACGGGTGCCGATGAGACACTATGCTGGGAGGACGATCATACATATCTTCCCAGCTATTGTGATCGTGTCTCCAGCTTTTCATTTATACCTCTGATGAAAATGGAGGCTTGTCCTCCATTAGAAACACGTCAGATTAATTGTTCGAGTTATTTAGGTAGTCTAGCTATGTGGTGACCGCATCTGCGTCACCATAGGTTTAGACAAGAATCCTCTACCTTGGCATATATGTTAGCAGCTGGTGCCGAACAGCTGAGCAACATTAGCGGGCAATTCAGGCTAACTAGTCAGATGTTATCTGGTAACCGCGTAAGTGTCACTATAGTTAGGAGGTGGTGTGTCTCTCATTTATTTCCACTTACAGATGCCATAAATATAAGTAAATTAGCCTGCAGCAAAATAACAATATTGCTAACATCCTAGTAGGAGATATCTATGACATTAGAGATATCCCTCTACGTTATCATAACATGTGAGGGAACTAACCTTTTAGTGACTGGATGTGGATTACACATATATAAGAACTATCCGGTGTTACCTCCCAGCATACATACAATTCCCTTGCTGGTATTAAATCACAGTCTGATATATGCACCCTGAGTTAGTCCCTAGGGTTTTATCCCTTGTGTGTATCTTGAGGACTATTAGTGCATTATCAGTATTTTACCAGCTACACATACAGTAGATGCCTGTCAGTGTGTTGGGCACATGAGTTTGTCCCATTTAACAGTATAAGAGAGTCACGGCCATCTCCCTGATCAGGTACTTGACCCATATTAGGGCTTCATCATACATTAGCTGGTCCGCCAACATATATCTAGTAGATTTTATAGTGCCTATGTGTGCATTTTATTATTGGATTATCTTATTAAAGGTTAAGTTTTAGTATACCTTTTTGCACATTTTTCTCTCAGGAAGGGGTTAAACATGTTGTTGCTGAGGATTAATACAGTTCTACAAAGCAAGGTCTTATGCACATGACAGTGACTTTTTTGATATAATGGATATAACTGCCGTTAAAAATGGGCGTACAGGTTACATTTTTACATCAGTTCCTTGTCATCCCTTTTGCATCAGTTTTTAACTGTCAGTGAAAAAAAACGGATTCATTTTATTGGTCTTTCTTTTTTGACTCAACCCACAGATCAGTTTTCCATCAGTTAAAAATGAATCCATTAATTTTGGTTGGGTCCGCATGTCCAAAACAGACTGAGATGGAGCATATTAAAAACAGTCAGTCAAAAATACGGACATGTGAATAGGCACATTCAATGTGTTCTCAAAATGGACGTGACGGATATTGTAAAAAGGGCTTTTACACGTCCGTTTTTCGTTATCTTGTGAATAAGCCCTAAGACTGGAACTGAAAACGTCACTAGAAGACCAAAGGTCTCCCAGATCACCTTTTGAGTACCTAGATCTTTGGTTTCCAACTAGAAGTAGTCCAACTCTTTTATTACCAGTTCTGCTGCTGACTATCCCAATATGGTGGAAGTTGTAGTTTCACAACAGTAGGAGGGCCACAGGTTGGAGACCCCTGAGCAAGATTTCTTCCAACTAATGTTTTAAACCTACAAATTTAGCTGGTAAATAACCAGGCAATTTTTGGGGGTTATGGCAACTTGAGGCATATGGACAACTTTAGTCGACAGCCGCCAACCACTGAAATGAAAATAATTTCCTATATTCCATATCTAATACTTGTATTTTATTATTTTTGTAGACAGCATGAATGATGTGCCATTTTATTTTGACAATCAAAAATGTATTGGTGGTAGATCCTAAAAAGCAGTTCTCTGACCTACTCAAAATGGTAGTCTACTATATAATTTTGAGGAGGGGGAGGTGGCACTATAACGTAATGTGCAGTCTAATCTCTTTTATAGGTGATATATCTTTGTGATGACTTCAGGGCACTACTGATGTTCTTTTCAGCAGATATATATTAGGAATAGAAAAACCAGTAAGTAGAGGACAATACATTACATTCAAGGTATTTGCTTTGATCTAATGCTAAAACGATTTTAAGTGACAGCAGTTGTGTTTTTGAGAGGCTTTGGGGATGTCTCTCTTTATTTGTCAGTGATGGAGCTGGTGGACTGTTAAAGACCCTTTGGCTGTGCTCCTGGCCATTAACCCCTTCACAGACAAAGGAAAAGTCAACATTGTTCATGGCCAGTTACAAAAAAAAAGAACCAACCTAATAAAATGAAGAATGTCACCAAGACTTGTTTACTCTATGAGTGGATAAAAAAAACCTCACCATAATGCCTGTGAATCCTGGGAGCAGATTTTGTTATTTTGTAAATAGCGAAATGTAGTTGCTGTGTAATAAGTTTTAATCATTTTTAATTCTATTATTTTTTTTTTTATTAATTATTTATTTTATTGAAGCTGTCATATCTAAAAACAGTACACAAATAACTGTCATGCTATATACTTTATGTACAAGTCAACTTAAAAGTTCTTTAATATTTGGAAGATGTCAACTTTTTCTTAATCTCCTAATAAAATACTAATTTTAAACACTGCAACAAAACCAATATTTTTACACCCATGATGTACGTAACATATGCTTACAAGATTTTTTAGTTTTCCATCTCCTAATTTGGCAAGAAACACTTAAGTATTGAAGGTAGACATTTTGGAGTACATATACATTGGCATATTTGGTAAATTATGGGGAAAATGGAAAACAAATGTCAGTAAAATGCAATCAGTAAAAGTACATTGTACACTACACTTGTACATTGCCTGAGAGGATGCATTAGTATAAAATAAAATACATTTTCCTCCAGGCACACTGCACGGCGGATGGTGCACCTCATTTATGAGGAGGCTCGTGCCTCGTCATATATGAGGCACACCCTCCACCGGCTGTTTGTCTATCAAGACTGGCATGAGCAACACCAGCCTTCATAAATCTGCCCCAGTATATAAATTCAGCCCTTAGATAGATAAGTTAGAGGCACCTAAATCAAACAGTGTTGTTCCCTTGTGATTTCCCTTTGTGAATCGGTACTTCCTTTGCTGAGATATATTCTCTGCCTTCTCTGTCAATATGCAAATTACGACTTTGGAGCAACACCATTATTACTCCAAAGAGCTTATTTGCATGTTGACAAAAAAGGTGATATCTCAGCAACTAAGGCACCGATTCATAAGGGGAAAACACGGTTTGCTTTAGGTAATTCTAGCCTATCTATCTGCTGGGCTGGGTTGATATGCTGGGTCCTGGTGACAGACTCCCTTTAAATCTGTCCCTGCTCCAGTATTGCCACTTTGGGGTGCCCTGCTAGTCCAGCAGAAATGTTGTCATATACATCATTCATGTGGTAGCTGCAGCCAGTCACTGTGACCAGTAAGGCCAGTGATTGACTGCAGCAGGGACCAGAATGATGTACATGATATCACTGCTGCAGAATAGTGGGAATAGTGGGATCACCAGCACAGAAGCCGTTGGGGAATTTATTGCTTTACAATCTTTAATTACAATAGAAAGTGGTTCTTGAAGGACCATTGTGAGTTTAAACCATTGCAGATATCTCTATGGAAAACTAGTAATTGTTTGCAAAGACCCCCAAAATGTTGCCAGTTTATGGAAAAATTGAACATTAAAGAAAAATAATCAGATAACTGATACAGATATAGCAAATCCTTGTATGTAGAAGAAGGTAAAAAGGTGCCGGAAGCTGTAAATCACGTTCTATGATATGACAGGATCTGCTCCCATCTGGTGTCCAAAACAGCTGGTATAGATAAAGAGCAGCACAGGACATTAAGTACTGTACTATACTGTAGGTAGGCGCTACTAGTCAGCTAATCACTAAACCTTGATGGTTTGTTGGGACCTCCAGCCAAGTTTTATATGGTGAGTCTAGTTTCAGGTTACATTGACCCAGAAATGACCATTTTATATTAATAAACCACTATTGGGGGGGGGCATTGTAACTTGAGGGACCACTGTAGTTTTTCTTTTATTATTTTATACAGTTTCCTGCTATACAATTAAAATGTAAACCCTTAAAATCCTGGACCATCCAGTTATAGTTAGTGGAAATATGTGTGCAGTATTGTATTGGAACTAGGATAGGTTTGGGCCTCGGGACTAGATAATTTTTGTAACTGGCACTTGTTATTCAATAGCCTAGATGTATACTGTATCGAGTCTAATGTAAGGATAGTGTAACCTATGCCCTAACACACATGACTGGAAGCAGACAGTCCTGTTATTCATGTTAGGAATTTCTTGATGATGTCACCAAGATTTCTTTTATGATGTAGAAATTTCGTATACCACTATCAAGTTATCTAAAACTGCGAATGATCTTGTGAATAGTACTTTTCCAGAATGTTTTGGCTTCGGTTTGATCTTTAGGCATCTCAATGATGTGTTCCTGATTTCTGCGATGGTATCTATCCATCTTGTTTCTGGTCATCATTTTGTTTCCTTGCATCTCTTGCAAGCATTATTGTCTTTTCCAATGGATTAAATCTTTTCCTATTTCCAAAATAAAGAAGCAAAAAGGTCAAAAATGAAAAGGCACAATGTCAATTATAAATCATAAAAATTTCTCTAGTAAACAAAAGTAGAAGAGAAACAAAAATAGTTCTGAATGAGATAACATGGCCTGAATGGAAGAGATAGAAATATCATGAAATGGACTCAGGAGCAGGGGCATGGCTATAGGAGGTGCAAAATTAGCAATCACTGCAAGGCCTTGGAGCCTGAGGGGGCACAAAAACCTATTTCCAACATAAGAAGGCACCAGTATTATACATGGCACTTGGTAAGTGGAGGTCCCATTACAGATCTTGCATTAGGGCCCTGGAGCTTCAAGTTACGCCTCTGCCGAGTAGTGTTGTCCTATAGGCACAAATCTATTGAGCACCTGCAAGTTTGTGGCTGCTGCTTCCTCTCGAAACTATGTTGAATATGACAAAAAACAGGAAAAAGACAGAAAGATTTTGTTCCTACCATAATATACTGTATCATTATTTAAAATAATGCAAGTGCAATATTAGATAGAAATAGATAGATGATAGATGATAGATAGATAGATAGATAGATAGATAGATAGATAGATAGATAGATATGACAATTCCAATTACATATACAGGGTGAGGGGAAAAAAGCAATATGTAGAAAACTGACAGCTGTACATGGGTTGCTATGGTGAGAACTCACATTGCTGAGCAGTCAGCCTACAGAAGCCATGGAGAGACAATAAGCCACAAGCTGAATGCAGCAATATATAGAAAAGAACAATACATTTGCACTTTATCAAGCAAATAGATCAAAATATGAATTATGAATAGCAGTAGTACATATGTTTTAAAATGTATGAATTAACCCCTCAAGAGTCAATTTATTTATTTATTTTTGTTTAAGAAACTGAGCCATTTGTGACCTTATTTTTTCAGGATGAGTCCTATTTGATTTATAATAATTTTGGGGTAAATATATGATAACGTGTAGTACAGACGAATGTAGAAAAAAAAGATAATTCAGTCATTGCTTTTCTGTTTAATTGCTTTTCTGTGTTGTTCACTGTTAAAATTAATAGAAAGTATTACTTTATTGTGCAAGGCAAGATAAATGTGGAGATAAAGAATATGTATGTGGTTTATGCATTTTTTGTGACTTTAATTAAATAAATATATTAAAGAAATACATTTTTACACTGCATTTTCTTGCATTGTGGCAATTTTTTTTTTACATTTTATTGAAGTGTTTGTAACGTTTTAAAGTTCCCATTGGGACTTCTATTTTTGATTATTTTTTAAAAAGATACTGGGGCAATTAATCAAAAGTGTCTAACAGTAAGGCTTAAGCCCCACGTGGCGTCCTGCAGCAAAAAAGTGCTGAGGGAGAAACCGCGGTGGCAACTCATCGCGGTTCTTCCTGCAGTGCTTTGGACAGAAAATTCACAATGGTTTCTTCTGCAGACTTTCTGCTTCTATTATACCTCTAGGGAAACCGCTGGCTTTTCCGTAGGTGTAATTGACATGCTGTGATTTCCAAAACAGCAATGGTTTTGGAAATCACCGCGTGTCCGCAGCGCGTTTTTTAATGCAAAGTGGGGATGGTGTAAAATAAATCCGTATAATTACAGAACACCCACACCTCACGGTGTAAAGAAAAATCTAAATCACAGAGGGTGTATATCCATTCCCCTACAGGCATATATGTCACAGAATTGGAGTGGAATTCAAAAAAATAATATAATAAAACTTAACATTTATTATAATCTAATAAAAGTGGACAAGCCACTATTTATGTGAGTGTCTAAAAGTGGGGATGGGATTCGCTAGACTGTACTCCTGTGACTGTAAAAAGCCACAGTTTTTTTCATGTGGGGCCCAGGATAAAACAGTTTTCGTTGCCTACAGTAACCAATCACAGTGCAGCTTTTATTTTTAAAGTTGCTTTGGAAAAATAAAAGCTTCATCTGCATATAAAATACATAGGTATCTGTAAGGTGTTTTTAAAACAATAAGAGTTAATGAGTGTATTCACATGACCGCTTTTTTTATGCACAAAAATAAACATGAATACAACCATAGACTTTCATTGGTTTTAAAACGGCCATGTGATAGCCATTCAAAAAAATGGCCATTTTTCACTGTTGTGTGAATAAGGCCTAATAGAGACTGAAACATCTTTTTTTTTTCATGGAAGTCATGTTGGTGAAAAGTTAAACAGTCTTGTGCATAAGGTCTAAGGGTCTTATGCCCTAACAGACAGTCTGACTCGGTAGACCTGGGGGCCTTCGTTAGGCCCAGGACTTTCTTGATTATCCTGTTGGTACTGTTGATTACATTGCTGGGACTGACAGAGAGAGGACAAAGGGAAGGATGCCACCTCATAGTACTTAAGAGGTTAAATGGCCAGAGTTTTCCAGCTGTTAGTGCTGGAGGGCCGCTCTCAATCACATCTGTCCTCCAGTGGGTGACCACATGAGCTTGGTTGTATACCCCACACTATCACAGTCATGTCAATAGGAGATAATACAATATATAACAAAATCGAGTCAATAAAATTATATTAATAAAAATAAAAGGTAAATTTAATTATTTGTTGTGGTCTATTCAGGTATACAGTTTATAAGTCTTAGGATCTTTGTGATTCTACCCATATACTGTACATGACTTCACTCAATATGATACACCCCATACTGGGATCAGCAGCTGAAAAATTGAATCTGGCATGTTTCCTATGAAAAATTGCCCCCAAGGAATGCAAAAAAACAGCAGCAGGTACAGCTTTGGAACAAACATTGTAAAAGGTAGAATGCATTTATGATATAGACTGTTTTGTAAGCATTTAAGGCAGCAGGGACAGAAGTCTCCTTGTAATAGGTGCCCAGTCTAATAGTCATCTGCGGTTTTGGTTGTAAAATATGTGTTAAAGATTGGTCTATGTATCTATTCATGGTATTAAAGGTGGTTATGAAATTGCATTCAATGTCTCATTGATTGTACAGGTTTTTAGAATTTGAGGTTGAATTTCATTTATGTTAAACATATCAGCTAGAGTTTATGATAGGCTGCTGTTGTTGACCTTTTGGGGTAGCCATAATTTTTTACAATATTAGATTGTTGTAAATACTACTCAGTTGTTCTTCTTAACCCCTTACCGCTCAGGGGAAATTTTTCAATTTTTGTTTTTGACTCCCCGCCTTCCAAGAACTATAACTAATTGTACTTTATAATGGTGCCATTTAATATTCCATACAATGTACTGGGAAGCTGCAAAAAAATTTAGAATTGGTCGAAATTGGAGAAGAACTGAGCTTGAGCGACTTTCTTACAGGCTTCGTTTTTACAGCGTTCACTGTGCAGGTAAAATGACATTTCATCTGTATTCTATGGGTCCGTACAATTCCAGGGATACCAAATTGATTTTTTTTTTTTTAACCCTTTAAAAAACCTCCCCAAAAAATACATTTCTCGGAGTCGGGGATGGGGATGCATAGGGTGTCTTTTTTGCAGGGCCAGATGTAGTTTTTAGATATACCATTTTGAGGAATTTTTGTCGCTTTGATCGCTTTTTTGTGGGAGGTGAGATGGCAAAAAAATGGCCTCTACGGCCTTTTTCCTCTATGGTGTTCGCCCTATGGGAAAAATATTTTTATATGTTTGTAGATGGGGAGTTTTCAGACATGGGGGAACATAATTTATTTATGTTTGTTTTTGTTTATTTAGCTTTATTTGAGATCTGGGGAAAGGGGCTGATTTGAATGTTTATATTTTTTTTTAAATTTCTTAATTTGTTGTTTACTCTCCCCCCCCAGGGGGTTTGAACCTGAGAACTTTAGATTGCTTGTCACATAGAGTGCAATACTACTGTATTACAGTCTCTGAGTAAATCACTTTTGAGGCCTGTCACATAGTTAAGACAGGTCTGGCAGCCTTTACAAGGCTCCTGGCTGTCATGATGACCAATTAGCTCTTGCGATCTCGCTGCATGGGAGCTATACTGGTAGAAGAGCCAGAAGAGGTGATGGAGTCCCAGCGGAAATGGCAGCTACTTAGCTCCTGAGTGGCCACCATGTTTAAACACCCTACAAATTGGTGATAGACAGAACCCCCCTTTAGATACCTGGATTCACTGCCCAGCCTGTAGTCTGCCCAATTTCCTGCCAAGCTCCATGACCAGGTTTGTAAGAGGTCTAATATTAGTTCTAAATGTCCCATCAATCCCGAAGAGGGAAAATACTACTTAGCTTTTTCACCTGTATGCCAGTGTGTTAAAGGTCCACTGTATAGTTCCAGAGGGCACATATATGAGTGGTCCGGGTATATTGGTGTCACGTCGACCGTAAGTGGTAAGTGGTAGTAGCTATTTGTGTGGATGTGAAGATTTTGGGGTTACCTCACTCCTTTGTAAGCTAGTGTGATATGTGAGTATCAAAGTGAGTGTGGAAACAGAGTCCCTCTTTACGGTTACATACAGGGTTCCATGTGCTTGTGTGGTGAGTGTGTATTTGGATCCCTGACATAAACCAATAATAGTACCACACCTTTAATAGGAGAAACATACCTTCATTGACAAATGATGAAGATAATCATCTTTTTATGGATATGCAAATGAGCCTCAAGTGCATCAGTACGGGCCCAGTTTTCAGATTTGCCTACAGACTGTTGTGATACCAGCAGAGGCTTAAAATGTTGTTTGTTGCTAAAGGGGCATCATTGTTTAACAATTGTAGAAGACATTAATTTAGAGGACATTTGCTTATCTGTAAGGAAATCAGGCGCGTCCTGATACACTTAAAGAGGTTGTCCGGGATAACTATAAAACCCTAAACTAATCTAAACACCCTTCTACTTTCTAAATTACATTATTAATCAAAAATGTATATTTACCCATATTCCTGGGGTGGTCATGTGACCGCCCCACGGACATTTTCTGATTATCCGGTGACAATCCGTTTCCACATTTGCGGAAACAGATCGTCACTACTAATCCTCCCCATTCACTCCATCATACTTACCTATGTTCTTCCTGTCTAGGCTTTTTGGTTCTCTTGGATGATGGTGGTTTGGGGTGTACTTCATGTGAGGGGCAACAAAATTCTAAACAGACTAAGTTTGGATTATGGGTTGGTGGGCTGCCAACCTTTCTAGTTTTTCTAGAAACACTTGAGCAGATGTCATTCCTGCTTACAAAGATGACAGAGCAGAAAAGGAATTGCATGTTTACCCTTAAAGGCATAGTTCACAACTAGAAAAGTTCAAAAATGCATAAAAACATTAAACAGTAGAAAACACATGTTGGATTATTAGTCTAAGCAAATCAAGGGCGGACTGGCCATATACTTTACATGGAAGAGTCCCGGTGGGCTGCTCCTTTTGATCACACATTGAGCCATCTGGTCTGCCTTCTAGCCCTATGTATAAATCATGCTTATGATTTATACTGTCTACACAGCGTCTTCTATGAAGAGCTTGGACGAAATAAATAAATATAATAACAATAACAACAACAATAATAATAACTATAAATAATAAATTTGATAATGATATTAATATTTTTTTAATACTAATGTAAAATAATAATAATAATAATATAGTAAATAATAATGTTATATATACAGTAGTATATAAATAAATAATAATTTCATAAAAATAAATGTCACCATAGGCAAATTTTATAATCATAATAACTGTAACACCTACATGCCAAATCATAAGTAGTGAAGTCAAATTCACAAGATCATGCCCTACCTTTTACTTTTATAAATGGATGGATCTATGGATAATATACACACACGCAACTGTTAGGGCAGATTCACATGACAGAGGAATTTGAGGCGGTCTTTCGCTTCAGATTCCTCTCCAAACTCTGGCCCTGCAGCATTCCACCACAGGGAGCCGGGAGAGTGGGGGGGGGGGCAGTAAATGTAGAGTAATCTAAGGCAGATGTCCACCTCAAATTCCTCTTCATTTTCTGCAGTGTGAATTTACCCTAAAGCTATATTCACACGACTGTGAATAATGGCCATGTAATGTCCTTTTTTTTTTTAAAGGACGTCACACAGCAGCATTAAATTGGGGGCTATTCACATGACTGTTATTTTGATGTTCCGTTGTAACAGACTGTGGAATCCACCTCAAAATCAGCTCCAATTCCCTCCATGTGAATATACCCTTAAACTTTTCACCCTTGATGATTAGTATAACATATCAAACATAAATAACCCTTTGCTAACACAAAACTCTCTGTATCCATCTGAGCATTTTCTGCAATGTACTATATATACCATTATAACTAAAATATATTAGCCTAGAGCTAAAATGTAGTACCCATCTTTGTTAAGGTGTGAGCTGCAATATGACACACAATGGCAATGTTTTTAGGGAAAGGCAGACCCCATGTAGTGAAGCACAGCAAAAAAAAATGCTACGGAAAAAAATGTGGCTGAAATACATCATCGTTTCTTTCTGCTGCGTTTTTCATTGCAAATTTGCAGAGTTTTCCTCAGTGGACTTTCTGCCCCTATTATACCTATACGGAAAATGCCAGCATTTCTGCAGGTCGAATTGACATTCTGTTATTTTCAAAAACATGGGTGTTTTTGAAGACGCAGCTTTTCCACTGCTGATTTTTTTTCTGAAATGTCTGGATGGGATTAGCCAGAATCCCATCCACTCTGCAGGTACTGTAAAACTTGGGTTTTTGCAACGTGGGGCTTCAGCCTTAGGGTATATGCATATGACCATTTTCTGGAGCAGAAATCTGGAGCTGAATCCCACGTTTCTGTTGTAGATGTGCATTTTACACTGCTGCAGATCCTCACAAGGATTAACCCCATTTAATGGGGGTAAATCTTGGCCTTTAGCTTGCTACTTATTTCCACCACAGATTTTTGTTCTGCGGTGACACCAAAAATTGACATTTCTTTGTATTTGTATGTGATAGTCATTGAAATTGACACAGATTTTGCCACTGAAAGCCATGTCATATCTGACCCTGGTGAACAAAGCCTTAATGGTTAATATGGTGGCTTTTGTCAGAGACATGTTGATGGAGCTTAAGTAATGAAAATGCTTTTGATATTAAAAAGAAAAAAAAATCTTGGAGTTTGAATTTTGGCAGAAGTACTGTAAACTCATTCAGCACAAGCTGCTTTCCTGTGGAGATCTTTCAAGCAAACTGCATTAAGTCTTGCATGACATATTTCAGATGAACTTTATGAAGCATAAATCAACCTGAAAACATCTTGTATGCATTCCTCTCCACTTACGTTTCTTTGTTTGAAGATTGTAAATGCAAGGAAAGTAAGGTGCCATATTCTTTTATCAACAGCAAACACCTTTGCACTGGATAGACAGGCCCCTGAATTTGCATGTAGGAAAGTGGGATTATAAGTGACAAGATGCAAGCATTGTAAAAGCATGCCGCCATATTTGCTGAATAAGGATGTGCACTGAAAGAAACCCCAGATATGCTGATTTACATGTTTTACGCTAAATGCAGTTAGGTCACCTTTCATGCCAAATAACACAGATACAGCTGGTTTTGAAATAAAATAGAATCCATTTCATATTATATTATTATATATTCATTTTATATTTGTGAATAAATCACGTTTATTGACATGTGTAAAAAAGTTAGGTGACCAACACATATTGGGGGTATGACAACAAGGTAATTACTAGACACATGGGAGTAGTAGGTCATGAGGCTAAGGCCCCACATAGCAGCAAAAAAGCGCTGTGGGAAAAACCACGACGGCAATGCATCGCGGTTTTTCCCGCAGTGCTTTTCACAAAAAGTGAAACCTCTGCAGACCTCTGTAAGTATAATTGACATACTGCGATTTCCAAAACCGCAACCGTTTTGGAAATCGCAGCGTATTTTTTTTGCAAGATGTGGATGGGATTTGCTAGAATCCCATCCACCTTGCAGTGACTGTAAAACGCCTCGTTTTTATCTGCGGTGTTTAAGGGGTTTTCTGATTTATTGAATAAATGGGCAAGAAGAAGTGATATTAACAAGTTTTTCTCCCCTGCCAATCCTGGTTGCTGTGATCACATGGCCATATACACCACTTTGCTACAGCCAGTCTCTGACCTCAAGGGCTCTTTGTTTGCAGGATTATTTGTAGTTTTTATTGGTACCATTATGAGTTGCTTGTGACCTGTTGATTGCTTTGTATTACTTTTTTTATCAGGGCATTTTTAGCATTTACAATTTTTTTCTTCCATTACAGTGTTTACCGTATAGGGTATAAATTTATATATTTATATAGATCTTATTTGTTCGGGCATTTCCTGATGTGGCGATACCAAATATGTGTATTTTGTGTTTCTTTTCAAAATGGCAAAAGGGGTGAGTACTAGGGGACTTGAACATGTGATCATTTGCATTTTATTATAGTGTAGTTTTCCTTGTGGTCTATTACAGGCTGACTAAGATAGTCTAGAATGGATCAAATTACAATAACTAGGCCTGGGAGCATTCAATAGGCTACTGGCTGTCATGACAACCAAATGGTGCCCCTCTAGGATGTTGCAGAGAGTGCCAATTGGTAAAAGAATGGCCAGATGGCTAGAATGCAACCATTTATGTGTGATAGGCCATGGCATCTAAAGGGTTCACAGCCACAAATAGTACTATCACTGTTACTGTCATGTTCAAATGTACAATACAGCTGACACCCATGTGATATGATGCAGGGTCAGCTCCTGAGTCTGCACCATATTTCCCATGCACTTTGCCCACCAGATTAATAATGAGCAGTCAAAAAAGGAATCAAAAAGTGTTTTTATTGTGCAAATTTTGCAAAACACAAAAAAAGCTTTTACATATTTGGTATTGCCATAATCATACCAAGATGTAGGATACCAAGGCAAAATGTTATTTATGCCACACAGAGAAAGGCATCAAATTTAAAACACATAATAAGACAACATTACATTTGGTTTCCATTCTTCCATAGAAAAGGTTAACAAACGTTATTCACTAAGTTTTATGTCCCCCAAAATGGTACCATCAAAAATACTTGCCCCACCAAAAAAAAAAATAAATAATGGCCCATACCACACGAATGGAAAAATAGAAAAGTTATGGGTTTTGGAAGGTTACAAAATATCAATAAACAATGCTTATGCCCAAGTTTAAAAATAGGCTGATCCTAAAAGGGTTAATTTATGTGTCATCTATGAAAAATATATGAAAAGGTTAATACAACATGTCATCTATGATTAAGAACTGAGAAACAAGTCAGAAAGGACGCTTTGTTTGGATAGGCTACACTGCTGTTTTTACCCCCTGTGGGTGGAATTATACAAGACAATTTTTCAGACCTGGAAAGTGATGGTTTTTAGATTGTTTGGTTATTTTTTTTTTTTAAATATGTAACTGCATTTTACAATCACATGAAGAAATACAATACAAAAGGAATACAATTTAATGACCTGGCCCCTGACACTCAGTACTCAAAGCACATGACCCATCAGCCTCCTATATATATCCCTGATAAAGATAGCTCACATCTGCAATTAGTAGTCACACATTATAAAAATTGTAGATGGAAAACAGGGCATGCCCGCATAGATGATTGGATCAGGTGACAGATGTTTCTTTACTCATTCTTTGGCTAATCTGTGTCCTTTCTACAAAAGTCAATGATGAGGTGAGTGAGTATTCCTGCAAACACTCATTCTCAATTATGGGTCCATGTAAATAGATCTTAAAGCGTGCCTCATCTCAACAACTTTTGATTTTCCATGTATTGTCTGCACTCTGTCATCATCAGCATACTGCCTTTATTAGCAGACTAAGCTTACTGGCCACAGCTGTGTTAAAATTAATATTTTCTCCTGCTTAACTTCCTCCTGCCAATCCCTTTGCCTCTGTATGTATTTAAGTCTGTTCCTTTAGTCCCACTTTGGCTGAGCAATGAGTTTTGTTCAATGTATACATTCTGTTGCTTTATGCTGGAGTTGTTTGTTGCCTTGGTATGTGAATTCTGAGTTCTGTTCCAGATATGTTTGCATGCATGCTGCTCTGCTGTTGATGTCAAAGTATTTGTTGTATTTTATGCTAGTCCTGTAGTGTCTGTTTCTATTTGTGTCTCTACTTCATGTGTCTCAGTGTATTTACTACTGTTACCTGTTTGCGCATGCTTTCTGCAAAATACCTCTGTTAGCTAAGGCCTCTGGGCATATTGCAATACCTCTGATACCCTGGGCCTCTGGGCTTTCTGCAACATCTTTGATATCTGTGGCCTCTGGGCTTCTGCGTCCTGCCCTGTATTCCTGTGTCAGACCCAGCTTCTATTTTTGCTCTCTGTTCCCATCTTGTGTTTTTAACTTGACATGCCTGGTCAGCTGCTACCAAAACAGGACCTCCTCAGGAAGTAGCAGCCTGGTAGACTTCCCTGCAACAAAGACCAGATCCCCATATGGGGATTAAAGGTTGAAAAGCAGAGAGTCTGCTAGGACAACGCCTTTAGAGATGTCCCCTAGCCATACCAGTTGTTTGACAATCCAATGCCTATTGCATTCTGACATAATTTCTGTTATTAATACATTTTTATTATACCTTATTAATAGATTTTGGCTCTTTTCTGTGAAATTTTGCATTGAAATCCAGTTCGTGTCCCACTCTGTATTCTTTTCCCTGTTATTGGTAGCAGAAATTCTCACTCCCTCTAACTGTGAGCATGTTGGATTATGCCTGCAACACAGAGTAGCTGAAGCTGGACGAGTGGCAAGGGCCAGTTCACATCTGCGTTCGGTTTCCGTTTGGGGAGTCCACTTGGGGACCCGCCAAAAGGAAACCTATATGCATAGAAAAGCGGTTTACCTAAGGAAACTATAGACTATAATGGGGTCCGTGTGGTTTCCGCATCAAGCAAGCGGAGAGAAAAGTGCTGCAAGCAGCACTTTTCTCTCCGCATGTTTCCACATGTTTCGTGCGGAAAACGAGCGGAAACTACATGGACCCCATTATATTCTATGGGGTCCGCAGGTTTCATTAGTTAAACCGCTTTTCTGTGCATATACAGTAGGTTTCCGTTTGGGTGGCCCCAAGTGGACTCCCCGAACGGAAACCTAACGCAGATGTGAACCGGCCCCAACTTCAAACACATATCTCAGGCATTATAAAACCAGTTTGAAAACACAGTCGGGATGTTCATATTTATATGCAGTTGCAGTTTCTTCCAATTCAACTTGGGATATCTCAATGAGAATCTCATCTTTCATATGAAACCAGAACCACAGTTCTACATTTTATAGTGCCTGAGATATAAGCGTTTGATGTGACCCCACATCCACATCTGCTTCTCTGGATTACATCTGGCCTCACATGAACTTACAGTCTGAAGCAGTGAGGATTTCTGCTGCCAATAACAGGGAAAAAATGCAGAGGGGCCAGAAAGTGGATTCCAATGCAGGATTTCATGAAAAAGAACCACAATCTGTTCATAAAGTATATTACAAAATTTATTAATGACACAAAGTTGCCAGAAAATTAAAAGTTCTTGAAGGTTAAGGTATACTTTAGGAACCCAAAGTAGGAAGTGAGGGGAAAGCAAAGGATTAGCCATCACAACTTAAGTGACCAATTTAATTTCCTCCTATTGGTGGACAACTGAGAAGGTCTACAAATTGTCAGACAAAAAAAAAAATCTGACTTCATTTTTGGCATAGCTTTTCATATAACATTTTATGGTAAAAACCTTGGGTCAATTTATGACTATTGGTTAGAGATGAGCGAATCGGTTTGTAAAAAATCGGATTCAACCCGAATATCCAAATTGTTTGGTTTTTAACAAAACCAAACAATTTGAGATTAGTGTCGGATGAACTAAAATGCTCACCGCAATGGTCCCGCTATCACAGAACATCCATTGCCACTATTGCTGTTTCTAGTAGTTCTGAGAGTGTTCTACATTATGTTTTAAGCCAATTTAAGATGTGGTTCATACCGAACTTGTTTGACCCCCAAATGAATCAGGAAGCCGAACCAGAAACTAAACGAATCTTGAAGGTTTCACCCATCTCTACTTTTGGTCCAAGAATAATATATGATTTTGTAAAGCTTTGTAAATCAAGGGATACCTCATCCACAAGGCATGGAGAAGTGATTTTAACATTACAATAGGAAAAGATTAACATGGACAATTTCTTCAAAAAGTGAATGCCAAATGGTATTCTGCGTAACGTAATACACTAGCTCAGTACGGCTACTGGTTGGTTGATCTTCTTTCTCGGGGTAGTATAATCAGGCAGTAAACTGACATCATTAGTACAAGATTATTCCATTGTCGTAGGTTTAAAGCTTTTATCAGACACTGCAATTATGTTACATTCATATAAAACATTATTGAATATCACAGAGGAAGCAGCTTTATATACAATATGTCTGTAGACAGCCAATTAGCTCTATATAAATGTGATCTCTGTAAAATTGTATAAAACTTTATTTAGAATTTCAAGGCCCCTGATCCTGTGAACATAATTAAATATATCAAATTAGGAGAACACAGTAGTTTAAACACTTACTATAAAGTGTTATTCTTAGTAAATGTTTTAATTCTGTTTTTAGAAATATGAAATACGAGCCCTTTATATAAGCACATCATTATATAATGGTGTATTTATACAGCATTACTACATGCACAGAACCATCATAGAATCTCTACAGCTCTGTTTTGTGGTGAAAGAACACATGGTTTAAAGATTTTTATACACCATGTCTTTTACAATTTTATTTTTATATGTAGCACTTAGCGTTTTTTTCCTCAAGGCACAGTCAAAATCCAACCAAAAAGGAACTTGACATCAGAAAAGGTAACTGTTAACTTTATCCCAGTCAAAGCTTGTGAGTCAACTAGCTGGGTTTGTTACAAATTTTCCAAAATTTTTGGATTTAACCAAACCTGAAATTTTCAGGGTTTGCCACTCATAAATTGTTATTATTCTGTGGTCTCTTGTGTGAAGGCATCATGGCATTGGCGTGCCCCATGTGATCTCTGAAACCAAATCGTAGGCCTCATCAGTGACCTTGGAGTCTGTGACAGTACAAAAGAGGCCAGAAATGGTCCAAAGAGACCAGAAGATGTCAGGGAGTTTGCACTGGATGCTGCAAGAGAGCCTGGGAGAAGAGAGGTAAGGTGAGTATCAGTGTTTATTATTATTCCACTGCGCCCCTTGACCTCCTCTTATTATACTCTGGGGCCTGAATAAAACTCAGAGTATAATAATAGCACTTCGGATTGGACCAAACAAGTTTTGTGTCAGACTCCCGCAGATATAATATTGATGGCCTATCCTAGAATAGGTCATCAATGTTAGGAACTGGATTAACCCCTTTCAGTTTTTTATGTTGTATTCAGTAAATTGTCATTTTAAAATATTGAGGAATGGAAGTTTACTTCTAATGGAAGTTTTTTGCTTTCTGATTAAAAAACAAACAAACAAAAGTTTGATATTTTGATAGATTCTCTTGATTCTTGAAAGTTTCCGCAGCAATTTGCAAATGTCAAACATTGGTTTATCCATTGATCTATTATGTATCATTATCTATCTATCTATCTATCTATCTATCTATCTATCTACTACTGTATCTATCTATCTACTCTATCTATCTATCTATCTATCTATCTATCTATCTACTCTATCTATCTACTGTATCTATCTATCTACTGTATCTATCTATCTATCTATCTATCATCTATCATCTTTTTATTATAAAATTTTGATTTTATGGTTAATATTGACTACAATGTTATTCCCTGGGATAACTTAGTTGAATGTCTTATGTTAATATGTTAAATTTGATCTTCCCCTAGTTTTAGCTTTATTCCATGCTTATAACATGCATTCACAATTCTATTTCCTGGAAGGTTGGAGCAGGGTTTATGACTCTACTGGGCTATTAATCAAAGAATCAATCTTACATTAACACAGTCTCGGTAATCCATCACAGGCATTCACCCACTTATCAGATCGACACACCGTCTAACACTAATCAGGATATTATTTGTAGTCAATCTCTATCCATCTCAATCCAGAGCAGCTCACATAGATCCACTCAATGCCCATTTATTAGCATAACACACAACTATTGATCAAGAAAAACTCATTCACTGAAAAACACACAGATTATCCAGCACACAAACTAACACTTCTGAAGGGACATTTCAAGCAAAGAATCACAGACACTACCCTATTCTTTCTACCTTCGCCTTTCATCATCCCGATAACCTCAAGAGAATGAAACGCTGATGCTGTTCATCCCATTTTGGTGCTTTCTTACTCCTAAAGCAACATACAGCAGCTTGCAAAAGTTTTCATACCCCTTGAACTTTTTCACATCTTGTCACCTTACAACCACATACTTAAATGTATTTTTATTGCGATTTTAAATGATAGACCAACACAAAGTAGCAGATAATTGTGAAGTGGAACAAAAATGATACATGATTTTAAAAATTTTAATCAAATAAAAATCTGAAAAGTGTGATGTGCAAAAGAATTCAGCTCCCTGTACTCTGATACCCCTAAATAAAATCCAGTGCAATCAATTGCCTTCAGAAGTCACTTAATTAGTTAATAGAGTCCAGCTGTGTGTAATTTAGTCTCAGTATACATACACCTGTTCTATGAAGGCCTCAGTGGTTTGTTAGAGAACACTAGTGAACAAACAGCATCATGAAGACCAAGGAACTCACCAGACAGGTAAGAGATAAGTTGTGGAGAAGGTTAAAGCAGGGTTAGGGTATAAAAACATATCCCAAGATTTGAGCATCCCAAGGAACACTGTTCAACCCATCATCCAAAAATGGAAAAAGTATTCTACAACTGCAAATTTACCAAGACATGGCCGTCCACCTAAACTGACAAATCGAGCAAGGAGAGCACTGGTCAGATAAGCAGCCAAGAGGCCCATGGTCACTCTGGAGGAGCTGCAGAAATCCACAGCTTGGATGGAAGAAGTCGTGCACTGCACAAATCTGGCCTTTATGGAAGAGTGGCAAGAAGAAAACCATTGTTGAAAGAAAGACATAAGAAGTGCCATTTGCAGTTTGCCACAAGCCATATAGGGGATACAGCAAACATGTGAAAGAAGGTGCTCTGGTCAGATGAGACCAAAGTTGAACTTTTTGGCCTAAATGTAAAGGGCTATGTGTGGTGGAAAAGTAACACTGCTCATCACCCTGAACACACCATCCCCACTGTGAAACATGGTGGTGGCAGCATCATGCTGTGGGGAGGTTTTTTTTTCAGCAGGGACAGGGAAGCTGGTCAGAGTTGATGAGAAGATGGATGTAACTAAATACAGGGCAATCCTGGAAGAAAACCTGTTGGAGGCTGCAAAAGACTTGAGACTGGGAAGGAGATTCACCTTCCAGCAAGACAATGACCCTAAACATACAGCCAAAGCTAAAGTGGAATGGTTTAGATCAAAGAATATTCATGTGTTAGAATGGCCCAGTCAAAGTCCAGACCTAAATCCCATTGTGCATCTAAGACCAAAAAAAAAAAATTTAATTTACAAAAACACCCCCCACACACCCACCCAACCAACCAATAAAAAAAAAAAAAAAAAGAAAAAAAAAAAAAAAAAAAAAAAAAAAAAAAAAGAGGAGAAAAACAAAAAAAAAAAAAAAAAAAAAAAAAAAAAAAAAAAGGGGAAAAAAAAAAAAAATAAAAGGGGGGGGGAAGATTTTAACACAACACATTTTTAATTTTTTTTTTTTTAAGTGATTTTTTTTATTTATATAAAATTTTATATATGTGTATTGAATTTTATAAAGTTTTTTTTTTTAGCAATTTTGTTATATTTTTTTTTTTTTTGATTTCCTTTCCTTTTAAGGTGGAGAAATTTTAGTTATTATAAGCCGCCTCCATATTGGAATCACGTTCCTCGTCTCATTTCTGGCATCAGCAGAATACAAATAATAATAATAATAATAATAATAGTCCTTTAATAGTCCCACAATGGGGAAATTCAGTGTGTTACAGCAGCAAAGATAAGCAGATACAAATACAAATACAACATGTACAGGAATATTCCAAGGTGAGAGGCATTACATTGATAGCAGACAGACAGATAGGGCGTAGCAGGGGGGGGGGGGGATTTAACAGGCAGAGAGATATTTTCAGTTCTCTGTGTGTAATGATCTCCGCTTAGGTCGGTGTTGGTTGTACAGCCCAACCGCGGTGGGGAGGAAAGACTTCCGATAGCGCTCCTTCTCACACCTAGGGTGGAGCAGTCGGTCACTGACAGTACTGCTCAGCGCGATCACAGTCTCATGCATGGGATGGGACTTCTTCTTCTGCATGGAGCTCACCACGGACAGTATCCTTCTGTCACCCACCACCTGCACTGGGTCCAGTGGGCTCCCCAGGACAGAGCTGGCCCTTCTAATCAGCTTGTCAAGTTTATTTCTGTCCCTGGTTGATATACTGCTCCCCCAGCAGGCCACTCCAAAGAAGATGGCTGATGCCACTACCGAGTTGAAGAAAGTTCTAAGAAGTGCCCCCCGGATTCCAAAGGCTCTCAGCTTCCTAAGCAGGTAGAGCCTGCTGTGGCCCTTCCTGTACAGGGCCTCCATATGATCTGCCCAGTCCAGCTTATTATTAAGGAGCAAACCCAGGTACTTATAGGTGTTCACAATCTCGATGCCCGTCCCCAGGATGTCCACTGGTTTAGGAGGGCTTCTGCCTTTGCGGAAGTCCACCACCATCTCCTTGGTCTTCCCCGCGTTAATCTTCAGGTGGTTCCGGTGGCACCAGTCCACAAAATCCCGGTTCAGTTCTCTGTACTCCCTGTCATCATCATCTGTGATGAGACCCACTATTGCAGAGTCGTCAGAATACTTCTGTAGGTAGCAGCTGGATGAGTTGCACCTAAAATCTGCAGTGTACAGTGTGAAGAGGAAAGGGGCGAGAACCGTACCCTGAGGTGCCCCCGTATTACAGATCACTGTACCTGACACACAGTCTCGGGCTCTCACGTATTGAGGTCGATTTGTGAGGTAGTCTAGGATCCAGTTGGAGAGGTGGTGGTCCACTCCAGCAAGGCCCAGCTTGTCCCTCAATAACCTGGGCTGTATGGTGTTAAAAGCACTGGAGAAGTCAAAGAACATTATTCTCACTGTGTTCCCTGGTTTCTCCAGGTGAGACAGAGCCCTGTGCAGAAGATGGATGATGGCATCATCTACCCCAATGCCCGGCCGATAAGCAAACTGGAGTGGGTCCATAGCGGGGCTCACTAGAGGGCGGAGATGTGTGAGAACCAATCTCTCCAAGATCTTCATCAGGTGGGATGTCAGTGCTACAGGTCTGTAGTCGTTGAGGTCCATAGGGTGGGGTTTCTTTGGAACTGGTACCACACAAGAAGATTTCCATAATTCAGGGACTATTTCCTGCCTCAGGCTCATATTATACATATATGTAATTATACCACACAGCTGGTCCCCACAAGTCTTAATTAGCCTTGCACTGATGTCATCTGGCCCTCCGGCTTTCCTCGCCTTGATCTTTTTCATCTCCTTCCTCACCTGGGCCCGTGTGAAGGTCAGACTGTGGCCAGATAAAGATGGATTTCTGGATTTACTGGTCTGTTGGGAAGTGGCCGCATGGGGGGAAGTCATTGTGGTGGGGGGAGCTGAAGGACTGAAATGGTGTTAATGTCACCTGTAATCCTTCAATGGAACGGTTACACAACCTCTTAGCTCCAATCATTGACAGGATACAGGACCACTAAAAAACATGTACTTGATGGGGGCAGAATTTACCATTACCAAAATTTTTCTACTCATAAAGGGAATTATCCTGGTTATAGAGATTACTCATAGCAAAATTATTTAATACATTTCTGAAAGTGAACCTGTCATTGCTAGAAAGTTTTCAGAACACAATGTCATGTTTTGTACATGAGAAGTAACACTACCCTGTTTCCCCCGAAAATAAGACAGCGTCTTATATTAATTTTTGCTCCCAAAAATGTGCTGTGTCTTATTTTCAGGGGATGTCTTATTTTTTTTCAATGAAGAAGAATTCACATTTATTGCAGAACAAAAAAATGAACATTTATTATATAAGGTACTGTACAGTAGTTGTCATCACAAACCAGCATAACCAGACAAACTGTGAATCCTATCAAGAATTTCTTACTACCGTACCATTATTTCCATGTACAACAATTAACAGTATGGTACATTTACCAATATTTACGGTACGAATAGAAAGTAAAATTTATTCAATGACAGTTATGTCATCGTCTTCTAGGACATCATCATAACAATCCAAACCATTAATTTCCCTGCACACAGTTTCATGCCCCATAGTGGCCCCTGCACACAGTATCATGTCCCATAGTGGCCCCTGCACACAGTATCATATCCCATAGTGGCCCCTGCACACAGTATCATATCCCATAGTGGCCCCTGCACACAGAATTATTCTCCATAGTGGCCCCTGCACACAGAATCATGCCCCATAGTGGCCCCTGCACACAGTATCATATCCCATAGTGGCCCCTGCACACAGTATCATGTCCCATAGTGGCCCCTGCACACAGTATCATGTCCCATAGTGGCCCCTGCACACAGTATCATATCCCATAGTGGCCCCTGCACACAGTATCATTCGCCATAGTGGCCCCTGCACACAGTATCATTCCCCATAGTGGCCCCTGCACACAGTAGTTTGCCCCATAGTGGACCACCCATGAACAATAATTATACTGTGGGGTCTTTTCAGACCCCAGAGTATAATGATCGGAGACCCAGGATAGGATAGAAACATAACAAAACAACGTTGCTTACCTGTTCCTCGCTCCGGTGCATGCCCGTGAGCTACTCCGGCCTACTTTAATGTTAGACCAGGCCGCGTCACGTGATCCGGCCGGCATCGCGACGCAAAATGACGTCCGCTGACGTCTGCGACGTCACCAAACAGGCCCGAAGCCTGGAGAAGCGTAGGACAGGTAAGCACATAGTTTTTTATGTTCGCTCACCTCCCCTGGGCTGCCGATTATTATACTCCGGGGTCTGAAAAGACCCCGGAGTATAATGATAGCAGAGATTGTGGGGTTCGCCCGCGGCCTCACATATCGTATATACCGTATGTTCTGTTCGGGAACATACGTCTTACTTTCGGGGGATGCCTTATATTGGGCAATTCTCCGAAACCTCTCCTATGCCTTACTTTCGGGGGTGTCTTATTTTCGGGGAAACACGGTATATCTGGCCTTGTCTTGTATGTGACATTTTTCACCAGTTTTCCCCTCTGAAGACTCTATCTCTAATTGCCAGTGTTCCCTGAGCTAGTGGGTGAAGACTGGTTGCTATGATACATCCTATATGTACAGAACACAGTTAAGAGGAGATTCTGCTCCTCTACTATATATCTCAGTAGCACAATCTCAGGAGCAGCATGTAGCACATAGTATAGCAATATTGTGAAGTGTAGCTGTGAATCCTATGGTTAAATGGATCCTTACTAGAGTCTTCAAAAGTGTGTTTGTCTGCGTCTCTCCCTCTGCAGCTGCTTCCTCCATCACCTATACTCTTCATAGACGTACGTTAATGCAAATGCAATGTGACCTGACCCCTCAGTTACGCTAGGTTAATACCTGCATTCAGGTTTCCGTTCGGGGGGTCAGCTTGGGGACCCCTGAATGGAAACCCAATCTGCTTAAAAAAGTGGTTACCCGTGGTTTTTGCCCGAAAAGGGTGAAAAATGCGGAGAGAAAAGCGCTGCTTTTTTTTAAATGAGTTCGGGGACGGAAGAAGAAGTGGTTCATAAGTGCAGAAAAATGCATCTCTGGTGACAATTTTTGTTCCTGAGAACAAAAAAATTGGACATGTTAAAATCCAACTGCTTGAACCTTTTATTCCCTGACATCTGCCATGGGAAGGGAGGATTTTGGATATTGACATACACATTACTCTCGCCCCCCTCCAGTCCACCTTCAACTGTGCTGCTCGCTTAATACACCTCTCCCCCCGTTCTTCATCAGCCGCTCCCCTCTGCCACTCACTTTACTGGCTCCCCATTGCCCAGTGAATAGAGTTCAAAATGCTAACACTGACATATAAAGCCATCCACAACCTGTTCCCTCATATATCTCTGACCTAATCTCCTGCTACCTGCCCAAACGCAACCTCCGATCCCCTAACGACCTCCTTACTATACTCTGCTCTTATTCACTCTTCACACAATCGTCTCCAAGACTTCTCCCGTGCATCCCCCATACTCTGGAACTCATTACCAAGACACATAAAACTATCTCCCACAATCACAATCTTCAAGAACGCCTTGAAGACTCACCTATTCAGGAAGGCCTACAACCTCCAATAACACTGTCACCACACCACCACCTGAACAGACTCTACCCCCACCTTTTGTCTCTATCCCTCTTCCTTCATAGACTGTAAGCCCTTGCGGGCAGGGCCCTCTATCCCACTGTGCCAGTTGGTCACTGTTAGTATTGTATTTGTTTTGTATATTTTGTGTACCGTATGTAAATCCTCAAATGTAAAGAGCCATGGAATTAATGGTGCTATATAAATAAATAATAATAATTGTTAAAGTGAACAGAATTCAAATATTATAATATTATTAAATGTTAATTCATTAAATGGGTTTTTCAAAACTTAACCATATTTAAATTTGTCGAAAACTAAAAGATTTGCAAATAAAAATATTAACAATTTTAAATTTTTTCTCTAATCATGTTAGTGGTGACAGTCAGTTGCCAGTGGATAAAACCATGAATACAGGAGCTTGCTATGGTCTGGATTGTATCAGAAACCCAAACATGATTTCCATATTGTGGACAGGTTATCAGGTAGGGACACATGTGAAAAAATAACCTGGCCACAATATGGAAATCATGGTTGGGTTTTGGCAAGTTCCTGCATTTATGGTTGTATATTTTGGCATCCAATAAAGACTGTCACCACTAAGATGGTTAGAGAACATTTTTAAAATTCTGTAAAATTTTTAGTTACTTATATTTGCAAAATGTTTAACTTTTAATTGTCTGCAAATTTAAATATAAATTATGTTCAGGGGAAAACCCCTTTAAGGCACTGCCATTTTAGAGGTTGTGCCATTTTCTTTACATTTTTTGAAAGTGTTGAGAGTGGTTTTACTATTGATGCATTCTATGACAATAATTGTCCACACATTCACTAAAATATCCTCATAAACTGAATTTGAATGTGCAAAGCTGCAGTGCCTTGTGAAAGTATTTGGCCCCCTTGAACTTTTCAACCTTTTGCTACATTTCAGGCTTCAAACATAAGGATATAAAATTTTAATTTTTTGGTGAAGAATCAACAACAAGTGGGACACTATCGTGAAGTTGAATGAAATTTATTGGATATTTTAAACTTTTGTAAAAAATAAAAAACTGAAAAGTGGGGCGTGCCAAATTATTCGGCCCCCTTAAGTTAATACTTTATAGTGCCACCTTTTGCTGCGATTACAGCTGTAAGTCGCTTGGGGTATGTCTCTATCAGTTTTGCACATCGAGAGACTGAAATTTGTGCCCATTCTTCCTTGGAAAACAGCTGGAGCTCAGTGAGGTTGGATGGAGAGCGTTTGTGAACGTAGCTGTGCAATTTCTCCCCTCAGATGTGCAATGTAGAACAACAGGTCCCAGCCATGCTTTGCATTACGTAGCTTGTAGTACTAATATACTTTGATTATTGAGATGAGTAAGGAGGTGTGTTAAGACCCTCCTCCCGCCAATGGTCAATCAGGTTAACCAGTTTTCACGCATGCTCTGTTATAAGTCATAATTATTTACTGTTCTCTATAAAAGCTTATGCTATGTTTTTAATAAACACAACTTGCTTAACACCGACTGAGTGTGTCAGGCTAGTTCCTTCTCTGTGAGCTCACAATATATATATCAATATGGATTATAAATAATTTGACACCACTTGACAATCAGGATTTTGAACCCAGTTTGGGTTTCGATAACATTGTCCTATGGACAGACTCTCCCACCTCAGCTGTAGATCTCTGCAGTTCATCCAGAGTGATCATGGGCCTCTTGGCTGCATCTCTGATCAGTCTTCTCCTTGTTTCAGATGAAAGTTTAGAGGGAGGCCGGGTCTTGGTAGATTTGCAGTGGTCTGATACTCCTTCCATTTCAATATGATCACTTGCACAGTGCTCCTTGGGATGTTTAAAGTTTGGGAAATCTTTTTGTATCCAAATCTGGCTTTAAACTTCTCCACTACAGTATCACGGACCTGCCTGGTGTGTTCCTTGGTCTTCATGATGCTCTCTGCGCTTTAAACAGAACCCTGAGACTGTCACAGAGCAGGTGCATTTATACGGAGACTTGATTACACACAGGTGGATTATATTTATCTTCATCAGTCATTTAGGACAACATTAGATCATTCAGAGATCCTCACTGAACTTCTGGAGTGAGTTTGCTGCACTGAAAGTAAAGGGGCCGAATAATATTGCAAGCCCCACTTTTCAGTTTTTTATTTTTTACAAAAGTTTAAAATAACCAATAAATTTCGTTCCACTTCACAATTGTGTCCCACTTGTTGATTCTTCACCAAAAAATTACAATTTTATATCTTTATGTTTGAAGCCTGAAATGTGGCAAAAGGTTGAAAAGTTCAAGGGGGCCGAATACTTTCGCAAGGCACTGTATTTATGAATAAAACATATTCAAGTTAAGATACCCTCAATACTTATGTACTATACTATCATGTTGTCTAAGAACATTCCCCCCTTTTTTAAATTTGAAAATTGTGTAATATCTCTTGAAATGCCAATTGTATTTATTTGAAGTCTACAGCACTTTTCTAAACTGTTAACTAGTTGGAAGACCATTAATACAGTCCTGACAATACTGATCAATAGATCCATAAAGAAATACTGCTAAATAATAATTAACTGATTAATTACACTTCAGTCAATGTGAAACAACAGGATGGAGAACTTAATCTACCTGCACGGTTTAATTTATCAATAAGCCTTTGTTCAATTTTTACAATTTACTGAGAACTTTATGTCGTTCTTGTGTTCATTATGATTGTGACTATTTAAGTACAGTATTTTGTGTAGTACAAAAATATTTCATTAAAATCTGTGAGTTTAAAATACATATTTCATGATTCAAGATTATCTTGCTGATACCATGCAACCTCCCTGTCTTTTTTCCAGTAAAATATATTTACAATTTTTATAGAACCACAGAATTTTTTTTTACTTTTACTTTGCTTGTAATGTAGATCACGTAAATAGTTGTTTCTCCATTGTACCACATGACTGAATTCTGACTTTATGAACCATACAGATTTTAAATGTGGACAGGGCATCAGTCTCTGTGCATGTCTAGGTGATATTCAACAGGAGTCTCATAGGCATGCATAGAGAGACTGACATTCAGAGAGTGCAGTATCATGACCCAATGGAAAACAGCGGCTGATAAATAAGGAATAAAGCATTTCCTAAGATCCTAAGAAAATGAATGGTAGTGTTGTTAACCTGATTACAAACGAAGCAATAGATAAAAAACAATTTTTGGGGATTGCTTCTCTAAAAGTCTTGGCCACTTTCTCATTACTATTAAATGGGTTGTCTTTGGTAAATGGTAAGTGGTAGTGGGGTTTGTAACAGTGCCTTGAATTTTCGGGCCAGTACCCAACATGTCACCAGTACTCAACATGTCACTAGTGAAACAGGTGACTGTCCACAGCATCACCTTATCCAAACACCCTGCCACTGCTCTAGATTCATAACAGTGCAACACATATGGCAGAGATACACGTTCTATGTTTCATTGCATGTGATTTCATGTGACACCGACATATGCATAAGGCCTTCAGTACACTGAGTAGCATTTTGACACCAGCACATATAATTTTTCCTGAAATCTAATTATAATTTTTGATAGAATTGCTACCAACTATTGTTCTGTTTTCCAGATGTCACTTTTTAAGTTTTTTTTTACTTATTTAAAGGCAGTGTGTCACTAGAAAATAACTGTTTGAATTAAGTTTTTATATTATACATATTTTTAAGAATGTTTGTTTATTTAAATTTTCTGTCTCATTATTTATGTTTAAAAAATCTGAAAATGTTGTAATCTTCACACGCATCACTAAGCCTATTAAATATGCTGACACTTCCTGTCCTGTACACTGTTCTGTTCACTTGTCCTCTCATCATCTCAAGCAGTATCACAATGAAAGATAACACCTCTACTATCCACCATTCATAATCATGATGGGCACAGGTTATCTAGTCCCATACCCATTCCCATAGAAATCCCATCAGTCATCTCTAGACTATTGTTGCCTACGCGTTTTTTTGGCTGCTATAAAGCATATTTCTTAATACTGTTAGCAACAGCTCAAACAAGATGGCTGCCCCATAATCATTTGTAGAAAATAAAGTTAAAAAATCTAGAATCAGAAAATAAAAACATATTAGAACTAAATATGTTTTACTATATGGTAAAATAATAAAAAAAATATAAGACATTCGTTTTAAATAAAATCCGAAGGCTATTATCGGTGAAAATATCCAGTAAACTATTGTACTTTTGCATATCTCTGTGTTTATAATAAAAATTGAGTGTTTGTTTTGTAAAAAAAGATGTCTTAGGGGTGACCTAAATAAATGGACAGTAAAGAGATCTTTCCAATGATCTCTTTACACCTAGGCCTGTAACTGTGACAAGGGGGCATCTTCTGTATTTGGTGGAAAAAAGATTTTACCATAGACGTAAAAGGACTATCTTATCAGTAAGAGCAGAGAGACTATGGAACTAGCTGCCACAGGATGATGTGATGGCTGATGACTTGTACAATATTACCAGATTTCGAGCTGGAAAGGATTTTTTTCCCTAATAGGAGGCAATTGATATCAACCTCATGGCTTTTTTTTTTTTTTTCTTTTTTTCATCCTCAGGATCAGCATAGTAGGATTATAGGTTGGAGTTGATGGATTTGTGTCTTTAGCCAACCTTATCAATTATTTTATTATGTTACTAGGTATGGGAAAGTGGCTCGCAATATATGACATATTACAGAGAATTGTATAAATGGTACATGACATCCAGAGCTGAATGAATGTGCAGAGTAGTGATGGGTGAACCTCACCAGATTCATCTCACTAATATTTGAGAGGTTCATCTGCAACTTTCAATGCAGACTGAATTTGTTTGGTCAAAAACAGAAGTGCTATTTTTATACTCTGGGATCTCCTCAGACTCCAGAGTATAAAAATCAGAGGCCCAGGGAAGGTGAATAAAAATATAAAAAACAACTCAATTCGCCTTGCCTCACCTCTCCACGGCTCTGCCATGGTATTTGGTATTCAATTCCAGGTGTCCTCGCAGACCTCCTGTATTAGTGGCCCTGGGTCATGGGCAGTGGTCTTTAATTTTGTCTCAGGAGGAGGATGGGCATTGACATCATAACTCTTTGATGATATGTGTAATGACGTCAATGCCTCCAAGTGACCATTGAGGCCCAAAAACAGGCAAAACAGAGGAGGTTGAAAGAAGATGGGACTGCTCAAATGCTGTGGTAGAGCCTCGGAAAGGTCAGGAAAGTTGAATAGGACATATATTTTTTTTTCCACACCTCCCTTGAGACTCCCATAATTATAGGTATATATATATATATATATATATATAAATATAAATATAAATATAAATATAAATATATATAAATAAATAAATATATAAATTTATATAAATATAAATATAAATATATATATATATATATATTTTTTTTTTTTTTTTTTTTTTTTATCTGAGGGTATATTTTTGATTTGATGGTGGCGAACCCCAAAAATCGTTGCTTTGGCTCAACTCAAACGTATTGAAAAATTCATAACACCATGTAACAATTTTCAAAAAAATATTTGTTCCCAGTTGTTAAGTGTGTTTTCCTGATTGTTTGTACCTTAAATGAATAGAAAAAAGTTATTATTCCCTGTAAACTTTGCTTTTGTGGTCAGCATAATGATATTTTGAAATTGATCTATTTTTAAGGATATTCGCAATATTTCAAGATACTTAAGAAGCGTCTGGAATTGTGAGAACTATCAAGAAGTTTCTCGAACTGCCCAGAATTATCTAGAACTTTCTGGGACTGTACAGAATTGTAGGTAGCTGTATAACTACAGTTATATAGGGCCACTATAGCCCTTCCTGAGAGACAGAGAGACAGGATCTAATTGATTGGGATTGCATAGTAAGTGGGCAATGGCCATCACAGACAAAGGGGAATTGACCTATACAGACAGGTGTGAATTCAATATCTATTCAGATTCTGATAACGACAGTATTCACACTTCACCCCACACCCATTACAGGAGGAGCTTAGGAATGTAAATGTATATATTGTGTGTTACTCTGGTACAGGGTGATCAATCTTGCTCTGCTGAATCCTCAGTACACTCTTGAACTTTAATACTGCATGGAATAAAAACCATTTTTATCAAGTTTGGAGAGACATCCTTTTTCCTTACAGTTCACAGCAACTTAGTCAATTTAGATGGCATCAAGAGGTTGCATACATCCAGCAGACGCATGTTGTTACGTATGTGGCCAGTTTATAAAGACTAGAGCGAAAAGGTACTCTGTGGAAGCATCTGCTAAGATGTGTGAGGCCTACAAAGCATACTTCGGCATGCATGGTGACCAAGACAAACCATGGGCTCCTCATTTCACATGTGAGCACTGCAAGAAAACTCTTGAAGGTAAGTGGATAAATGCTACTCTCTTAAATAGCAGATTAACTGTGTTAATATTGTAAATATCACTAGTCATTAGTGTGAAATAGGCCTAAATCAAATTCTCAATCCAAATATTATTTTGTTTGCTTATAGGTTGGTACAGGGGAGAGAAGAGAGCCATGCATTTTGCTATCCCAAGAATTTGGCGTGAATCGACTGATCACTCAACAAATTGCTACTTCTGCATGGTGGACCCTTCCAAACGTCGCACTGGCAAAAATGCACCACCTGTAACGTATCCTGACATTCCGTCATCTATTGCCCCAGTACCACACTGCCCTGAACTTCCTGTACCAACACCTCCAGACAGAGTTACACCACCTTCAAAAGAAAGCAGCAGGTCAGACATCGAGGAAGACGTTGATGATCGCGATTTCTCTTCATATGCAGATGAGGAGCGGAAGCCATGCTACCCTAAACAAAAAGACCTCAACGATCTGATCAGAGACCTTGGTCTCACCAAGTCCAACGCTGAGCTTCTGACATCAAGGCTCAAGCAATGGAACTTATTAGATGAAAGCGTCCAAGTCACAGATCAGAGGAAGCGTCACCAAGTTTTTTCCATCTTCTTCAGTCATCAAGATGGACTGTGCTTCTGCAACAATGTGGCCGGTCTATTCAAGGCTATCACCTGTAACCCGAATGAGTGGCGCCTCTTCATAGACAGCTCATGCAAGAGCCTCAAAGCCGTGCTGCTTCACAATGGGAACAAGTATCCGTCTCTTCCTGTAGCTCACTTGGTGCACCTGAAAGAGGAATACACCAGTGTCAAGATATTGCTAGGTGCCTTGAAGTATGATGAGTACGGCTGGGAATTTATCGGAGATTTCAAAATGGTGTCATTCCTAATGGGCCTCCAAGGTGGTTTTACTAAGTATCCTTGCTTTATTTGCCTTTGGAACAGCCGGGATACTGAAGCGCACTACCACAGGCGGGACTGGCCTCAGCGGACAGAGTTCACTGAGGGGAAGAACAATGTAAAGTGGGAGCCACTGGTGGACCAACGCAAGGTGCTGATGCCACCACTACACATCAAGTTGGGGCTCATAAAACAATTTGTCAGGGCTCTAGATAAGGAGTCGAGAGCTTTCAATTACCTCCAAGATCTTTTACCTAAGCTGTCTGAAGCAAAGATCAAAGCTGGTGTCTTCGTCGGACCACAAATCAAGAAGTTCATAGAGCGCAGTGAATTTCCCAAGAAGCTGAATAGGAAGGAGAGAGCAGCTTGGAACAGTTTTGTCGCAGTGGTTCGCGGCTTCCTAGGCAATCATAAAGATGAAAACTATATACAACTGGTTCAGACTCTGATAAAGAACTATGCTGCAATGGGCTGCAGGATGTCACTCAAAATCCATATCCTTGATGCTCACCTTGATAAGTTCAAAGAGAACATGGGAGCTTATTCAGAGGAGCAAGGCGAGCGCTTTCACAAGGACATTATGAACTTTGAACGCCGTTACCAAGGACAATATAACGAAAACATGATGAGCGACTATATTTGGGGATTGATTCGTGAAACTGATTTGCAGTATAGTCGTAAATCTCAGTTTTTGGTAATCTGTGTAAATTTGCAATGCATATAGTGTTCTTAGTCTGACTGTATAAATGAGAAGATGCAAAATCGTCTGTTTCTATAGTAAAAATGCATAATTTTCGTTGCCGTGGTCACAAAAGCGAAGTTTATGATGACTGTAAGCAATTTTTAATTTGTTTTAGACATAAGCAATTGGAATATAACATTTAAAAGCTGGGAACAAAATTTGTGTTACATCATACAAACTGGTTTGTTTATCCCTAGCACAGAGCTATATGGGACACCAATGCTACCATATAGCCTCAGTGCCATGTGCATGAGGTCTTAAAGGCATAAAGAAGTCTTTAACTCTGGCTATTTTTTCCAGATTACTTACATTAAATTATGAGCGCATTAAAAGATGCTTCAATGTCTGAGCCTTCTCTCTGCATACACACTAGGGTTGCTGATATTACATAGGTTCATTGACCCTTTTAAATGAAAACCATATATGTTAAATAATGCTGTCATGCCAGAGTTAGGCTCATACATGGACAAAGAGAATCGTTTCAAGATTTGCAAATGACTGCAGAAATCCCTGTGATGTCTTACATCAACAAAGTCTAGACAGCAGTAGATGTTTTCTTTCTGCTTTTTGAACATATGACATAGTAAAGAAAGATTTTTTTTTCCTATTAAGAAAAGCATAGATCCTTGGTATCTTATACTCAATGCAAATTATTTGTACAAGCAGGGGGCTTTCAATCTCCTTGAACTTTGATTCAGAATACAAAGCATATATGCTTAATTAAGACGGGATGAAATGTCGCTGTATTGATATTTCACAGCCTGTACAACTCATTCTTTTATACCTTACCAGGAATACTGATGTCTTAGGTAACATCTGTGATTGACCCTTTTCTGTGTTACATCTTATAAGACGTAGCTTTCTTATTTGCCACAAAAAGAGTCAACAGGGAGCCTTTTACTTGAGCAATTTAAGGAGTTTAATAAGAACTTCATTACATCAATTACTTGTTGAACACATCACAATTTATTTGCAATTAGTATCAAAATGTCTTATTTTTTGCTAATATAATAGAGCAGATGTAGACACAGAAGGAACACTGTGAAATCGTGAAACACAACTCTTCGAACATATTAAATCTCGGAAATGAATACTGGAAACAGTAGTGATAAAGTATAGATAGCACTGGGTGGGTTGCAGGTGCTAGATAAAAAAAGGTATGATCTAAAAAGAGATTCTTCTTTCAATTATTCAAAAGGAGATGATGCATTGTAGTAGAGAATTTATATCCGTCAAAATTTAAAGGTATTTTCTATATATTGGTATATTCCTTTTAGTATAAAATAGTTAATAAAACCTATATAATAAAGATTATTTTTTATTATTATTATTATTATTATTATTATTATTATTATTATTATTATTATTATTAATAAGCCCACAATGTTCTTCAATAACACCAAGAATCTAAAAGGAAATTAGGGAATGCATTTTTAAAAAGAAAAACATAATTAAACAATTTAAATTTAAACAAAATTCAATAATTAAACTATAAGAAATGAGACACATTGGTATAAAATAAAAAAAGAAAATTCATCTTAAAATTCACACTGCCAGTAAAGCATTATTACATAAGTTTGACTACTCCAATACAATTGCACTAATTGTCACTCATACATACATACACACTGGGAAATCTCCCAACAAATACCTTAAATGGAAAGTTTTTCCAGTCTCCCACTATACCGACAGAGGTTAAAAGAGTTTTCACACGCCAGGGATACCATTTTTTTTCACCACATGGAATAGTGAAGCAAACATACAAACGCTTCCAGTTAAAAATATACATCTTGCAATGTACAATTTTTTAACATGGGTACCTATGGCAGATGAAAATTGCTTTACATTTATGAATTCAGTAACTGGTCTGTAGTACACTCACATATAGAACAAGAAATATCTATCTATCTAGAAAAGTCCAAAGCAGCACAGCAGAAAGATAGAAAAGTGGGTGCAAATCCAAAGACGAGTCTTGATTAATCCCCCACACAAAGAATTCTTGGATTAGTAATCTATTGTCAGTATCTATGAGGCTGCACACACTGATGTTTCTAATATATTATATAAGAATGTGTACATTTTATTTATATCATCTGTTTTGCAAAATCTTGGAAAGTATAAAAGGATATGAAAAAGTAAGAACAATAAATAAATGGATAGATAGATAGATAGATAGATAGATAGATAGATAGATAGATAGATAGCTATTTTGCAGATGAAATATTACAATTCTGTTTTACATTATTTAACCAATATTGCAATACCCCTAATAAAGTATTATAGGAAGTAATCCTCTCATGTCTATAAGCACAGAAGGAGAGTGCCCTGCTTATCACGCTTATGGGTCAGCTGATATAGTTTACAATGTGACTAATTCCATCTGTGACTGGTGATAATTACTACATGTAAATGAACTAAAACAATTGTTTTCAATTGACAATAATCACTGACATTGTAACAGAATTAATCTGAAGTTACAGATTTGTGTCATCAGACACGCCAAATTGCAATGATCGCCACAAGGGCCTTTTTTAGTCATTATGTCAGTATAGAAACAAGTGGCCTCTTAGATTGTGATTAATGTCATAAAGAAAAGCTTTGCAGAGCAAAAATCATGTCAAGACTTTGCTCATAGTCTTCAATTGAAGTCAGATTGCAAGACTTCCATGTGTGATGTAGTTGTGTGAAAACCTAGTGCGTACAGTAAATGGAATTTAAAAATCCAAAGGCCATTATGCTGAATCCAAAGGCAGGATCTAAGGAAGAAGTTGAAGAGAACCTGTCAATCTCCATTCTCTTGCCAACCCAGACTCAGAAAAAGTAAAACTTGTCTTCTTTGATGCACTCCCAGAGAGTGAAGACAAAGAAACAATGTAAAGAAAATAATATAAAGTTTGAAAGACCCACTTTATGCAAAAATCCTAACTTTTTACAATAATACTTAGCACAACTTTCTTATGCTAGGTTCACACTAGCATTCGGCTCTCCATCGTTCAGGATCCACATGGGGACCGAAAAACAGAGAGCTAAAAAAGCAGTTACCCGCGGACAACCGCCGATCCCTTAGACTATAATGGGGTCTGCTGGGTGTCCATCGGGTTTCTGACAGTTTTATACTGAAAGTCCTCAATGCAGGTCTTTTCTCTCAGACGATTTTAGGCGGAATCTACTGCAGAGTCTTCTATGGAGACTCCAACGCAGATGTGAACCTAGCAAACAGATTGCAATGTTTCCAAATAATAGAAATGGTTCCAAAAAAGAACTTGAATCCATTTATCTACATTTTCCATTTTAGGGGCATGCATGAATTCAGACGATTCCTTTTATTAGTTTTGTTGTTGGTATCTTGTCATTTTTTTATGTAGAAAATAATCTTATGACACATTTGACCATGGTACTATATGCTATTTTTATGATTGAAAATATTGCTTGCTTAAAGGGAGTCTATCATTGGGGAAACGTGTTTTTAACTGAAGCAGTGTTGGAATAGCCTTTATAAAGGCTATTCTTCTCCTACCTATACTTTTCTTCTCCTCGCCACCGTTTGTCCAAAAAAAAAGATTTTATTCTCATATGTAAATTATGCTCAGGGAGCATCGGCATTCCCCCCTGTGCTCCGAGCACTCCGCGTCATCGCTACAACCCGCCTCCAGCGCTGCTTTTTCAAACCCCCTGCATCTTCTTCTGTTCAGCTTGCTTGCATCTGCTTTCTCCATCTACCATTTTTCTGAAGTACACTGGTGTAAGAAACTAAACAAAAATGGCCGACGGAGCATGCTCGGTCGGCTCTGCCTGAACTCAAAGTGTCTCCAGCGGCCATTTTTGTTTAGTTTCTTATACCAGTGTACTCCAGAAAAATGGCCGATGGAGCAAGAAGCAGATGCAAGATGAACAGAAGAAGATGCAGGAGGAGCGCTGGAGGTGGGTTGCGGCAATGACGCGGGGGTGCTCAGAGCATCGAGGGAAAGCCCCCGGTGCTCCCTGAGCATCATTTACATATGAGAATAAAATGGTTTTTTTTAACAAACGGCGGCGAGGAGAAGAAAAGTAAAGGTAGGAGTAGAATAGCCTTTATAAAGGCTATTCCAACACTGCTTCAGTTAAAAACATGTTTCCCCAATGATAGACTCCCTTTAAGGACATTACCATCATAGTAAATATTCTCAGACTAGGTTTGCACTACCTTATTATGATCCATTGTTCTGATCCCTTATAGAATCAGAAATGCCAACTCAAAAACTAATTGAATGAAGGATGAAGAACTTGCTCCTCTGTCTGAAAAAATATAAATAACCATGGGGAGCGGGGAGGTTAGAGTCGTGGAAAATGAAGAGGAATGTGAGGCGGATGTCTGTTTAAATACCTCTTCATTTTCCGTCATATGAACTTACTCTTAGATCACCAGGATAGTTTATATTAACCCTTTCACTGCCATAGATAACTTCGGATGTGGATATTAAAACTTCCTCTTCTTTAGATTACCTAGAATATTTAAGACCCCTTCACATCGCTAAAACTCAAGGATCTTTAAAGCATTGTCCGGGGTTAAGCATTTTATAGCTTATCCTCATGATAGGCCATAAATACCTGGTCAGTGAGGGACTGACAGCTGACCCCCAAACCGATCAGCTGTACGGAGCCTCTTCCAGCACCACTGACTTCATTGGGAGGTCAGCTACAGTGACTGCGTCTGGCCGCTGTATAGTGTAGCATATAGAATGGGTATTGGAAGTAGCTCCGTATAACCACTCTCTCACTCAGTACTAAGGTTTAGATAAAACAATGTTTGGGTACTGTACTACAATTATTATTGTATTTTCCTATTACTCTTGATATGGTGCATCCCCTTTAGCTGTTATTCCATAGGTTCTCTATATGTATTTGTGGTGAGATAATATCTCAGGTTTAGTGTTATTTTGCCGCCATTCTCAAGTGTTTACTACAATTCATTTAATTTAGTACAACCAATGAGATTATGTAATGCTATAGATCTATGGGCACTACTTTAAACAGTATCAACCTATGCCCAACACCTCTCTATGGATTCCTATCTATAGATTTGATTTTACAGCAGTATTATATATATGTAAGTTTTACTATATATATTATAAAATAATAATGCACAAGCTTCAAAACAAAAAAAATTGTTATTTTGGTGAATGATGCTGTTTAATTCGAAATATGTTGTTTAGTTTTTAGACATACCTTCGCCTTTTATTTGAGATATTTTGTAGCTGGTGCCATGGCCCATGTGTTAAAAGTACTAGAACATTAAAAGGGTCAGAAGGAGTACTATTACTCTTAATCCTTCATCAGGCCACCTTTCAGTGTACATGGACTTATTAGATCATGCATGCACTGCTAAGAATTCTGAGAGCAGAATATACAAATAAGTCCTCCTTGGTGATTAAAGGGGAATTTGCTGTAGCACCACCTTCTGGAAGGAAGCTCCCTATACCTTTGCCTGGTTTTCCTGAAATATAATGGCATAATCTGGGAATAACACCAAGTCAGAATATTTCCTATAAAAGGTAGAGCGACCCATATGCAGACAGCTGTTTCAAGTTTATTGCTTCTCATCAGTGTGACACAGGGTACTGGCTGACTGGGTTAGAGGTCATAGATGTGGTTCACCCCTTAAGGAGATTTTGTTCTTATCAGACCACCTTGTGGTATGCAGAGACTTATTAGACCATGCATGCCCTACCATGAATCCTGGGAGAACAATATGCAAAACATAAGCCCTCCTTGGTAGAAAAAGGATACTTGCTCTAGCATCACCTTATGGTACTTACTCTTCCTGAAGAGTAAATGCTCAGATATAAATATTGTTGCTTGATCATTTTCTATGCTAATTTTTGTAGTAGGGGTTATAGGGGATTGTGAGCTGAGAACCCCAAGAATGCAGTGAACTAAAGTGATGCCAGTAAACTGTAATATATTCCAACCCCATTGATTAACTGGATTACCCTTTAAAGGGGATTTACCAACACAGATATTTAAGGCATGTCTAGAGGACATATCTGGAGAATGCGGTCTCAACTTCCTTAGCTATTTTTATAATTCCCATAGACATGAATGAAAATAGCAATGCATATGAACCCGCCTCTTCAGTCTGCACCTGGATGCAGTGGTCATCTCACCATTTCTTGACAGGTGAAATAGAGATATGGAAATCTCATCTACTGGAAATTAAAGGGGTTGTCCACGCTAAATTAAAATCTCACTGGGGAGCTGGCGGTGGGGTAAAATAAAAAAAAGAAATGATACCCATTGGTCTTTGGTTTGGGTAGCTTGCCCCCTCCAGTATATGAACTGCTGGGGCTGGAAGAGGGTCAGGTGACCAATGCGGTCAATCACTGGAAATATATATTTCCTTAGAAGTGACCCATTTTACCTAGTGCCAAGACTAAGTGTTTAGAATAAGCAGCAATAATGTCTGATGGAGGTCATTTTACCAGACGTCACTTTGGATTACTTTTCTGATAATAAATGTTTTATAAAGCATGCCACCAAGTAGTGCTGAGTATCACTGATTTACATTGCCACTTAGGTTGGAACCCTACTCTAGCACCCTTGCGCACAGAGTTCTGCATATATCCTATTACTACTGCTGTAACATCACTGGTACCCAGTATGTGACTGCTCAGGTTAATTTTTAGCTGTTGTGGTCCCCTGAACCTCTTCACTTGTGACCTGGGATTCTGTGGCCTGGGGGAACAGGGGTTGCACTGTCCAAACTGAGGACCAGGAATAGTTGAGTATTGTTTTTTTTCCTTATTTCACTCCAGCGCCCAGTGTCATTTTAATTTAGCCTGGAAACCCCCTGCAGTTTTAGATATACAGCACGTTACAAATTATTATGCAAATTAAATTTTTCTCTGATTTTCTTAAATGGTTAATGCAAATGACAGACAGTATAATGTTCAAATCTTTCACCAATGGAGTATAAATCAAATTTTATAATTTAGATTTAATTATTTTTTTCACAAATTAAAAATCAAAATCCACCATTTCTAAATATTTTCTAGGTTGTAAAGAACTGAAAATAGTCATTTGGTGAATTTTCAGCATTAAGAGGTCACATTTACAAAAGATATTGCAATCAAAAACATCTTAACAGGCCAAGATACTTGTTAACATAAGACCCCTTCCTTGATAATCCCCTTCATAATTCTACATCCACTGAACTTGTGAGTTTTTGGATAATTTCTGCTTTAATTTCTTTGCAGGAAGTCAGAATAGCCTCGCAAATCTGCTGTTTGGATGTGAACTGCCTCCCACTCTCATAGATCTTTTGCTTGAGGATACTCCATTCATATTTTCATTAGGGTTGAGTTCAGGGGAGGATGGTGTTCACACCATGAGTTCCTCTCCTTTTATGTCAATAGCAGTCAATGACTTAGAGGTATTCTTTGCTGCATGAGATGGTGCATTGTCATGCCTGAAGATGATTTTGCTACAGAAGGCACAGTTCTTCTTTTTGTACCATGGAACAAAAAGTGATGTCAGAAACTCTGTACTTTGCAGAGGTCATTTTCACACCTCCATGGACGATAAAGGCGCCTACCAGCTCTCTCCCCATAATTCCGGCCCAAAACATGACTCCACAACTTCCTTCCTGAAGTCACAGTCTTGTTGGGACATGGTGGCCGTCTACCAACCATCCAGTACTCTATCCATCTGGACCACCCAGTGTTGTATGGCACTCATCAGTAAACAACACTGTTTCAAAAGAAGTCTTCATTTATGTTTGGGCCAACTGCAACTGTTTCTGCTTGTGAGCACTGTTTAGGGGTAGCTGAATAGTAAGTTTATGCACAACTGCAAGCCTCTGGAGGATCCTACACCTTGAGGTTTGTGGGACTCCAGAGGCACCAGCGGCTTCAAATACCTGTTTGCTGTTCTGTAATAGTATTTTAGCAGCTGCTCTTTTAATACGATGAATTTTCTGGGAGAAATCTTCCTCATTATGCCTTAATCTGAACAAACCCATCTGTGCTTTGAATCATCCACAAATCTCTTCAGAGTACAATGATCACGCTGAAGTTTTCATGAAATATCTAATCTTCAAGGCATTGAACTAAATGATGCTTTTTGGCAGCAGAGAGATCATTTTTCTCTCCTTTCTTTTAAGCTTGAAACCTGTGGCCTGCTTAATAATGTGGAAAGGCCTTTTTAGGCTAAGGCCCCATGTTCCATGTTTGAGGCGCCCATCTACTCCTGAGACCACCACTTTCCTGTATACACCCTTACTCTGCAACAAAGAGCTTATGGCAGTACGGCATACCCCCCATTTGGGCTATTAACCCTTGACTGACCGTTCTTATCTGCCTGCTAAGTTTTGCAGTCTCTTTCAACTACCTGATAGTGTGAATATTTCTATGGGATTTTCTCTACTTGAGTCTGATGAAGGCCATATAATACGGCTGAAAAGTTACTCTACACCTTGTTACGTGTGTAAATAAAACACTGGAATTGCAAGACATATACAGTCTGAAGTGTGAAGTCTTTTCCTTGATCATGTTCCATGTTCCCTGCCTGATTTTTTTTGTTGCAGATTTTGCTGCGGTTTTTGAGCCGAAAGTCAGTAGTGCATTGAGCAGAAAAGAGAAGTATAAGAGCTTCCTTTATATTTCCCATTATTTTTTAGCCACTCCTGGGTTTGGCTAAAAAATAACTGCAGCAAAATCTGCAACAAAAAAAATCAGCTTTTTAATGGGGCCTTAGCCTTATGTAGGTTTCCTCTAATTGGGCTCAGCTGGAATACTAATTATGTTTTGACAGGTGTTTGAAATTGATTTCAATGATCCAAAGGGCCCTGAGACACAAAACCATCCACGACTTTAATTGAAAAACGAAAAATTAAATCTTTATGATACTTAAATCCGATTTGCATAATAATTTGGAACGCTGTATATGAGGTTTTCCAACTGTAAATCATTATTGTGGGAACCACTTTATTTCACATTGCTAGAAGAGGTAAAGTACTCCTGAAGAAGACATATTCTATAAAGTGTATATAGAAGATGTTCTGTATTGGACAATTTAGTCATTCCATGAATAACTATTAAAGTATTATTAAGAGAATTCATTAAAAAAAAATACTGTTTCTGCATTTCCTCCATTAATCTCTTCCTTTCCTATAATCATATTTTGTCTGTGAGAGATTTCTAAAGAATTCTCCTCTGTGTGTACTGACAGATCAACCATGTCCATCTTCTTCTCACTGTTCCATGCCTGGCCAGAAGACAACTGGCTGCAGCAAGAGCCTTGTGGTTGTACCCTGCCAACAGGAGTATAAAAACATTTTAAGACCCACCCCCTGGTCTAAGTCCTATTCCCTCATTTAGCCTAAAACTGTAAATTAAGCAGTTCAACAGGAGATTATACAGTTAGTTACATAGTTACATAGTAGATGAGGTTGGATGAAGACATCAGTCCATCAAGTCCAACCTATAATCCTACAGTCCCCTACAGTATTGATCCGGAGGAAGGCAAAAAACCCCATGAGGCTTATGCCAATTGCCCCATTTCAGGGGAAAAAAATTCCTTCCCGACTCCAATCTGGCAATCAGTGTAAAACCCTGTATCAATGTGCCCTTAAAATCTAGAACCCATAACCCATAATGTTGTTCTGTTCGAGAAAGGCATCCAGGCCCTCTTTGAACTTGTTCAATGAATCCACCATCACCACTTCCTGGGGCAGAGAGTTCCATAGCATCGCTGTTCTTACTGTAAAGAATCCCCTTCTATGTTGCTGGTGAAACTTTCTCTCCTCCAGACGTAGTTCTTTGCAGGTTTTCAACTGACAAACAGTAGAGACAAAATCATACTCTGTTTACTATTATTATTATTATTTCTAGGTTTTATGTACCTTTTCAATAATTCTTGGTTTTCTAGTTCCTGGCATAACAATACAAGACTTCCTAACCAAATCATATCTGTTATCTCCTTACAGGTGAAACAAAACACCATGTCTGCCAGATAATATTGTGGCTGTGGTTTGAATATTGTGTCATAGGGTGCAAACAGATTACTTCCAGGCTGTCAAGAATCACACCTCAGAATTGCTGAAAAGTGTTTCTGAAGGAATAATTGCTGACTAGACAGTGACTCCTACTGAAAAGATAAGTGGGATGTGTGTGTACTTCCTGATGAGCCCGGCAATGGATATTTAACTAGTGTAGAGAAGAGAGTATTGTTAATATTATGTATGCTTGTCACAATTATGTCCCTCATTACTCCCTAATTCTGAAGGGACTGTGACATGTGGCTGCTTATAATCATTATCACTACTAGCGGGGGCAATTGTATAAAGAATCATGTCTCCCCTTTTTATTCTGTTCCCCAACCTTGCTAGTACATCTATGTGAAAGGTTGCAACTAGATTGTTAGTTGCAAGGCTAATGTTAATATTACATAATACATGTCTCTGTATAGTCACCATTAGTGTTTTCTGAAATTGCTACATTTCTCTGAGAGCTTTGCACATAAATAAAGAACAATTAAATGTATGCCTTCTTTGGAATTGATTCTCAGTGTTTCAAACCTTTCAACATAGGCTTAGAAACATTGGGTAGATATAGCGGTGGCTATAGTGGTTGGCACACTTATATAAAAATTCATTGTTATGCATTATATGTTGTCTTTCTCTGCTTGTGCATAAAGCTGGCTGTATACATTAAATGTGTATCTGCCAATCCTGTTGAATTAGGGGGAATTTGGCCAGTATATATCTAATGTACATTGCCATCTATTGTGTGGATTCCTTTCAACTTTGCTCTGATGGCAGTAGAGACCTGGCAGCAATGGCTACCATCAGTCTACTTTCAGATCGCGGGAAATAACCCACTTTGGTGCCACCATGTTCAAGACAATTGCCATACCCTGTCTCCATGACAGCAGGTAGCCTAGTGTAGCCACGAGTAGCCTGTAATAGAAGTGAATGGTCTTTCCAATATACTGAAATACAGTTATATTGCAGCATATTGTACCGGTGATCAGACCACTAGGGTTCAAGCTCCCTTATGGGGTCTAAAAATAAAAGTAAAAAATGTTAAATAAAAATTTTAAAGGGAGTCTGTCAGCAGGAAAATCATTATAAAACAAATGACAGCACTTTGTAGGGTGACTTCTATACTTTCCAAAGATGTCTTCATTATTTTGCATTACAGCTCCATTTTCATGAAAATTTGTGCTTTATTTTAAATGCAAATTAGCTGAAAGGGGCTTTAGGGGCATTTCTTCTCCTGCCAGAGCTTTGTTCTATACTTTAGATAACCGCCACTAACTACCACAGAGCTTTGCCCCCCCACTGCTTGAGTGATATCTCCCACTTTGTCATACTTTGTCTGCAGTTAGGGGTGGTTATCTGGAGCAGAAAATGAAGCCCCAGCAGGGGAACAAACGCCCCTAAAGTCCTTTTCAGCTAATTTGCATAAGAATAAAACAATTTTCAAGAAAATGGAGCTGCAGTGCAGAATAAGAAAGGCATCTTTGGAAAGTGTAGAAACTGCCCTGCAAGGTGCTGCCATTAGTTTGATATCGATTTTCCTGCTGACAGCCTCCAAATGATATAACAAATGGGAAAATATTCAAAATTTCAAATCACCTAATTTCCCTAGATCCCTAATAAATAAAAAGTCAAGCACAAACACATTAGGTATTCCTGCATCTGAAAATGCCTATATAAGGCATATATAAATATGTTTCACATACGGCGAACAATGTAGCAACAAAAAAAGTCGAAATGGCTAAACTGCTTACTTATGTTCACCCTTACGCCTCCCCCCAAAAATTAAATAAAAAGCAATCAAAACACCAGACAATCCGCAAAATGGTATAAATTAAACTTACAACTTTTCCTGCAACAAAAGATGCCTTAAACTGCTCCATACATGGAAAAGTTAGGTTAAAACAAAAAAAAGTTATGGGTGGCAAAATATGGCAATTCAAAGATTTTTTTTTTACTTTTCAAAGCTTAAGAATTTTGTTAAGTTGTTAAAAACATATCAAAAACTATATAATTTGTTATCACCATAATCATACCAACCCACAGGATATAGGTAATATGTCATTTTGGCTGCACAGTGAATGCAGTAAAAACAAAACCCATAAGAAAATGTCACAAATACATTTTTTTTTTAATTCCACCCAATTTTGACTTTTTCCCAGTTTCCCAGTATTGTATAAATATTAAATGGTGTTATTATGAGGTACAATTTGGCATGCAAGAATAAGCCCTCATACAGCTCTGTGAACAGAAATATGAAAACTTCATGGTTTTTAGAAGGTGGGCAGTGAAAAAGGGAAATTAAAAAAATGAACAATGGCAGAGAAGGGAATAAGTGCATCTACTTTATGTCCCACCCCTAGGGCAGGACTTACAGGACCAGTTTAGCAGTGCTTCTCTACATTGTTTTCGCAACTCCAATAGAAGTGAATGGGAGCTATGGAAAAAGCAGCACGTTTAGCAATGACTTTTTTTTAGAACCTTAACGCTACAGAAACAGTATAGCTCAGTTTTCCTATGCTGTTTCCATAGCTCCCATTCACCTGCATGGGAGTTATAGCTGTTCCCATACGTCCTGCCCTAGGGGTTGGAACTTAGAAGCAGTTATTTCCATCCCAGCAGCCATTTGCTGAGATGAGAATAACCCTTTAAGCTCTTCTCTTTAACCTCTTGCAACTACAGCCAGTTTTGGACTTTATGACATACCCTAATTTCCCAATTAGGTCAATGTATTTTATGTTTATAAAAGAAATTCAAAATTTACAGATAATTTAGAAAAATTAAAAATTTTAATGTCTATGCATTTAAGACAAGTTGTCTTGCAACACACAATAGTTAATACTTAACATTCACCATATGTCTACTTTATGTTAGCATAATTTTTAAGTCTTTTATTTTTGTAAGATGATAGAAGCCTTAAAAGTTTATTAGAAATGTTTTAAATTCTCAACATTTCAAAATTCTACTTATTTGGGACCAATTCAGTTCTGACTTTACTTGAGAGCTATATAGTTGAAATTACCCCATTGTACAAACTGCACTCCTCAAATTATTCAAACTGCATTTAGGAACTTTGTTACCCTTTAGGTATTCCACACGATTAAATCAAAATGGTGCTGAAATTTCAAAATGTATTTATTTTTTCAGATTTTCCACGTTAATAGTTTTTTCCTGCAAGAGTTAACAAGACAAAACTCAGTATTTATTACCATGATGCTGCAGTTTGTAGAGTTATCTTATATTTGCCCCTAGAGCTCCACTTAACTCAAACACAGTTCTCAAAAATGAAGGAGAACCTTATGGATTTTAGGCCTTGATGTTATTAGGAGGTTTTTCAGGTACCATGATGAACACTTATGGTGTCAAAACACACGAAACACACTTTAAAAGGCCCCATTTTAAAAATTACACCCTTCAAGGAATTCATCTAGAGGTGTGACCATTTTAACTCCACAGGTGTTTCATAGAAGTTTCGGTAGCAGATAGTGGGATGTGGTCCGCTGTGTCACCTAACCGATTTGGCCTTAAGTCACTCCCAAGGGCGTTATCTAAGTAGCCCCCTGGTTTTCAGCCTTTAACCCCTATGCAGGAATCTGGTCTTCACTGAGGGAAGACTACCAGCCTGCTACCTCTTGGAGTGGTCCCAGTATAGGTGGCAGCTGGCCAAGGCCAGAGAGATGCCAGTGCAAAGTACCAGAGGGTCAGGCAGAGCATAGTCAGGTAGGATCCAAATGTCTGTGGCAGGCAGCAGAAGAGCCAAGTTATAAACAAGCCAAAAGGTCAGGGCAGACAGCTCAGTTTCAATGGTCGGACAGGAAGAGGATAGACATGGGAGGACAGTAGAATCAGGTCAGAATCAATAGTGAATTGATAATGAAACAGGCCAAGGTCCATACCCAAGAATGCAGCAGAAACAAAGAAACAAGATACCCTCACAGTAACCAATTAGCTGAAATCCTGTATTGCTCTGTACTGAGGACTGAGTGGATATAAATAGGCCAGGGCTTCCATGTTTTTGTAGCATTTTTCCTCTAAACAAAACTGTGTGAGGGTTTTTTTGGAAGATTAGGTTTGTATTGGTGTCATTCTGGGATACATACAAATTTTTGATCATCTTATTTGTGTTTATGGGAGGCAACGTGACCATAAGCAATATTAGCATTGCTTTTTTGGGTTTATTTTTAAGCCAGTTTTCATATCAGTAATCTTAACTTTTTTCAGCAGGTCAGTACCATCCCAGTGATACCAAATTTATATATATATTTTTTCCCATTTTTATTACTTTTACACAGTCAAAACAGTTAAAAAAAATATGATTTTGTGCAGCCATTGTCTGGCAGCCATAACTTTTTGATTTTTCTGGGCTTTTTATTGGTGCCATTTTGAGACACGTATGATTTATTTAAATTGCTTTTTATTGCATGTTTTAGAGATAAAATAAAAAATTTGCAATTCTGTAATTCTTTTATTTTTTAATGCAATTCATCATGCAGGATAAAAATGTGTTAGTTAACAGTTTGGGTTGTTCCAGGTGATGATGTCCAATATATAAGGGTTTCTTTGTTATTTTTGACAATAGCAAAAAACTAAACAAGTTAAAATGGCAAAGTATTTTTTTCATCAAGTTTTTACATTTTCTACATTTTTTTTGTTTTTTTACTTGTTTAGTCCCACCATCGAACTCCACTGTGTGATTTTTTTCATTGCTTGTATAATACACTGCCATACTACTGTATACATACTATTCATATGACTAAGGAGCCATGTGCTCAGAAACGCGTAAGTCGTTGTGTCTGTAGAGGATGGTTGTTATGCCATCTTTGTCCTTTTTTTAACATGTGAATAAAGGTTACATTTTACTTATACAAATTTTTGCTGATAGACGCTGGTGCTTTTACCTTTTGGAAATTGATTGCATCTTTTTTCCTTGGTCCAGGAAATCCTCCGTGTGGCTAATTTGAATCAACTCTGCATCTACAGGTGAGCTGTTGAGAGACTTTTTTGATTGCATTGTTTGACTTACTAGAGCACCAGTTTGTCCTCCAGAGCTGTTCCAAAAGAGATCCTTCTGTAACCAATGTCAGCCATTTTGGAAGTCATAGAATGCTACCACCCAATCACTGAACCACAATATAGGACAAACATTTTCTTGCTCTCACATTTATATCTTTGTCTCTCTTGTGTACACTAAACTAACAATAATTCCCCTCTGCTCCCTCTTCAAAACATCTGTCAAGAAACTTTGTACAATTGAAACACGCTTTAACCAACATTCATTTTGGCGTAAGAATGTAAATAATGCATACCATGATGCCTACCATTGTTCTTTTTAATGATGGTTGGTATCATTTGCTAGAATTTGCATCTGCTGACACACTTTGTTTCATCTTGCCTGCAAGCTTAGATAATTAATTAGAGTGACACATGCTCTTCTGTGTGTACCGTGCCGTATTGTACATACTTTTTGGCAGTAGAGGGAGGTGGAGACAACTTATATATTCTCTCTAAATTTCACTGTACAGCACCCCATCCGGTTTTGAAGACTCAAAGGCTTATCGGAAAGCTTTTGAAATGTTAAACTTTCTTCCTTCTTCTAAAGGATGTTTGATTTCAAACTTTAAAGAAATTTGAACCTGTTTAGTGCTGTCAGGGGGACAGGACATTGTACTATGTAAATGACTTACAAGTGCTAAAACTATTTCTCTGAGTTTAATTAGAGGAATAGAAATAAAATGAAAAGTTAAGAATCTACATTTGTTAAAATAGCAAATTGTAAAGATGAATAGAGTCTGCTAGGTTTTCTACAGGGTAAGACATAAAAAACAGAACCGTGTTTCCCTTGTGAGGCTTGCACAATATACATATTGAAAGAATTTCATACCTACCCTGTTAAAGTAGCTGCTAGAAGCGGTTCCCACCAGCGACTATGCAAAGTTGTACCTGCCCTTATGTTTAGGAACACCTTCTGCAATTCCACATATTCAATATTATGGGCATAAATATAAATTTAATGTTTCAGTTAGGGTAAAGTCTGGACATTATTTTTATAAATTCAGGGGTGTAGTTGGGGGGGGCAACCAAGGAGTGTGCCCCGGATGCTGGTTGTCAGGGGTTGCTACAAACAAGACACTTTTATGTAATTAGATACAGAGTAAAGGCACTGAAATCAACCTTTGCCCCAGTTATAGCTCTGATAAACTGTACCATTCAGGTAACCCAACAGACAAAAGTCACACATCAATAGAACTAGTGACCATGATCGTCTAATGTGAATGCCACGTTAACTCATCTCAGGGAAATGTGGGACGTATTTTAAGTCTACTAGTCTGGCGGAAAGAATATTCATGCTCATGAACAGCTAATTCTGCATAGATTTGCTAAAAAAAAATTGGTCAATTTTCACATCAATTTTTTCAGGCTTCTCATAATTCGCTCTCATAATTCAGCAATAGCAATTGGTGTAACACCTGATTGTTTATTTTTTTGGCATTTGCTATGGGTTCTGTGTACATGTTTGCACCAAACCATGTAACTTGCTCTTTGCTGCAACAAGAAGGTCTATAAATTAAGTGGCAAATCAGTCCTGTGTTTCTTGCTTCATAGTCCACCACTATTAAAATCCTTGTTGAATCGAATATGGTATGTGGGATACACAAAAGTGCCCCCCGACTGGCAGAGAAGGATATGTTGGGCATCATGAAAGCTGGTGATTGGTCAGTTTGGACATTAAAGACAATTTTACAGTAAAAAAAATTTTGATAATTAAGGCCTCATAACTAAGCATTATTCAGTACAAACCACACAATGGAAACTGGGTTCTAATTTTCATGGGCAACTCTGATATTTTATCTTTATGGCGCAATCTAAGTACTATAACATTATAGCATATTGTTCACAGGCAAGACAGAACATAAAAAGTGAAAAAAATCAAATTAAGTATTTCTCATCTCTGTCACAGATCTGTCCTACTGTAACCAACAGGGTGAATGAAAAACTGTGAAGGATCTTGGTGACCATTATTAAAATAGAAGAGAAATGTGAATCTATTTGGTAGAAATCAAATTTGTTACAAAGTAAAATAAGTTTCAAATTTCAGCAAATCCACAATTCTGGGATTTGTTCTACATGGATTGCTATAAATAGTGGCTGCCATTTTACAGATCAGAGGAAGACAGAAAAGATGGCTCATGTGACCTCAGGTGGTGACATAATGGGCTTCCCATAATGTCTTGCAGACAGCCCTCCCTCTAGCACAGCCAATAATGAGGGACTATAAATGCGATGGCCTCGGCCATCAAATAGGGATCATTTTTGGACTATTTATTACTTTTATGCGTATTGTATTTTTAAGCAGGCTGTTTGTTACCACCAGATGCCATCCATTTACGATATATGTTGCTGTCACTCTGAAATTACTAAGGCTGGCTTTACATCTCTTCCCGAATCTGCTTGAAAAATGCGGAGAGAAAAGTCCTACAAGCAATTATAGTCTATGGGGTCTACGGGTTTCCATGGGTAACAACTTTGTAAGCACATTGGGTTTCCGTTTTCGGGTCCTTAAGCGGACTCGAAGAACAGAAACCCAAGTGCAGGTGTGATCCTAGAGTAAGGCTGTCATGAAGGAGTGTAAAAGGGGTTGGATAGAATCCTAGAAGACTTTAGAGTGTCATACACTACTTTTTTAGAGTAATTAGGGCACTTTCAATTTCTGAACAAATGAAATCCGACAGTCAGTTCAATTGAACGTGAAATAAATTTTGGAAAATTCTCTGACCTCTAATTATGAGTATTTATATTATTAGTTAAGCTAATGTCATGATTAAAATGTAGTAATTTATATAAGCTCTGAGCTGAATTTAGCCTGTGAGTTTACATCTGGGCTATGGTGTAGATCTTAACTTTCTTTTATATTTTTACTTATCTTCACAAATAAATAGAAATAAATTTCTTATTCCAAATGCCAACTTCAAAATGAACATTAAATAAATTATCTTAAAATCATATACTGTATATCAGTTCATATGATTTGCAAATGACTGTATTTAAGACAAAGGTTCCAAATGACGTGCTTGAATGAATTTAAGGAAAAGCAAGTTTACCATCACTCTAAAACATATTCAACTGTCACCAACATCTTATAGAGCACATTACTGTGATACACCTGTCACTTTTATAGATTTGGTGAAAAACAGCTTTGAAGTTTTAGGCAAATGATGCAACTGGTGTGCTGCAGCTGGCCTTCAGCTCTCTGGAGCAATGCTTTTGCCACAGAGTCGATGCTACCATTGCCATGACATATCACATCCGACTTAAGCAGCAAGACCAGTGTCCCAGGATTGAAGGTCCACCCCTAGTACACCAACTGCCTCATTTACATAAAAGTTCAAAGTTGTTTTGCTTGAGACACTATATACTGGAGATTTCTAGAGAAAACCAGGCTAACAGGGAAGTTGCGGGTGGGGGGGGGGGAAGATTGCTAAGAGGAGAAATAAGCACTTTTCTTTGATATGTTACAAAGTTTCTTACTGTATATTTGCCTGTACTATTGATTCATGCAAAGTTTATTTAAATGACGGTGATAATTTTATTTGACAATTTCAGAACTGTAACACAAATTGTAAGGAAAAAAAAGGAATTTGTGCTAAGATTTTTTAAAATAAACACTAACCCTAAAAATTCTAAAAATGATCCTAAAGTATGGACGTGTATTATTTACAGTATTCACGTTTTTTCTGTTGCTTCTGTAAGAAAGTGAAAGATGAAGTTACTTTGCAAACAGGCTTGGTTAAAACTATCCTAATATTTTGTTTATTCAGCTGCAATGAGAACCTATATGTCTCCATGGTTTCAGACTACACACAAGCCCTGTGTAGTCTTATCCTGCAGTCATGCTTTTGCCATTCCCTCTATGTAAGCTAGTAACACACATATAAAAGCAGAATCAGGCTACACACTGGGTTTGTTTGTTCAGATTCATCAAATTCTCACTCCCTGTTCTTCTGCACCTACTCTTCTTTGAAAATGCCTCCTTGCTTCTCTGTCTCTAACATAATCTGCTCACTAAAGCCCCCTTCTATCACATAATACCCATAGCCCCTCCATCTCTTATAGTCAGGTCACCATGCAACCATTACCTTCCCCAGTGTTATCAGCAGCAATTGGTGTAGCTTGTACGACCTGTAGTGATATAATTCCAAAAATCTAAGGTCCTGGAGGGTCCTTTTTAGTATTCACTCGGCAGTGTTTTGCAGAAACATGAACTAGTAATGTAGTATACAAGAGACACTCGGAAGTGCAACATCAAAGTTTATTGATCACAAAATCAGTATGAAAACTGTAAGTAATACACCCACATAACACTAATGTGTGTAAATAAATCCAGATATTTAGTAATCCGAGTACATAGATTGCAAAATCCAAATAGTATGTAGAAATGTGTGAACGTTTTCGGTCAACAGACCTTCATCAGACACTCAAAACTCCTGGTGAAAGGGGTGTTACCAAAATATAGGGGTATCGCTATAAAAAGGAGGTGGGGAATGGGAATAAGGAGTGTACTATGAAAATCTGGGTTCCACAGTAAAACAAGTTTCATGCAGTGTTTTGCCTGTGGCAGAAGCACTGCGCCAACAAATGCTGCGTTTTACAGTACCTGCAAAGTGGATGGGATTCTGGATAATCCCATCCACACATTGCAAAAAAATATCCGCTGCGGAATTAATGCTATTTACTGATTACTGATTACGGAATTACTGCTATTTACGGAATTACTGATATTTATTATTTATTTATTATACATCTGCAGTTTTACTCTGTGGACTTTCTGTAGAAACTCTGCGGAAAAAAATATAATGCGGTCTTTTCCGCTGCAGTTTTTGGCTGCGGCCCACTACATGGGGCCTTAGCCTAAAAGTCTGAAATGCGTCAGAAGTGCATGTATGCTCTGATATAAATAAATGGTGGACTTTTCATGCTCTGCGTTTCATGGAGACACATAGAAGAACATTTTCTAAACCAAAGACCATTTTCATACTTCATTTTTTTCCTGATGCACAGGAGAAATAAAACTCAGTATGTCAAGTTTTAAAGATTATAATTCTTCCATATAATTAAAAGAATAAAAGATTATTCAGTCCTGCTGTAAATCAACATAAATCTTATTTTGGGACCATTCACTGAATACATATAAAGTGAATCAAAATAATTATTAAATCACATTGATTTTTTTCATCTGGGTTGAGATTGCTACAGCCGACTTTGTATTTTGGTGTTATGTGTCATCATCTGCACCATCTGGGATCATAAATCAGCCGCTCGCACATGCAAGTGCAGAGTGGGTTTTCTACTCAGTGTGTGCACGCTAAGGTTAGTGTTATAAACATTTTGTTTTGCATGTTACACTTCAGTAATGGGTGTTACAGCCTCCAAAATAATACTGAAATTACCTCTCAAGGGAGATTTAATCAACAATTGGTCAATTGACTTTAAAAGCAGAAGGCTGTAATTGTCAGGAGGCTGCAGAACAAAGACACTTCAAGACCTCTGTTTCTGTGGAATTCAAAACATACAGACACATTGTAGAAAAATGTAAAAATTTGCATGAGCCAATAGAAAAACCATGCAAAGAAATAGCATTCTTGTTTCGATCTATTGTTTGTATGATTTTTGTTATGTGATTGTATAAGTAAAAGATCATAAGCTAAGGCCCCACGAAGCGTCCCACAGCAAAAAAGCGTGGCAGCTACACATTGCGGTTTTTTCCTGCAGCGCTTTTCACAGAAAAGGACTCTGCTTCAATTATACCTATAGGGAAATTTCTGTAGGTATAATTGACATGCTGCAATTTCCAAAACCATGATGAATCCCATCCACTTTGCTGTGACTGTAAAACTCTACCTTTTTTTTCTGCAAAGTTGCCATCGCGGGAAAACCGTGGTGTTTACGCCACATGGGGCACCGGCCTTAAAGGGGTTACCTCCTCAAAATTGCTGATTTTAGCAAGTTCTGACTTTAGAACTGCGTAAGTTGTAATTGGCCACATATTGTAATACATCGTATTACATTTTACATGCTGGCTATTCAAATGAATAGGCTACTATGTGATCCATGGGTGGCTTTGGATCACCAGAGTGAAAGGCACTCCTTTTAAACCCTTTTAAGGCCGGGGACCTAAATTGCAAAAAATTTTTCCCGCCAAAAAACACCGCGTTTTATAGTACCTGCAAAGTGGATGGGATTCTGGCTAATCCCATCCACACATTGCAGAAAAATATCCAAAGAATCAATTATACCTAGGCATAGTAGGGGCAGAAAGTCTAAACTCCAAAACTCTGTGGACTTTCTGTGAAAAACGCTGTGGAAAAAAATGCGATGCGTTTCTGCTGCAGTCTTTTTCGCAGCGTTTTTTTGCAGTGATTCGCTGCATGGGACCTTTTCCTAAATGTGCATATGCCTTTATTGGACAAGGGAATATTAATCTAATTATATTTATTATCTGTTTTTCTTTCTGATTGTAGAGTTTTTTTTTTTTTAATTTTGTTTTCTGTATCTGAATATGGGGGCAGCCATCTTGCCTGAGCTGCTAACAGCGTTCATAAATAAACTTTACAGCAGCCACCATTAGAACTTGGAGTTTGGAGATGACCCATTTGGGGTTATTTATCTGTGGGGTTTTTTTTTTTTTTGGTGTTTGCTTTTTCTGCCTCGCCATTCCATGCGCCTGATTACTAAAAAGGCACAATTTTATCATAAATTGTACACAAAATTTTTTTTAAACCTCACCCATTTACTGTACTGCAGTTGCTCACTTTTTTGTCCCGTTTTGAAAAAGGGCGTTTCATAAATGCAGTGTAAAATGGTACCTCAGATAAACCAAGCCCACTGTCCAGGACAATAAATCAAAGTGATGCCCTTTATGAATGTGGAAAGATTCCTTCCTCAAGCTAAGGCACCACTTAGCGAGCCGCAGAAGAAAAGACATCAGCGGAAATGCATTGCGTTTTTTCCACAGCGCTTTTCACAGAAAGTCCACAGAGCTTTCCTCTGTCCCTATTATACCTATACAGAAAACGTCAGCATGCAACATGCTGCGATTTACAAAAACGCAACAGTTTTTGAAATAGCAACATTTTCACTGTGGATATTTTTGTGCAATGTGTGGATGGGATTAGTCAGAATCCCATCCACTTTGCAGGTACTGTAAAACGCAGCGTTTTTTGCCACAGTGTTTCCGCTAAGGCCAATTCGTGGCGTTTTCTCTAGGTTCAGACCCCATTTTTAAACCCCTATTGGAAAATGCTTGGTGTGATTTTTTTCGGGGAAAATAAACTGCTAAAATACAATGCAACAGGGCATAAAAAGACGTTTCTCTTTTTTGCCAGGCTTTGTAAAATAGAAATCCTTGGTAACAAAATGCACCTATATAGTCATCAGGCTGTATCTTGTTTTGAGGCCAGGAACACACAAGGTTGAATCTTTGCTGGTTAGCTGCAGCAACTTTGCAACCTACAGTGTTTTGCAGTATTGCAGATGGGAATTATACCAACTGATTTCAAAGGTTGAAAACCATGGTGGGGGGGGGGGGGTATTGCAGAGAAAGCTGCAGGTGAGCCATAGGCAAAAACCATCTGATGCGGATATTTTTTCCACATCGATTTGTGGAAAATTCAGTCAAACATTTGAATGTTTGGCCTTGTACTAAAGGAACCTTTTTTTCTAAACTTAAACAGTTCCTTTCAACAGAATACAAAAATGTGGTGTGAATGGGTCCTTATTCAATTTCCACCCATACTACTAACCCCACATTTACACGACCAAGTTTCATCTGTGAAACTTGGTTGGTGTGTTTGTTGGATTTACCGGCCTGAACAGTATGCCGGGAAAGGGACTCCTAGCAGTGTAGCTATCTATGCTGCTAGGAGTCCCTTTCACGGCATACTGTCCAGGCCAGTAAGTCCGGCCAACACATGAACCGAGCTTCAAAGGTGAAATTCGGTTGTGTGAATGCAGAGTAACAAAGAAAATGAACTTTCGCAGTCCTCATTCACTAACATGAAGAATGTAGGGGGCAAAGTCATTGTCAACTGGGACGACTAAAAAGCCTCTTGTCATTTACACATTTGCACATACAGTATAATACTGCAAGTTCCAAGCATTCTTGTATCATTTTAATGAATGTTAGAGCTTTGTGAGTGTTTGTATGTAAGCAAGAATTACAGAAATGTCCATAATGAAATCTTAAATCAGGGAAACTCAACTGGTGGACCGCGGTCCAAACCACCAGCTGACCGGACCCTGCCTCCCGACTCTTTTATTATGACAGCGGCCGGGAGAAACCATCGTCTACCGCCATCTGTCCCGAAGCCCTTATCCCTTGCACTAGCAGCAGCAGGAATCAGTAATCATCTCTGCTGCTTTTACATGTGAGGGCTCTTGCTCAGGCAGCAGGGACGACTGCCAGTCCCTGCTGCTGCTAGTGCAGGATGAAGGTTCCTCTCAGAAGCTGTTAATGTCAATTATGTGTGGGGACACTAATAGGGAATTAAACTGGGAGGGGGGCACTTAGGAGCATACTGTGAGGAGGCAAAATAATGGGCTATTATACTGTGTCCCATTAGTGCCCCCCACAGTATAATGCTCCTTAATGCCCGCACCCACTATATAATGCTCTTCAATGCCTCCACCCACAGTATAATGCTCCCTATTACCCCCACTCACAGTACAATGCTCCTTAGTGCCCCCACTAACAGTACAATGCTCCTTAATGTCCCCACCAACACTGCAATGCTCCTTATTGCTCCCACTCACAGTACAATGCTCCTTAATGCCCCTACCAACAGTACAATGCTCCTTATTGCCCCCACTCACAGTATAATGCTCCTTAATGTCCCCACCTGCAGTATAGTGCTCCTTAGTGACCCCACACACAGTATAATGCCACGCTAGTTGCACCTTGCACAGTATAATGCCACATTAGTGCCCCCTGCACACAATATAATGCCACATTAGGAAATATTTTTGCCTAATTTTTACCTAAAATATTTTTACCTAATTTTTACCTAAACCAGAATTGCATCTTAAAGTCAGACTCATCTCTTTGTCTGAAAAATATCGTAAATACTGGATGTGTTTAGCTCGGAGGTTTGCTTGATGGTAGAACCCGGTCAAGAGACCTTTGCTAAAAGTAGTTGAGTACCTCTGCTCTAAAGTATTATCTTGAGTTCAGCAAAGTCTTAGAAGTAGGTTAAGCTAAGCTTTCTAAACTTATTGCATATTTAAGTATTTGTTGGGTATGTGTGTGTACCCATATTATCTGAACTCCAGATAGAGGTTTATAACTTTTTGCACCTATTTGCACCAAAAGTGTGACATTCTGGATTTTAACACCACTCAATCCACTTTATAAAATTGGTTCAGAAAGTGTGCATAGTTATCCAGTTTAGCTTTCTGTACTTCAGGTTTATCAAATGCAACTTCCTAGAAATTGCTGTCTCACTGCAGTAAGGGGGAGGTGTGGAAACTGGATTAATAACTTAGGGCAGAGGTTTTAGACGTAAATGTGCACCAAATATATCAAAATCAGCCTAGACTTCAGCAAAACTGACCTTAAATATTTCCCTCATGATTAATTACTATAAATATAATAATAATAATAATAATAATAATAACAATAATAATTAATAATAATAATGAATTTTTATTTATACAGCATGAAAATATACAAAACACTTCACAAATTCCAAACTATGTGTTTTCTGTGACTGTGGGTTATTTATTTTTATGGAGTATATGAATATATATATATATATATATATATGGCTGTGCAAATGTTTTCTGTTTAATAGCATGTACACTGCAGATGCAGAATGCATGTATATATGTGTGTTATGTGCATATGTTAATGTGTGCATATATCTTTCTATGTATCTATTTCATATAAATGTATATTATAGTTAAATGTATATTTTTGAAGGATAAACAGCAGGAACCAAAATGAATAGACTAAAATAAATGTATATCCTCCCCACTGCTTCAGTTTCCATATGTTGAAAATCTATGCAGATAACTTTCTGAGCTATCAATGTCTTTACTATCTAGTAATCCATATATTCCATAATGATTCCAGTAATTGTCAGGAGTTATCTTGCAATGTTTGCATTAATTTACAAATGCCTATGCTTGCAGATGTAATATGCCATAATAATAGTAAATGACAATAATCTAGGAATGGATTGTTTGCAATGTATGTGAGGAAAAAATAACAGCAATTAATAGGAGAATCTACTGCAAAGACACCAGTAGATATTATCAGACTGGTTTTCTTTAGTTAAAGAATGAAGCACCTAACATATTCACCCTCAATTTATTTTATTTTCTTCACAATGTACAGCCATTTGACAAGGTCTCTGTCCTTTACTGTATTGTTTGACTTCCATTTTGTATCTGCAATAGAATTCTAGTCTTATTTTCACTGTCACTGCATCTATATTCTATATTTACCTATGAGGAAATACATTGAAATATGTTGTAAGGTTGATGACACTGTATAATGATTACCACTTATCATTCAGTGTGCATGAATTTTACATGTCATACCCACTCATCCTTACTGAACTGCGCAGGCCAGGAAGATTGCACAGTCATGGCATTATGATGGGTGGTGCTTAAAGGGCTAAGCACTGATTTGTATACTTTATGTACAATATATAGTAGAGACTGATCTATTACTATTTATAATGTATCTACCAACTATATCTATTGATACATGAGACTGACTTTAGATCAATTAAAATGCCTAGTGCGTAAAAAAATGGCAAAAATACATTTTTAAGGCAAAAATAATCAATGAAACTAAAAAGTGAATGAAATATAATCATACTAAACAAAGGTTAATTTTCATATTTTACATATTGTATATTTTGTATATTATACATATGATAAAAAGAAAGGTGCAAGAATATGAAATTTATCTATCTATTTATCTATCTATCTTATTACAGTATCTTGATTATAAATGTTGCATAATGTTATATAAATATAATAAATAAACAAGCAAAGCAATAAAGATGGAAAATCCAGATAAATTATTGCTAAAATAAAAATATCTGATTTATTTTGTGTCCAAAATTAGGAATTTTACATAGAGTAAAAATATAGTAATGTTTTCACCAAAAATATATGATCAAAATTAAACAAATAAAATAGTTTTAGTCTAAAAGAAAATTTTAAAAAAGTATTAAGAATTTTATTAAGTAACATCCACAATTCAATTTTAGCTTATTATACTTTATAATTAATTTTCTAAAAAATGCAATGTGTGACTTTTTTAAATTTATGTTTACCTATACTAGAAAAAATAAATGAAATCATAGATCTTCAAATCTGTTTTTTTAATTAAGAAATAATAAATATAAAGTCAGTTTGTGTATGTTTAATTTAAATCAGCTTAAACAAATGCATTACAGATTTTTTTAATGAATATATATATATATATATAACACACACATATATAAATAGTATTTACATATATATATATATATATATATATATATATAAGTATATGTGCAGTTTTTATTCAGTTTGAATTTTTTTCTTTTATTTAATTTTTGTCCATATTTTCAGATAAAATTGTAGAATTAGAGAGAACACAGACTAAATATTTTTCATTATAAAACATTTTGTTCTAAACACGTCTTTGACATGTTTCTTAAGTGAACCACACAGTGATCACTACATTCTAAACAACATACATCTGTAATTGAAATTTATCTTTAATTTACGTACAACTCATCTCTGTTACCAAGAAATTAACAATTGAAAACATATATATATATATATATATATATATATATATATATATATATATAATGCACAACAAGAAACATAATTTTTATGGGAGTTTATTTTTTCCTTATAAAGCAAATGATGAAGACATTTAAAACCTCATTCTTCCATCTTTTAATGTTAACCTATCATGTACTATTACTTTCTCCAAATAACTGCCACAGAGTTAATGTATTGCAACAATTATGAAAAATGCCATTTCCTTTATAGATTACTGCTATTATAAAACCATCTGCCACTTCTTAGTTCCCACATGTAGAAGAAAGAGAGGTTTGTAACTATGTTGTTTACTCCTAGTGTTCTTTCTAAATGCAGATACTGTGTTCTCGTGCAGTAAACCAAGGACAGTACCCTTAATAGGCACTTTATTACACTTTTTTCTTTTTTTTTTTCCAGGTGTAAATGAACACATCATTAAAAACAAGAATCAGCAGCAAAGAGAGAGAATGTCTCACACAGAGCACGGTAAGCCCTGCCTCCTGAGCCACATTTTGCATATGCAATCACATCACAAGAAATACACATGCTGTGCACAATGGGACAAAAAGCAAGCTAGAGAAGGAAGCTGAAAGAGAGAGAGAGAGAGAGAGAGAGAGAGAGAGAGAAGAAGACGCAACCTACAGTATGTTGATGGAGCAGGCCAAGCTCAGTTACATCTCTTCATATGCAGCCTGCAAGAGACCCACTGCAGATGAGGGGTAGACGTCCCCTCTCCCCCTTTCATTGCTCCTTCTCCGTAATGTGAATGTCAATTCTGTATCCAGTTCTAGAGCACCAATGTAAATAAGGATCTGCATTCAGCTTACACTGCACTTAGGATATGTGGCTCACGCCTTTTTTTCCTTACTGCTGCTTCATGCAAACTTTAATCCACAGGGGTCTAATCCTCCAAAAGCAGACATTTCAGACTGAAAGAGCGAAGCTCCATTAATTAGAAAGTGCGCCAGTTGTAGCCAAATGCTATTATATTAGTATGCAAAGCCCACAGTCAGTTAATCTCTACAAATCGTTTGTTTCCTTAATTGCCCTCTAAGGGCAAAAGTGAAAAACAGAAGAGCAGTATAATATATTTTTTTTGTTGGAGTGAAACAATTCTATGAGATACTTTTAAGATGATAGAGAATCGCTGTATTCTGAGACATTAAAATAAGTCATTATTATCTACTTGCTTCTATTGTTTTCATTCGCATTGTTACATAACACATCACTGGTATTACTGGGGGCTTTTAAAATGCTATCCAAATGACTGTGTGTTTTCAATCCATACATTGGATTGACCTGACAAAAGTAAAGGGGTTTTGAGAACATAAAAAAAATCATTATGTCTAAAAAAAAAATCAAAGTATGAGACATTACAATAATACTCTAACTCTTTTGTTACTATATCTTTACACTAGGGTTCTAAAGATTCACCTCGTCGCAGTTCCCTTGTATATAAATACCTTGGCCAAGGCACAGTTGCTTATTGATACCCTACTTGAAAACCAGACCCCACCAAAACCATCCAAGTCACCTCCCTTTTATGTGATATTATACTTTGATAAATTGGTGTGATATTCTCACAATGAATATTTTGCTGTAAACGGTATATATAAAAAGAGCACTTTATAGATATGACTAGCTTGACCAATCCTACCATGCACACATGCATAAAGTTAAAAGGGTTTACCAGGCTAAATAATTGATGACCGGCAGGGGTTCAACACCAGACACCTGGCCAATCAGCTGTTTGAAGAGGCTGCAGTGTTCGGGTAAGTGCTGCAGCCTTTTCAGTACTTACCAAGCACAGTGCTGTACATAGTGGCTGTGCTTGCTATCATAACTCAGCCCATTCTCTTGGATGGGACTGAGCTACAATCAGGCCATGTGATTGATGAAAAGGCTGCGGACACACGGTTTTGGAAATCTCAGAATGTCAATTATATCTACGGAAATGCAGGTAGTTAACCTATAGATATAACTGAAGCAGAAAGTCCACAGAGGAAAACTCTGTGAACTTTCTTTACAAAGCACTGCGTGAAGAACCATGATGTGTTGCCACCGCGGCTTTTCCCGCAGAGCTTTTTTGCTGTGGGATACCACGTGGGACCTTAGCCTTAGGCTGAGGATCCATGTTGCAGAAATGCAGTTTTTTTAGGTTGTCAAGGCCACTGATTGGCTTCAGTGGTCACATGACCACTGAAACCAATCAGCAGCATCAGCAGAAGGGACCTGGGGACGTCACAGCCAGAGAGGAATTCCACTGCAAGAAGACAGCCGAGCAAAAGGACAAGACCGCGCTAAGAGGACACTGGAGCACCCGGAACTGGTGAGTATGTTTTTTTTCTATTTTTTTCACCTTCCCTGGCCTAATTAAAAAATAATATTTGAAATTGAACAACCTCTTTAAAGTCTTAAATACTTAAAAACACTAATTGAACTCTACTCATATAGGCAGTTATCATACAAACTCGACAGAAGTGTATGTATACTGTCTATGCCACCAATTTCACACTTGGAAATTTCTCTTCCTGCATTGATATGTAATCTGTGAAGAAGAAAATGTGGTATGTTCCACATCATAAAATTATAAAGGTATTCTTCCCTAAAATACATTACTTCAAGGGGAGAGGACAGTGGTATATGGAGGCACCATATTGTGGTACACAAACTGCATACATATGGCTCTGTAGTATGAACCAGTAGCAAACCTATATACAGTCATATAGATTCTTTGCATGTGTGATGTCATGTACATCACAATGGTGAATCATAAAATATAAACATTGGTTACACAGCATAAAAACCATGTATAAAAATTCTTATCAGTCTTGAGCATTGAGTTATTATTGATTGTCAATTTTTACGTAATAGTACTCAATCCATGTAACACCAATGAAAATAAGAAAAAAGTATGTGTAGTTTGAAAAATGGAAAATTTTCCTGAAATTTGTTTTGGGTCTGAGTTGATCAAAGCAGCCACCAGACTTGATTCAGCCGAAATAAATTCAGACCATTTGCCCTGAAAAGTCGTATATGACATGTTGTGGTCTCCTAGGACCATAGCTAACTATTTTCAAGCCCTTTCGATCCAATCCATTTTTTATTCACTTTATATTTGCTCTTGTACTAGAAATTTTCACTAATGCTTCAAAGTTTTTAATTCATTCAGCAAGCCTGCATGCATGTACATGCTAGAGCCTGTAAACAGGCACATATAGTCACAGGCACATTGGCTCCCTTGTATAAAGCAATATTCACTCTATGTGCTGCCCTCTGGTGAATCGGGACAGCACCACATTAAGTAGGCAATATTCCTTAATACTAAAAACACACAAAAATAGTCAGCCTTGGTATGGCCCCCAACCTACAAACCCATTAAATTCCCATGTGATTGAGCAATAACTTGTGTATTTTACTGATTTACTGATGGACCACTGCAATTTAGTTCCGGTGTGAAACATTATATCCCATTTACCAGTGTGGCCAAGGCCTTTTTAATCTGTTTACTCAACCGAGCTATTATTTTGGATCACATGTATATTTTTTCAACAGTCTTGATCACTATACACCATAAAATGTGTATTCCCCCACTATGACTGGATGCTTCTCATGTAGCCTCACACCACATGTACTGCTCAGGAGAAACTCATTAATGCAATATTGGTGCAGTGGGACATCATTTAATTACAATCAGTAGTGATGCACATGTTCATAAAACTAATTCAGCGGGTAGCATTTTCTTGATTGCTCTTTAGCACATGCAATAAAGATTATTTGTGACTGTCTCCCTGGTGTGTCGTACACATTTTTATTTCGCATGTCAACATTTGCCGAACAAAGTAGAATGATTTTCTTTTAATTCATTTTTTTTTCTTTTTTTTTTTTTTTAATCTAACTCAGGTTTACACTGTATAGATAACGCATGGTAAAAACTGGCAGAATGTCAAATATGTCTTAAGCACCATATGAAGCTTGTATAATAGATGACCATGAATGTGTATTTTGCATATTCATGTAGATTTAAATACAGTATATACAGTACTGAGCAAGAGGTTTAGGCAGGTGTAGAAAAAATAAGTAAGAATGGTTTCAAAAATAGAAATGTTACTTGCTTATTTTTGTGAATGAGCAAAATGAAGTGAATGAACAAAAGAGAAATCTAAATCACATCCATATTTGTTGTGACCTTTGCTTTTTGCCTTCTATCAATTCTTCTTGGTACACTTTCAGGCTAAGACCCCACATAGAGAGCCGCAGCCAAAAAACAGACTTTCTGCCTCTATTATACCTACATGGAAAGCATCAGTGTTTCCATAGGTATACTTGACATGCTGCGATTTACAAAAACACAATGCAGGCCTCAGATAGTTTTTGAAGGAACTCGGCAGGGAGGTTGTTTGAAACATCTTGGAGAACTAAGTACAGATCTTCTGTGGATGTAGGATTGGTCAATCCTTCTGTCACTTAATGTGTTCCCAGACAGACTGGATAATGTTGAGATCAGGGCTCTGTGGCGGCCATAACATCACTTCCAGGACTCTTCCTCCAAAGGGTGGTCACACCAAATATTGATTTGATTTTGATTTCTCTTTTGTTAATTCACTTCATTTTGTTAATTGAAAAACATAAACTATTAAACTATTTTATAAGCACTTATGCTTTGCAGATTTTTTTCCACACCTGTATAAGACTTTTCCACTTTTCCTAATTAAATAGTAATGTATAAGTATATAAGCATCATGGTTCCCCAGACCTCTACCAATTTTGATCATCTGTTTGCCAGCTCACATGAGATTAAAGCGATAGAAACATTTGACAGACTGGGTAAAAAAAATAAAAGTAAATCACCACTTGACTAGCACAGTCCTGACAATCATACCGTAAAGTGGTCTAATAAGAGAGAGCTCCTTTAAGATTACATTTGATTACCATACATACAGTAAACAGATAGAGATGAGCAAACCTTTCAAGGTTGAATTCGGTTTTGTGTTCATCCGTTTGGTCCAAAAGTTAATTTCAGTTGAAACCAGTTTGTTACAAACTGAAGTGCAAATAAATTGTTTTAAAAATTTGTGTAGGTCACTCTGAGGGCTCCTAAGACTCCATCTAACCCATTTCTAGCTCTCTAATTTGAACACAACTTTAGTAATATACAGATGCCGGTGGTAACAAACAACTTGTTTATACATAGCACTGTAGGAATTTTTATGTTTTTTAAAATATAATTTTTTTGTTAACCTACAGTTTTCACCAAAAACACTATGAATATAAATAACATAGAATATAAATCAGCAATCCCACAAAAGCTAACACATAACCTATATGGATATGCTGAACAAAAATAAACAAAAACAATTGGCATAAATGTAAATATTTTATTCAGATAACAAATATAACACTAAAAACAATGTTACATAAAAACAATAATCATAGTAGAGGTCCCACCCAACCCGGAGGTATGGCTGCATTAATTTCTATATCAAAAATAGTACACACAATACAAGTAGCTATAAACACAATATATATATATATATATATATATATATATATATATATATATATATAAATATATGTTGCATACTAATGCAATATACATATAATGTAACACAATCAATCACAGCAAGATAATGTGTAAGAGACTGCCAAACATAGTCACCCACAAGAGTAAAGGCCTGCATATGCAGTCAGCATTAGAAATGCAACAGATATAGAAAATAATTAATCACAAATATCCCACATAATACCCGAATGATAATCAACAGCAGTCACATTACCAAAGGCAAGATGGGACCTCCACCACGAGCCCCAACATGTGTTTCGCCCCTCTTAGCTTCGTCAGGTATTTGTTATCTGAATAAAATATTAACATTTATGCCAATTGTTTTTGTTTATTTTTGTTCAGCATATCCATATAGGTTATATAATTTTTTTGTGTTTGACAGGAAATAAACAGGATATATTTTACAGTTCCACTTTGAGGAGGAAAAAAAGAGGTAGTGTATATAACTTCACTGAGTTTTGGAGTTTCGACAAGGAAAATTATAGCCCAACTATGCCATAATTTGCAAATAAATTCTTAAAAAATCAGACAATGTGATTTTCTAGATCTGTTTTCTCATTTTGTCTCTCATAGTTGAGGTCTACCTATGATGACAATTACAGGCCGTCCTCATCTTTTTATGTGGGAGAACTTGCACAATTGGTGGCTGACTAAATACTTTTTTTCCCCACTGTATATACATAAAGACTAACTTATTGGTCTTGGGAACAGTACAGATTGAATTTGAATGTTTTGACTGTTTTGAATTGTGACTGAGATTGTTTCATTTACTGCAACACTAGTACATTACTTAACTGATACACAGTGTGACTGAAAGAGATTGAATTTGATCTCTATATCAATATCTATATCAATATCTATATCTATTAAATTGAAATCCGTTTCTCCACTGTATGATCTGTACTGTTGCTATCTTTCTCAGTCTGACTGTCTGAGACCATATCTCTCTAATCTCTCCCCACAAAATGAATACCTTCTCTTTCTGCCTGAACATTTTTTTACTGCCTATGAGTCATCAGAAACCTCTAACCTATACATGCTAATGATTGGCTGACCCCTGTCAAGAGGGCTGCTTGTAAGTCTTTATGGGGAAGCCTGCCTGATTCCTGAGGTCATATTCTTCTTTGATTTCTCTATACTTTCACTTTTCTTCCACCATTTTATCCAATTCATTTGAATTGAACTGCAAAAATGTTTAGGTTTGTTAGGACCCAAAATATTTCAAAAGATTGGCCTGAATCTGGTTTGTTCTAAACCAATTCGCTCATCTTTACAAATTCACCAGCAAGACTTTTTCCCTTCAGTGGCCACTTGTAGTCTGTCTGTCTACTGCTATACTTCTCTGTGCATGAGGCTTATGGTTGTGTTCACACAGTGCATATTTTCGAAAAGATGAAAACAGAAACCTTAACTCTGACAAATACAACCTCTTCACTACTGTGAATAAAAACATGCAAAAAATGTACTATATAAAAACAGTAGTTAACCCCTTAAGGATAACCAAGGAATTTTTTGGCTTTTTGATGTTCCTTTCCAAGAACTTCAGGTCTTGTGGCTGTGCAGTCCTATGATCTACATAAAGAAGCATTAATTTAGTAAAATACAATACTAATATAAAAAAACCTTAATTTTTACTCTACATGTTCTAAAAAAACACACACACAATAAGAAATGCCAGAGAATAGTGGGATGCACAGGAGAATTTGGCATGCTCTCTGACATCATTCAATATTGTGCTCTGAAGTTATTGGCTGAAGCTGCACCACATAGACTTCCTGCTCTGCTGCCCCCTGTGTGTGCTCTACACATACAGTCATATGAAAAAGTTTGGGCACCCCTATTAATCTTAATCATTTTTAGTTCTAAATATTTGGGTGTTTGCAACAGCCATTTCAATTTGATTTATCTAATAATTGATGGACACAGTAATATTTCAGGATTGAAATGAGGTTTATTGTACTAACAGAAAATGTGCAATATGCATTAAACCAAAATTTGACCGGTGCAAAAATTTGGGTACCCTTATCATTTTATTGATTTGAATACTCCTAACTACTTTTTACTGACTTACTGAAGCACAAAATTAGTTTTGTAACCTCACTGAGCTTTGAACTTCATAGCCAGGTGTATCCAATCATGAGAAAAGGTATTTAAGGTGGCCAATTGCAAGTTGTTCTCCTATTTGAATCTCCTCTGAAGAGTGGCATCATGGGCTCCTCAAAACAACTCTCAAATGATCTGAAAACAAAGATTGTTCAACATAGTTGTTCAGGGGAAGGATACAAAAAGTTGTCTCAGAGATTTAACCTGTCAGTTTCCACTGTGAGGAACATAGTAAGGAAATGGAAGACCACAGGGACAGTTCTTGTTAAGCCCAGAAGTGGCAGGCCAAGAAAAATATCAGAAAGGCAGAGAAGAAGAATGGTGAGAACAGTCAAGGACAATCCACAGACCACCTCCAAAGAGCTGCAGCATCATCTTGCTGCAGATGGTGTCACTGTGCATCGGTCAACAATACAGCACACTTTGCACAAGGAGAAGCTGTATGGGAGAGTGATGCGAAAGAAGCCGTTGAAAGCACGCCACAAACAGAGTCGCCTGAGGTATGCAAAAGCACATTTGGACAAGCCAGCTTCATTTTGGAAGAAGGTCCTGTGGACTGATGAAACAAAGATTGAGTTGTTTGGTCATACAAAAAGGCGTTATGCATGGCGTCAAAAAAACACAGCATTCCAAGAAAAACACTTGCTACCCACTGTAAAATTTGGTGGAGGTTCCATCATGCTTTGGGGCTGTGTGGCCAATGCCGGCACCAGGAATCTTGTTAAAGTTGAGGGTCGCATGGATTCAACTCAGTATCAGCAGATTCTTGAGAATAATGTACAAGAATCAGTGACGAATTTGAAGTTACGCCGGGGATGGATATTTCAGCAAGACAATGATCCAAAACACAGCTCCAAATCTACTCAGGCATTCATGCAGAGGAACAATTACAATGTTCTGGAATGGCCATCCCAGTCCCCAGACCTGAATATCATTGAACATCTGTGGGATAATTTGAAGCGGGCTGTCCATGCTCGGCGACCATCAAACTTAACTGAACTGGAATTGTTTTGTAAAGAGGAATGGTCAAAAATACCTTCATCCAGGATCCAGGAACTGATTAAAAGCTACAGGAAGCGACTAGAGGCTGTTATTTTTGCAAAAGTAGGATCTACTAAATATTAATGTCACTTTTCTGTTGAGGTGCCCATACTTTTGCACCGGTCAAATTTTGGTTTAATGCATATTGCACATTTTCTGTACAATAAACCTCATTTCAATCCTGAAATATTACTGTGTCCATCAGTTATTAGATATATCAAATTGAAATGGCTGTTGCAAACACCCAAATATTTAGAACTAAAAATGATTAAGATTAATAGGGGTGCCCAAACTTTATCATATGACTGTAATACTGGTAATACAGGGAGTTCTCTGCTCCTCTCAGTTAATCCCCTACTTTATGGTTCAAATACAGGAGAACACAGATAAAATTGAGCAGATAGCTCTCAGCTTTGCCAGAATTTTGTGTAGCCGGTATGCAAAGTGTCAGTGTATTGTAGCTTTAGCCAATAGCTGTAGACTAGGAAATTATGTCAATGAAAAGTTGTTCTTTAACAACTTTTGATGTACAGCTCAATGACATGAAGCCAGGGGCGCACCACTAATGAGGCGAAGTGAGGCGGCCGCCTCAGGCGGCACTATCCGTGACTGTCTGAGGGGCGGCATTTTTACTATTTATTTAATGTAAACCAGCCCAGGACAGGCCGCTTTAAAAAAAAAAAAAAACAACGCTGAGCGGGGCCTGTCCTGGGCTGGTTTACGAGACTTCTGCATGTCAGCGCAGGCGGCGATACAATGACTTTTTTTATATATATATCCATATATAGATATATATATATAAATAGGCCGTAACCTGCTGGAGTATCCCCAGTAGGTAACGGCCTATTTATTTACCTATCCCGCGTCTGCTGGTGGTTGCCTCCGCTTCCCCTTCTGCTATGGGACGCAGAAGGAGAAGCTGATGCCGCAGTGAGCAGCCGCAGGCATCGGTAAGTGAGGCCGCGGGCCTCAAATACTACTATTATTATACTCTGAAGTCTTTTCAGACCCCAGAGTATAATAATCAGAGACCCAGGGTAGGTGAGGGAACATAAAAACCAATGCTACTTACGTCTCCTGCGATCCGATTTTACTCCGAGCAGGCTTGGGCCTTCTGGTGACGTCATCAGGTCACGTCGCTGACCTGATCACGTGACATGTGTGCACAATTAAACAGGGCCGAAAGCTGCATGGAGTGCACTGGTGTCTAGGATAGGTAAGTAACACTGGTTTTTATGTTTGTCACCTCCCCCGGATCTCCGATCATTATACTCTGGGGTCTGAAAAGATCCCAGAGAATAATAAGAGTTCATGGGTGGGCCACTATGGGGCATAATACTGTGTGCAGGGGCCCCTATGGAGCATAATACCAGTGCAGGGGCCATTGAGGAGCATAATACCGAGTGCAGGGGCCACTATAGAGCAAAATACCGTGTGCAGGGACCGCTATGGAGCATAATACCGTGTGCAGGGGCCACTGTGGAGCATAATACCGAGTGCAGGGGCCCCTATGGAGCATAATACCAGTGCAGGAGCCATTGAGGAGCATAATACCGAGTGCAGGGGCCACTATAGAGCAAAATACCGTGTGCAGGGACCGCTATGGAGCATAATACCGTGTGCAGGGGCCACTGTGGTGCATAATACCGAGTGCAGGGGCCACTATGGAGCATAATATCAGTGCAGGGGCCCCTATGGAGCATAATACCAGTGCAAGGGCCATTGAGGAGCATAATACCGAGTGCAGGGGCCACTATAGAGCAAAATACCGTGTGCAGGGACCGCTATGGAGCATAATACCGTGTGCAGGGGCCACTGTGGAGCATAATACCGAGTGCAGGGGCCACTATGGAGCATAATACCAGTGCAGGGGCCACTATGGAGCATAATACCGTGTGCAGGGGCCACTATGGAGCATAATACCGTGTGCAGGGGCCACTATGGAGCATAATACCATGTGCAGGGACCACTATGGAGCATAATACCATGTGCAGGGGCCACTATGGAGCATAATACCATGTGCAGGGGCCACTATGGAGCATAATACCGTGTGCATAGGCCAATATGGGACATAATACCTTGTGCAGGGGGCCGCTGCAGGCCATAATACTGTGTGTAGGGGCTGCTGTGGAACATTATAGTGTGTGTAAATGAGGCGCTATAAACAGGGGCTATGGCGCCTGTTAATAGTTTAGATTATACGCTGTCTGTTTATAGTGACCATGTGATGTAATTACAGTCTTGTCACATAGACGTGTAAAGGACAAGGCGGGAGTTACATTACATGGCCGCTATGAGATGAATGACACTATGTAAACAGAGAAGCGGTCATGGCGCTTACACAGGTACCACAGTTCATTCAAACAGCTGATCAGAAGGGGTCCTGGGTTTTTGAGCCCCACTGATTAGTTTATTAATGACCTGGAAAACCTTTTAATTAGTTAACACCTGGGGCATTATTAATAAGGGGCACTATTCATACAGGGTACACACGGATATTATTAATATAAAGATGCACTTGGGAGTATTATTCATTCGCTATGTCATATATTTTATAATTGGGGTAGCAGCAGGATGGGGGCTTTGTGTAGGTGAGGGCAATGTAGGTCAGGTGCCTGGAAAAGTGAGGAGCCAAAGATGTATGTGTTGCAAACTTTACAGAGACAAGTCACAGCTGGAAGAAGTGGTCATGGCGGTCCAGAGGGAAGAGAAGGGAAATGTGACCGATTAGTCAGAGACATCACCTGTAAGTCACAAAATGTTACTGCCCTGTATTCACCTAAATGATAGAGGATAAATACCTGATTGATGGGGGTCTGTCTGCTGAGACCCCCACTGAGTCTGAGAATTTTTTCCCCCACTGGGTGGGAATTCAGCCTGACTGCAGCCATATATATAGGTGTGTCACTTGGTGGATGGATGAACCCGCAGGACTCTCATTCACTTCAATAGGAGTGCCAAAGATACCCGAAGTCCAGTGCTCAGCTATCTGCGGGGCTTCTATTATAGAGAATGGGGGCCACGTGGCCTCGTCCATCCACCAAGCAGAAGATGTGTGAAGTTACTTTCATTGTTAATGCCGTGTTGTTGATCTGATACTGAAGTAATACAGGAAGAAGAATTCTTAAAAACTGTTTTATAACTTTGTGTATTGTGTATATTGTGCGACGATAACAGTGTGTGAAGCTAGTAGCATGGAAACTCAATTTTTTTTGGGGGGGGGGGTTGGGGGCGTCTTTCTATAGTCCGCCTCAGGTAGCAAAGAGGCTAGGTTCACCACTGCATGAAGCAGTAGTTGTTATTTTTGTGGTGTTACATGCATTTTTTATATGAAAGCAACTAGCATCTGTACATGACTAAGTAGCCGAACTACTACCATAATAGCAGCCATAGTGACTGCTATGGGGCACGCAACCTTGCTGTTTTTTTTGTTTTTTTTTTAATAATTCGTTACCTGCTGGATTTCTGCAGAAGCTAACAGCCACTATTTACTTACCGATCCATGATCCTGCCCACTTTCCGCTTCCTCTTGAGCCATTCTGCCCTTTTGTCTCCCAAGGTTCGCCTGGCAGTTTCTTTCGGTCCAAACAAGTCTGAAGTAGAACTGCTATTATTATACTCTGGAGTCTCCAGGGGAGGTGATTAGACATAACTCTGTTACTCACCTCTCCTTGACTCCGTTGCAGGTCTTCAGGTGTTCTGAATTCAGAGTCAGCAGGAAGTTAAATTAATGAATTACAAGTAATACTAAATCCGTACCCATAAAACTATATAACAATCTGCTTAGCTCCTCCTGCTCTATAACATGCTGCATGCAGATCCAGACTGCATGCTCATCATGACAGCTTTCCTATGGCCTTCTTTGAAAGCTTCCAAACTGCCCAATGGACTCCAAAGCACGGAATAATCAGGAATTAAAATCAATTATGATTTTTTTACCCACAAACTTTTAGATATCAAAATGTTCAGCTTCTCCTGCTCTATACCATACTGTCCATACAATGTATGAGCATCCTGTATATACAACATAATAGGTTACCTTTAAGAAAAAAATAAATACATTTAGAGATGGTGTTTGCAGTAAAAAGAGAAACGACAAAAGTTTAGTTCACCAAAGCTGAATATTTCAAGCTAAAATAAAGTGCTCATCCCATGTCTGAGCATATTGATAATGTCAATGTATAATATAAAGGATTGATTGTCACTAAACCTAAATGGATTAAAAAAAAGGTAAATTATGCTAATAAATATGATTATAAAAACACAGGTTTTCAAAAATTGACCACACTGAGAGAATAGCCACAGGTTACATTCTTGTCTTTTTTTCAGTCCATACCGCCGGTCAAGTTTCTGTATCATGTAAAAGAGCTTTTACATGTATAAATCTGAGTGATTTAACTAATCTATACAGTATATGAATATGGATATTCCTTATATTGGATTATTCTTTAGGCTTTGTAGCTATTTATCAGATGTCATATTTTACTCAAAAAAATAGTGCCGCATGATAGATTATGCTGCTACTTTGATTATGGTAGACTTTTATGCTCCTAGACTGATTTGTTTGTTTTTTTTTACATTGGGATACAAGAAAACTTTTTTCAGGACTTTATGGAAATACATTTTATATTTTGCTGTAGTTGTTATGTCTTATATTATTATTATTAGTAGTAGTAGTAGTATTATTAGTATTATTAATAATTATAATAATAATAATAATAATAATACATGTAATATATAATTGCAAAAAACAAAGTATATAGCCAAAGTATACATTTTCTCTATCCCTTTCTGGCAGATCTTTAAATCCTCTAACTTCCTTATATTTTCTGATAATTAAATATATTTAAAATTCAAGCCATGGATGTAAATGATTGGCTTAAGAAAGTCTACTCTCATGCTGTCCACTTTACATTTTAAAATGTTTTTGTAATTGCGATCGTGCCTAATACTCATTTAGACTTATTTATTAAAGATTCAGGATTTTTTGTTATTCAATCTTTCAATTCCGGATTTCCATAAATTATTCTTTTGTGCCTGCTTAATAAATATTCACACATTTCCAATTTGTCTATTTTATGTGAATGAGTTTGCAAATTTTGGGTAAAAATTGTATGCAAAAGGTATGGTTTTGGTTTCTGTCTTCTTGGCTTTCTGCCCTGCTGCCTGTTTACAAATCACCCTGTCTTTCTGTTTGCCTATATGGCTATCTGTCAAACTATTTAATCTATCTATCTATCTATCTATCTATCTATCTATCTATCTATCTATCTATCTATCTATCTATCCTGTTATTATAACTGCATAATAATGACCTCTATTTGGCATTGTAATAGTAGGGCCTCATATATTTACATAAATGTAACATATTTTACAAAATGGTTAATATTTTATAATGAATATGTACATCACATTAATAGTACCGTCCTAAGACACCAACGTATATTCTAACTGGCATGACCCAGATACCACTACTCCCATCTGATGGCTCTTAGATACCCTGCCAGTCCCTGTTTTTTTGCTCCAACAATCAGAGGTGGCTCCAGGTTTTGGTGGATCACTAGGTGACAGTGAGCCTCCTGTCAGTCATGATAAGAGGCACAATCCATGAAATCCTGTGAGTGCTGGGATCCATAAAGGACATCATACCTGTTTTTTCTGCACAGACTATATCTTCCATTTAAAACAATAACATATAAGGCAGAAGAAAGTTTCTGTTTCATTTGTAACATTGCAGTGAATGCTGGTAGATGCAAACAGTGGATGTGTTGTCTGTATCTGTCATTGTGTCAGAACAACAAACTGTAAAGTGTAAACCTAGCCTTACTCATACAGTAACATTAATTGTAATCTTAATACACTTTTTTAGTAAAACGCAAAAAAACACATTTTAAGGCTCCATTCACATCTTAATTGTGGCTTCTGTTATAAATGCAAAACAGGACATAGTGTTGGCTTTGTCTCATGGCAGACACCAACTTTACCCAACAGATCCCATTGACTTACAATAGAATCCATTGAGTTTTATCATTTGATACTCTTAGACTGGACATTTGTTGCAATGATTCTTCATTGCAACTGCAGATATACACACTCGCTAACATTAGACGGATGACTTGGAAAAGAGGAGTCTGAGGTCAAAGAGGGGAAACTTAGCAGACAAGGGCTTGTGGACAGTTTAGCAAGGGAACAGACTGACTATATAGAGATGTTTTGTTAATAAAAGCAATTTTTAGTTCTCAGCTGAACAGTGGTCCCCCTTGAGCCCAGTGGGTCCCAGTATCTGCTGAGTGCTGATGGCCCTTCCAACAATAAAATATTAACATGCATATATCACTACTGTTGCCAATCATTAATGACCACAGTGGTTCTGACCAGTAATTGGCTACAACAGTCACATGTCCATGTCAGCATATCATCAATGGTGCAGAAAGAACAGAGACCAGCAGGGAGTCTGGAAGCATCACAGTGCAAGCCATAAGGATGAGTATAGAATCTATTATTATTTTACAGCATTCTGTTCTTTTTGTTTAATTGATGTTGCTGGGAATAATCATTTAAGTATGTGCTGACAACACATATATAACAGGAGGGAAAGCATATAATATTTTCTATTACTATAACTCTATGGCTTTCCTTTACCTGGGTACTGTGAATTAGGCCATAAGGAGAAACTGTTTCATGGAGGGTACAAAGAAATGCTGCTTTACTTAACCTTCACTTTCAATTTTGTGGGTTGTTCATAGATAAACTTTCAAAGAACTTTGGTAAAATAAAAGAAAGGTCTAAGAACGTCTAAAATAGTTTAAGGTCTTTCACACACAAGATTTGATAGACAGTACTTTTGATTTTGGAAAGCTGAAATAAACATGTGTAGACCTTTGGGAAAAATATACCTCAGGTTCTGTTCACTTCTGTGTTGTGGCATCCATTTACAATGAAGCTACAGCAATGTTCTATATCCATTATGCTGAATGACTTATTAAAGGGAATCTGTCACTTTCCCCAGCCACTTTGAACCACTGCCATAGTGTTGTAAATGCTGTGATCACGATTAAAACCATACCTTTGTAGTGTTTCAGAGTCCCAGGAATGGCTCTAAAAGAACTTTTATTTTTTATGCAAATTATGACCTTGGAGCACAGGGGGTGTTTACTTCAGTCGCCGAGCATCATCAGTAAACACACCCATCATAGATGTAGTATTCCCCCTGGGCAGTGAACTATGATCTTCCAACTGCTCTGATGTCACCAAAGTGCTGTGAAATCCCACGCATGCACAGTACACTCCTGTAGTCCATGACATATCTGAGCATACTGCACATACACCATCCAGAGGTTCTGCCCTGAACCATGGAAGAGAAGAAGAAGAAGATGCTTCTGTGGGAGAATGGCTTTAGGGCTGGACTTCCAGGTGGCGCATATGCTGCCCTGGGCTACAGTAGAGTGTTGCGCATGCATGGGATTTCGCAGCAGCTTCTGTGATTACAGAGCAGTTGGAAGATCAGCTTCCACTGCCCAGAGGGACATGCTAGATCCATGATGAGCGTGTTTACAGATGATGCGGGTGTGCTCGATGATTAAAGTAAATGCCCCCTGTGCTCCACGGACCCCATTTGCATAAAGAATAAAACTGCTTTTTAGACCCATTCCTGCGGCTCTGAAATACTACAAAGGTATGGTTTTAATCATGGTCACAGCATTTACAGCACTATGGCAGTGGTTTAAGTGGCTGGGGCAAGTGGTAGACTCCCTTGAAGGCCTGTTCACACAGAAAAATTTGAGACGGTCTTAAGTCTTAAAATCTCCAAAAACCACTCCCAATCTGACTCCTTTTGTTTTCAATGGGAGGTAGTGTCGGATTCTTCTTTTTTCAGGATGCTTCTACTCTTGCCATGTGGTCTAACACTTTATTAACCCCACTGTATACAAGGATATTCATGTGTCCAATCCTGCTCCAGAAACCCAAGGCTCAGTCTTGCTTGCTGTCATGGGTTCCAAGAGACTGGTTTTTGGGGAGGATTTTGAGGTGGAATTCCATTTGAATATATCCTAGTAGGGTCTGTTGAGTTCCACTAAGGTGTCCATTTTGTTAACAGAAAACATAGAGTTGCATAGAGAACTGTTTATTCCGTCAGATATGACAGATTCTGAAATAGAGATTCCTAATGGATATTTCAATGCAGATGTGAAAAGAGCCTAAAGTAGACATGGACCACAGAGGATGTAAGTGTAAAATTTCTCATGTGACTGTAATACATACTTGGACTTTAATACACTTCAGAAATGTCCTTCTACATTGTCTTTCAAATGTAGATAAACCAATCTACAGATGCGCCAGATTCATCAACCACCATCAACCACATAAATCTGGCTGATTTTTAGTCCATTTAGCAGTTTATCAAGAGGGTACTTTTTATGCCATTTTTTGTCAGTTTTATTGGTTATTATAGTTTTTTTTGTTTGTCTACCACAATTTGCACCAAATTTATAAAACTGGTGAACATGGTTTATTGTATTTGGCACATGTGTTAAGTGAAAAAGTGACTCATCATTTTTAAGTGTTAATTTTGGGCCTGCTTCAGAAAGCCAGAGGTCCCAAAGCAGAACACCCAGACAGAAGAAGGATGACATATTCAGGTGAGTATACAAATTTATCTAAACTATTAACTCTTTGTTTGTGTGTGTATATTTTTCTCGCCGTAGGTTCCTAGTAATTCTGTGGATGTCATCAAATATGTTGGACTACACCAAACCAGTGGGGTTCTTTTATCTTACCTGTGGATTTCATTTAGTATTAATAAAATGGTCAAACATGTTCAAAAGGTGGGATCCCACGTAATTGTTTTCTGTAACAAAACACCAGGAAAAAGAAAAAAAAAATGCAATGTGTATGTTTGTTTTTCTTGCTTCAGGTTTCTAGTATCCCGTGGGCTTCGGTGAAGTTGTTGATCTACATCCTGCTAGTGGAGAAGATTAATCAGACCAGTGAATTTTTATGTATTTTTAACAAAAAGAGGCTTGAAGAGGGTTAATAGCTGGTACCTCACATCATTTTTTTAAGTTATTTATATATTTAAAAAAAAAAAAATCGTAATTGAAAAAATCACTTAGGGTCCTCCCCTTTCGTAATAACTAACCAAGGTATAAACTAGCAGCAGCTAGTGTTATCAGTGTAGGAAGGCCCATGATTATTGGCCCTTCTTAGCCTAAAAATACTAGCCTGTGGCCATCCCAAAAACAGACAATTTTGATGGTCTGGGTCTGATGGTGCCTGACTCTTTCCAGCACCCTTGGTGAATTCAGTACCCAGGTAATAGAGTGGGCATTTGGATGGCTATCAGTAAACCCCTTTCTTAGTAATGGAAAACTATCAATAAAAAAACGTAATTATTTAGGCAGTTAAATAGTAAAAAACACAAAAAACTTTAATAGAAATAAACATTACCCCGCAAAACCCTGTGGAAGAAAATTTATTGGGAAAAAACACAACAAAAACTCTTGCACCTTTTACTGTTATTCTGCTGCATTTTGCATTTTTTTCCTCCCCTCATAGAAGTCTATGACAAAAACGCTGTGGTTTTTTTTGCAGGCAAAATTAACATGCTACGTTTTTCACAAATGCATGCATGTTTGAAAATACTGCATTTTTGCAGATTTTTCCCAACTTTGTGGTGATGAGATTTTTTTTTCCCACTGAGATTCCATCTCAGCCTGTAGCATCAACAATTATATGATCTGCAATGCGTCCTATGTCATGTATATTGTTACATGCACAAGTTGCAAGGTGAAATACACAAGTTGAACCTACTGTAGCATAAAGGTCAGAATTAGAAAACACATCATATGTCAGCTACAGTAGGTTCAGAACCTTTTTCAATGGTATTTTTTCACTTCACTAAGGTACATGGTAATTACTTCTGCCCTGCAGGTACAAGGCATCAAATGTGTCATTTGATCTCCAAGGAATGTTGACCATCACAGAAAGTTATTGAATCACATAACATACTATATATTTCATGGTGTCAATAGAAGACAAGATGTAATTTTAGAGTGCGGTCTCTTCACTGAATACTAATCTAGGTGCTGTACATTGCATAAGGGCTGTACTTTGTATTGGATCTCAGTCCCATTTACTTGAATGAAAACATCTGATTTGTGAGGGTTCCAGATTTCAAACTCCACTGATCTGATATTGATGTCCTATCCTAAGGATAGGCGATTAATGTTTCAATCTCAGAAACCCTCTTAAAACCTTTCATGGGTTTTCCAGGACTTCTTAGGGTCCAACACCTGGCATCTCTGCTGATCAGCTGTTAGTATAGACTGTGGCCTCATTCCTGTGCTGATGATATTTCATTCATCAGTCACATAGTACAGCAGGAGTTTAGTTCTATTTTAGTGAATGGGGCTGCTCTGCAGCACCAAGCACAGCCCCTAGGCAAAATACAGCACAGTGCTTGGTATTCATAGTAGAAGCCATAACACTCACCCTAGCTGAACTGTGAGAGTCCTGGGCTCTGATCACATATTGATGATATTCCTAGTGTAGGTCATCAACATGTAATTCCCCCCAAAACCCCTTATATAAATCTTTACTGGATGCATTCCAAAACCAGTCACAGCCATGAACTATAAAAAAAGATTATTCATCTTAACATCTTTATTAGAAGCATTTTTTTAAAAGCATTGACAATAACTGTTATTTTAGTTGACATTTTGTAAAAGCATTCTGTACTGGATACGGTTTTTATGATATTCTGCCATTTATATTTCTGAAGTGAATTGAAACTACAATAAGCCCAACCAAATGCCACAGTCTTTGTGTGAAGTCAAAGTCCATTGTAATATTTTCCAACCTACCTACATAACACTTCCATCTGTACAGAACTAATATAACGGCGTATTTTCTTGAAGTTTCTTCTGAGCCCTTCTATATATTTGACTCATATCAAGGTGAATAAAAGTGACAACACATAACTGAGATCAGTGGATTCTCTGATGCTTTTTTTTGTTTTCCTATAGTCACTTTCTTTGTGGAATGCTACTTGAGATCTGACTTGTAAGATAATCTAGAGTACTCTATGAGGTCACTACCTGAAGAGCACTGAAACGTAGTCATACTGACAGAAAACAGCTCCAGGCTCTTCTATACAGTGTGTGAACTATAAACCTCCAGGAAACAAACATGAAATTGGTATCATTGATTCCCAGTATCCAAGATTCCAAAAAATTATATGATGCAACGATCTTAATGATATGAACAACAAATAACTATCCACACTACATTTTTTTGCTGTGGATGGTCAGTCACATAGCTCAGTTGTACATTTTAGTCCTTGTTTGGGTGTGACTTTGACCAAATCTGCTGGGTGTGTCTATGTTCCTGTGCATTTCTTCCTCTTACTGTCAAAAGTTGGCTTTGGTTGCTTAGGTACTTAGGCTGATCATACACATTAGCTGTTAAAAAAGTGCTGCACATCCAGAAGGGGCTGATCATGCCCAATGTTAATATTTTCAGTTGACCAAAAATATCCAGCATGACTGATTCTTTTTGTCAAAGTCCATCATTGGTTGGTTGCAAACAAGCATTTGCAGGTCTTGCACATCTGGTTGTTGGCTGAAATGGTCCATTCCATTCATTACAGCAGACTAATGCTAGGTTCACACTTGCCCCTGAGTTTCTGTTCTTCGGGTGCACTTGGGGACCCGAAGAACAGAAACCTAATCCACTTAAAAAGCAGTTTCCCGTGTAAACCCACGGACTCCATAGACTGTAATAGGGTACGCTGGGTTTCCGCCCAAAAAATGCGGAGAGAAAAGTCCTACATGCAGGAATTTTGTCTCTGCATTTTTTTAGCGGATTCGGGGACGGAAACCCTGAACATAGAATTGGCGCAAGTGTGAACCTAGTTTAAAATCTAATTTTTATTTCCAGCTTTTTGACATTGAATCTAGCGGGCTCATATATGGTTGCCTGTATAAAATCCATAGTGCTAGGTAAGGATTATTTTTACCCATAGACAAAGTGAATCTAGGGATCACATAGCTCAACAGGTATAGCAAATTCAGCAAACAAAGAATGGGTAATGAAGCAGCACCCTTTCATTATCTCCCAGCTCCTTACTTAACATATGTGGGAGAGATTTATAAAGCTAAATGTGCCCAATTTCTGCCTCACTTTTCACCAATGAATTCGCATACATGCCTTTTATTACATGCTTTAGACATTTTGCACCATATTAGACAGGGGTGTGTGGTCAGGGTCGGACTGGCCCACCGGGGAACTGGTGAATCCACCAGTGGGCCCCGAGCCCCGACTATTAGTCCTCATATCATGGGGGCCCGATCGGGATCCTGACCATCCCGATCGGGCCCCTGACCAGTGGCGTAACGATCGCGGTCGCAGGGTGTGCGACCGGGCTCGGCGGGGTATGGTGCCCATGACCAGCTGGAGATGGCCGGGGCCCCGGACCACTATGATAACGGTCGGAGAAAGCCTGGTTCCCCGACCGCTATACATACTGTTATTGGAAAGGGACCCTGGCAAATTGCAGGCCCCTTTCCAATAGATGGCAGGGCAGGGCACCCAGGGGAGGTGACTAAAAATAATAAATAGATATTCTCACCTCTCCGGGGCACAGCGTTCTCTCCGGCGCTCTTCCGTCATGTGACTGAGGCCTGTGATTAGGCCCCAGCGGTCACATGGGGCGCGGCCACGTAATGACGTCAGTGCGCCCCCACGTGACTGCTGAGGCCCAATCACAGGCCTCAGCAGCGACGTCGGAAAAGGGCCTGAAGACGCTGAAGACGACAGGATGGAGCGAGGATGCCAAGGAAAGGTAAGGCAAGGTAAGTATGAATGTTTGTTATTTTTAATCACTTCCCCTGGGCCTCCGATTATTATACTCTGGGGTCTGAGGAGACCCCAGAGTATAGTAATAGCACTGAAGCGGAGGGGGCTATTGGGCGCATTTAATACTGTGTGGGGGCCACTGTGGAGCTTATAATACTGGGTGGGGGCCACTGTGGAGCTCATAATACTGGGTGGGGGCCACTGTGGAGTTTATACTCCATACAGTGGCTCCTTCATTTTTTTTTAATTACTCCGGGACAGGTGAAAAAAACAAAACAAAAAAACCTCCCCCCCCAAACTTTCTCTCCTGTCCCCAGTGTCTCCCAGCGCAGTTCGGTCCTACAGTTCTGTTGTTTTCTACCAGCTGAAGTTCCCCCTGCACATGACTACCTGTGACGTCATGTGACCCCTGAGGCCAATCAGCGGCCTAAGGGAAGGTACCTGGGACATCACAGCCATTGAGGAATTCCGGCAAAAAGAAGACAGCAGAGCTGCAGGACCGGACCGTGCTGGGAGGACACAGGAGACAGGTGAGTAAGTTTTTATTTTTATTTTTTTGGGGGGGGGGGGGTAGGGGGGATTCACCTCCCCCCGGACTAATTATAAAAAAGAAAAAAAATTATACTGGTCAACCTCTTTAAAGTGTGGCGCATTAGGGGGGCCCTGGGGGTATATTGAAGGGGTTGTCAAGGCCTAATTTGTTATGGTTTATCTTCAGGATAGGCCATAGATACCTGATCTGTAGGGGGCTGACCCTGGACCTATCAGCTGTACGGAGCCACTTCTGATGCCCGTACTGTACACAATACAGGGCCAGAAGCAGAAAGCTCTGTCCACTGTATAGGGGCTGGGCACCTTCACTGTATCTCAGCACTTATTGAAGTCAGTAGGAGCTGAGTAGGCCCCCCGAACAGCTGATGGGGCCGTGTGTCAGCTCCCTACCAATCAGGTATTTATGGCCTATCCTGAGCATAGGCCATAAAAAAGATTAACCCTGGACAACCCCTTTAATATGCCCTACACAGTTTAATGTCCCCCCCCACAGGATGTTAGCCCCCATCACTGCCCCACACAATATAATGACCCCATCACTGTTCCCCATACAGTATGGGGGACCAGTGAAGAGGCCACTATGTGGGGGGACCAGTGAAATGACCATAGAAAAATTTGGCCCAGACAACCCCTTAAAAGAGGTTGTCCATAAACTGGAGCGACCACTGTGTTGGCCGCCAGGGAGGTGTAAAAATAAGAACATTTAAAAAAAATAGCATACTCCCCTGTCCCCAGCACCTTGTTGTCCCCTGCCTGTGTCTGTTCGGTCTCATGGCGGCGCCTCATTTCTAGAAATCCTGTACCTAATTGGTCTTAGCGATCACATGAGGTGCAGGACTGCCAGCAAGGAGTCGCCGGCATGAGACTGAATGGACACTGACAGCGGACAACGGAGTGCCGGGTACAGGTGAGTATGCTTTTTAATTTACTTATTTTTTACTTTACACCTCCCGCCAGCTACATGGGTTGCTCCAATTCCTGGACAACCTCTTTAAAGTATTTATCCATCTTTCTAATATTGATGGCCTGTCCTTAGGATAGGCCATCAATATTACATCTGCAATGACACAACAGCCAGGACCTCTGCAGATCAGCTTTTCCAGAACAGTGCGGCTACAGGTAAAGGTAACAATTCTTGGAGCCACACTGTTCACTTGCCATACAAGGTGTAGCAGTAGGTTTAGGTAGTGCAGTGGTGCACATGGTATAGTGGGTGAGCAGCATGGCTCCCGGCTACCTTTAGCCTCCCTGTCTCGGTACCGCTGATCTGCAGGGGTCCTGATGGTGGGCCCCTAGAAACAATTCCACTGGTGGGTCCTAGACATCCCAGTCTGACACTGTGTGTGGTTTAGTGAGAAAGGACAGGACTTAGTGTGGAGGCAGGTGTGGCTTACTTGTGCCAAAATTGTACCTTTATTTTAGCACAAAGTAATCAAATTGGTAGTGTAAATTTATACAAATCTGAAAACATGCACAAAATTCATAATTTTGCACCAGTCACTTTGATAAATCTGCTTAATCTAAGTTTATACTATCTCAGTATTAGATAGGATTAATAAATCTGTCCCAGACTCTCAGTGTTTTTGTCAATGAGGTTTTCTTGGCAGAATATTCTAGAAGTCATGATACATTTCTATGGTTAAGAGGTGCAATTATATGTACAATTATGCAGATGTGTATGATTATACCTAAACTAGAATCATATCTATAACGTCTAGAGTCTCAAGGCAAACAATACACCGAAAATGGATTTTGAACATTTGGTTGTGATAAACATTGGGCAGAATCATTGTACATTGTATGCCAGTTTTCTGGCATACAAGGCATAAAAAGTCACAATTTTGTTTGCACAAAAAACATTCTTAGTGCCAAAAATTAGTAACTCTTACTTTTTTTTGCACCACCCTCAACACAAAAGGGGTCATGATGATGAGTTTGGCCGGCAGATATAACATCATTTACGCCAGTTTACAATGAGTAGATTTCAGTCCAGTTGCACAGTCCTGCTGGAGAATGTACCTCATATTATAAATAAGGCACATTCTCCCCTGTCGCCATAGATATGCTGGTGTTTATTAATAATATATTTGTATTTTCATTACAGATCCATACATGTTTCTATAGGTCAAAAAATACCTTAGGGAAATAAAGTAAATAAAAATACTATACAAATAAATATATTTATAGTGTAACCAACAGCTGTGACCTGGCAGCAGGTTCCTGGTTGTCATGTGATCATTGAAATCAGAGCAGGCCGCAATATAACTTCTATATATCATACAGTATATCTCAGTGGAAGCTCTGTAGCTAGAGTGATAGATGAAAACATTGTATTCTCTTGCTAACTATTCTGTAACTGTTCACTGGATGACATTTTTGTGCAGCAGAAATCCAATGTGACACCTGCCACATCTCTACTGCAGACAGTTGTTAGAAGGTTCAAATGATGAAAGCATGTCCTATCCAAACATTTCATTGTCAGTCACATAGATATTAAGTTACTGTATTGATTGATTTCTGGGAATCTGGATTTTCTAATACACTCAGATTGTATTATCTATGAAGTCAGAAAAATATAATACCAATAATATCAATTAGAATTTATCCTAATCACAAATTATACCAAAGAGGAATCAGAAAAAAAACACAGATATACAGGGCAAACCACCAACCTAAATAATTGTGGATAATTTATAATTTACATTCAAACCATTAGGTTTCAATGTATTTAATTTAAAGATCCACTCCATTTCTTTACACTTTAGCATTAGTTCTCTATTACCACCCTGTCTATGTGGGGGGGGGGGGGGCACACAATCAATGATCCTGAACCTTAACTGATTTTTAGTATGTTTTAAGTCCACAAAGTGTTTTGAAACTGGCAAAGATAGAAGAGGGGGATTATGGATTTCTGGTAATAATTTAGAACACTTTTGTAATACGCCCCAATGTCTCTGAACTATGTTGGATATTTTATCACTCATATTATTGTAGGTAGATATAAATGGTATTCTATTACCGGGTACCCTCTTTTCTTAAATTTAAGTGCCATATAATCCATATCCTTTTGTAACATATGCATTTGATTATCTATTCTTTTTACTCATAGGAATTGACTCAACGGAAGTGAATTCACCATGGTTCTCTAGTGTCCACTCTTGTACCTCAATATGTTATTCCTATCTGTAGGCTTATAAAAAGTTTGTGTGAATAATGTGCCATCCTGTAATTTTACCAAAACATCCAAAAATTGTAATTGGCTCTTAGAGTGTACACCAGTAAATTTAATATCTGGATAAAAGCTATTGAGATATAGATGAAAGTCCCTTAACTGTGTATCAGTACCTGTCCATAGGAGGAAGACATCATCTATGTACCGCCACCACCGTAAAACATTTTCAAAGTGGTGGGATACATAGAAGAAGTCCTCCTCCAAAACTGACATAACAATATTGGCATACATGGATGCCATATTGGCCCCCATTGCTGTACCTCTTAATTGCAGATAATACTCATCTCCAAACAAAAAATAGTTATGGGTTAAGACTAAATGTAAAACTCTCAATATCAAATCACAGATAGCTGGTGAATAATCCAAACCTCTCAATTTTTTGCTGATGCATCTAAACCTCTATCATGGTCAACTGAGGTGTACAGGGAGGTGACATCAAAAGATACCAAAGTCAATTCACTACTACCAATATCAGGTATCACCTGTAATTTACATAGAAAGTCAGATGTGTTTCTGATAAAAGAAACTCCTATTGAGAAACTCCTGAGAGCTCTATCCAAAAAGACAACTATATTTGAGAACATTGACCCACACCCTGACACAATGGGTCGACCAGGTGGAGTCTCCAAACATTTATGTTTTTTTTGGCAAAATGTATATTACAGGTGTAACTGGATATTCGATATATAGAAAAGTACATAAATCTTCATCAGTTAGGCCATGAGATTTGGCCTCTATTAGAATGTTCTTAATTTTTCTAGAAAAAAACAAATTTTGGATCACCTGTAAGTTTTTTATAAACAGTCTCATCCATGAGTTGTCTCTTAATTTCATTGAGGTACTGGGAGGTGTCCATAACGATGACAGCACCACCCTTATCAGCTGATAAGATGGTGATGTTGCCGTCATGGAAAAGTTCCCGCACCGCAGCAACTTCCTCTGTTTTTAAATTGGGACGTATAATACCTGTTGTTACTAAAGATTTTAATGCAACAATATCCCTTGTGACAGAATCAATATACGTTTTGATAGCAGGTTCATTTACTATGGGGGAAAAATTGCTCTTATTAAACAAACCAAAATTCTTCAATATTACACAATCAAAATTAGATACTTCACCAACAGAAGCAGGTTGTTGAGGTTGTGTCATAAACCAATACTTCAGTTTGATGGATCTAAAAAAATCTAAATAAATCAATTTCAAGCTGAAACCAATTTGGCCCAGTACTAGGGCAGAATGATAACCCCTTAGATAAAACAGATAACTGTAAAGGTGCTAACTCTTTCGCAGATATATTTACCACCAACATTTCAACTATTGGCTTTCTTAAATAACTATACACTTGCACTTATTTATGACTCTATTAAATATTTATGTCATTAACTTATATGCTACACTTTTCATCGATCCTATGTAAATTATGGTGATAATTTTACACTATTATCACTTTGTTTTGCAATGTGTCTTTTGTATATGTTTTTTTGATACTTATTTTTATCTGTATGCACATTTTTTTTTATCTAATTGACCTGTATATTTTTAATTGCACTGTATTGCTGTGTTTCCTATATAAAGTAGCTATTGCTATCACATTATTGCATGAGATAGGTTCCTGTGAAGACCGAAATGTCACTTGTCTTGGATTGATTAATTTTTGCATTTAATTGGAGTGCTGCTATTTTTTTCCCCCCTCTCTATCTATCTATCTATCTATCTATCTAGATCATATATATCACATAGATGTGTGTCTTTCTATATATTTATACATATGTTGAGCTCCTGGCTCAACATAAATATGCAAAAAAAAGGGGCAGCACTCCAGAATAATACATTCTCTTATCTATCTCATATCTATCTGTATGTGTGATATGAGATAGATGATTTAAAGATAGATAGATAGATAGATAGATGAAGATAGATAGATAGATGATAGATAGATAGATAGATAGATAGATAGATAGATAGATAGATAGATGAGATAATGAGATAGATAATTGGATTGATTGATACACAGAAATATATATATAAATCTATCACATATCTATGTGTGATATATAGATAGGTGATAGATAGATGATTGTATTTATAGATACCTATAAAGATATATATTTGAGAACATATATATATATATATATATATATATATATATATAAACATACACACAAATATATATATATCTAATTTCATGTCAGCACAATACCCTTATAATACTGAGTTAAAAGTTGAACAGTGTAATGTTCCTTTAAAAAAAATTCAGCAATATTCCCAAACAGTATATTTTTTATATAAATAAATTATCTTTGAAAAATATGAGCAGTATATTGGTTGAACTAGTTGAACAGTATCACCTAGTTTTAGAGTTAATGGATGTATACTCTATTACAGCCACTTGTTTTAGGGAAAATAAAATTAATAGTCAAACTGTATGTAGTTCGAGCACTTGTCAATTTGTATATTAAGCTAAGTGCAAAGTGCCTAATATTACAACAAAACAAAATATATGTGATATGGTATGTAGGAAAATGCTATGCTAACAATTGCTATACTCTATTTCCAATATATTTAATGCTAATGCATTGTTTGCATGAAACTGTCATACAATTGTTAAGTAGGTTTTGTACACACATCCTGTGCTTACACATTTTAAATTAATTTCTAGGAGCAAAACATTTTTTCCTAATTTTTTTTACATTTCAAAGTATTTTTAATTCCTATTTATAGTTATTTATTATTACCATTATTTATTAGTTATTAATATTTTTAATTCTTATTTATAATACAGGATATAATAAGAGTAATAACAATAATAAATACCAGTAATACATTATAAAATATATTAATGTATTTATCATAAAACATATTACTAATAGTGTTCTAACACTATCAGCCATTGTACATAGCAACATAATGAATATACAAATATATAAAGCAAAAATAATACCCAATAATACAATAATTATTATAAAATAAATATAAGTCATCATATAACGTGCTTAAAATAATATTTACTAACTATTAAGGATTAAAATGACAATACATGCCTTTGTTTTTTATACTTCATATTACTTTTGTTTAAATAAATGTAAGATCAGCATTACAAACGAATGTGACAAAATATATTTTCTGGATTAAATTTAGACATTCAGAAAGATCACAAATTCCTTGATGCATTCAAACACTTGGAAATTATTAATATAAAGCCCTTCTAGAAATCATTAAATTATAAAGAGACGATGGTGTGCACAATTTCTGAAAAAAATCTTGTACGTTGCACAGCTATTCTTTGAGACATCATTATTGTCAGAGTACCGAATGTACTCACCAGGAGGTTTTAGAGACTTGTATTTACATAGGAGGAAAATATCTGGACTTTTCTGTCAGTGTGCTCTTTCAAAAGAAAAAAAAAATCTACAGGAAGCTCATTTTATTGTAAGGAGGATAAATGAAAAGAAATAAGTATAGTGAATTATCAGTCTAATTGTTTCATATTTAGATATATTATAAAAAATAAGATCCCTAGATAAATCACAGTCATTGAGATTGTTTTAGAATTTTTAATTATTCAAGGCAAACCTTGCATGTTTTACACATTATAAAATTTGCATATCTATTGACTTACATGTATATATTTAATTTGAAAAAATGTTTTCATATCTTTGATATTTGACACAATTACTATTGTCATAATTTATGATCTCTGTAAATTCTGCTACCAAGAGGGCAATATTTATTTTGTTTTTGGCAACAAAAACACTTAATAATGTAAAATGTAAAATTGTTATATATTTTATGTTTAAATGTACCTGTATCATATATTGTTTCAGGAATTTATTTATCTACATTTATAGAATTTATTATTATTTATTTTCACAGCTTGTAATGTTTTATGCATTTATCACTTAAATGTGTATTATTTTAAATCGCCTAATTGATGCTTTTATTTTTGAACATGATTTCCTTAGGAACGAAAAAAAATCTATATACTTTGTTAAAAATCTCTCTCATATCTATCCATTTATATTTACCCATATCTATCTATCTATCTATCTATCTATCTATCTATCTATCTACTACTCTTTGTCTATGTGGGACACACAGGTTAATAAGATATCTCTTTTTTTTTTTTTTTGCAAAAAATTTCCTATTTTCTATTGATGCTTTTATTCTATCCATCTATCTGATTGTCTTTCATCTCTATCACATGTCTATCTCATATCTACATATCCCTATATCATATCTACTTAGCACACTAAGTATCCATGTACTATTTCTGTCTATCTTGCTAAGAGAATAAATTAACTTGTCATTTGGATGCTGTATTGGAGTATGTATATATATATATATATATATATATATATATAAAACTGTGGCATTTTATTTTATGTTTTTATTTCTATTTCTATTTAATTCTATCTATCTATCTATCTATCTATCTGCTAGCTCTCTCATATGCCTCCGTCTTATATCTATTCATCTGTCCATCCGTCCTATATCTATTGATCATCTGTATATACATGTACCCTATTGACAGATGTAGTATAATATATCTTAACAGTAACACATCAAATACACAATATCACAAGTTTGTTAAAACAGAGCATTTAACTTGTTGTCAAAATAAACTTATCTATCTATCTTTCTACCTATCTATCTGTCTATCTATCCATCTCTCTCTATATATCTAAATAAGAAATATCAGCTGCACAGTCTTTGCAGTCTGATGAAACGACTCATTGTTTAGACCAATGTACCTTAAATATATAGAATCTAAACACAGACACTACTCCAGTAGATCATGGAGAAAAAGTAAAGTACTTTATTTACCCATTGCAATAGATAAGTAAACCATTCCACTTTTTTCATCACAATCTGCTGGAGTACTGCCTGATTTTTGGACACTATCTATCTATCTATCTATCTTCTTCATTTATCTCATACCTAACCATCTTTCTATTTTCTCATATTCTCATATTTACTTTTTGCTATTCATTCACAATAAATATGGTACTTTTTTTGCTTGCTTAGAATCTGATTTATTGTGCTATGTAAACAAATGAGAATAATCCCAGAATTATTCTACTAGATGTTATCACAACTGTGACATGTAGCTGAACCAGTATTTATTTGTCAGACAGACATACTATAACTTTGTATTTCATAAGAACAAGCTGTATTCACTATAGCAGTTATTTTTATATTTGCCTTTTCATTTTTATCAATTGATCCAAACTGACTTGAGGACTGATACATAAATGAATATGTTTTAGTCTTTCAATTAATGGTTTATTAATATTACAGGACCCAAAGCATAGAAACATAGAAAAATAACATGGAACAAGCTAACATGGAGACCTAGACTAAAAGTTAAAGTGGTCTCCAACTGCCAGTATACACAGACAACCAGAGACGCTAATGCTGTCTATGGTCAGTATATGATATTTCAGTTCAGCTCAATCTATATGAATGGGATTCCAAGCATGGCTACTGTACACGTGTGGTGTTGTTTCTGGTAAAAGAAAGAAAACCTGATAATATATTTCCTATCTCGAAAAGTGCGTTCATACTTTTACCTCTAATAAATTACTATACAAAAATAAAAATCATCCCCATTTCATTGTTTGTAGAGCATTTAAGGAACATCCTAAAAACTCTTGGGAGCTGAATGTAGAATTCTAAAGATGAAAAAAAGACCTAGCAAATACTTTGTTAGCTTTAAAGAGTACATTTGATCACAACAGATAATATTGGTGTGAAACCTTCCCAAGTTATACAGAGAAGATGAAATTGATCAATTTTACAATTGGATATCACTTCCAGCATGTCTCAAGATGGAGAACAGGATAGAGATCAAAGTTCCATTTAAAATTATTTTGAAAGTCTCCAGAAAGTCTCCAGATCTCGGCTAAGTTAATGGGGCCAATTTATTAATTGGCTCAAGGTTCTTAACCACGTTTGTGTGTTGGCATGAGATGAACCAGAATTATTAAGAGGCTTTGGTCTTTTAATAATTCTGGAGCATTGCTGGAGGTCCCATACACTAGAAATGAAACCTAGATTTCTGGTAAAATTCATTCCAGTCTACTTTTAGTGGCAAAAAGTGGTACTACAATTATCAGAAGTAAACCTACTGTATATTGCATGAATTATGCATTAGAAATTATATCTATTTTAACTTAATCCAATAAAATGCCTCTTATCACAAATGCTATAAGAAATATTAAGGAACTCATAGAATTGTATTACTTTTTTCCAACTAGAAGCCAACATAAATGTATAAAAATATATAATTGCTTCTTATCTTAGCAATTTTAACTGAATTAAACTAAACTCATATTGCATTCTGCATGTCTTTCAGCAATTTTCCATAGTTTATAGACAAAAACGTCAGCGTTTTCACAGGAATAATTGACATGCTACAATTTTCAAAAATGTGGGCATTTTTGAAAACGCAGCTTTTCTGCTGCAGATTTTTTTTCTGCACTGTGTGGATGGGATTAGCCAGAATTTCATTCACTTTGCAGGTACTGTAAAATGCAGCATTTTTTGCCATGGCGTTTCCACAGTGGCAAAAATGCTGTGTTTTTGCAATGTGGGGCTTCAGCCTTAAATGGGTTTTCTGGGTCTATGATATTGATTGCTGTGGCCTCTTCACATACTAAGCACAGTGCCATACATTGTATAGTGACTGTGATTGGTATTGAAGCTCAGCCCCATTCATTTGACTAGGACTGAGCTGCAGCATGGCCATGTGACCAATGGACGTGATTTCACTGACCTGAGAAGTGGAAGTGAAGCTCAGTATCATAATCCTGGAAAACCCATTTAAGTCACATTGGAACAGTGCACGATCTTGCCTTTAACCCTCCAATAGGAAAGTGTCATACAAACAACTATTCTTCTTCACACTTTGATATTATGAACATTGCCTATTATAATTCTTGCTGTAGTATTGACAAAGCTAGTTCACTACACTTTTTAGTAATGTTAATACATACAGTTTATCAGTTAAACATATATAAAAAAGAAAGTTTTTTGGCATACATCTAACAATAGTTTATAGACACAATACATATGTACAGTATGTAAAACGTGAGCTAGTTGGAGCTTTGTATATCATAGAACATGTACCCTTACACTGACTGGATTACTGTATGACCAAATACAGATGTAGTAGAACCAAGTTGATAGTTTCATTATGTGTAGGTCACCATATTTTATGTAAATGAAAAGTACATGTGAAACAAGAAGAAGAAACAAGAAATACTTGTTTCTCCACTTATCAGGCTTCTATCTTTCCATCCTAAATTGATCACTTAATCTAAACTCTCTGCTAAATCCATATTGCTAGATAATATGAACTATCAACTCATAAAGGGATCAGATTATATGTTGCCCATAGACGTTTACTGAGAGGAGAGGAGCCAAGTGAGAGAAAAGAAAGGAGACACATGCAGACATAATGCTGCAACTAATAGTAAGTTTTCTATCTAACCCTGAATACTTTAATCACATTACACTGTTCAGTACTTTTGTGCAATGTCCTCCATGCTGCTTTTCAATGAATGTGATAAAGTTAGGTAACAGAATTTCTTCTTTTCTGTATGTGCTCTCTGTAAGAGACATTGAAGCAGTTACTGTATATACAGTGCTGGCCAAAAGTATTGGCACCCCTGCAATTCTGTCAGATAATACTCAATTTCTTCCAGAAAATGATTGCAATCACAAATGCTTTGGTAATAATATCTTCATTTAATTTGTCATCAATGGAAAACCACAAAAAGAATTGTCAAAAAGCCAAATTGGATATAATTCCACACCAAACATAAAAAAGGGGGTGGACAAAAGTATTGGCACCCTTTGAAAAATCATGTGATGCTTCTCTAATTTGTGTAATTAACAGCACCTGTTACTTACCTGTGGCACATAACAGGTGGTGGCAATAACTAAATCACACTTGCAGCCAGTTGAAATGGATTAAAGTTGACTCAACCTCTGTCCTGTGTCCTTGTGTGTATCACATTGAGCATGGAGAAAAGAAAGAAGACCAAAGAACTGTCTGAGAACTTGAGAAACAAAATTGTGAGGAAGCATGAGCAATCTCAAGGCTACAAGTCCATCTCCAAAGACCTGAATGTTCCTGTGTCTACCGTGCACAGTGTCATCAAGAAGTTTAAAGCCCATGGCACTGTGGCTAACCTCCCTAGATGTGGACGGAAAAGAAAAATTGACGAGAGATTTCAATGAAAGATTGTGCGGATGGTGGCTAAAGAACCTTGACTAACATCCAAACAAGTTCTAGCTGCCCTGCAGTCCGAGGGTACAACAGTGTCAACCCGTACTATCCGTCAGCGTCTGAATGAAAAGGGACTCTATGGTAGGATACCCAGGTAGACCCCACTTCTGACCCAGAGACATAAAAAAGCCAGGCTGGAGTTTGCCAAAACTTACCTGAGAAAGCCAAAAACTTTTTGGAAGAATGTTCTCTGGTCAGATGAGACAAAAGTAGAGCTTTTTGGGAAAAGGCATCAACATAGAGTTTACAGGAAAAAAAAAGAGGCCTTCAAAGAAAAGAACACGGTCCCTACAGTGAAACATGGCGGAGGTTCCCTGATGTTTTGGGGTTGCTTTGCTGCCTCTGGCACTGGACTGCTTGACCGTGTGCATGGCATTATGAAGTCTGAAGACTACCAACAAATTTTGCAGCATAATGTAGGGCCCAGTGTGAGAAAGCTGGGTCTCCCTCAGAGGTCATGGGTCTTCCAGCAGGACAATGACCCAAAACACACTTCAAAAAGCACTAGAAAATGGTTTGAGAGAAAGCACTGGAGACTTCTAAAGTGGCCAGCAATGAGTCCAGACCTGAATCCCATAGAACACCTGTGGAGAGATCTCAAAATGGCAGTTTGGAGAAGGCACCCTTCAAATCTCAGGGACCTGGAGAAATTTGCCAAAGAAGAATGGTCTAAAATTCCAGCAGAGCATTGTAAGAAACTCATTGATGGTTACCGGAAGCGGTTGTTCGCAGTTATTTTGTCTAAAGGTTGTGCTACCAAGTATTAGGCTGATGGTGCCAATACTTTTGTCCGGCCCATTTTTGGAGTTTTGTGTAAAATGATCAATGATTTGACTTTTTTTTTTTATTCTCTTTTGTGTTTTTTCATTGCAAGCAAAATAAATGAAGATATTATTACCAAAGCATTTGTAATTGCAATCATTTTCTGGAAGAAATTGAGTATTATCTGACAGAATTGCAGGGGTGCCAATACTTTTGGCCAGCACTGTAGGTGGAAACTCCAGACTGGAAAACAGCTATAAAATTCAGCATACATAGCGTTACTCATTATGAGCACATGATTGGCAGGTTATTGTGAAAAGTCTTCTAGAAGGACAGGTATGTTTTAAATGAAGGCTTACATCTTTTCTATATAAAACCATATATAACACATCCTGATATCATGAGTAAGAGGCCAATGACAAGCTCCGCAGTGCTTTATCTGACCATGCTTAGGAAATATCATAGTCTGATGTTTGTACTTTAGTAGTAACTTCTGGAAGTACCATAGAATAGCTGTAAAACACTTAACAAGTGGAAAACAACATAGCTGTGATGGTAGATGAATATTAGAGAAGATGACCTGATGGTTTTACACTTCCATAATGTAATCTTTTGCTCAGTAAATGCATCTACATTTCAGAAATGAGCTTTTTATCTCATGTAAATGCTGATAATGGTAACTAACACTTTCCTGAGTGCATAGCATTTCAAGATTTCAACTTTGCTGTTAGAGAAGACCTTGCCAGACTTTTTTTTTTCTTGCCTTTTTAATGTGTGACATCTGCGCTCCACAAAGAGAGGTCTCTGTGATAAGTAAACCTTTATTGGAAGCCTTTTAGCTTTATTAATGCCAAGGTGTATAGAATTTGAGGGTATGAAAAATCATTAGCAGCGCACAGCTATTTCTAAAGCATCACTATTGTCAGAATACAGAGTTTGCTCCCCAGGAGGTTCTAGAGAAAATTATTTACATAGATGCCATTATCCAAATGATTTTCTGTCAGTTGAGTCTTCAAAAGAGGAACTTGCTGCACTAGATCTGAATGCATGCATTAAGTGAAGGATGATTGGTAAATAGGAGGGCAGGAACCTCTGAGAACAATCGGCAGACTGGCAGTAATGAGAAGGGGTTACGATTTACCAGGTAGGTGCCACACAATTGCTTGATGGAAACATTTTGCTAAAATTATATTACTTTCCTTTTATTTTGGAAATATTTTTAAAAATATGCCTTTGTTATAAAAGGCCGGCATTGTCGATTTGTCAGGGATGTCATCCTAAAATAAAAAGTTCCAGGGATACAGTCATATGAAAAAGTTTGGGCACCCCTATTAATCTTAATCATTTTTAGTTCTAAATATTTGGGTGTTTGCAACAGCCATTTCAATTTGATATATCTAATAACTGATGGACACAGTAATATTTCAGGATTGAAATGAGGTTTATTGTACTAACAGAAAATGTGCAATATGCATTAAACCAAAATTTGACCGGTGCAAAAATTTGGGTACCCTTATCATTTTATTGATTTGAATACTCCTAACTACTTTTTACTGACTTACTGAAGCACAAAATTGGTTTTGTAACCTCACTGAGCTTTGAACTTCATAGCCAGGTGTATCCAATCATGAGAAAGGTATTTAAGGTGGCCAATTGCAAGTTGTTCTCCTATTTGAATCTCCTCTGAAGAGTGGCATCATGGGCTCCTCAAACAACTCTCAAATGATCTGAAAACAAAGATTGTTCAACATAGTTGTTCAGGGGAAGGATACAAAAGTTGTCTCAGAGATTTAACCTGTCAGTTTCCACTGTGAGGAACATAGTAGGAAATGGAAGACCACGGGACAGTTCTTGTTAAGCCCAGAAGTGGCAGGCCAAGAAAATATCAGAAAGGCAGAGAAGAAAATGGTGAGAACAGTCAAGGACAAGCCACGACCACCTCCAGAGCTGCAGCATCTCTTGCTGCAGTGGTGTCACTGTGCATCGGTCAACAATACAGCACACTTTGCACAGGAGAGCTGTATGGGAGAGTGATGCGAAAGGCCGTTTCTGAAGCACGCCACAAACAGAGTCGCCTGGGTATGCAAGCACTTTGGACAAGCCAGCTTCATTTTGGAAGAAGGTCCTGTGGACTGATGAAACAAGATTGAGTTGTTTGGTCATACAAAAGGCGTTATGCATGGCGTCAAAAAACACAGCATTCCAAGAAAACACTTGCTACCCACTGTAAAATTTGGTGGGGTTCCATCTGCTTTGGGGCTGTGTGGCCAATGCCGGCACCGGGAATCTTGTTAAGTTGAGGGTCGCATGGATTCAACTCAGTATCAGCAGATTCTTGAGAATATGTACAAGAATCAGTGACGAATTTGAGGTTACGCCGGGGATAGATATTTCAGCAAGACAATGTCCAAAACACAGCTCCAAATCTGCACGGCATTCATGCAGAGGAACAATTACATGTTCTGGATGGCCATCCCGTCCCCAGACCTGAATATCTTGAACTCTGTGGGATAATTTGAAGCGGGCTGTCCTGCTCGGCGACCATCAAACTTAACTGAACTGGAATTGTTTTGTAAGGGAATGGTCAAAAATACCTTCATCCAGGATCCAGGAACTGATTAAAAGCTACAGGAAGCGACTAGAGGCTGTTATTTTTGCAAAGGAGGATCTACTAAATATTATGTCACTTTTCTGTTGAGGTGCCCATACTTTTGCACCGGTCAAATTTTGGTTTAATGCATATTGCACTTTTCTGTTAGTACAATAAACCTCATTTCAATCCTGAAATTTACTGTGTCCTCAGTTATTAGATATATCAAATTGAATGGCTGTTGCAAACACCCAAATTTTGACTAAAAATGATTAAGTTAATGGGGTGCCCAAACTTTTTCTTGCTGTATAATGTCTGAACTGGTTGTCAGTAGTAGAGCTGTCCGAGTTTTCCAGGTTGGGCACTATTTGTGGATGTAGTTATATAAATGAAGGGTGTGGTTATTCATATAGGGTCTGTTTGCAAAAAAAATTAAATTGTAGGTTATTAGCAAAGAAAACAAAACAAAAAAAATGATATGTTATATCTATTTGCTCTAGGGTTTGAACAAGTATCTTGCTTTAATATGACTAATCAATAACCTTTATCAAATATTAAAGGGGCTGTGAAAGGTGAAAGGTCTGATATTGATACATGGTACTGTAATAGGCTGACACCATTACTACAAGTCAGTTCATGTAATTTCTTCTCTCCTAGATGTTCCGCAATCAACTGTGAGTGGTCGTATTAAAAAGTGGAAGCATTTAGGAACCACAGCAAACTCGTACATGAGTAAAGATATAGGGTCATGGGGTGACCAACAATTTCATGACTCCATAACTGCAGAGTTCTAAATCTCATCTGGCATTGACATCAGCACAGAAACTTCATGGCATGGGTTTTCATGACCTAGCAGCTATATACAAGCCTTACACCACCAAACACAATGCCAAGCATCAAAAGGAGTGGTGCAAAGCGTGTGTGACGAATCTTACTTTGTCTGGCAGTCTAATGGATGAGACTGGGTTTGTGAAATATCAGAACATTACCTGCCTGACTGTACATTAGGATGGATAATGCCACAGGGTTGTTTTACAGGGGTTGACCTAGGCTGCTTAACTTCAGTGAAGAGAAATCTTAATGATTCATTGTATCAATACATTTTGGTCAGTACTTCCAACTTTTTAGAACAATTTGGGGAAAGTCTTTTCCTGTTCAAGTATGGCTGTGCCCCAGTGCACAAAGCAAGGGCAATAAAGGCATTTTTTGGGTAAGTTTTTTGGAAGAATTTGACTGGTCTACACAAAGCCCTGACCTCAACCCCATTAACACCTTTAGGATGAACTGGAGAAGAGATTGTTTGTTTGTCTTCCAACATCAGTGCCTGACCTAACAAATGCTATTCTGAATTAATGGTTTTAAAGGGGAACAAAGTTAATGCCTATGGATTTAGAATAGGACATCATAAAGGCTCCTATAGATATAATGTATAGGTGTCCCAATTCTCTGCATTATACACATGTGGACAAAATTGTTGGTACCCCTCGTTTAATGAAAGAAAAACGCACAGTGGTCACAGAAATAACTTAAAAAAGCCAGGCTGGAATTTGCCAAACTACATGTTGACAAGCCACAAAGCTTTTGGGAGAATGTCCTATGGACAGATGAGACAAAAAACAAAATTTTTGCAAGGCACATCAGCTCTATGTTCACAGACGGAAAAATGAAGCATATCTAGAAAAGAACACTGTCCCTACTGTGAAACATGGAGGAGGCTCTGTTATGTTCTGGGGCTGCTTTGCTACATCTGGCACAGGGTGTCTTGAATCTGTGCAGGGCACAATTAAATCTCAAGACTGTCAAGGGATTCTAGAGAGAAATGTGCTGCCCAGTGTCAGAACGATTGGTCTCAGTCGCAGGTCATGGGTCTTGCAACAGGATAATGACCCAAAACACACAGCTAAAAACACCCAAGAATGGATAAGAGGAAAACATTGGACTATTATGAAGTGGCCTGACCTATGAGCCCTGACCTAAATCCTATTGAGCATCTTTGGAAGGAGCTAAAACATGCCGTCTGGAAAAGGCACCCTTCAAACCCGAGACAACTGGAGCAGTTTGCTTATGAGTAGTGGCCAAAATACCTGTTGAGAGGTGCAGAAGTCTCATTGACAGTTACAGGAATCGTTTGATTGCAGTGATTGCCTCAAAAGGTTGTGCAACAAAATATTAATTTAAGGGAACCATCATTTCTGTCCAGGCCTGTTTCATGAGTTTTCTTTTTTAAAAAAAATTCTGTTGAAGCATGGTTGAAAAGCAATGTCTGACTTTCATTTGTTCATTTTCATAGAATTTTTATATGTTATTACTTTTGTCAGATTCAAGTTATTTCTGTGACCATTGTGGGTTTTTCTTTCATTAAACAAGGGGCACCAACAATTTTGTCCACGTGTGTATATATATATATATATATATATATATATATATATATATATAGCACACGGTATGCATGATCACCCCTGCTGCCTGCTGCACACTGGTTCTTGATGCCAGTCAGTATCAGGTTATATGTGCTGTCAGGGCCTAGTCCAGTGGGTGGTATGTAGAGAAGAAGGGGCCCAGGAAGCAAGGAGAAGTGAGTTGCTACTACAATGCTCAGCCCTACCCAGGCTCAATCTTAGTTCACTGTCCAAGAATGCAGGGGGCCACGTCAGTCAAAAATAAGGTACTGTAGGGTATTGCACTTGAATGATCTGGCATCATGACATCCCTGAATTATTCATCCAGGTGGTAGACGTAGTAGCATGTGGTAGCTGGCTTGAGGCCCAGGCAACAATGGGGATTGGTAAGTAGTGGAATGGGAATAATCAGATAGGTAGTGGTCTATTGAGTCACTATGTTGTGAAATCAAGGGATTGCCAGTAAAGGAGGATGTTATACTGTGTGGGGGCCAGTGAAGGGGGTGTTATACTGTGTGGTAGCTACAAAAGGAGGATGTTACACTGTGTGGGGGCCAGTGAAGGAGGCATTATACTGTGTGGAGAATTCCTGTGTAAAATATGGAGTAGTGCAGCATAGCAAGCGTAGCTGTATGAAATGATTACTGAGAGGGAACGACCTAAACATTTTTGATTAGGAAGGCCTCCCAACGTTTCTTTGTTTTGATAAATTGTTTACTGTGCGCCATACTAGTTATTATTCCCTTTCATCAGGTCCATGCTGGGAAATAAGTTAGGTTGCCCAACTGGGGTAAGATTTATAACTGGTATTCGGTGTTGCCCTTTTCAAGGGGGTAATCTCACTATATAATACTGTTATGGGGTGAGTTTTATTCTAAGTAGGAAGTTTTTGGGTAATAGAAGCATCTTAGCCAGAAACATTTGCAATTTATACCCCAGCAGCTGTAAAATATACAACACAAAATATTAATACTCCATTCTCTCCTATCATCACAAGGACAGACTGCTGTATAATTTATAATGATTGAGTTTTGGTTTATATAGTGATCAAAATTTGCAAGCGTCTCCAAAAAGGCTATAAGGCCCCACGTTGCGGAAACACAGCATTTTTTGTTGCAGATTTAGTTGCCTTTTTTTAGACAAAGCCAAGAATGTCTACAAAGGAATGGGAAGTTCTTATACTTCTACCTTCTATTAAATCCACTCCTGGCTTTGGCTCAAAAAACCGCAACAAAATCTGCAACAAGAAAAGCTGTGTTTCCACAACATGGGGCCTTAGCCTAAGAAAGAAGAATCAACTCAGAAGGGTTTAAAAACAAAAAAATAAAACACCACCTTTGTCACTGAATCCCAACCACTCATGTTACAATGCTTACCTCCTTGCTGGCCTCTACTTCCTGTTTCCATCTTGACACACAGGAAATCCCTGCTCAGCCAATCACAGGACACAGCATAGACCCATCTCAACCAGTAATTGGCTCAGTGGGCATTTATTGTAAGTTATATCAAGTCCATAAAGCAGAGAAAAATGGTGACCTGCTAATGAACAGTGAGGTATCAGAGAGTTCCTTTTTGTTTTTAACCCGTTCTGAGAATTATTTTAAGAAAATATAGGTATTTGTGTAACATTTGTTTTTCCATGAAGAGTTTGAATATTTATAAAAAAGTGTTGCAATTGATGCAATTGTCAGTTGCAATTGTTGAACATTTGGGCCCTCCGAGGTACATATGCTGGGGTGTAAATTTACACATTTCATGAGAACCTGTTAAGTGAATAGATGCCATCAACATGTTTGCCACAACAGCATAACCTCAATATAAGATAATTTGATACTGTAGGAGAAGAATTTTCTTCTTATAAGCCCGGTGGTGTAAAGTCGATCCAAAGTATATGTTGTAATCACTAACTCTATTATTTGGACAAAGATGTTGTTTCCCATCAGCCTTATATAGCTAAACCCTTCCATAAAGCAGTAGATTTCCATTCCTAGTTCCTTAATCTGTTATATCCTATTGTATCATTGAGTCCAAAGCTTCCCTGTTCTTTGTTCCTTATTTCTACACAATCATGTATTTCTGCATTGCGCCCATAAAGCTCATGACCTTGTTTCTACCACTGAGGCTAATCCAAAGCCTTGTATTCTAAGCTGACCTGGCAGAGAAAGGGTTATACCTCCTACAATGTTATCCATCACATCTAAGGCTGGGTTTGAATACAGCTTTTGGCCCCAATCACACCGATATCATTATAAGAACAGTTGGTCTATTTATCTATTTCATTGAAAAATTTCTATAAGGAAAATCGGTTTTAATTTCACAAAAATCAATTGTCTATTTGCAAACAACAATTTAGGTAGAAGTTGGTTTAATCATTCTGCATGGAAGCCAAAACCTGAATGTGTGAACTTAGCCCAAAGGCTAACTTAACAAAAGAGGTTTTCATTCAGATCTGGAAAGTGGAAAACAGGATAAACATTAGCAAAATAATCAATTAAATAATAATAATAATCATATTAATTAAACTGTGGACTGGGCTTCAACTGCTCATGTTACCAGAGGGTATGTTTATACTGGAAATATGCCATTCTGCTCATTAGGTACAAGCAGTATATGATACCGATACTCTGTGATCATTTATTGGTGACCACATCATGCAAAGAAGGCTTGAAGGGGTTGTCCAGGGAGGTTAAATTGACTTACCTGGTCCATTAGATGATGATAAACAAACAGCTGATAATTTATTCATACATTTTAAAGAGGAATAACAGAGGAACAGCACAACATAGAGTTCCAGAATTGTTTAATGGGGATTCCAAATATTTACTATAACTAGCGTGTCTTGAGAGCTGACAGGTCCTATTTAGATGATTGGCATATGTGGAAATTTTTCATTTTAACCCACTAGATATTTGTTCTTTAAAGCTTAGAAACTTCTATAAAGGGGTTGTCCATGGGAAATTAAATTGACTTACCTGATCTGAGTGGATGATGAAGATGGACCCGGAGGTTCTGGCCTCATCACAACCGGGTCATGTGATCGGAAGCAGAGCTCTGACCCTCAGGTCACTCCACCCCACGGGTTGCTCTCTGCCCCTCCCTCCTTTCCCATAGGTCAGGTAATTAATTGCCTGTGACATTGGTTAATGTGGGGACAGAGCAGCTGGGGGGGGGAGTGATCCGGGGGTCAGAGCACTGCTTTCGAACACGTGACCCAGGGGTTGTGCCGAGCCCAGAACCCCTGGGTCCATCACCATCATCCACTGAATCAGGAAAGTCAATTTAAATTTCCATGGACAATCCCTTTAAAGGGCTTTCTAAGCTTTAAAGAACAAAAATCTGGTGGGTTAAAATAACAAATTTCCACATATTCCAATCATCTAAAGAGGACCTGTCAGCTGTCAAGGCATGCTAGTTCTAGTAAATATTTGGACTTCTTATGAAAAAATTCTGGAACTCTATGTTGTGTTGTTCCTCTGTTATTCCTCTTGAAAATTTATGAATACATTATCAGCTGTGTGCCATCAGTTAGGGGAAGGGGGTGTCCCTACAGAGTCTATTCAGTGCTGACAATGTCATACTGTGGAGGAACATGCTTCTTCTACAAGGGGAATGGTAACTCCTAGTTGTCAGCGTATTCATAAATTCTAGTAGGAATAACAGAGGAACAGCACAAAGCAGAGTTATAAAAATAAATGACCCAGAATTGTTATTTTACAGGCAAAACAGTATTTACTAAAAAAAGATAAGTCAGGAGAACTAACAGCTCCTCTATAGAGATGTGTAAACTGGTTCATAGCAAGATGGGTCTATTACAAATTTTCAAAAATCTCCAGTTTACTCGCAATAAATATTCTTGGTGGTCGCCACCCATGAGTCATTATAATACTCTGAAGTCTCTTAAAACCCCAGAGTATAATAAGTGACAGCCCAATGGAGGTGCGGAAAAATAATGAACAGTCATATTCACCTTCCCTCAGCTCTCCTGGGCTCATTTGCAGTGTCTGGTGTTCCTTCATGGGCATCGTTGGTCCTCTTCGGTTATGACGTCAACACGCCCTACATGATCGCTGAAGTCCAATCACAAGTCTCAGCGGTCCCCCAGAGACACTGACATTAACCAGGTGGCCAGAAGAGTTCGGAAGAGTCCAGGACCAATTACTAATCAATGGACGGGGAATACCGGCATCGCTATTGTGACCAGTAATTGGTATGGCATGTCATCTCTGTAGAAGTATAAACAAAGACCACTTGAGGACTAAAGGCAGGCGGAGGTGCATAATTTATAAGGTATGTCTATATTTTTTATTTTAACCCATAGGCAGCTGAAGGATTTTTTTTTGGTAGAAAACCCTTTCAAAACAGTGAAAATCTTTGTTGTGATGAAAAATAATAATGAGAAATGTTAAAGGACTACGTGAAAAGAATGGAGGTACATGTTATATGATGAAATATGGATACGTTATAGATCAAATATACTATACATGTGGCTATGGCTAGGTAATTGATATAAGAAATAATCTATAACCACATACAATACCTTGAAAACATCCACATCCCCACCACAGCTACTAGGCCTCAATGTCTTTTTTACAATCAAAGGTCAGTTGATATCCTTCAAAAGAGCAAAGTGAGTTTCTATAGTCAGAAAACTTGCTGTTTTCTCTTTGTAGGATTTCTGGATATTGTCCATAAGTATGCATGTATTTCTAATCTTCAAATAATCCTTTTTTTTCCTTCAGCTTTCCGCTGTAGTGATTAGAGGTTACAACCCTGCAGGAAGTACGGGTTGCTATGGCAACACAAAATATCTGCTCCCAGCTTAGCGGAATTCTTCTCAGAACACAAAACAACATTAGTAAATCCTAAGCTTTGATTAACTCGATTATTTGTTTTAGAAGGCTCCCACCTGTGAGGTACCAATAATTTATCACTCCAACGTGTTACCTCTAACTAGCATTAATATTGCACCACGCAACTTCTGGCAGATTTCTTATTCATTACAGACCCGGTTGCTTGTAAATAATTTCTCCAAAATTAATATCTGCGCATTTCTGAAAATGCAAAAATTATTTATATCTTATATTATTCTTTAATCCATTTTGACAGGATTTCTCATGACTTTTTAGTAAGGAATACTTGTAAAATAATATGGCAATTTGTCAAAGCAACGATATCAGATATGCATAGTAAAATACAACCAGGCCAGGTATCCAGCATACACTATACTATAGGTTTTATGAATGGAGTACAATGGGTTTGGATATAACTGGTGTTGTGTTACAATTTGTAATATTCTTTATTGAAGATGAACGAACCACTTTGTACCAAGACAGGTTTATACTTAATTTTCCAAAAATCTAAAAGTCTAACCTGAGATTTTTGTGGTACACCACCCATGAGTCATTATTATATGCTGAAGTCTCTTCAGACTCCAGAGTATAATAAAAAGAGACCCAGGGGAGGTGTGGAAAAATAATAAATTGTCACACTCACCTTCCCTCACCTCTCATTGGCTTCTTTGAGGTGTCCAGTGCTCCATCTTGGACATCTTTGTTCACCTTCCGAACTCCTGGGTGATGTCAGCACCAGACACCAAAAGGGATCCCAGGAGAGGTGAGGGAGGGTGCGTCTAGTATTTTTCCACACTTTCCCTCGATCTCAGCTTTCTATACTCTGGGGTCTAAAGAGATCCCAGAGTATAACAACAGCAGTTGCGGTTCAGACTAAACAACAAGTTGGGCCATAAACAAAGCTTTCAGGCAGACCTTTGAAAAAAAAAATTCTCAAGGTTCGCTCATATCTAACTTTTATGTGCATAACTGCAATGTAATCTGTAACATTGTATATTCATGATATTTATCAAACAGCAAACATTTATTACCTATTCATTGCTAGGACCCCCACTGGCCACTAGAGCTGGGAACCCGGGCCCTTCCTTTCCAGAGGCATTAGAATAAAGCAGTGGTCATTTATGCACCCAGCTACTAAAGTATAAGGGACAGAAGCAGTATAACATTTAGCTATCTCCATCAGTCCCACAGACATGGAATAAAGCAGCATGGCACATGCATCTGTAAGGTGGAGGAAGCCACCACCTTCTGCAGAATGACTTTGGGTGGCCAACTTTATTAGGTAGTTACCCAAGATTGTCTTGTGCAACTGCTTTGTATATTTACTTGTGCTCTATGTGTTTTATTATGCATTCTATGATAAGTATTGAATATATTGTATGTTTTGTATATTTTGAATAATTTTTGCACTTTATGATGTAACACTATTACTATTGTGTTTTGCTGCTGAGAGGGTGGTGTGATGATTGTCCAAACAGGTGAAACCTGGATGCGCAACGGGCAGTGTCCCTTTGGTGCTGATCGATCTACAGTCTTCACGTGCTACAGCCTGACGCCTGGAAGTCACACCAGACAGGAAAACCTCATATGAAAAGAAGGCCTCCCCATGCCTTCATGTCTAACTTCTGGACCTCCATTGCAACTTGTCCATCTGTCTGTGAAGACTGTGCAATTTGGGAGCCTAGCCTGTCGTATCCAATGGCTAGTGTAGCAAATATGTTGTGTGCTTGAGACCACTTACCATGAGTGCAAGTGCACAAACCCCTGTGACAACTGGACATTTTCTGTGTGTTCTCATGCTGAGCAAGTTAAGTTTGTCATGTTGGACCTTTGATGCTGATCCTGACTATTCCTTAGTATCGAGAAACTGGGGTTATGCCAAACATCATCTACCTCACTAAACACAGGTAACAACATGTGTGTGAGTATTTCTTGGCCACTACTCTAGTATACCCTATAATTGGGAAGCCATCAATCCGCTCCTTGGGTTTTTCGAAGTGGGGGATGGCGTGCTTGTCCTGGTGTAGCACTTAGATGGCATAGTCGGGGATGGCCGCAGGCGTCTGGCCCCTACATGTCCACATAGATGGGAGATAGGCATCCCTGTTCTTATGATTGATGGTGTTTCCAGTAGTGGAACCTTCAGTGATCAGTCACTGATATCCAATCCTGTACATAGCCCATAGGTCTTCCTCATGGGAACACCCCTTAAAACTGTTTGCTATCAACTGAATGCTCATTCAGCTGAGGGTTATTCCTTCAAAACTCCCATATACATGAATGCTTGACCAAGTGTGTTCTCAGTAGGGAGTGACTTAGCGGGTATGTTGAAATTCAATATGCCCAAGCCTTCTTTCCCTCTAACATCTGCTGCCTGTAGAGAGTTCATATACTTTCATACATATTAAAAAGTCAGTTGAAATCAATAGGATTTCTGTCCATTGCATATAGCAGATTGTTCACTGTGGAAGGACTTCAAGGTCATTGAGTGCTTTAGCAAGGTTTTTTGCTAATAGTGCAGATTCCTAGGTTGTAAATATATAAGTGTCCTATAAGGTTGTTTGACAAGTGATTTTCCAGTCAACAAAGGTTAAAACTATTATACTCATTCATATCATTCGTCAATATTTTAAGATCGTTATAGTATATGTTCACCTTAGAAGAATTTATCCTAATATAATAGGAGATCCCAAAATTCACAATACGCTATTCTAACCTTATGGTGTAAATCACTACTTTTACAATCATCAGTAATCCCAGTAATAGAGCAGGTAAACTAGATAAGCTATCTTCACATCAAGGACAGTGTGTACAATCAGCTCCCAGTGAATATGCCGAGTGTGTCCATAGACCCCTATGACCCAACACATGCCAACATATGGATGACATATGCAACTGTATGGTATACATTAGTGCTTTTCTGACACATACTTTGGGAGATTTTCCCAGCGTTTTTGTTACATAAAAAGCCACATTATGATGTAAACAGAGACTAATTCAGATTCTGTATGTGGTCTCTGCACGTCTGGCAGTTCTGCAGCCTGTATCGCCAGCCTGTGTCCTGCTGACAGATTTGAAGGACAATAACAATGAATCTGAATTTCCTCCAACCATGAATCTAAATAGTAGGTGAGCAATTGCATGCAAAGGAGTTATCTTAAATACCTTACATTCAGGAGTTTCTATATATGCATTTCCTATTGTATTAGTGTAGACTTGTGCGCTCCCCTCTCTGATGCTGTATTAGTTTTATATAAGATTTACATATATTCCTCCACTGGTCATTCCTGGCTCCTGAATTCATAGAGGTGACAATATGATAAAGAAATGCTTGAAAAGATCACAAAACAGATGTCGGCTCCGAGCAAATATTACAAGTAGTCAGTAGAACCCTACATTCTCCAGCTACTTTAGGTTAAATTGTTCTATGTATGTTTTCCTATAATGATTTAATTCTCTAATAACACAATTAAATGTGATTATAAAAAAATAGATTGGTTGTAAGATCTAACGGCAAAGCTTCAGGCGGCCATAGTTTTTATGATTGTGGACTGTTCTAGTCTATCAATTATCTCATGGAAATGGAAGCTATTTAAGTAATTAGGCATGGCAGGGTGTGTATTATGTCGCATGGCTGAAAAGACGCTGAGTGCCGAATGTCACAGTGTTGTTATCTGATTGGCTGCAGAAATCACATAAGTGTATTAAATTACAATCACAATTTTTGTTTCAATGGAATTGTGTCTACATTTATCACAAGCTCATTTCTCTGCAGCCGGTGTAAGGCGAAGCTGAGATAGCAGGAAAACACATCATATTGTTATTCTACAAGATGTAAATTTCTACATGCTATGTATAAAATAAAAGCATTTGGTGTTTTTACCAATTTGGCTTCATCTTTGGATCCATCAGCTCTCTCTGACTCTGCAGCATAACAATGTACAATCTAAAGGGGCTTCGTAACAAATCAAGTCTTTTGTTCCTCGAATTGTTGAAGGTTTGGTTTTAAAAGAAGACAATTTACAGGAGATTTGAGAATACATTTGTTACGTTAAACAGTGTACTAAAAAACATTGCTTCACTGTTATAACATGTATATTTGTAAAAACAAGCAAGTATTTTGGGCAGAAACTGTATAAATAATATGTGTAATATAACATGCATTAGTATAAATTCCCCACCACACCTTCACTGCATACCCTATTTCATCCCATACCCAAAAATGTACTGCTAGGTCAAATGGCCACCTGGGAGATTGGCCACAGATATGTGTATGCTTAAAGAGGACCTTTCATGTCCTCATGCACCTGCGGTTTTATATACTGCTAGAAAACCGACAGTGCGCTGAATTCAGTGCACTGTCAGCTTTCCCGTTATGTGCCCTAGGGCTGGAGAGCCATTAGTTTCGGTACCGATCTCTGCCCACCGTCAGTAGGGCGTTCCTGACAGTCTAGCTGGGCTGTAAGGAATGCTCCCCCTGATTGTACTTGTTCATAGACTTGTACTGGGGGGGGGGTGCTTCTGACAGCTCAGCGTCATCACCGGGCGGTAAGGAACGCCCCCTCTGTCAGTACAGGGCTATGGACGAGTACTGTCAGGGGGATCGTTCCTCACAGCCCAGCTAGACTGTCAGTAATGCCCTACTGATGGTGGGCAGAGATCAGTGCCGAAACTAACGGCACCGATATCTCCAGCCCCGGGGCACATAATGGGAAAGCCGACAGTGTGCTGAATTCAGCACACTGTCGACTTTCTAGCGGTATATAAAACCGCAGGTGCATGAGGACATGACAGGTCCTCTTTAAAGAAGACCCTTCATAGTGTTGAAATTACTGCTTTAGTAAATACTTGTATTTTTGATGAAATAATTTTGGGGCACCATTCCGTAGAACTCTCCATTATACAACATTGCTATATTCATCCTGGAAATGTAAAGATGTAGCAGAGCTAACCCCACTTTCTGCCACAGGGTAATTTGCTATAATGTTTATTCAATGCCTTTTCTTTGGCTTTTGTTGTCTTCTATGACAAGATATTACTCTGCAGCAATTTATCCAGGTTAGCTTTGCTACATCTGTAAATAACTTGCCAACTTAACTCCACCATTCTTTTTGTCATTCAATACACTTTATCCCTACACAGTCTAGCACTGCCAGCACTTGTGGGAATTGTAACGTGTGTAGTGACAAACTCCATTGATAAGGAGAATCAAGGACATCTATCTCCAAAACAGGTTTCCCTAACTCCCTGCTATCTGGTGATGTGACCAATGGATGTTTCCCTCATATGGGGAATGAATTAACAGGAGGCTTTCTTTATTAATTTGTATGGGTATTACAGAGAAACTAGAGCATGCTTTAAGTGAATATGCTGGTTTGGAAGACCCTCATTTTATTTATAGGTGAATATCCCAAACGTTAGAGAGGAGCATGCACCTATCATACATCTATAGAATATTCAGTGCATGAATGTCTACACATGTCTACCCTTACAGTTCTGAGAATTTTTTGGATGGACCCAGATTTATAATGATAAACTCTTGTGCAAACACATGTAGCTTTTTGCAACACCAAGCTAGTAACCTTTCATCATTCAGCTCAGAAGATCTTGAGCTAAGAGGAAGGTTAAAGAAGGAAACATCTGTATGATGGGACTACTCCTTAAAGAGAACTATACAGTAGATGGAGCCAGAAGCAGACAGCTCAGTCCATTGTGTAGCGGCGGTGACAGTATACTGCAGCTCAGCCTCCATTTTCTTGTGAGTATTCGGGAACAGCCATTTTACAGTGGACAGAGCCGTCTGCATCTAGCTCCATCCACTGTGTAAATTCAGTGCCAGGTCGCAGCTAACAACAGCTAATTGGTGAGTGTGCTGGGTATTTGACCCACACAGATCAGACTTTGGTGGCCTATCCTGAGGATACATCACCATTAATATAAAATGTCCAGAAGGCTAGGGCCCCACGCAGCAAAAAAGCTCTGCGGGAAAAACCTCGGCAGCAATGTGGTTTTTCCCGCAACGCTTTCCACATAAAGTCCGCAGAGCTTCAATTATACCTATAGGGAAACTGCCGGCATTTCCATAGGTATAATTTACATGTGTGATTTCCAAAACCACAACAGTTTTGGAAATCGCAGCATGTCCACTGCACGTATTTTCCTGCAATGGGTAGCTGGGATTCGCTAGAATCCCATCCACTTTGCAGGGACTGTAAAACACTGTGGTTTTTCCATGTGGGGTCCTGGCCGAAAACTCCTATAGACTAAGGCCCCGTGCAGCATTTTCTTGCAGATTTTGCTGCTTTTTTTTTTTCACTAAAGCTAGTGGCATAAGTAAAGTCTTGTGGGCCCTGGTGCAAACTTTTGTCCAGGGGCCACCTACCCCCTTCCTAGAGCAAGTATCTCAGATACTTGAAAGAGATACAGCTTTAGTACCCACAACTGCAGTTATCAAGAATACGGTGAGTGAGCAGCGCACCGCCCGGCATGTAAACAATACTGGGACAGTATAATATGCTCCATAGCTGCCACTACACAGTATAATATGCTCCACAGTGTCCCCCACACAGCATTATATGCTTCACAGTTTCCCCCACATAGCATTATATGCTCCACAGTGGCCCCCATACAGCATTATATGCTCCACAGTGGCCCCCACACAGCATTATATGCTCCGCAGTGGCCCCCACACAGCATTGTATGCTTCGCAGTTGCCCCCACATAGCATTATATGCTCCACAGTGGCCCCCATACAGCATTATATGCTCCACAGTGACCCCCACACAGCATTATATGCTCCGCAGTGGCCCCCACACAGAATTATATGCTCCACAGTGGCCCCAACACAGCATTATATGCTCCACAGTGGCCCCCACACAGTATTATATGCCCACAGTGGCCCCCACACACTGTTAGGTGCTCCACAGTGCAACCCCCCAGAGCCGGTGCAAATTATTAATAAGTAGAGGACCAGGAGAAGTGATTAAAAATAACAAACACTTATACTCACCTTGTCTTACCTCTCCGGGGCATCCTAGCTTCGTCCTGCTGTCTTTTCCATCTTCCTTGGTTCCTTGGTCCCCACATCCCATGCCCCAGACATCACCGCTGGGGCCTTTGATTGGACCTCAGCGGTCACGTGGGGCGTGATGACGTCATTATGCCACTGCGTCCCATGTGACCGCTGGGGCCTAATCACAGGCCCCAGCAGTGAGGCTGGAAAAGAACCGGGGATCATGCTGAGCCCAGGACAGGTGAGTATAAGTATTTCCAGCTGGCCGCGGGCCCCATACCCCTCTGAGCCCGGTCGCAGTCGCACCCCCTGCGACCACGATCGTTACGCCTCTGGTCTAAAGCCAAGTGTTGATTGAGCAGAAGGGAGAAGTATACATATACTTTATACTTTCCATTCCTTTTGTTGCCACTCCTGGGTTTGGCTCAAAAAAGTGCAGCAAAAATGCAACCAAAAGAGCATCTTTTCCACAATGTGGGGCCTTAGCCATAATGTCTGTAAAGATTCACACAGAATGATGTGAATATACACCTTCTTTTTCTCAAATGAAACATGAATTAAAAGAAATAATGTATTTTCAATATTAAATACTTAAATATATAATAAATCACTCTCTATCTAGCCATTCACCAGTGTTTTATGGTAACTCAACTCTTTGACATGGGCTTAGTATTGAATTTTATATAGAAATTGATAAATAAACATAAAAACAAATGTATGCTCACCTTCTGAGTACATAGGTTACTAATATCGTCTAAATGTGGTGCACATAAAAAACAAACAAGAACCAGCACCTCCTTGGGCTAAAATCTTCAATTTTATTGTTCCATAGGAAAAGTAAAAATACACAGCAATGTGGACAATCCAAACAAGATGTCCTCTCCTCTCTAAGGAAGTACTTGCTATTGTTTGTTTTATATAGGAATTGATGCGTGAAAAAAGCACTTCCATTCCAGATTTATTGACTGAATGGTCTACCAATGGAGGAGCAAGCTGGAAGAGTACTTGTATAATGTTCCACAAGACTTTTATACTCCAGTGTCAGAAGCTAGAGTCAACTCTTACTCATTCTGCGGTTACGGTAGTTACAAAGGAAACCACAATCAAAGCATCTAAAATACTAACAGAGGAGTGATCAGGTCTCCAAGAGTAAAGGCTGGATGCACAGTAGCAAAGGTCAGAATGATTAAGGGTCAGGGCTTCAAGAAAACCAAACACAGTCAAGTGACACAAATTGAGGTCAAAAGCCAGAATGTCCAAGCATTGGGGAGGAGTCAGAAACTGATCAGGTAGCTACAATTCATTAACAAAGGCTGGATACATCAAGAAGCTAAATGTCTTGATCACCAATTACAGACCAAGTGAACCAGAAAATGAAATCAACCGAGTCCTCTCTGCGATTCCAGGTTTGACAACAATGGCAAAGAAAAAGTCCACAACCAAGAGTCTGCTGGTGGCAATCCTGGGGAGATTTTGGATCAATGCTACTTCACGTGTTCTTTTCAATATTGCAGAGATACCTAGAATATGTATTAACATGCATGTTAGCACCATGTCAATTGGTAAAATTGGGACAGTTAAATCATACCTATTGTTTCAGGATAAGTTGCCATGTGTGTGTACATGAGGAATAGCACCATAACTGGCCATTGTATCACTTGTATTTTGCATTATTTAGCAGTTTCTCCTCTGCAGGCTCTATGTAAAGTTTGCACGTCTTCCTGAGGTTAGGGCTAGAGACTAGCGGCCATGCACTGCACACAGCAAGTAGAGGAGAATCTACACCTTAACTGCTTTCTTTCTCTTGCTCAGAAACAGCCCAATAATTATGCAGGACATATATAGAGAAGTACTGACATGTATGTTTTCGAATAAAAGAATATAATATTAAACTATATAATAGTTCACACAATCTATATAACCAACCTCCCTCCATTTTGCCCTTCCTATCTCACGTGCTCTGAGTTCCCCATTATATTCCTGGAAAAATCCAGTTACACCTAAATATTTACATCAGGAACCTCTATACCAAATAAATCGAGCAAGAAATAGCCCCATTTCTTCTTAAAGCTATCAAAATTATCTTGTTTTTGATCATCCCTAAAAGCCAACAATTCTAACCTCATGATCTTAGCCAATACCTTAGTTAATAATTTATTTGATGGGGGCTGTGAATTGATCTCATTATACTAAATCACTTTTTTGCCACAAGCAACACAAAACGAATCAATGCCTCCATACCACTAGGAGGCTTAATGTTCGTATGATGAAACCACTTATCAATAATAGGCGTTGCCCTGTAATTCTAAATATCATATTCTTAACTAGCTTAATAAATTGCTGGATTTTATTAAGTTCCCAAAAACAGTGTGTTAAGGAAACTTCACTTAGCCCATATTTTGGGCATTCTCTTTTACAATCAGTTAAATTGTTAAATCATTGGCTTGTTATATAATGGGCCCATAGAGCCCTTTCAGTTGTAAAAAAAAATCAGAGATAGCAAACTGGCACTGCAACATATTAAAACTCTTTATTTATCCAAATGGGTCAAACAAATCTTTGCTCCATACCACTATTTTCCCACTTGGTCAGCATTGCTAGTGGGATTTTTCTTGATATCCCAGGGTAATCTGATATTTCCTAATCTGACACCAAGCAATTCTGGTATCAGATACTTAAAAAAAAAGATCCCTTGCAGGATTAATTTCACTTAATTTCTCAGGTAAAATTCCCACTAGTGAATATGAAAATAAAAATGCCTTCTCCAATTCCCTATTAGCAATTTTAACCTGGGATTGGAGCCAGCCTATAATATATCTCATTAAATGGAGTCTTTCAGCAGGAAAATTGGTATCAAACTAATGACAGTACCTTGTAGATCTTCTTCTACACTTTCCAAAGATGCCTTTCTTATTCTGCATTGAAGTTCCGTTTCATGAAAATCAGTGTTTTATTCTTATGCAAATTAGCCGAAAAAGTTCTTTAGGGACGTTTCTTCTCTTGCTGAGGCTTCACTCTCTCCTCTGGATAAATGCCTCTAACTGCAGACAAAGTGTGACAAAATGGAAGATGTCACTCAAGCAATGAGTGGCGGAGTTGGAAAGCAGTTAGGGGTGAATATCTAGAGCAGAGAGTGAAGCCCCAGCAAGAGAATCCCTTTTCAGCTAATTTGTATAAGAATAAAATGCTTATTTTCATGAAAATGGAACTGCAATGCAAAATAAGAAAGGCATCTTTGGAAAGTGTAGTTGCAGCCCTATAAGTTACTAGCATTAGCTTAAAAATGAATTTCCTGCTGAAAAACTCCCTTTAACCCCTTCTCGATATCTGTCGTAATATTACAGTGGATGCCAGGTCTTTAAAGACGTTGGCCACTCTAAAGCAGAGGTGTTGGTCGCCATTGCAAGACAGATCCCATGCAGCGATATCAAAGGAGTTATCCTGTTCCTATGACAGCCAGGAGCATAGTAAAGACTCCCAGGCCTGACATAGGAATATAGCTATTGAGGCTGGCCTCAGTAGCTACGTAGCGAAAGTCCTAAAGATTGCAATACAGTTGTATTGCAGTCTACGGGACATGCAATCAAAACATTGCAAATTCAAGCCCCCTGGGGGGCTAATAAAATAGTAAAAAAAAAGTTTTTAAAAATATACAAAAACTAAAAAATTCAAATTTTATTTCCCAAGATTTGAAATAAAAATAAACAAACATAAAGAAATTATACATCCCGGTGTCCGAAAACACCAGGTCTACAAATAGCGGGAAAAAAATCAAAAGAGCCAAACCACCATTTTTTTGGGGCATTTCACCTAATAATTTGAATCAAACGCGATAAAACATCAGACATTCCCCAAATGGTATAACTAAAAAGCTTGCCCCAGAAAAAAAGAAACCTAATGCATCGCTGTACAAAAAATTATGGGTGTCAGAATATGGTGACTCCAAGAATTTTTTTTATTTTTTTTGCAAAGTTTTATATATTTTTTACCAACCCATAGATACAGACAGATGACACGTCAATTTGGCTGCACAGTGAACACTATAAAAACAAAGCCTGTAAGAAAGGCACACAAAAGCAGTTTTTCTCCAATACCACCTCATTCTGTATTTTTTTCAGGCTTTCCAGTACATCATACAGAATGTTAAATAGTACCATCATGAAGCACAATTTGTCCCGCAAACATTGTGCCCTCACATGACATATGTGAACGGAAAAATAAAAAATAGTTATGGAGTTTGGAAGGTGGGGAGTCAAAAACAAAAATTGACCCATTTAACATGCTTAACCCATTCCTGCGGTGGGAATGGGTTAAGCATGTTAAACTATATTTCTGAATATCTGGGAGTCCAATTCTACCCCTCACCTTATTCATTTTAAATCTTGAGGTAGCCAACCTAGATTATTTGTTATTCCATAAAAATTTTGTAAAGGCCTTCTCCTACAAAGCTACAACCTTAAGTTTAATAATCATGGGAAGGGGATATATAATACAAGTATTGCTAATTGTTTTCAACAACTGAACCCTTCCAATGAAATAATTTCCTGATTTTTTCATTTGCATCTCCATTTTTTGTTTATGCCAGAACTACACCAAAATAGGTAAACTTATGACCAGCTGTTTTAACCCCTAGATTTCTAACCCAAGCCTTCATCACTGGGAATTTAAAAAGAAAAAGTAAAATCTCACATTTCAATTTATTGATCTTGTACCCAGAACATGTTTCAAACTCCATGAATATATTCACCACATGTGGCAAGGACTACTGTGGATAAGATAAAAAAGATAAGCAAGTGATCTGCAATATAAACTTGTCTTTAATTCTAGGGCATTTATTTTTATTCCCTAAATTATTAACCACTTCAGTACCGGGCCAATTTCTGGTCCAGGACCAGACACATGTTTGGGTTTTTTTCTATGTGCGGTTTTGAGGGCTGTAACATTTTTATCATTTGGGTTATTCAACTAATTTCTGCGTCTTTTTTCGGTGACACATAGTGCTTTATTTTTGTGTTGTTTCTATTTTTGGATATGTTTTAATTTTTTTTTATATCCGGGAAAATATAAACAAAAGAGGAGGGGAAACGGGTCTGTTTTTCACTTTTCATTTTTTTTTTATTTAATAACACAAACTGCTACTAAAAAACTTTATAAAATAGTTTTTACTCTCCGTTACGGTAATTTTTATTTTGTATGCTGTCGTCAGGGGTGGGGCTGTAACCTTTAATAATGGCGTTTTATTGCATATTATTTTATTTATTTTTTTAATTATTTTATTTACTTTTTTAACTTTATTAATTTTTTTTATATTTTTTTTTTACATTGTGTCCCTATAAGATCATAATAGACCTTTGGGGACATCTAATCACTTTTTTTTGTTGGAGAGGCTGATTTTCCCTGTAACTGGGGCTGGTACATTTAGCCCCAGTTGCAGGAGGAATACAGCCTCCTGCCTATCCATATAGAGCTGATCTGGGTCCTGTAGCATCCAGCAGCTCTTACAGACTCTGATCCCGGCAGATCATGTGACCACTGGGTCAGAGGGGAGCCGCAACATGGCAACGCCCATAGCACTGTATAAAGTGCTCATTGAGCGCTGTATACACAGTGATCGGGAAGGCAGGGAAGGTAATAAACCTTCCCTGCCTTCTCTCTGGGAGCTCCGGCTGAAGTTACAGCCAGCTTCTCATTTCAGCAGCTGCACGATTTAGAGTTCAGCTTGGACGTACCGGTAGGTCCTTGCAGAACTACTGTAGACAACCACCTTCTGGACGTATATACTCTATGGGCGGTCCGGAAGTGTTTAACCTAACTTTCTTGAAGCAGTGATCTCTATTAATATGAATAAAATACTTGGGCTGTGATTGAAAGTTCTTATTTAGTTGCAACATCAGCCTTAATATGTGTCTCTGCTTCTTTCTCCCTAGGTTCCTGCTCACTCCTCACCCCAAAGTATAATAAACGGAGCCCCAGGGGACATATGAAAAAAAAAGCCAAACACTAATATTCACCTTTCTTCATCTTTTCGGGGCTCTGATGTGTTGTCTGCTCCTCTCTTATATATTTTCAGACCTCTTCAAGTGACATGATAGGTTTCCCTACTCTGATTGGGGCTCACCAATAACACAGAGCCAGTGATGTAACCAAGGAGGCCAGAAGAGGACATAAAACAGCACGAGAGAGGAGAGGACACTGCATCCGAGCCCTTAAGAGGTGAGGAAAGGTGAGTATAAGTATTTGGGTTTTTTCTGCAACTCCTTGAGCCTCCAGTTATTATACTCTAAGATCTGAAGAGACCCCATGGTATAATAACAGCACTTTGGTTTGTTCGGTCTGAAGCATAACTTGCTAGGAAACCTTGCAAATATATGTGATACAAATCCTGTGAGGTTCATCCATTACTAGCTGCATATATTAAGCAGCATGTAAATAGTCAGTTCTTTTTACAAGGGCCACATTCTAATGGCTAGACAACTTATAGGGTGTTTCAGGGGTACAGTATTCCTTGCAATGCCCAAACTCTTTGTGAGCACTAAGGAGGAGTTCTTGTCTACCACTGAAAGGTGAAACACCTTCCTGCTTTGAAAAATTATTTCTGCAGCATCAGATTTGTTTACTAGGATGTCCTGCAGCAGAAGGGGCATATAATACACACTGCAGCTGCTGAAGAACTTCAATTCTAAAAAGAAAGGGAGCGTGTCAGTTAAATGGTGGTTGACAAATGAGAAGGAAAATGAATATTGCTTATGAAAATAATTAGTCCATTACCCTATGTTATAATTTCCTAACCATACAGGAATAATATAGCTAGCCAAAATACTGTACATGTACAAAAATTAGGGGATTTTGACACTGCCATTATAAATGTCTGTTGCTCTTATCTGTCATTCACTGTAATATAAACAACATGATGGAAGCTTCTTCAGTCATATGTCTTCACTTTTGTAACAGAAGGAAAAGTCCTGCATGCACAACTTTTTCTTCCATCAGAAAAGTAAACAAACATGGCAGAAGAAAGTTTCCATTATGTTTTTATATTAAAGTGAATGCAAACAGAAAATGTATGAGTCAATCTATCTGCATTAAAGTCCATCCTATAATGGATGAGAACAATGGACATTAATAGCGGCAGTGTAGACCTACCATTACTGATCTCTAACCCCCTTTACAAGAAAATTCCAATGGTCACATGTTCCTTATCATTAGTAGAACATGAATGGAAAGAGATGGGCCTCTATGGCAGCTACTAAAACAGCTTACTAATAGTAACACTCAAGTGTGATAGACTTGCTCATGGAAGAAACAAGGTTCACATAAGTAAACCCACTACCCCTGTATCCACACTAAGCACTGCTTCACCATGTTGTCTGTTTTAATAACCCTCCAGGGAGGAATCAATACTTCTATTAATTGGTTTGAGCCTTTTAATTGATAATTGATGTGTAATCCATTTTATTTGTTTGCGGTCAAGGGTTGTCCATTGCATCGAGGCTATTTTTATGCTTTCCATACAGCGTGCACAGTTGATACTCGATAAGGTGCTATACTATGACTTACGTGTAATTAGACTTCTATTAACAAGCTTTGCTAAATTGGCCAGCTCCATCAGGAAGCTTCATATCTGAGAAATAAATCTTTCATAAATGTCACGTTCTTAATTATTAAGATGTTCCTGTATTGATATTTCACATCAAGTGAGCGATCACACTGCCTGTAATATGTAAGCAAATTAATGTCACCAAGGGCAGCTGGTGAGTCACTTCTGACATTAAGTGAAATCATTATTTACATATGAGATGTCGGTCATTGGCAGTAACCTGGGGAGCGCTTCCATGTTGCTGGAAAGGACTTGTTGCTAGAAAGTCATGTATTAAAGGTGTTTTCCAAATTTAGCTGGCTTTCTGGCTTAGCCCTGCAGCAACTAATGAAGTCTACAGACATTAGTTAGAAGCTGGAATATATGATAGCCAGAAATACATTATCATAGTGCTCTCCGAAAAGTGTTATAAAAAGATTCCTTCTCCTGGACAATATTTCAACACTCAGTCTCTTGTGACCAGGTGTGAATGTAACTTCTACAATCCCTACAGTCATAGTACAGGTCAAAGTTTATTTATGACTAGCACAAGTTTATTATTTAATGTGTTATTACACTTTAGTTCATAGAATTTCTATAAGATTATTCTAGTAGGCATATTAGACACTAGTGAGAGGTGAATGAACAGTATATAGAGTAGATCTGGTAAAAGGCATGGAGTGGATGGAGGGAGGAAGCTGCAAGAAGCTTCAGAGATGGGAAAAATGTCACCCAAAACGAATAGCATAATGGCAAATGGATGACACAAATGTCATACAAATGTTAATTGGTGATATGGTGGAAAAATTACTTAAAGAGGACCTTTCATGTCCTCAGGCACATGCGGTTTTATATACCGCTAGAAAGCCGACATAGCCCTGTACTGGGGGGGGAATTCCTCACAGCTCAGCATCATCACTGGGCAGTAAGGAATGCCCCCCCCCAACGACTGTATTCATCCATAGCCCTGTACTGTCAGAGGGGGAGTTCCTTACAGTCCAGCGATGATGCTGAGCTGTGAGGAATGCCCCCTCCCCCAGTACAAGTTTATGGACGAGTACAGTTCCTCACAGCCCAGCTAGACTGTCAGGAATGCCCTTCTGACGGTGGACGGTGAAACTAAGACCACCGATAGCTCCAGCCCTGGGGGAACATAACGGGAAAGCCGACAGTGTGCTGAATTCAGCGCACTGTTGGCTTTCTAGCGGTATATAAAACCGCATATACATGAGGACATAAAAGTTCCTCTTTAAAGGGATTTCCCCATCACAACAATCCATGGAGGTCTGCCTTTCTAATCACAGCTCCATTCATACTGGGGAGCAAAAACATCCCTGTTCTTGTGATCAGTGTAGGTCCCAGTGGTAGGACTCCCACAATCTGCAACTTATCCCCTTCCATTCATGCTATAAGTGTGCACCACAGATAAAACTTAGCATTTATTAGAATCAAAATTAGAAATTGGAAAAAAGAGCCAGTTTAAAACTACTGGCACTTTCCCAATATAGATAGTAGCTGTGCTATACCATTGCCACATATAGATACATACAAAACCACACATACGTTATTATCAGTATGGGAGTTATAGGGCTATTTATAATCAGTATGTGAGGTATAGGGCTATTTATAATACAAACCACCAGTGTGGATAATCTTATATATATAACCCTAGCCTTAGAAGCCAATGGACTAGCAAAAGCTTCCACTAGTCACCATGTGTAACCAATATGGAGGGGGGATCTTTATTTTTAAACCGCACTGACCCCTCTATGTAATGCCCAAAATGTATATGGGTGTACTGCAGACCTTCAATATATATTCCTTTGCACTTTATCATGCCACATGTGGCAGTTGACTATACTATATATAAGAGGTCTCATTGGTTAGCCATGGTGACTAGCGGCAGCTTCTGCTGGTCCATTGGTTTCTAAGGTTAGCATTAGATATATAGGATTATCTACACTGGTGGTTTGCCATTAATCAAAGTTATAAATAGCCCTATATCTCACATACTGATAGATTGATAATGTATATGTGGTGCTGTACGAATCTATATGTGGCTATGGTATAGCACAGCTACTATCTCTAGTAGGACAGTGCCAATAGTTTTTAACGGGTTCCTTTTTCCAATTTCTAATTTTGAATCTAATAAATGCTAAGTTTTATCCTTGGTGCACACTTATAACGTGGATGGAAATCTGGGCTTAATTGTCCACAAGCAATCATAAATTGGTTAAACCTCTTTAAGGCTACAGCAGTAAAGAGTTCAATCTATGGATCAGGACATTCTGGAATCGAAGGTGAGTGGGATTCTCCTATTCAGGTCTCTCCCAAAGTTATGCTGAATTTTGAGGACTAGGAGCAAAACAAAATGTGATTGGGAGACAGTTGGTATTATATAGAAGTCTTCATTTTAGGGATTATTTAAAGCAGGCCTGTCATTGCAGATGACTTTGCAGAATAAGCAATTGTATATATATGAAGATTAACACTATTTCTTACCATTATATAGCTTGCATCCTGAATTTATCACAGGTTCTCCTCTCACTGCAGTGCATAATACTAATTTTCAGTTGTTCCTCAACTCATCTCCAGAGTATACAGAGATGTTCCTCATACCTGTACACAGAGAAGGAGAGATTCAGTGACCCTGTCTCTCTGTAGTTCACCCTCAGAAGTATCAGCAGCATAAAGGATGTTATACAACGGTGCTGAGAACTGTTGCTGTAGATCCAGCACTGTAGAGAAATAGTAAAACACCTACTAGAAGCTGCAGCAGTGTCTCTGTATGTCTTACTACATCTCTTTCTCTCTATGTTGCATCAATCTCCTCCTCTCCCCTCTCCGTAGATTTCTATAAGCATCTGCTGCAACCTGATCTCTCAATGAGTTGATAACCCTCTCATCTATATATCTTTCAAAATGGATTTTAATTGTGACTTCTAAGTGAATGAACTGCAGTGCAAGAGTCAGAGGGAATGAAAAGAAGAGGGACGTTTCTGTAATGACATACAATACAAAGTTACTTAACTTTGCTTATACTATTAATTTATGACATGACAGAATTTTTAAAGAAGTAATAACATATTCCAAACATATGTTATAACTTCCTAGTTGGTTGGGGTGTGACTGCATAATGGGGGTATCTGGTGGGTAGTAAAGCATTCCTTGCACTGATTAAGCTGTATTATTAATGTACACCAGGTCCTATGGAACCCTGTTCATTACTTTTGTGGAGGGCAGCAAGGGAGACTGAAACTTTTGTTTCTCTGTCTCCCCCTGCAGCCACTTCAGCTCAATGATGTCACCGACTTTTCAGTGGCTTGGGCCACAGCTCCATTCAGTAGAATGGAGTCGGTCATGTGACCAAGAGTTGGAACAAGAGTTCTGGTCTCCCCTGCTGCCATTCACACAAATAATGAATGGGGCTAGGGGGATCGGGGTGTACATTAGTAATAAAGCTTTATTACTCCAGTAACCTTTATTACTACTCAGATAACCCCTTTAAGAGCTGTGGTTACTCCACTATTTTCACTACTGTATAGGGACTGTAACACAGCCTTTAAGTGAATGGAGCTGTGCTGCAGTTCCCTGCAAAGCAGGTGAATGTGAGTGCTTCTTTGAAAGGTAAAACCTAAGTCACTTCAGTCCATTTGTTTTTAAGATTACTGGGGTGAAAGAAATATTGCTTGAAGAATATCTGTCAAAGGAGGTGCAGAGGTAGCAGATCCACCTGTAGCCTAAGGGGCTAAAATGTCCCCTGGCACATAAGAGACACCTGCATTATGAACAATATATGGTACAGTAGGTAGGGGACCATGGTCAGCTTTAGTACTGGTACCCAGAAAATGTTATACTTTGTAAGAATGGGCAATAGATGAACTGATTCATGTTTTTGGGTTATTTGATGCAATATATTTTATCCAGTCAACAAGCAAATTAAACCATTTAGGGTCATATATATTTTATTCAGAGGACAAAAACCAAACATAATGAGATCACCATTAAATGATAGGTCCTCACCAGTAATTTTCCATGTCAAAACAATCTACAAATTTTCTTTTACTTTGAAAGATAGATCCAGTATGTCACTGGTTAACCATGTGAAAAGTCCACCAAGGAATTAGCGACCGTTACTTTTTTATTATTTAATATTTTTTTTTCCATCTGAAGCCTTCAAGGACAATTATGGGATCCTTGGTAACTGGAAAATATGTAAACCATAGCAGAAGGAACAATGGCAAAGCAGCCAATGCATAACACACCAGTCAAACAGGATGAACCTCAAAACACGTAACTGGGCAGCTGGAACATTCCAGACTCTCGAGCTCCATGCTGTCAGCCGCTTTGAAGTGTTGCTTCTTTTAAGAAAATGAAGATGTTCCTTTTACAACTTCAGAGGGTACCAAATCTGATTTGCATGAAAGTAAAATGCATAAATAATAGCATCACTGGCAACTTACAGGCTAGTTCTACAAGAACAAAATCTAACTTTATTTTACATCAAAGAGGTCATATTAATTTCAGTTCTCTTAGGATATGTTGAACTGTATCACACAAAAAGAATATTATAAGCGGAGTTACATCAATGGCCACAAGCAGGCAAGTGAGAACATGAATAAATATTGATTTGTTGTTCGCTGCTGATAAGTCGACATGAAATGCATCATCCTAAGTCAAACCTGCACAAAAGCTATAGAAATGAAACAAAACACCGGCAATTTTTATATCATACAGATTTACCTGCACTAAAGCTAATGAATATTTTAAAATAAACCTTGGAGCAGGTATGTATAAGAGGTGTAAATTTCCATATAAATGTATATTCATTGTAACTGGAAATAGACACATCTTATGTGGCTCCATTTTCCCACTAGCATTCATCTATAATCTGCAGGCAACTTGAAAGTAGGTATTTCATTTCCCTACAGTGCCACCCCAGAGAAAATTAAGCATTACACAGTTCTCATTGAAATCAATGGGCCCTCAGTGTAATAAACGAAAGTGGTGGGTCCTCCAGACACATAGAGATGTTCTTTTTATCTGCGCTAAACTTTAGATACCATATGAGGGCTTTGACTGAAGGACAGGCATAAATTAACTCATAAATGCCTAAAAGAATATTTAAAAATTGGTTTTCTAAGCCAAAGATTTCCTGTTGAGTTTTGTTGCTTTTTTTTGTGTACCGATTTTGCTGAGGTTTCTTGATTCAAAGCCCGGAGTGGATTCAGAAGGAATGGGAAAAGGACTTATACTTCTACTTCCTGCTGAATTCACTCCTGGCTTTGGCTAAAAAAAAAACACAGCAAAATCTGCAGCAAACAAAGCAGCAAAAACTGTGTGTCGTAAAGGGATTTTTCACTTTCAGCAGATAAATGTTATTGCTTTTATAATGAAAAGCTATACAATTTTCCAATAAACTTTCTGAAACACTGCAAACAGAGATTTAGAAAACTTTGAAAGTCTTTAGGAAACATCTTGGATGAAAAAAATATAACCAACTATAGTAATTGTGAATCAATTGCTTTTGTCTTTTAAGATCTGTGCTTGTTTTGCATTACAGTAGTCTTTAGAACTTTGAAGGAAATGTATTCATTTAACCTCTTCCTTCTCTATAGAATACTGTTATGTCACACTGAGCTGTCAATTAATGCTCAGCACAGAAATAGTATAGCACTGCACAGAAGCTATTACACCTCCCTCTCACCAGAAATAACTGATTCCATCACATTAACCCTTAATATGGATGACATCATTTAAATGGTTAGAAAGGGGGTGAAGAGGTTAGAGAGAAGACCTAACAATGACCCCCAGCCTGTCATGTGCTGATGCCTATTAGACCCAGTCAGAAACAGGGCATAATAGACTTTTTTTTTTTTAACTGTAATTTTTATTAAAGTATTTTCCAATAAAATATACATCTAAGAGGAAAACCACAACAGATGAAGAAACACAGTAACAAAATCCTCTGCATACATAATTACAAAGATCATCAATGAATAAAAAAATATCAGACACCAGACAAGGGGGAAAAAGGGAAAGGGGGGAAACGGAGAACGGGAGGGGGGAGGACAGTTCGGTTGGAGTCAAAGGCCATGTAAAATAGAGTTGGAGTCCCAGTACGACCATATGGAATTAAAGGCCTCCACAGTGTGGTTCAGAGTAGCTGTCAGAAATTCAATACTGCGGATGTCCTTCATGCGGGCACACAGTTCAGTCCCCGTGGGAGGGAGCGTCTCCCTCCAGTGACGGGCAATTAGAGTCTTTGCTGCAGTACATAGGTATAAAAACAGCCTAGACGCCCCCTTGCTCAAATGCCTGGGAGATAGATTGAGCAAATATGTCATGGGGTCCAGGGGGACCTCCTGTGTAAAGAGGGCCTCAGTGAGGAGTTGCACCTCTGTCCAAAAAATACAAATGATGGGGCAATCCCAAAAAATGTGACACACCATACCCAGCGAGGTCTGAAAACGCCAACACGAGGAGGGAATATTAGGATTTAGGGTATGAAGCAGTGCAGGCGTGTGATACCAGTGCATTAGGATTTTATATTGGGTCTCACAGAACGTAATGCAGGATGAAGATTTAGCAGCTCGGGACCATATGGTCTGCCACTGTCCAGATGAGAACCGCCTACGCAGAGCCTCCTCCCACCTAGTCATGTATCTGTGTGCTGGGGGAGGTCGCCCCTCAGGAGAGGACAAAATCCTATATACCCCTTATTAGATATAAGTCCCTTTGTAGAGGTGACAGCACGGCACAGCCTTTCAAAAGTTGTGGGTAGTGAGACTTGCTTGGATCCAAGTTGAGCCCAAGCAAAGTGTGTTATTTGTTGATAATGAAACCACTCCGTAGCTGGCAAGTGTAGGGTCGAAGTAAAATAATCAAAGGGCCTGAGCTCTAAGCTCAAAGGGTCGACCAGATCCGCAATATGGAACAGACCTAGCTTGCTCCAAGGGTGCACCATAGCGGAAGAGAGTCCCTCCGGGAGGAGAGGGATATAGAGAAATGGGATCATGGATGAGGAGCGATAAGCTAAGGCAAATTGCTTAGAGCATGTATTCCAGATTGTCCTCGTAAATTTAATGGGTCCCAATAGGGGAGTAGCAGGCGAAGGGTGGGAAGCGTGACCACAGGAAGGCATTCGGATGCACTGGGGCCAACCAAAGCTTCTCTATTTCAACCCACCTGGTGTATGCCCGGGGTGCTGCCCAAAACGGGAGGGCCCGGAGATGGGCAGCCCAGTAATAATGCAAAATTTGTGGCACTGACAAACCCCCCCTCAGCCTTACCAGTCAACATCACCGAACGGGGGATACGATGGCGCTTAGCGTTCCATATAAACTGGAAAATTGCCTTTTGAAGGGATCTTAATTCGCACCTCGGGACCGCCACTGGGAGTGTTTCAAAATAATAAAGGAGTTTAGGGAGGAGGGTCATCTTGACTGCTGTAATCCTCCCAAACAAGGAGATGTGAAGGGGGCGCCATTTATCCAGAAGGGAGCGGAGCTCATTGAATAAGCGAGGATAATTGGCAGAGTACAGGGAGGAATAGGCCGTAGAAAGCTGGACATCCAGGTAGCGGAGCGAGTGGTCCCTCCATTGGAAATTATAATTGGTTTTAAGTGTCTGTAAGATAGGATCCGAAATGTTAATAGGGAGGGTCTCAGTCTTTGCAGAGTTGACCTTATAACCTAACATGTTACTGTAATCTTTGAGTGTACTGAGGAGATTCTGGAGGGTGGTATGGAGGTTGGAAAGGGTTAAAAGGACATCATCTGCAAATAGGGATACCTTGAATTTCCTGTCACGAACGGCAATGCCCATAATATCTGGGTTGGACCTGATCCGGGACGCCAGGGGTTCAATACAGAGGGCGAAAATTAAAGGGGAGAGGGGGCATCCCTGACGAGTCCCATTACGGATCAGGAAAGGGGGAGAGGTAGCGTTAGGAAGTTTGACAACTGCTGAGGGAGTGGAATACAAAGCTCGAATTGCCGTTAGAAAAGCCCCAGAGAAGCCGAAACGCTCAAGAAGCAAGAAAAATGGGAATCACCTAAAAACTCCAGGATGGATGACCAAAAAATTACATAACCTACTAAAAAAGAAAAAGGAAACTTACAACAAGTGGAAGATGGGAGCTATATCTAAGGGAGAGTATACAGCAGTTTGCAGACTCTGCAAGATAAGCATTAAAAAAGCCAAGGCTGAATACGAATTGAAGCTTGCAAAAGAAGTTAAGAGTAATGTAAAAGGTTTTTGGGGATATGTTAAGAGCAAAAGAAAAGTGAAGGAAACCATTGGAGTCCTAAAGAACGAAAAGGGTGAAAAAGTTAACATGGTGGATCAGCAAGTGGAGTTACTAAATTCATATTTTGTATCCGTCTTCTCCCAAGAAATGGATGGAAATATCAACATTAATGGTGATAGTGATGAGGGGAATGAGGACTCCAAGCTGATTATAAGTGAAGGTTTGGTAAGAGAACATTTAGCTAAGATTAAGGAAACCAAGTCCCCAGGACCGGATGATTTACACCCTAGAGTTTTAAAAGAATTAGCAGAGGAAATAACAGAACCCCTTGCAATAATCTTTAATAAGTCATGGGAGACAGGAGTGGTCCCTCTAGATTGGAAAAGGGCAAATGTGGTCCCCATCTACAAAAAGGGGAATAGGGACGACCCAGGAAATTATAGGCCGGTAAGTCTGACCTCGATAGTAGGAAAAATCTTTGAACAAATCGTTAAAGAACATTTAATTAGGTACCTGGATGGGAAGGCTTTAATTAATCAAAGCCAGCACGGCTTTATGCCTAATAAATCTTGCCAGACTAATCTTATTTCCTTCTATAATAAAGTCACTGAATGGTTGGACCAGGGGAATGCAGTGGACATAGTATATCTTGACTTTAGTAAGGCCTTTGATAAAGTATCACATAACATTCTTATTGAAAAAATGATCAAGTATGGCTTTGATAAAATATCAGTGAGGTGGGTTCACAATTGGCTTAATGATCGGGCACAACGAGTAATTCTAAATGGCTATACATCAAACTGGAAGAAAGTAAAAGCGGGGTGCCGCAGGGCTCTGTCCTGGGCCCAGTACTTTTTAATATTTTTATAAATGATCTGGATGATGGGGTTAATGGGGAACTAATAAAATTTGCAGATGATACAAAGATAGGAGGAATGGCCAACACTAGAGAGGAGAGAGAGTGCATCCAAAAGGACTTAGACACACTGGAACAATGGGCTGAGGTGAACAAAATGGTATTCAACAGGGACAAATGCAAAGTTCTACATCTGGGTAACAGAAATGCAAGAAGCATATATAGTATGGGAGGAATAGTACTAAGTGAGAGTACAGGGGAAAAGGATTTGGGCATAATAATAGATCGCAAACTCAACATGAGTCAACAGTGCGGTGCGGTGGCTAAAAAGGCTAGCCAAATTCTAGGATGTATCAAGACGAGCATTGTAGCTAGATCAAGAGAGGTAATTATTCCGCTGTACTCTGCCCTGGTCAGACCCCACCTGGAATACTGTGTACAGTTCTGGGCGCCCCAGTTTAAGAAAGACATCGATTCATTGGAGCAGGTCCAGAGAAGAGCAACCAAAATGGTGGAAGGTCTACAAACCATGTCCTACGAGGAGAGGCTAAAAGAATTGGGACTGCTTAGTTTGCAGAAGAGAAGGCTAAGGGGAGACTTAATAGCGGTATTTAAATATCTGAAAGGTTGTCACAGTGCAGAGGGATCTACCCTATTCTCATTAGCAGAAGGAAGCACGAGAAGTAATGGGATGAAACTAAGGGGAAGGAGATTCAGATTAGACATTAGGAAAAACTTTCTAACAGTAAGGGTAGTGAGAGAGTGGAATAGGCTGCCACGGGAGGTGGTGAGTTCTTCATCAATTGAAATCTTCAAGCGGAAACTGGATAGGTATATAGCTGGGATGTTTTAGGAATTCCTGCTTTTGCAGGGGGTTGGACTCGATGGCCCTTGAGGTCCCTTCCAACTCAAACAAACAAACAAACAAGAGTGGCCAACATAAAGGACCAGTCAAAGTGATCGAAGGCCTTCTCTGCATCTAAGCTTAAGATAAGGGCGGAGGTAGCTGAACGGTTGGCCACGTCAATCAAATCCACCGCCCTTCTGGTGTTGTCTCCCCCCTGAGTGCAGGGAACGAAACCTACCTGGTCCTTGTGGATGAGAGAGGGCAGCAAACCGCTAAGCCTACTTGCCAGAAGCTTAGTGAAAAGCTTAAGGTCAAAATTTAAAAGAGCAATAGGGCGGTAATTAGAGCAGTCTGTGTGATCTTTGTCTGGTTTGGGAACTAAGTTAATGTGGGAGTGGAGCATAGTCTGAGGGATAGGGGAGCCCTCCAGAAATGAATTAAAAAGGCTACATAGATGGGGAATTCTGGAATAGGTATAGCAGACGTGTTAGTATATTAATTTTATAGATTGCGCAACAGCCAAATCAAGTATAGAGGCCTTTTGACCAATGCATCAAAATAATGTTGTGATTCAGTAGAAATTGATTTTGAGAAGATTAGTCTGAAAAGTTACAATAGTTGCTACTTAAAGGAAACATATCATCAGAAAATAACGTAACTTAAGTCAGGTTTTTTTTATACACATATTCGTAGTTTTCTGCATCTCAACTTTGCTATATAGACTGGGACAGAATGACGAGATTTATTTCATTATTATATAGAAGTGGACAAGTCAATTACAGATCTATTGCAATGTTGGACACTTAGACAAGACAGAATAACAATGTTTTACACTATACATACAGATAAAACTCTGTATGAAACACTGTTGTCACTATCTTGGAGAAGGAATACAATTCCCCTGTAGACTGAAACAACAATAGCTATCTCTTCCAATCCTCCTATATGCATACACAGGAGGAGTAAATCACTGCCAGACAGCTTTGGTGGTGACTTATCTAGAACAAAAGGATTAGGTGTTAGGGAATTGCTAAATGAGCAATTCCCCAGTAGCTGCTGGTGAAACCTGGGAGGAATAAACGACAAAACAGTGAGTCCTAATGCTGAACCCTGCCTATTTGCCTCAACTACCCTAAGTGATAGAGGACAACTGGGCGACAGCCCCTTCCTATGATGCAAGTGATACATAGAATGCAGACAAGACAAACAACAACAAATGGGTGCTCAGCTAGCCAAGGGGTCAGAACCAGTCAAGCAGCGAAGTACAGAGTCAGAATCCAAAAGAGTAGCCAGAGGAAATAGCCAAGGTCAGAAATATGTATAGAGATAGCAAACAGTATACAGCCAGCACGCACAAGGCAATAGCAAGCATAAGGGAGCGGACTGGAAAAGTATATAAAGGAATCCGCCCTAGACTTGATAGGAATGTCAATCAAAAGCTACTAACTTAACTCCTTAATAACCAAAGGAAGTAAAGTACTGGCTGGCCTCACACACAGCAACGAATCCTCAACTGTGCTACAACAACAAGTGAAAAGGATCACATCTGAACATGCCTCCTGCACTGAAGCGTGCGACCAGAGGATGGCGCAGAGGCCCACACAGGCAAAGATGTTACAATGGGTAGTTGAAATGCAAATGTCCACATCTTATCACCCCTAATATCCTCCATCAGCAGGGAGTCACAAGGCCACCATGCACATGATCAGTCAGTCCCATTAAAATTGATAAATTTGGTCGACAATCATCTAATCTAGCTAAATAATCCATTACAATTCTAAGGTCAACTGATTCCTATTAATTTCTAATGCAATAAAGCAACCCCCCCTCCCACCCCACAAAATAAAAACAGTCTTTGTTTCTATTAGCAACCAATCACGTCAAAGCTTTAATTTCTTAAAATGGATCAATAAAATGGAGCGTCAAAAAATTGGTCATGTGAGTAGTCCCCATTCACATACAGTGAATTTAATGTAGCTGTATAATGGCTGGTTTTTTTTTACTATTATCACTGTTGTATGAATGTAGGCTAAAGGTGAAGCAAATGGATGCTGGATTGGGAAGATTTTGTTTATTTCTCACTTTTATACAACATCATGTTATCTGCGTATTTTAGAATAATCTCACATATTCGGTACCCTCCATTATGCGTTTATTCAGCTCTGTGCCTGACATCATTATTTGTACTGAGTCCATTTGCTTTTCATTATCTTCCTTCACTTTTCTCACCCAGGTGCAAGCTGATATTTCAATTATTCCTTTTGTTTAAACTTCTTTAGTTCAAGAGGTAAAATCCAAGAACACAGGAGCGATGCTCACACTGAGAGCGACATAAAACATGGCTTAACCTTCTCTTAAACACCATGCTGGAGCGACCTTTCTATCATCACATGCAGCCATATCTGTAACCGAATACTTCATGTTTATTCTTCTGGTTCCTAGGTTTCAGGGATTTTACAGTGTATGGTTTTCCTTTCAGCTGCATATTTTAGAATTCTTACAGTCACAGAGTTGCCAAACCTAGGACTTGCATTCTCCAGGCTACCCCATACTGAGCCTCATTTGCCTCGCTATATGGGCAGTAATTTCCTACTAATCTTCAATCTCTCACTGGTAGGTTAGTAATCTGTACATGATAATCATTATGCCCTTAGTGTAATGGGAATCAGTGCTTTATACACTGACTATAAGATGAGCCTGTGATAGACATGTGCAGTCCATCAGAGGAGACAGAGTTGCAGAGGGACACAATAGTGAGAGGAGAATGTGTCACATAATACCTCCGACTCTCTGTATCTAAGCTGGTGACACAGTTAGCTGCTCTGCCCTAATAAAGTCATACAAAAAAAGCTACTAATAATGATCTATGGGCACTGAAAACCCCACAGACCAACCTAGAAAACTGTAAAGCTGGCCATACACTATAGATATTTCACCCAACAAACGCATGCATGAACAAGAATAGGAGAGAAAACCACTGCTAGAACAAAATGGTCTGTCCATCGAAATCCAACACTTTGATCCTTATCGCCACCAATATCTGCCATTGGGTGAGAGTCGGGAGGCCTGATACACATTTGATGGTGGTCCAGCCCACCATAATGAACAGGCTTGACCAATTAATATGTATGGCCAGCTTTACTATTATCAATGTTTAGAGGATCTGCAACTTCTCATATAGAGTAAAATCTCTCAAAAGTCTACCTCTTTAAATGGATTTTCTAGGCCCTAATGCATGTTTTATAGGATAAGTCATAAGTATTGAGATCAGTGGGTGTCCGACACCTGGACCCCGTACAGATCAGCTGTTCCAGAACCCACTCTATACAGTGAACAGGGCTGCAGCTCCACTGCTATTACTTGAATAGAAGTAGGCTCATTTTTCTTCCCCATCTACTACAGTAGCTTCCTGCAACCAGTGGCTACCAAAGCAGCTGATCTGTGCGGGATCTGGAAGTTAGACCCCCACAGGTCAGATACTAATAACCTATTCTATGGACAGGTCATCACCATGCCCATGAATTAAGAATATTGGCCATCTTCCTGGTGAAGACTGCCTCCTAGAAGACTACTTTTCCTATGCCATTTCGCAAAAAGCTTTCCTTGAATTATTTTCTCATCAGGAAACATTGTGACAATTTCTCTCCTAGGTACACACATGCGATCCCAAGGGGCTGTCAGGAGGACAATACTGATATAAAAATGGATATCATCAAGATCTTCCAAATACACTAAAAATAGACATGGGCCCCATTTTCTCTAAAAACTAACCCTAACCTGAGTTGTGTTGTATAGCTGCTCATTCATTTTATTGGAATGATTTGTTACATTTTTTAGTATTAAATACATGTAATTATCAACTTATGTTAGAAAAACACATGTGGCACATAACACTTCTGTGCCTGCTATCTGGTACTATATTACAAAGTTTCTGAAATGTGCATACTATAGAAGGATACATTGAAAGTGTCTTTTAAGGCGCAGAGATTTATAGACATATGTTAAGCATTTTGATGTTTCTGTACATTATTCAGCCAGATTTACAACATATGAAACAGGTTTGAGCGTCTTACTCTTTTTAGTAGGGTTAGTTCCAATATATAATATGTTAGAAGCTGATAGACTAGTATGCGTATAGTAAGCTTCATAGATGGCGATAACTTAATGGAAGTCAAGTAAATACCAAAACCTCTGTAATATACCACTTTATAAAAAAAAGTTAAGAGTCATTTGAGGCTTTTATAAACATTTCCATTGAAGGAGACGGGCTACAATATCAGACACAGCCCATGGACGATGCTGCTACTTGAAACAAAACACCCCAGGGGTACTCAACTGGTGGACTGTGGACTAAATCCAGACCATGGACCCCAGCTGTCTGGACCCTGGCTGTCTAAATCAAGATGGCAGAAGTGCTCCACTGTTTAGAGCATATGTTACCAACATCAAATTATACAGTGGCTGTAAAGCCTGGCAATAGATGGGCTCAGACATTGGGGGAGATTTATGAAGACTGATTTTTTCATGCCTCCTCATAAATTGGGCGCAGCCTTCACTGAGCATGCTACACTGAAAGCTAACCCATGTCATAGCTAGCATATATTTCAGGAAACTAGCATAAATCTTGTGGGCAGGTGGTTCCCCCACACCATGCTCTATCATCACACCCATTTCCAGAAAGTGCGATGGCACCATAAAAGATAAACAGGTTGCACAAATATTTTCAACTTTTTCATGCCTTGTACGTCAAAAAACGCTGAAGCCAACCCCTGAGGAAGCTAGTCATTGCAATACGCATGGTGTGCTAGTCGCCTGGCAGGTTCGTGCATGGTGTTACATGTACAATTCAGTCATTTTTATAACATTGTGCTGGTATCAGTTTGCTTGTTCTGATATTTATTGATCCTATTTTATAGCATGCATGCATTACGTGTGGTTATTGGAAGTTATGTGTAGGACTAAGGCAGGACTAGCCACTTATCATGGTGGCTATCCAGTTTTGTAGGACACAGTACTATCAACTGTGTTTGGTCTATTGAGTGTCAATAAAGAGATATACAGTATATTTTTGTATAGATTGTTATATTGGTTTTCATTGATTATATTGTGATATTTACATATCGTGTTTTTTGTGCTATATATGTAATTTCGTCATAGGTCTTGGATTAGGCACATTATGTCTATGAATGTAAGATACATGAGGTTGCCTACTATTATAACTAAATCTACAAATGGTGGGGGTAACCAAATCTACAAAATTTTGGAACATGAAGTTATAGAAATGAATCCTACAATACTAGATTCACGATATAGATTCAGGCATGTTAATAACCAAATCAGTGGTGCACAAAAATGTGTACAGTGTAAGCTCTTTATATATAGATAACACACATTTAATATCACCACATCTGTTACAGCCCATAAAATTAGTATATCATTTATTCTACATGATAAACGCCATAAACATTAAAATTCAGATGCCAGAATTTATGTTTTCTGTTCATCTCTCTCTCTCAACACTTCTCAAAATCAAAAAGTAATAAAAACTGATCAAAAATCTTATGCAACCACAAAATACAAAGTCTCGTAAAGCTACTTTGAAATAAAATGTAAAAAGTTATGAACATTGGAATGTACAGAGGAATAAAATGTTACTGGTGTAAGGGAATCACTAGAGGAGCGATTCCCCAGTAGCTGCTGGAGAACTTAGGGGGGAGGGGCACAACAAGACAGTGGACCCTAAGCTGAATCCCCCCACTGTCCCTGGCTAACTTGCCCGATCTGTCCTAGGTGACAGCCAGTAACCAGTCGACAGTCCCTCCTTATAATAAGTGATAACACAGTACGCAGACAGGACGCACAAACAACAAAGGGAGGTCAGCTAGCCAAGGGGTCGGTAACTATCGAGCAATGCAGTACAGAATCAAAATCCAAGAGAAGTCAAAGGTAAGCCAGTGGTCAGAAAATCAGAAGACCAGGTAACAAGGAACAAGGAGTATAGCCAGTAAGAGAAATGCAATAGCAGGCGCCAATGGGAAAGTGAGCAAACAATAAATAGGGAGAAAGAACCCGCCCCAGACTTGATAGGAGGATAGGCTGTCAATCACAAAGGCAGGACTAAAGTTAACTCTTAGTGGAGCAGGGGGAGAGCAAGGTGAAGGAGAAGGGCGTAGTGGAAAAACAATTAAGGAGGTGAGGGGATAGGACAGTGTTCAGACAATACAAGAAAAACCCAAAGGAAGGAATCACAACCGGCACGCCTCCTGCGCCGCAGCATGCGCCCGGAGGATGGTGCCAAAGCCTGGAAAGGCAAGGATGTTACAACTGGTTTAAGTCAAAAATGCGTTAGATCACTAAAGGGTTAAAATAACAAAGTTATGAGCCAATAATATTTATTTCATCCATAAATTCAAAATCTGTAATTAAAAAAGTGACAATATCGGGAGAGTTTTTGCAATTTTAATGTGACTGTTAGGGGGTTAAAGGGGTTGTGCAGGACTTCAAGAACATGGCTGCTTTTTTTTTTCTCAGAAAGTAACATCATGTCCATTGGCCACATGGGAATGCCACATATCTGTCCCATTAAAATGAATGGTACTGAGCTACAGCATGGACATATGACCAATGGACATGATGTTACTTCCTGAGAAGAAAAAAAAAAAAAAACAGGCATGTTTTCAAAGTCTTGCACAACCCATTTAAAGCCAGATGAAAGAAATGCATGCCAGCTATAAGCTGGAGAACATTTTCCCCCAGGTGCACAGCCCAGCAGAGGACACTCCTCAGCTTTCTGGTGTACAAGTCATAAAAAGTTTCAAAACGTCACTTTTTGGGGGCAAATCAAGGTTTTGCAGAAAAAAAAAGTGTAATGTTTTAACTTTGCGCTGCCTTCATCACTTTCCCGAAAAGGGAGTGTAGTGAGTGTGTTAGAGGTATAGCCATTAGCTACTAGCTGATGTACATTTTCCCCATAGTGCACCTAGGCTGGCAGAGGATGCACCTTATTTATAAGGAGATGTGAATCTTGTCCTATAACAAGTGCACCCTCCACCGGCTCAGGAGCTATGAAGCCTGACTTTAGTAATGCCAGACTTTATAAATCTGCCCCACTGTTTTTATGTATCATTGTTATGTCAGCTGTAGGGTAGTCATCTCCCCATCCCCCACTCCACAGAGCAATAAGACGTGACTAGAGATGTGCGAATTTTTCAAAAAATCGATTTGACCGATTCTCCGAAGTTTCCAAAACAATTTGTTTCGATCCGAATTAATTTGCGGAGAATCATGTTAACCCCTTCCTGACATCCGCCCTAATAGTAAGGCGCTGCTAGGAAGAACTTCCCGCAAACCACGGCGGAAGCATGGTGCGCACACAGAAACTGTGTGCGCACCCTGCTTTGTGGGTGTCAGCCGTATGTAACGGCTGACTCTGTCCTCTAAAACCCCCGGTTGGAGCTGAGCCCTGATCGTGGGTGTTAACCCCTGACATGCCGCAGTCAAACATGACCAGTGACCCTGAGTCAACCCCATCGCTGTCCCTGGTTGATCCTGCCTTGAATGGAGACTGTCAGCCTATGCGTCTGCACGGGCTGACAGCCTCTTATACACTGTAATATACGTGTATTGCAGCATATACCTATTGAAGCAGCGATCAGAATACCACTGCTTCAATCCCCTATGGGGACAAAAAGAAAAAATGTAAAAAAAAAAAAAAAAAAAAAAGACCCCTTCCCCATAGAGCTGGTGCTATTATTATACTCTGGGAGTACCCTCAGACCGCAGAGTATAATAATCAGAGGCCCAGGGGAAGTGATTAAAAATAACAAACACTTATACTCACCTCTCCTGGGAATTCGGCAGTCTGAGAGTCTTCCTCACTCCTCTTTTTCCTTGCGACTGAAGTCCTGGTCTCCAGACGTCACTGCTGGGGCCTGTGATTGGGCCTCAGCGGTCACATGGGGGTGTTATGACATCATTACGCCTGCGCGCTCCACGTGACCGCTGGGGCCCAATCAGAGGCCCTAGCTGTGAAGTCTGGGGAGCAGGACCTCAGTTACCGGCTTCGGAGTTAATGCTGAGCCCAGGACAGGTGAGTATCAGTATTTTTTTATTTGTAATCACCGCAGGGGGTGCCGAGGGGAACAGGTAGCATGTTTGACCATGGCATCCAAGGGTTTAAAGCCCCAGATCAGAACTGTGCGATCAATACATCAAAGTGTGAGGAAATCCGGAATCAATGCCAATCGAAGATTTCCTGAAATTCGGATCAAATTCCACTTTGTCAGCTTCAATTCGCTCATCTCTAGACGAGACATCATCATGGGTGTCTACAATGTTTTATAAATTAATCAGCAATGGCAAATGGGCAGCAGGTTACTAGGAAAAGAGGCAGAGAGGCAAATTTTCCCATTGTCTTCACAGTGATGGGGTTTATTGACTGGGAAATAAAATGACAGAAAAGACTACCTTAGGCTAAAGCTGCCCATACACATTAGACTTTAGACTGCCATCGATCATCTAAAATGAACTGCGGTTGGTTGGTCAAACACGTGAACAACCGCTAACCTTTCAGTGAGCATTCAACTACCACAGACACTTAAAAGTCTTTCAGTGCTAATGAAGTGTTGAAAAGATCAAATGATGGACACTTTGTGTGTGTTAGTAGTAGTGCATGCCCACAATACAAAAATCTCCCATAGGTCTGTCAGTCTAGCCCATACACAACAGATCATGACAGACAGATGGCATAAAAAATTCAAAACAACAGATTTTGGTTGTGACCAACTTTAGTTAATGGATGGCTGTATGGGACAGACTGACCTAGGTTTATGTATGATTAACCAATAGCAGAAATTCCAAACTTCAGCAGTCTAAAATCTAATGTGTATGGCCAGCTTAAGGTTCCATTTTGCAGAAAATCTGCTTTTTTTGTTGCAAATTTTGCTGATGTTTTTTGAGCCAAAGTCAAGAGTGGCTTGAAAATGAATGGGAAATATAGGTAACACTTATTCTTCTTCCTTCTGTTATACTAGCTTTGGCTCAAAAAAACCTCAGCAAAATCTGCAACAAAAAGAGCAGTTTTTGCTCAACGTGGAGCGTCGAGTAAGACCTTAAGCTAAAGAACTGAGACAGGGTGGTTGCTATTATAGATGAGTAAACCAGTTCAGATCCAACTGAACCCGACCCAAATTTTCAAAAAGTTTTGGGCTCCATCCAGACCCAAAACTTTGCGGTTTCGTCACTATGGATGAGTGAACTGATTCAAATAGAACTGGATTCGACCTGAATTTTACAAAACTTTTGGGGTTTGCCACCCACAATACACTATACCCCAGAGAATAATAAGTGGAGGTCCAGGGGAGGCACGGAAAAATAACAAACAGTTATATTCATGATGCTATGTCCCAGTGTCATTATGTCAGCACACCCCCATGACAGTGACCCAGGTGTCTATGACTTCAGAGGCTAAAAAAGGCCTGAATAGAACACCTGGGGAGCGCAGGACGTTGCAAGGATGTCCAGGAGAGGTGAGGCAAGGTGAATATAATAATAATATACAGTACAATAATAATAACACTTCTGGTTTGTTCATCCCAAAATGAACAGGAGGGTAGAAGCTCACAGATATTCATTAAAATTATGCTTCCACACCTCCATAAACCACTATTATCTATTCTCTTCAGACCCCAGAACATAATAGTTATATTTACCTTCCTTCAACTCTTCTGTGCATCCTCATGGTGTCTGTGGCTACAAGTGAGAAACTGCTGTGGCTAAAGTGTGATAACATCAGCTATCCCTATGTGATTGGGCCTCAGTGGTAACAAGGGGCACGTGACGTCACCAAGGAGGTCAAACTAGCCATAAGAGGACCTAAAGGGAGCCTCATATGCTGCATGGATGCTTCTACACCTCCACTGTATATTAGTATAATAATGGCACTCCTGATTCATGATGAAGAAATTCGGCCCTAAATAAATCTTTAGATGAAACCTCCCAAATCCGAAACAAATCTTCCGAGGTTCACATTTCTCTAGTTGCTATGGATTTTCTCTCTGACAATAACAGGTAATTGATCCATAACAGTCAGTTAGTGTCGAATAATTTATGTGCCCACCTGAATAGTAGATTGGTGCAATGCTGGGAGCAGAGCAGTGAATAAACACACAATTATTTGGAGAAGTTATATAATAAAAAAAATTATAGTTTTGTCACATTCCTACAAAGTTCTTGAAGTCTCTAGTAGGGTTAACCTGCGTTTAGTGCTACTTATTTAGCATATTTTGCCTACAATGGAGGAGACTGGTTTCTTTAAAGAAGAAATATAACTGAATTCTTTAGCAGGTACTACAATATGTGCTAAGTAGCTTTCATTAACATCTGTACAATCAATTCCTTTCCAAAAAAAAAAGGTAAAAATAACAACCAAATACAATACATTGGCTTATTGCCAGTATAAAGCATACTGTAAATACATGGGCCGTAGATACATAGAAAGAGAAATGTTTCAAGTAGATTTTGCCCACACTTTTTTATGATGCAAAAAACTCTAGGTAGACTTTTAACCACATCAGTACCGGGCCAATTTCTAGTCCAGCACCAGACACATTTTTCGATTTTTTTGTATGTGCAGTTTTGAGGGCTGTAAGATTTTTATCATATGCGTTATTCAACTAAATTCTGCATCTTTTTTCAGTGACACATAGGGCTTTATTCTTATGTTGTTTTTATTTTTGCATGCGTTTTAATTTTTTTTATATCCGGGAAAATATAAATAAAAGAGGAGGGAAAACCTGGCTGTTTTTCACTTTTCTTTTTTTTTTTTTTTTTTATTTAATAACACAAAGTGCTGATCCCGGCGGATCACATGACCGCCAGCTCAGAGGTGAGCCGCAACATGGCCCCCATAGCGCTGTATACACAGCGATCGGGAAATCAGGGAAGGTAATAAACCTTCCCTGTCTTGTCTCTGGGAGCTCCAGCTGAAGTTACAGCCGGATCCCCGTTTCATCAGCTGCACGATTTCGTGCAGCTGCTGAGTTCTGCTTGGACCGGTACATCCTTGCAGAACTAGACAACCACCTTCCGGACGTATATAGTCTATGGATGGTCTGGAAGTGGTTAAAGGAAATGTGTCACAAATTTTTTTTTTTTTTTTACTAATTAATAGTATTTCTGAAACTATTTTTTACTTGAATCTTTTTCGGCATACTTTTTATTTTTATTTTTTTTTTATATGTCCTAAGGGAATGAGAGCTCTATAGATTGGTGTAAATCAGGCACTGGGTGTTAGCTTCTAGAGATAGGAGCTGATTCTATGCACTAAGTATCATGGGGGGCTGTGGTTGCTATTATGGGGGACTGTGTCAAGCTTTTGTAGGGGAACTGTGCCTAGCTATTATGGGGGCTGTCTAACTATTATGGAGAGATGTGTCTAGCTATTATATGGGAGGACTGTTTAGCTAGTATGGGTGGCTGTAAATATAATATTAGAAGGAATCCTTGTTATTATTATTATGTATTTCCATTTTTAGGTCCAATTTTGCCACCTACAGCCATGATAAGACTGACCTTACTGCATACAGATATACATTGAACTCAATAGTAAACCAATATGCAATAAGATAATTTTCCCACAATCACCATTTATTACTTATTCATAGTTGAGAAGTGCCCAATTGCTGGGTGCCCCACTACTTAGACACCCACCCATCCTTATGTGGGACTCATGTCTCCCATTCCTCCACTCCACAGATACGCAGTGAAGTGGCGTTTGAAAAGAGCCCTATTTGACCATGTGCACTGCCACTGCGGCGCTCAAGTCCTGGGTTCAAATCCTACCAAGGATGACATCTGCAAGGAGTTTGTATGTTCTCCCCGTGTTTGCACAGGTTTCCTCCAGGTATTCCGGTTTCCTCCCACACTCTAAAAGACATACTGATAGGAAATATAGATTGTGAGCCCTATATGGGACAGTGACTGTCAATGTCTGTAAAGCGCTGTGGAATATGATGGCGCTATACAAGTAAGCATAATAAATAAATACTGTAGAAAGGTGGATATATGTTGATTGAGGGAAAACCCCTTAAACTCCCCCCAGTGGTAGCTGCAGGCACCCTTCTGAAATGTGTAACTCTCTGGCTATGAAGGGGATTTGAAGCTCAGTCTCAGAAAATAAATAGGTTCCAAGTTCTGAAAATGTATATTGAGACATTAATCAGCACAGAATGTTTTACCTATTTAGATCAAAGACTAACTGAAGGGTGGACATTCCCTTTAAGCTTTGAAATGGGCATCTTCAAAGACATCAATACTTTGCCTGTCCCATCTCTTTATTGTCCAGAACTTTAGGAAACCCTGCCAGGATTAAAGTTCTAGTGTAATCTGCAATACTTATTTCAGTGCTGACTAGCTATATAGTCATAAAAATTGCATTAAAGTACTATAAGCAAGCAATATAAATTACCAGGATCTGCATAATGTATAAACCAATAAATTAATGATTTCATTAAAAGAGATTAGAAAATGAAAAGGACTTTGCAAATGAATATTGTGAAATACTTTTTTTATTCTTACCAAGAAAATGCTTTGAAGGGATTGTACTAGATTAAAGTAAACTGTCAGCTTCTTTTTTTTTACCCAGAAACAGTGCCACTCATGTTCATAGGCTGTGTCTGGTATTGCAGTCCAGCTCCAATAACTTGAATAGGGCACAGTTGCAATACCAAACACAGCCCATGGACAAGAGTGTTCTTAAAGGTGGAATATCAGTTTTTCATTGTTACTTTTACAAAAAATACACCCTTAGTGGCTCCCAAATAGTATAATTCCCCCTTAGTGGGCACCCACACAGAATAATGATCCATTTGTGCCCTCACACAGTATAAAGGACCCTTGGTGGTTTCACACAGCAGAAAGTCACCTTAGTGGCCACCATGAGTATAATGCACATTCAGTGGTTGCCAAAAGTATAATTCTCCCTTAGTGGCAACCACAAGTATAAAGCCCCTTAGTGGCGTTATACAGTATAATGCCCCTTTGGTTCCTCCCACTCAGTATGATGCTTCATTAGGTCCTCCACATGTTTAATGGCATCAACACAGTAAAATGCCCCCTTAGAGATCCCCAAACAATATAATCCCCCCCAGTTGCTTCCACAGCTTATAACAATCCTTAGTGATCTCCACAAGTATAATGACTCATTAGTTGTTCCCACATAGTATAATGCTTCTGTAGTTGTCTCACACTGTATAATACCATATTAGTGGCCACCATAAGTATAATGCCACCATAGTGGCTATCACAAGTATAATGTCCCCTTAGTGTTTCTCACACAGGATAATGCACCCATTGTGGCACCACAGAGTATAATGCCCCCTTAGTTCCTTCCACTCAATATGATGCTCCATTAGCACCCCCACAAGTGTAATGCACTCTTGGTGGCCCCACGCAGTAAAATGTCCTAATAGTGATACTTACCTGGCAGGGGGATACCATGATCACTAAGGTGGTTCTCCCAGGTTGAGGGTGTGCTGACCCATGTGATCTCCCCAAATGTTGGAATCTCAACCACATAATTTTTTAAATTTAAAAATGCCCTAATAGTTGCCCCCAAAAAGTATAATTTCCCCAAGTGTTCAAAGTGCCCAATCACTTGGCTCAGCAGTATGTAGCACAATGGGTAAGTATAGATTCTTTTGTTTATATATCCCATTGTCTGTCTTTGGGTACATTTTATTATCTTTGGCAACATAAAAATAGTAAAGAGATTCTTATCTTTTCATAGTTCAATTATTGGTAATAAAGCAATATTACATGATTACTAATACAATTTGGATTTTATTACTAATATAATCGTGATTAATATTATGATGATTACCATTATTAATTAAAACATTCTTATGTATATAGTGTAAGGAAGATCTGTATACAATCATGCCAGATATTTTTGATTTTTTAAGGAACCAGCAAGGTGAATAGAAATGTACTTGTCCGCCTCCAAACTTGTTTTATTTTTACGTCTGCAAAAAGCACCACTTTGCAATAGAAAAGGTGATTTAGTAATCTTCTGTCCTCAGGAACAAAGCATTACATGATTTGAAGGCATCAAGTTAAAACGTTCCTGTGAAAAGAAATCAGAGTTGCCAAAAGTCACTGCTGACTCCTGCTGGTCTCTGTGAGCCTTTGCCTATAACAGACTATGTGCAATATCCTTGGGTTTTCTTCAACTTGTTGCTACATGAACTCACCATCATATTCTTAATTTACAGTTCTAATATATGCTTGAATAAATATTTACTTATAGATATAAAAAATACAATAGAGTTACATACAATATTATAGCTAAAGAAATGACTAATCCAATATTAATTTCATTCATTTCAGCTAATACTAGAGAAATGATTAATCTATCTTTGCAATACAGAGACAGATGATAGATAGATAGATAGATAGATAGATAGATAGATAGATAGATAGATAGATAGATAGGAGATAGATATGTAAATCATTATTGTTGTTGACATTAATATGAGATTTTGCATCTTTATTAGTACAATCAGTTACAGATATATGTGTTGTTATTATACTATTGCATGCACTTTATACACTGTGACACTTTTTGATGTTTTGCCCCTTAATTTTGATAATATTGTATACACTTTGCACTTTAATGATTGATTTGTAACTTACTTGTATTTTGCTATAAATGTTTGCACATAACGCTGTGGTATTGTTTGAGAAAGGTCCATTTGGATTAGGACCTAAACATCACAGCTTGGAATAAACTTCCACTAATATATTTTTACACTAAACTGGTGTGCTGTCTATTTTTGGATTTGTGCAGATAGATAGATAGATATTCTGGTTTTATGTGATTGTGTGAAAAGAATCAATTTATATATGTAACAGATAGATAGATAGATAGATAGATAGATAGATAGATAGATAGATAGATAGATAGATAGACAAAAATAGGCAGTACTCCGTTTGTGAAAAAAATAGAAAAAGAGGATTTAGTCAATATGCTACGTTTCAGTCCACTAAACCTGTGACCTTCCTTAAGATAAAAATTATTAGGTGGTTATAAAGCACACATATCAAGGTCAAATAACAAATTTAGCCCTGTTACATACAGTATGAAGATATTCAGAACCTATGTTCTGTTTTTATGTGATTGTGTGAAAAGAATTAATTTATCAATATGTCAGATAGGTAGATAGATAAATAGGTGATAGATAGATAGATAGATAGACGGAATGATAAACAGATATGAGATGGATAGACATACAGATGCGAGACAAATAAATAGATGAGTAGATAACTAGGAGAGATAGATGATAGATAGATAGATAGATAGATAGATAGATAGATAGATAGATAGATCAAAAAAAAAGGCAGCACTCCAAAGTAGTGAAAAGGAACTGATGTGAATTTATTCTAAGATAGATAGATAATATTTTTTATGTTTATGTGAGTTTCAGAAAATCCTAGATTATTTACATCACATATCATTTCAAGGAACTAACAATATACAACTGATATAGTCTTGAAATAAATTAAAAGCTGAAACCTTGGCTACTAGTTCTTAGGATAACTTAATAACCCTCTGTCCTATTCTGTTTCCTGTAAGTGTATCACAGCATGTAGACGATTTTCAATACACAAGATATTACTAACATAGGGAGCTAGCCAAGCTTGCACCAACATCACTATAGAAACCGTATAGTAAAATGCCAGAAATAAGCAACATTCTCTACTATCCTATGGCTTCATATACAAAACATCAAAGGACACAACTGTAATACATTACCATTGATAGTATATGTCATTAAGTACAATCCATCATCTAAGCTACTTATTTTAAATTAATTAGAAATAGTAATAAGAAACTGAGACTGTACCCTATAATAGGCAACAAGTACTGACAACAATAAAATATTTAAGCAGAGAATAGGTAACCAATGACTAAATGACTATGTAGATATATCTGGGACACATATATATATTAGACTGAAAGCCCTCGTGGGCAGGTTCCTTTATGCAAGGGCTCATCACTGTTAATATTTTGCTTCTTTTGTGTATATGTAAATCCTCAAATGTAATTAAAGGAATTAAAAGGTGCTCTAAAGATAGATAATAATATAGATAGATAGATAGATAGATAGATAGATAGATAGATAGATAATTATAAAATTGAATCATTATTTCCTATGTCTATAAAAAAAACTGGTGCCATCATTATTTCCTAATTTATGACTGCCGCATTTATGACAAGAATGCCATGGCAACTTACTGAGCAGGAAGCCTTCAATAGTCCATGATACGTGCGTCAATTTTTACTATGACCTGACTGAGCATTTCAGGCCATAGTGACAACTGCTACATGTAAATTGTTAGAATAATTATATTGGATCATTATCGGAGATATAGCAAAAATATGCCCAAGTCATTCAATATTTCTAAAAGGGGTCCTAATTAAAGGGAATAGGAGTGAACTTCAGTCGAAACAGAACATGTTTGCACATAGATAGAGAGCTGAAGCCGATATCTATATAATCATTTATAGAGACAGTGATTTTGAGCTACAATGAAACCTTCACAAAAGGCCACCTGTTGGAGAAGGCCACCCATTTCACCAGACCAGATTTTACTTTGCAAGAATTGTAGCTCCACACAATATGTTCTATAATTATGTGCATATTGTGACCAATTTTGCATGTCAACCCTTTGCCAGGAGTCTAGTGCAAAATTCAGAATTAGGAAAATACATGTAAAAAAAAAAACTTTTTACATGACAAGCCTTCTACTTTCGTCAAAATGATCACAAGAACGGTGAGCAAAAATCCCAGAACCACACGGGGGGACCTAGTGAATGACCTGCAGAAAGCTGGGACTAACGTAACAAAGGCTACCATCCGTAACACACTACGCCGCCAGGGACTCAGATCCTGCAGTGCCAGACGTGTCCACCTGCTTAAGCCAGTACATATCCGGGCCCATCTGAAGTTTGCTGGAGAGCATTTGGATGTTCCAGAAGAGTATTGGGAGAATGTCATATGGTCAGATGAAACCAAAGTAGAACTGTTTGGTAGAAACACAACTCGTCGTGTTTGCAGGAGAGTGAATGCTGAGTTGCATCCAAAGAACACCATACCTACTGTGAAGCATGGGGGTGGCAACATCATGCTTTGGGGCTGTTTCTCTGCAAAGGGACCAGGACGACTGATCCGTGTACATGAAAGAATGAATGGGGCCATGTATTGTGAGATTTTGAGTGCAAACCTCCTTCCATCAGCAAGTGCATTGAAGATGAAACCTGGCTGGGTCTTTCAGCATGACAATGATCCCAAGCACACCGCCAGGGCAACGAAGGAGTGGCTTCGTAAGAAGCATTTCAAGGTCCTGGAGTGGCCTAGCCAGTCTCCAGATCTCAACCCCATAGAAAACCTTTGGAGGGAGTTGAAAGTCCGTGTTGCCCAGCGACAGCCCCAAAACATCAGTGCTCTAGAGGAGATCTGCATGGAGGAATGGGCCAACATACCAGCCACAGTGTGTGCCAACCTTGTGAAGACTTACAGAAAACGTTTGACCTCTGTCATTGCCAACAAAGGATATATAACCAAGTATTTAGATGAACTTTTGTTATTGACCAAATACTTTTTTTCCACCATAATTTGCAAATAAATTCTTTAAAAATCAGACAATGTGATTTTCTGGATTTGTTTTCTCATTTTGTCTCTCATAGTTGATGTCTACCTATGATGTCAATTACAGGCCTCTCATCTTTTTAAGTGGGAGAACTTGCATAATTGGTGGCTGACTAAATACTTTTTTCCTCACTGTATACGCCAATTTCTAAATTGGAAAGATCTCTACTCTAGTGCACAGGCAGGCATCAACAGGCTTGAAAAATCTGTCGCACCTCACGTCTACAACTCTTCCCACAAAAAAATAAGCCCTACCACAGCTCCAAAGATGGAAATATAAAACAGTTATGTTATTGTGATGCAAAGCAAAGGTTATTTTATTAAAAGTAATAGAACATAACAATAATTTTATATTGCCGTGATCATATCGACCCACAGTATAATGTTAAAATTTATTACATAGTGAATGCTGCATATCAAAGCAATAAAATGGTGGAATGGTGTTATATCCCATTTTATTGCACACATAATTTTTATAATGTTTTTAACTGCATTGCTGAAAAATTAACACAATTAAACACTTAAAGAGTACCCTTCACCACCTCCAACAAGTCCAGCACTTTACACCAATTATTAGATGCCCCTCCACTGATTTTGGCACATTTGGAATTTTCTCTCTAGCCACCACCATCCCGAACAAAAAGCACAGTTAGTTTTTGTGCCTGATATGCTATTTAAGCTCTGTAATGTCACAAGGGTGGCTTCGGCAGGGTGTGTGATTCAGAGCTCCAATCAGAGGCAGCCAGTGTCAGAACTCAGAATCACACCCCTTGTCTGCTCCTGCCTGACACCGCCCTCCTGACACTACAGAGACTAAATAGCATATCAGGAATCAAAATTGACAGCATTGATTGCTCAGGAATGGTGAGGGTGAGAGAAAATTCCAACTGTGCCAGAATCAGTAACGCAGCAGCTATTAACCGTTGTAAAGAGCTGGACTTGTTGGAGGTGGTGAAATGTCCTCTTTAAAGGGAACTGGTCAGGACTATTTGGGACATTAAACCATCCACAGGTCCTTATGAACAGGTGGTTTAGTGTCTCAAATAGCATTATTGAAACCTTATCTGTGCCTACAGTGGAAAAAATATCCTTTATACGTATCCACGTCCATGCACAATGAAGTCAAGGTGTACTTCCCCAGGTTCACTTAACATATGTGCGAATCCTGGAAGCACATGATTTTTGTATAGTTGACTTTGCTCATTGGTAATTTTGTTCCCATGTGATTAAAGTCCCTTGGGTAGGTCAGTGTGCTATTCATTTCTATTAGCCCACACACATAACCGTACAAAGATCAGTGTGCGGGCCGACAGTCCGGGCTGCAAAACTCAGGACAGGTCCTATTCCTGTCCGGTTTTGCAGCCATGATTCTGCGGCTCCTATTCATTGAATGAGTGGGGCCGCAGAAGTATGGCCGATGCATAGGCGGCACACAGATGACATCCGTGTGCCACTTGTGCACCGACCGTGCCGTTCAGTCACGGCCAGCGGCAAGCACACTAGATCATGTGCAACTAGCCTAAATGAATTGATCATTAGCATTTTTCTTTACACCATCTAAAGACTGGAGTACTTTTGTGCAAAAAAAATCAGTCACTTTTTAAAAAGTCACAAATAATAAACCAGTTAAGATAAGTTACTTGTTACTCCACCCCTATGTTCTGTGGCTCGTGCTGGATAATAAATCTGGCACATCTTTAGACACCCTAATTTTTTGCCACTTACTTGTTGGTTTAGTTTAAGGCTGAAGGTCTATGTTGTAAAAGCGCAGTGTTTTTGCAGCTGCGGATACAGTACCTGCAAAGTGAATGAGATTCTGAGGAATCCCATCCATAAATTACAGAAAAAAAAATCTGCAGCAGAAACACTGAGGTTTTCAAAAACGCCCAGTTTTTTGAAAATCACAGCATGTCAATTATACCTGCGGAAACGCTGGCATTTTCCCTATAGGTATAATAAGGGCAGAAAGTCCACATGGAAAAACTCTGCAAAAATGCAATGAAAAACGCTGCAGAAAAAACTCAATGCATTTCTGTTGCTGTTTATTTCACAGCATTATTTTTGCTGCATCTCGCTACATGGGGTCTTAGCCTAAGCCAAAAAAGGGCAAAATTTTGGTCACATGCTTTGATTCTCAATTTCTTATATTGTGCCATGTCCATTTCCCATTAAGCTATGATCATTTTACCTAAGTCACACTCATGTTAGCTAAGCCACAACCCTAGCTGAATGAGGCAAAAAATATATATCTAAAACAATAAGACGTGCACATCAGATTTTTGGCACAAATTACACCATTATTCTTTTCCATATTCATTAGTATAGTAAACATCTTAAAACCAAATATGTACCTAAAAGTGAGATTGTCATTGCACCTGAACCCCGGTAGTCTGGTAAGTAGTGGTGGTCTAAGGTTGAATGGTGTCTTCTGCTGGTACCCCTATTCCTGAATGGTATGTTGTCATACAGTGAAAAAATAATTATACCATATGGTGTGTATTTATCAGTGTCATACAGTATTATGGCCACATATCATGTATTGGCCACATATGACTTTGATACAGTTTTGTAAATAACAATACTATAGATTATAAAAATAACTTACTGTATTGTGCTTAAGCAAAAGTCCCACACAATGCTCCCATAAGCACCCAGGGACACACACACAAAGGGGTGATTTCACAGTTAAAACTGACCCCTTGCTGAGTGATGATCATCAGCAGGAGTGCATCTGTTCATTGCCTACCAGGCCTTGTGGATAACTGATGATTGATCCCATCACTACTTATGGAAACAATTATTGATTAACAGCAGGGCCCAGGGTGTCAGCAGTGAGTATAGGTCTCAGTAGTCACTGTCCCTAAGAACTCCCCATTCCTCTCCTTTAATTTAACTCTGCTGTAATGTGCCCCACGTCAGGAGCAGAGGAGTAAGAGATGAAACCTAAGAAGCATATTCACTACTCAATCCCTGAGCCCTGTACTGTGTGGGAGCTCAGGGCATTATACTGTATTACATTATGATGTGTGGAGACTGGAGGTATTATACTGTGTGGTGGCTGAGCTGGTGTATTGTACTGTATAAAGACTGGCGGAGGAGCTGGGGCATTATTTTCAGTGAGGTACCTCTGAGGGGCATTATACTATGTGTGGGCAGTTAGGAGGGCATTATACTGTTTGGGGGAAATCCCTCATTATCCCCCTACCCCATGGATTCCCCCATGACTCCTTAAGCTCAATGGACTCACCTCTTTGGAAAATTCTACATACACCCCTGTAAATATCACCAATGTTCAAATAATACCAACATACAGTGATCAAAAAATATCCTCACTGATAAAGTTGTCTAATAACATTACTGTACAATGTCTAAATAATACCGCTATATAGTTTGTATTTAAATTTGCAGTCACCACAAGCTTTGGGTGACAATACCATTCTGTGCAGTGTCTAAGTAGTGGTGCCACACAATGCTGAAATAATTCCAACATATACTGATCAAATAGCAACTTCATTCCTAAAGTAATCTAGTAACAGTACTGTGCTATAGTAAAATAATACTGTTATACAAAGTATATCAAGATTCGTATTGATCAAAAGCTTTGGGTGGCAAGCCACAAGCCTTCGATGATGTCTTCTTAGACTGATGTGCCCTGTGCTACAAAAAAATCATAAACCAATGGAAAAATAAGGTGTATGTCCCTTTAAGAGAACCTAACACTTTTTAGCAGCACTCTGCTGTGGGCCACCTGTTAGTGATTTAAAGATACAACATTATACAGAGTAAATAGTTTATGATTAAGTGGTTAATAGAGCTTAAGATATTCCGCCGCTCTCTTAAGAGATCTAGTAAATTTAAATGTAGTAGAACATCTGAAAGCGGATTAGAAATTTGTGAACCGATACCTCCTGCATAAACCTGTAAGAGTCTTTTAACTGTTGCCAAAAACCGTCAAGCAAGAAAAATGTAGTGTAGTTATAAAACAAGTGGGGGCTCAAGGGTCCTTTCAATTACTGTATATTTTTTTCCTTCTTTCTGTATTGTGCAGCAGATCATAGCGGAAAGGGTTGCTAACAGGTACTGAAAGGATTTAACACATTTGACACTTCAATAACAATTTACAGAACTCAATTTTCCTTTTGAAAGGATTCGCTCGAGTGTTGATGGGAAAGGCTGCACAAAATGAGAGAGATTACTTTAGTAACTTACAATAGGTAGGGATATAGCATGTTAACTGCAACAATGTCATTTCACCTTGGAAACAGTTAAATAATTGGTTACACCAAATTAGATTTATTGATCTTACCATCCAATAGGCATGGGGGGCAGAGTAAAAAAAAAAAAAAACCTGCATAAAAATGCACAACAGTAAAGTCTCTACACAATATCAGTCAATTTCTTCTTAATATCCCAGTTATTTACAGCATGTAGAAGAGCTGGGTATACGGTTGTAGGCTTAGTCCTTCTGTGATCTGGTGCTTGTTCATTTGTTCATTACTCCGAGCATCTGCCATTGCAGATCTTGCAATGGTTTGATGTTCCACCCCTTTGAACATGGCTTGGTCTGTATTTTCCAAGCTTGGATCAAAATAGGCATGACAAGATCCAAGTATAGAATAAGCAGGGAACAAGATTAACATCCACAGCTCAACAGTGAAAGGCAGCAGAGACAAGCTACTAGAAGACACAGATTTTGGTCAATACACTGGAAATAGGGTGGATCTAGAAACAAAAATACATCTGTGTGGTATCAAAAAAAAGTCTGGTTTGAACACAAAAAAAGTTTCTTTTTAAAATGATTTAAATTAAATATATACAATTTTAAGAGACTGTATGTAAATTATGTACCGAGAAACGAAACATTGTCATTTGTATTTTATCTATTGATTTTTACAATAACTATCATGTTTTTGTTATGAAGAGAGATGAGCGAATCGAAGCTGACGAAGTGTAATTTGATCCGAATTTCAGGAAATATTCGATTTGCATCGAATCCGGATTTCCTCACACTTCATGGTAACGAATCGCATTTTGTTCAAAATTGATGCTGTAAATGTTAGGACATGGGGCAAGGAACTCTAGGAACGCAGGATCACCCACAATGCCATGCATGCAGCCAATCAGCAGCCAGCCCTGTGATGGCACAGCCCTTTAACCCCTTCGCGAGCACCCACGGCATGTTTGACCGCTGCATCCAAGGTGTTAAAACCCCCGATCGGTTATAGAGCAGGGTGTTAGCTGTAACTGACACCTAACACCCTGCTCCATAACCGATCGGGGGTTTTAACACCTTGGATGCCGCGGTCAAACATCACCACGGCATCCAAGGGGTTCCACCATTTTGCTGCCCACCCGCCCACCCCGGCTCTCTGCAGCCAGAAAATAGCTGTTTATCCCCTGTGATTTAATTTGGATCGAATAGAATCGGAAAATTCGGCGAAGTTGCCGAATCAAATTTTTGAAAACTTTGCTCATCTCTAGTTATGAACTACAGGACAGATAAACTTGCACCAGAATCTTTGCATAATGTGTGCCAAATAACTGGTGTACATGCTTTACACGTCATTTTCTAACTGTTTAGATACTTTCTGACAGTTCTTTGTCCATCAAGTGGGCAGAGCTTACCAAAAAAGGGGTGGGCTTAATATGCAAAACGTGAGCCAATTTTGGCACATTTTTTTGTCAGAAACTAAACCAACTAATAAGTGGTATAAAGGGACACTAGACAGTCTAAAAGTACACCATACTTTCAAACAGCATTAGACACTTTGAAAATTTGGCGCAGTTTAAGACTGTCTAAGTAGGCAGTGTTAGTTTATCTGCCACTATGTTTTTGTAATCTCTCATGCAAAGTCATGGGTGTAGTACCTATTGCATGTGTAGCTCCTATGGTAGTCGTAAGCATATAAATAACCTGACTGGTGCAAGGACCGAGAGATTTATGAAGAGGAAATGACCTCTTCATAAAAATCTGTTGGAAGTTCCCACGCCAGAATCGAAATCTATGCCAAGTAGGAACTGGCGAAGATTTCCATTCCAACTCATGCCCGGAAACATGCACATGCAAGTTTTAGTTTCAATAATTTTTATTAAAGATTTTCAAACGAAAATTAGACAATCTTTTTAAATATGCATTTGAGGCAAAGAATCTACAATGAGAATCTTATGTCATTCTAAGTACAATACATAATTCATATGCCCCTATATTTTCTAAAGGTAAAAGGTACAGAATACAGTGAGACAGTAACAGTGGAAAAATAACAATTAGGCACAACTATAGGTTACTATGAGAATACTTCAGATATAAATTCCATGGATCAAAAATTCCAGGGATTGAAAACTGGCACAGGCATATCTGATACTTCTTTGAATCAATTCAGCAGTAATTCCCAACTACCCCCCCCCCACAATGTATTCATATCAATGGTATCAACACCCAGGGGATTAGCTTCAACTAAACTAACCAAAGCAAACCACAATGTCTGATGAAGGAAGCTAGTCTTCTGAAAGCTTACTTATCAAATATACTCAGTTAGCCTCTAAAAGGTATCGCCTGATTTCTTCACTCTTCCACTCCTTTCAATGGCTAACACGGTACAACATTATACTACTATCAAAGCAAACTTCGGCATGTACAGTATTACATTACAAATCTGGAATGAGTCCATCTATCAAATATAGTCACGAATGTATGAAACAAATGGTTTCCCAGGGCAATGACCTTTTCATAGGTATAGGTGTTATTAATGGCCGACAACAGTGCCGAGATAGGTGAAGGAGCAGTTGATCTCCATCTTTGTACTAACATCAATTTATCTATAGTCAAAATTTTACAGAGAAGTTTCTTATACGGGCCCAGCTCCCGAGGGATTCTGAGCAACAAAATTGCAAGTTGCGGATTATAAAAAAGCTGGAAGTCAAACAATTCCGAAATTAAGTCAAAGACCTCCATCCAGTAATCGTGAATCACGGGACAATGTCCCAAAATATGAAAAAGGGTTCCCCTACCCCCACATCCTCTCCAACTCTCTCCAGATACGGAAGGATAGGCTAGCTGTAAAACAACTGGGGTCCGGTACCATCTTAGCATAATTTTCATGGCTGTTTCAATATGAGTACTGCATTTCAAGGACATGTGGATCAATTTGATTGTCTGTTGCCACTCAGCTGGGGCAAAAGTCATTCCCAAATCCCTCTCCCAATACCTGAATGGGGTAGATTTAGTGAAGGACGAAGTATCATCCATCATGTCATACAAAAATCGTAATCCCCTCATTTTTGTTGACAGCCATGTAAAGATCATGCCATTATGGGATATAGCAGTAGTGGGATTTCTGGATATAAAATGCAATATTTGGAAGTGTTTAAAGAAGTCTCCCGAAGGGACTCCATATTTCTGTCTTAACTCTGTAAAGGGTAATGATTGTTTACCCTCCGAATATAATTGAGATACAAGATTGATTCCCTTCGTCTCCCATCCTGAGACGTCCAGGTTCTCAATTGCCCAGGCCAAAAGTGACAATGGCATATCTGAAACATTGAAACGTTTTGTAGGGCCCGATTTCATATTAAGCATTTTCCATGCAGCCAATGAGGCACGCATAATTGGGGAAAAAGATTTAGGCGTAGGAATGTTCCAGAAGGGCAACCACAGCGCGTTCCCCAGCATGCACAAGTTTTAATAAATAAGTTTTACCTCGCAGAATGTGGCAAGCAAGGGGTGGATCAGGGTTTGAGATGCACTTTTGTCATCCTTCTACACCAAAAATTGGATTGATGAATTTTCCCTATTGTGTGTCACTGATTGGTATTTCCATGATGGGAACTATTTCCATAAGAAGACATCAAATGGAACGTGCCAGAATTTCATTGGCAAATAAAAAATGATATGTTTGAAGTCCATGGGTATTATAGTATGGATCAGTACAATATGAATCAATAATATGATCCTATGCATAAGGCCTAGGTCTCACTTTATTGGTGGGTTAAAGGGGATAGTACAGGGACATACAAAGTTATTTGGAAGTTTTACACTTACAAAATAATAAAACTTACTAATAAACATTTTCATGAAATCAGAACCGATGCTACTATTTCAGTCTCTCACTCAGTGGTGAAACTTTCTCCACCTCTCTGTGTTGGTGACATGCTTGAAGGGGGCTGGCCGTGTGTCCTGTTCAGCTTATTAGTTAAGACAACCACTTTTTCCGACTTTTCAGACAACCCTTTAGGATAATGAAAACATCAAATTTTGGCAATAAGCATCTGACACTATATGGTTTCTTTAACTGAACATATAACCATCCAAAAGCCATAACTGTTTTACTTTTCCATTCACATGGCGAAATGAGAATTTTGTTTTTGCAGTACAATTGTATTTTTTAAGGGCACCATTTAATGTTTTATATAATGTATTGAGGAACTGTAAAAAATTATTTGTGGGGCGGAGTGGAAAAAAAAATTTAATCCCACCATTGTTGTTTTTTGCTTTTCATTTTTACAGCTTTCACATTAGGACACAAGTGACACATTAACTATATTCTGTAGATTATTTTTATTACATGAATATCAGGTATATAAGATTAATGAGATTAATAAAAGTTATATTTTATTGCATCCCTTTCCTTCCCCGATATTCATGTGTGGTACACTTGATGCAAAATTTACATATAGACCTTTGGGCTAAACATCTAGTACTATTACAGAAATACCAAATTTATATAGTGTTTGTTTTGCTTTTATTATTTAATTACTTTTAGAAAATAAAAAAAACTTTGAAAATATATCTCTGACATATTCTGACACCCATAACATTTTATTTGAAAGTTTATTTTACAAAATTTTGATTAATTTGTGTTCAATTTATTGGGAGGGTCAAAGTGATTGAAAACAGCAATTTGGGAATAGTGATGATTTTTTTTTTTCATATTTAAATGAAAAATTTTTCATAAATAATGGCTATAATTTAATATTTTTGACATTTTCTGATGCAGTAATGTCAATTTTTTTTATTTATTCTTTCATAGGTAATATAAGAAAAATGGAGTGTTTTGAATATTTAATACTTTACTTTTTTATATTTAAAAAAAATTTTTATTTAACTTTTTAACTACTTCCCCTAGGGGACTTTTACATGTGATCACTCGTTTACTTGTACATTAAATTGAAATTCTTTAGTATTGCAGTGTATAGTGCTTGTGGCTTCCTACTATTAAGCTATGATTTGTGAAAAAGCAGAGACGATTAAAGGTCAGAGGAATCCCCTTTCCTCTGATTAACAATATATATGCTGCACTTACTATGGACCACAGCATCTTAGGGGTTAATAATCCTTGATCTGAATTACCTGAATCTACAGAAAGGTTGTGACACTTTTGATTTGCAAAATGTGCCAAAAGTTTTCAGCATGAAAAAGATTTTATTTTGCTTACTTAATGCAGCGCCATCATATTCCGCAACGCTTTACAGACATAGACAGTCACTGTCCCATATAGGGCTCACAATCTACAATCTATGGTTAACCCATTCTATTAAGGACCTTACAGAGCACAAAAACTGTGATATATATATATATATATATATATATATATATATAACAGTCATATGAAAAAGTTTGGGCACCCCTATTCATCTTAATCATTTTTAGTTCTAAATATTTGGGTGTTTGCAACAGCCATTTCAATTTGATATATCTAATAACTGATGGACACAGTAATATTTCAGGATTGAAATGAGGTTTATTGTACTAACAGAAAATGTGCAATATGCATTAAACCAAAATTTGACCGCTGCAAAAATTTGGGTACCCTTATCATTTTATTGATTTGAATACTCCTACTTTTTACTAACTTACTGAAGCACAAAATTGGTTTTGTAACCTCACTGAGCTTTGAATTTCATAGCCAGGTGTATCCAATCATGAGAAAAGGTATTTAAGGTGGCCAATTGCAAGTTGTTCTCCTATTTGAATCTCCTCTGAAGAGTGGCATCATGGGCTCCTCAAAACAACTCTCAAATGATCTGAAAACAAAGATTGTTCAACATAGTTGTTCAGGGGAAGGATACAAAAAGTTGTCTCAGAGATTTAACCTGTCAGTTTCCACTGTGAGGAACATAGTAAGGAAATGGAAGACCACAGGGACAGTTCTTGTTAAGCCCAGAAGTGGCAGGCCAAGAAAAATATCAGAAAGGCAGAGAAGAAGAATGGTGAGAACAGTCAAGGACAATCCACAGACCACCTCCAAAGAGCTGCAGCATCATCTTGCTGCAGATGGTGTCACTGTGCATCGGTCAACAATACAGCACACTTTGCACAAGGAGAAGCTGTATGGGAGAGTGATGCGAAAGAAGCCGTTTCTGAAAGCACGCCACAAACAGAGTCGCCTGAGGTATGCAAAAGCACATTTGGACAAGCCAGCTTCATTTTGGAAGAAGGTCCTGTGGACTGATGAAACAAAGATTGAGTTGTTTGGTCATACAAAAAGGCGTTATGCATGGCGTCAAAAAAACACAGCATTCCAAAAAAAACACTTGCTACCCACTGTAAAATTTGGTGGAGGTTCCATCATGCTTTGGGGCTGTGTGGCCAATGCCGGCACCGGGAATCTTGTTAAAGTTGAGGGTCGCATGGATTCAACTCAGTATCAGCAGATTCTTGAGAATAATGTACAAGAATCAGTGACGAATTTGAAGTTACGCCGGGGATGGATATTTCAGCAAGACAATGATCCAAAACACAGCTCCAAATCTACTCAGGCATTCATGCAGAGGAACAATTACAATGTTCTGGAATGGCCATCCCAGTCCCCAGACCTGAATATCATTGAACATCTGTGGGATAATTTGAAGCGGGCTGTCCATGCTCGGCGACCATCAAACTTAACTGAACTGGAATTGTTTTGTAAAGAGGAATGGTCAAAAATACCTTCATCCAGGATCCAGGAACTGATTAAAAGCTACAGGAAGCGACTAGAGGCTGTTATTTTTGCAAAAGTAGGATCTACTAAATATTAATGTCACTTTTCTGTTGAGGTGCCCATACTTTTGCACCGGTCAAATTTTGGTTTAATGCATATTGCACATTATCTGTTAGTACAATAAACCTCATTTCAATCCTGAAATATTACTGTGTCCATCAGTTATTAGTTATATCAAATTGAAATGGCTGTTGCAAACACCCAAATATTTAGAACTAAAAATGATTAAGATTAATAGTGGTGCCCAAACTTTTTCATATGACTGTATATATATATATATATATATATATATATATATATAATTACAGTGGGGAGGAAATAAGTATTTAGTCAGCCACCAATTGTGCAAGTTCTCCCACTTAAAAAGATGAGGTCGGCCTGTAATTGACATCATAGGTAAACCTCAACTATGAGAGACAAAATGAGAAAACATATCTAGAAAATTACATTGTCTGATTTTTTAAGAATTTATTTGCAAATTATGGTGGAAAATAAGTATTTGGTCACCTACAAACAAGCAAAATTTCTGATTCTCACAGACCTGTAACTTCTTCTTTAAGATGTTCCTCTGTCCTCCACTCATTACCTGTAGTAATGGCACCTGTTTGACATTGTTATCAGTATAAAAGACACCTATCCACAACCTCAAACAGTCACACTCCAAACTCCACTATGGTGAAGACCAAAGAGCTGTGGAAGGACACCAGAAACAAAATTGTAGACCTGCACCAGGCTGGGAAGACTGAATCTGCAATTTTTGCTCACCGTTCTTGTGATCATTTTGACCCCACGGGGTGAGATCTTGCGTGGAGCCCCTGATCGAGGGAGATTATCAGTGGTCTTCTATGTCTTCCATTTTCTAATTATTGCTCCCACAGTTTATTTCTTCACACCAAGCTGCTTGCCTATTGCAGATTCAGTCTTCCCAGCCTGGTGCAGGTCTACAATTTTGTTTCTGGTGTCCTTCCACAGCTCTTTGGTCTTCACCATAGTGGAGTTTGGAGTGTGACTGTTTGAGGTTGTGGACAGGTGTCTTTTATACTGATAATTTCAAACAGGTGCCATTACTACAGGTAATGAGTGGAGGACAGAGGAGCCTCTTAAAGAAGAAGTTACAGGTCTGTGAGAACCAGAAATCTTGCTTGTTTGTAGGTGACCAAATACTTATTTTCCACCATAATTTGCAAATAAATTCTTAAAAAATCAGACAATGTAATTTTCTAGATATGTTTTCTCATTTTGTCTCTCATAGTTGAGGTCTACCTATGATGTCAATTACAGGCCGGCCTCATCTTTTTAAGTGGGAGAAGTTACACAATTGGTGGCTGACTAAATACTTTTTTTCCCCACTGTATATATCTTACAACTTAGTAGTCTTATTATGTAAACTTGCAATACTATTTATAGCCACATGTAGATAATCTTCTAAAATGTGAGTAATGAAGTTCATATGGCACACACATTTCTTTTAATATTGACTATGGATAATTATCTTTTATACAATTTAATATCAGTTTTTACACAGCCAGATATGACATGGGTTTTTATCCTCCTTTATTGCTAAAATAGATCAACATCATATGAACTATGCAGAACATAAAGAAGAATTTAATGAAGTTTATATAAACACCGGACATGTGTGAACCAAACAGATGCATTTCATAAAAGATAATGATACAAAGGATTGCTACAGCAAGTTGTCGACTTGTCTCGCTGCCCTAAAGCACAGTTAGTTATGTGCTATTTCACAACAGAAGCTCGCTTGCTCCATTGAAATTCACACAATTTAGTTTTATGGAGATGCCTTTTTATTTCAAGAAAGTGTTCACATACTACAGACTAGGGCAAGACTATAAAGAGCTTATACTCAAAAATTAGAATTTTCTAAAAATTTCTATGACTTCTGTGTAGACTTGGAAGATAAAGCCATATTGGTCAAACCATCAATCTTTGGACTAATGGATATCAAATTAAGCATCACTTATGTGATGGATCTATTAACCAAAAACCCTGCTCCACAGTTACCATTTTGTGGTTACTCCAGAACATGGATTTTTATTTGACCTTTAATAAGCAGTCCATGTATAGATTTAAAGGGCTTGTACCTGAATTAAAAGTATCTACTATACATAGAATAGGAAAATAGTGTCTGATCAGTGGGGGTGACCACTAGGACCTCCACCAATATCAAAAATTGGAGTTTTGATTCTAATCAATTGAACAGAGCTGGAGTCACGCATACATACTCATTCATTTCTGTGGGACTACCCAACTTAATTTTTTAGCAGTTCCATCACGTTAGGTCATATGTCTAATAGCAGATATGTTTAAATGGAAATCAACTGTAAATTTATGAAAATTAAAACAAACAGTAAATTAAAGAATTTTCTAAGTTTCTCAACTGGACAAATTGTAAAATTTTGATAAAGATGGAAGAGCCTTTTAATTCAGACCACTCTTTTCCCCATCCTTAACCAAAATTTAAAGGGTAACCCTAATTTTATTAAACTTTTCACATGTCGTAGTATCATTGATTAACTCAACTCTCCAAGAACCATGCATGTGATGTACAGATCTACAGAAAGTACATCTACTGTAGGTCCATATACTGCATAAAATATACCACGCTCAACTGAGCATTTCACTCATTTTCTTAGTGTTTAATGGGGGTTTCAGCGCTGGGCTCCCACCAGTTAAAATTTCCTGTTCACACATCAAACATGGGGGGACTTTATTAACCCATCTACTCCAATTTTCTGACATAGATGAGTGTTAATGTGGCACATCTTTGTCCTTTCTTACGCCAAAGTTGCACCGCAACACTCATTCCGCTTCTCTCTTGCGCCTCTGTAAAAGTAGGTAGAGGAGGGTGAAGAGAAGAGTGGGCCAGGGCAACAAATTAATAAGAAAACTAGAGTGAGTTGCATAGGAAATCTACATCACTTCTTGACCATCTTAGAGTTCCATTCTGGCGCACAGGATTGCGTCTGACTTATTAAGAGGCTAGAGTCTCTTAATATTTCAGGTGCCCCTTGAGACAGTTAGAGACTTCATTTAGACTGAGGTAGGAAATGCCAGTTTTAATAAATTCCCCCCCACAGTATAAGTCACATGACATAGCTGAAAACCAAAAGGGAATGGAGAACAAATACAGTCACTAAGATTACTTTCACTACTATTTACATCATGTACATTTCTAATGGGCCAGAGAATAACAATTTAACATTATTGCTGGTTGGTTAGACACTTTTGGTAGAATATATATTTTACTTTAAGGGGTTGTCCGAGGAGTGAAGATTAGCTTAACTGATCCAACTGACTCTTGATGATGGACCCAGTGGTTCAGGCCTGGTTCTGACCCTGGGATCACATGATCTAAACCAGTCCCCTATCCCCTGGGTCACTCCATTCCCTCCTTCCCTGATGTCACATATCTGATGTCACAGATAATTACCTGTGCTATAGGGGCTGGCTGACTATGGTAAACCAATGGATCTATTTAGCTAATTTTAGCTCCCAGCCCAGTCAACCCTTTAAGGCCAAATGTGTAAGTAAATATATAACAAGATATATATAAATGTAATGACACATTTTCTATAAACCACAAAAATGTATGTGTACTTTTATCACGCTCATATAGCAAAATCATTTCAATAAAAGTAAAAAAAAAAATTAGCATTTTAGTATTTGAATTCTCTAAAATTTTCAAACTGGGAAAAAGATTTGTTAACTTTTCAAAAAACTTTTCATATAAGAATTGTGACGTATCTTACCATAACTAGCAAAGACTGGGTCCCATAGCAAAGTTTTGACTTGGGTCCCCCCCACCCCCACACGGCATAGCACCCCCTTTCCTGGCCCCCACATGGTGTAACGTCCCATTTTCACAGACTATAATGTCCCACAATGGCCCGTTTACCCAGTATATTGTCCCATAGTGGCCCCTCCGCGTGATATAATGTGTCATAGTGGCACTCCACACAGTATAAAGTCCCATAGTGGTTCCTACAGTGTTTGTTGAAAATATTGCAAAAATTTTGGGTTAGATACATTACAGAGATATAGTCAAGTCGCACAATGGGATTGAGAGCCCTGCTCGCAAGAGCTTACAATCTATGAGGTAGAGGGGGTGACACAGCAGGTAGCAGAAACAGTATAGGAAGTAGAATTGTTTATACAGTGGTCCAGATGTTTATGTGATAGAGGTTATTTTCATTACACAAAAATCAAAGTTGTATAAACCATCACCAGTCAGTGTCCATTAATGTTCAAATGGTGCCTGGACATATACGGGAGCATGAAAGGAGGGTTTACATTAGGAATTGTGATAGGCCTGTCTGAAGAGATGTGTGTTTAGTTTGTTGGAAGTTAATCTGATTGTTCGGGGTAGAGCATTGCAGAGAAGTGGTGCAACTTGGGAGAAGTCTTGGATACGGGAGTGGGAGGTTCTGATAATAGAGGATGTTAGGCTTAGGTCATTGAGTGAACGGAGAACACGGATTGGACAATAGACAGAGATGAGAGAGGAAATGTATAATAATTATTAATATAATGACCATAGGCCCAGGGGAGGTGATCAAACATAAAAAATAGTGTTACTTAACTCTCCTGGGCCCTGGGGTGGGTCTTTGGCTCTCTTCAATGACATCACAGTCATGGGTTACACTGGTGTCATTATGCATTGTGATGCCGGCCTGATCCACATGATGTCTGTGATGTCATTGAAGAGGCCCCAAGACAGTCATGTCGGAGTGATGGAGAGGTGAGTAACACTGTTTTTCAGAGTATAATAATAGCAGTTTTGGGTCGGACGTATTTGGTCCGAATGAAACTGCCAGGTGAACCTTGCAAGACGAATCTCACTTGCCACGGCTTTGCTTACCGGTCCCTGCTCCTGCCCACGGATGCCTTTGCATCCCATTCAGCCCTTCATACATTCCATATCACGTTGCTGTCATCGACGTCCTGACTCTGTTCAGCACCAGCAATGTAATATGGAATGCACAAAGCCCCCTGAAAGGCTTAAGGGAAAGCAGAAGCTGCTGTGGGAAGGAGTGGGAATCGGTAACTAAATAGGGCCCATTACCTGATGGGGTTACTCCAATTTACATATAAAAGCAGCAGGAGCCCACCAGGCTCTCTAAGGTCACAAGCCCTGTAGCAGCCGCTATGGCTGCTATAATGGTAGTTCTGCCACTGTATCTTACGAAAGAATAAATCATCATTCTCCATCAGGCTCTTTTTCTCCATACCACCTCCCTCATAAACTGACTCCATCTTGGAAGCCATATTGGTCTTCCAAGAGGGACTACAGCTCACAGAGATATCAGATTACAAGTCAGTACATATGTCTATGGAGAGGGAAGGGGGAGGAGGGAGGAGAGTGCAAGTGAGAGAGATGAGAAACACCACGTACATTGTTTTAAGATGTCAGTCTTAGTAAAATGTCCCCCTCCCCTTTGATCTATACAGGTAATTTGTAGGTCTGCATCACATTAACAGCCCTAATGGTTATAAAGATATGTTGAGAATTAAATCAGTTCAGAAACCTATATGTCGAGAGGAAGAAATTGTCTAATCCACAATCTGTTTGCTTATCAGGCAATGAATCATGACAAGGGATATTAAGAGCCTTCTGTCAGTCATAAAACACAGGCAGTAGGTATTATTCTTGTTTTCTCACCTTGATTTGATTCCACAGCTGAATACTGTATCAACCACTTCGATCTGCAAGCAATTACCAGCAAACAATGCGATTAAATGATGGAGGAGAGCTGGCAATACAGGTTGGCAATTAACTCCATGTTGTTCCTGTTTGGTGCTGATCCTTATTCATATGGAAATACACCCAGAACATTACTGTTGCTCTAGGGTATTACTAACTTACACACTGAATTTCCATGGGGTTTATCAGCCGCTCATTTCACTCCTATTTAAAAAAAATGTGTTAGCTGAGCAGATGCGACACATTGTGCTAAACTTGCTACTCAGTCATTTACTACAAAAAAGAAACACCTTTCTAATATAGCAATAATGTGTATATATTGTTTTCTTTTTGTCATTTTGATGCACATGATAAATCACATTTTTTACATTTTACTGTTATTGGATCATTTGCATGTTGCACATGAATATAATATATGCAAAGATTTTAATGTCTGGATAATTGAGCCTGACTGAATGTTAAATGTATGTAATTGAAAATTGTAAGATGTCAATAATGTAACTACCATTATAAAAATGGTATAAGTAGCAAACCACACTAAGATAAATCATTAAAGGGTTGTCCTGATTTTACGAAATATGCATATGAGCAAAAATGGTGTAAGATGAAAAAGAACCAGTGCGACCATTAAATCCAACTGCGGCTCCTGTGCCCCGCTCTAGTGGTCCCCACCAGTTCTGCAGCGATGACATTATCTAATCACTGGTCTCATTGGCCATAAAGCATGATCACCGAAGCAAAGTAATGGCTGCAGTAGACACGTGGACAACATATTGTACTATGCAAAAGTTGTAAGCAGGCATGGATAAAATGCTACAAACTAAGAATACTTTCAGAAATAGTAGAGTTAATATAGCTTTGTCAATTAACACAATGAATGAACAAGAGAAATATAAATCTCATCTATATTTGGCGTGACTGCCTTTCGGAGTAGAAGTCCTGAAAGTGATGATATGGTCCTCAAAGAATCCCGAGCTCAAAATTATGCAGTCTTTCTGGGATAACATGAAGAGACAGAAGGATTGGAGCAAGCCTACATCCACAGAAGATCTGTGCTTAGTTCTCCATGATGTATGAAACAACTTCCCTGCCAAGTTCCTTACATACATAATATAGTGCATCTGTTAGGTTTGTGCACTGACCCAGGTGATTCATGTAGCCATATGAGAGTTTTTTTCGGCACACCAGATTAACATGCAGTAACTGAGCAGGACATTATATATCCGTTGGCAGGTAATATGGTGGCTATAGCCATGGTTTGATGCACTATATTATGTATGTTTATATTTATATCTTAATTTATGTGGTTTTAATAAGTATATATGTATAGAATTTGATGTTTATAGGAAACTAATGATTGGCTCTTTGTTACAAGGGCGGGGATTAGTGGTTTCTTGTATAAATTGCACTGAAGTAGATGTGTTTATTTGCACTTGAGAAAGGTTCCTGTGAGAACCAATATGTGGTGTATTGCTTTTCCAATAAAAGGACATTTTCCATCTTTACAAGTTGCTGGCAGATTGGATTGTTTATATATATATATATATATATATATATATATATATACTATATACACACACTACATAGTTTCATTTTAGGAGTATTTCACATATCTAGTAAAATTTGATGCAAAATATAACTAAATATAAATAAGAAGAAGGTTGTATCATAGAATATAATGTATTATTATTATTATCATTATTATTAATGATAATAATAATATATAATAATATAAACTGGATTGTGTAAGTAAACAAATTTCAGCAAAACCTAACTGTACACAAACACCTAAAAATGTAAAAATAAATAAATTTTTATTGAATAGTAAATAAAACAACATGAAAAAACACAAGTGAAAAGGAGCTGGACATAAAATAAACTAATAGAGTGCATAAATATGTAAATACATAAACATAACAATAATTAAAAGATGGGAAAATTGGACAACAATAATAATACCAATCACCATGTCCAATTACTTGTAGTAATTAGAAATCATTAACATTTTTTAAGGGTGTGTTTACACATTTCGGGTTTTCAATAAAGTTTTTGAAGCCAAAACCAGAATGGATTGGGGAAAAAAAAAAAGAACTAAGATTCCTTTATATGTTCGCTCACTTTATGACCCTCGCCTGTTTTTGTCTTTGAAAACTGCATCAGAAAACCTGAATTTGGAAACACACCCCAAGGCTTTATGTGCTTGAGGTTTTTATTATAATGAGCTTGTAAACAGAGACCTAGTATATTATGTTGATTCAGAGATGTTAGATATTGATTGTTTACTGTACTGTGAACAAATTATGTGTAAACTAATGCCGCCATTGACTACAATACTATTAGTAAATCAATTCATTTATTGATCCAGGTTGTAAAATAGGACACAGCAGATAGTCCATAAGTGTTACAGAAGGCAATTTCTAATGTATTTATCAAAAGGATTTACATATCAAAGAGACAAACTATGCAGCTGCTATAGCACCCCTGGGGATTAGGGGCCCTATTTATATTATATTTTTTTTATATTTTTATTTTTCAGTAGATATATATATATATATATATATATATAAAAGATACAATGCACTAGGGGAATATACCCAAATCTATAATTCTTCCATCACCCCACCTTACCTTGGACACATGGATATTTATTCACTCAAATGTTTTATCGATACCATTATCCTCAAATTCAGAAAACCATGATTCTAAACGGTTGTGAAAAACTAACATTTTATCTCCACTCTTTTGAATCTGTGGGTGATCCGTTTTCACAGGTCCCATATAGACATGAATCTATTGAGGGATCCGTGAAAATGGGCAAAAATAGGACATGTCCTATTTATCGAGGACTGTTAAAAAAATGATCATGTGAAGAGCCCTAGTGAAATAGATTGATTTTAATGCAGCTGTGTGACAGTCATTTATCACATTTGTGTGAATAGAGCCTAAACATCTCATTATCTTTTCCCACTCTTTCCTATAGGAATTATCTTTTTTATATATGTCCAGCTATTCCATGATGAAAAAAACCTTTGTATGTTCAATAATTCAGGAAATGTGCTTGAGCATACCAATAACCAATAATTCATAATGGCCTCCTTTGAATATACAATTACCTAATGTAAAACATTTTAGTATGAGCAGAATATTTTTATCAGCCACATGAAAAATAAAAACTCCATGGCTCTTTTCTAAAAGGATATCCAATTAACATATCCAGAAATTTCATTGTAAAACCCTGAAAAAACTGGACACTTCCATAAACAGTGCCATAACCGAGCATTTACAAAGCCACACTTAGGGCATTTATTGTCTGTTCATGATTTATAATAAATAGATCCATCTACACTCCCTTTGTAGAATTTTCCTATCAAAATTACCCCCCCAAACTGGTGGTGTAACCACCTCAAGCACCTTTAAATTTGATGTTAGAGATATCTCCTTGATGTTGGTGATTGATATGGTTAGCTACAGGGGTATCATCACCCCGATTAACATCGGCAATGTGTTCAAGTATGCGGTGTGCACAGTTCCCTGATCGTCTTTCCCACATATTGTGTACTGCAGGTGCATGTAATAAGATACACAACCCCTTTAGTGCGGCAATTTATCTTTGCACGCAATGATTAACAAGTACCAGTGCGGGCATTAGTATGTGTCTTTGATGTACTAATCAGATTACACGCACAGCACCTGCCACATCTGAAAGTGCCAGTAAGGTGAGAAGATCTGTGGACCAGCCGTTCCCTTATATTGGGGTCCCTCCTATAGGTGATGGTAGGTGAGTCCCCAACTAAATGTCCCACATCTGGATCCGTCTGAAGGATTCCCCAATACGTTTGGAGGATATCCCTAATCTGAAGGTATGCGCAGTTGTAGGTGCCTATGATGCGGGTTGTACAACGTATGCTAATGCCCACACACACATACTTGAACATGTTGCCGATGTTAATCGGGGTGATGATACCCCGGTAGCTAACCATATCAATCACCAACATCAAGGAGATATCTCTAACATCAAATTTCAGGTGCTTAAGGTGGTTACACCACCAGTTCGGGGGGTAATTTTGATAGGAAAATTCTACAAAGGGAGTGTAGATGGATCTATTTATTACAAACTGTTAGACCCTTTGGCCTAAACGAACAAATTTCATTTCATTCGTTTCTTTAGGCATTTTGTAGTGATCTGGATATGGAGGGATAGACATACGAGTAATTTATTAATTATATGCCGATCACTCACTATGGCATGCACTTTTTACCCCTGCTCCATCAGTTGGCATGTCCTTTCGTTCTGGTGTTTCCTCTTCCTTTGCAATATGGTGCGTATCGCTTAGATGGGTCATGTACTTTATAGACATGTACGGGGAAGAGTAGCATATACTGTACACATCAATATAGATCATATAGGTTAGTTATGACTTCCCCTGTTCATGATTTAACCTTAATATCAAAGGCCCAGTAGACTCTACACAATATTTTCCAGTGCAGTTCTCTCAAATTTCAGATTTTTTTCTTTAAGCAAGTGGATATTCCGCCACCCTTTCTCTATTGTTTTTCCTGTATTACATTGACTGTTATTTCTGGGTTGAGTTAATTTACCCATTTGTTATAACAGTTAAGCCTTTATTACAAGAAAATTTTATATTAAAATGTAAATTTATGACATTTAGAATTTTATTACCAATTTAAGTTCAGTACGTAATAAATTTGCAACATACTGATTCTCCCCTTGGGGCAGAAACGTTCTATAGTGGTCTACCAGCTGCCACAAGCTCTGATGTCCCTTAGATAGACCAATCATTAGTTTTTATAGGTCCAAGTTCTGATTGGCTCATGGCTTATTTTAATGGCTGGTGAGAATCTGTTTACTGATCCCCTGTTTACTGATAGAACATTAAGAGTGAGGAATCAACCCAAGGATTATGTTACAAAAGAAAGATTATTTCCTCTACATTAAGTTCATTGGGTAAATATACATCAATATCTAAGAGAAAAAACATGCATATGATGCATTTACTATCATATATCATACACAAAATGGTTGTCTTGCCTAGAAAAACTTATTTGAAAATAATTTGGCATAAAACAATAAGGGATGTACTGTTAACCTCACCATTCTGTCAAAGTTCCTCTTTCACCATTTTCCGGTCCCCTGACCGTCTCCTGGTCCAGAGATGATGTCCTGACATGAACAACTGATGGATGCGGCCAACCAGTGAACCAGTGGGGGACTGTAAAACAGCAGAATGTGAGGGATCAGGGATCAGTAAGGTGAGCTTGTCTTCTTTATTACATTTCAACATTCTAAGCTGTTTTTTTAAAACATTTTTTCCAGGCTGGACAACCCCATTTTAAGTTTCAGCCAGCACCAAATATGGGCCCCATTTTAAACTTTGCTTTGGGATCCTCTCTCAGTGTGCCGCTAATTCTCATTCAATATAGGCAACCAGCATCCTGAATAAATGTAGTAGGTGGTCCTACCAACTTATGAATGATTATAGGAAAATTAACAATTTAATTAGACAAAAATATCAATTCCGAGCTGAAATGGAAAATCTGTAACAGCTCCCCTCATCATGTGACACTTATGATTTTGATGTCCTCACGAGCCCCGCAAATGTCAGGGTTCAATTGCGACAACTACCTCTGCATCTATTACAGCTAGACTCCTGATGATGTATCAAACTAAATTACCTATGGACATGTAAGAGACATTCCGAAACTGATCCTATAACATTCTGAGTCAACGTCAGCTTCTTGAAAAATATCTGACCCCCTTCCTTCATTTTTAATCATTCCAATCATATGAAATTATTAAATCTTCTACTAATAGTATTCTTGATTATGAAAAGTAAAGTTTTATCTTGTATTCTTATGTGGTTAAACAGCACGTAAAGATCAGACAGCAGACACGTGGCCATGAAATAAGATGTACTTTAGAGGATTGTCATTAAATTATCTTTAATGAATCGCTAACTATAACCATTCTATATTATGTTGTCACATTTGTCAGAAGCTTCAGTTAATAAAAAGGAAATAATTTCACACATTTATACCCCAATTGATTTCCATGTGAAAAAGCATGATGTTTATATATCACTTATCTTGCTGAGTTGTCATGTAGATGGAACAGTTGCTTTGTCGATCGCTTTTGTGCTACTTAGAGAGAATTACGTGTTTAAATAGAGACCTGAGAAGTTTTGAACAAGCACTGCAGAAGAAAAGGTTTCCTCTTAAAGCCTTAATGAAGTGGCGAATTCTTCCTCCAACATCAACGTAGCCTTGTGTAGTTTGTTTTCACTGTGCTTAATCACTGACCAAAGCTTCAGTGCGGACCGCCAGTTCCCAATAAACCATAAAAGGCAGATCAGAAGCCATTGTTCTTTTTTATAGGGCTTAGCGTACAACAGCTGAATAAACCTGTTCAGTCAGAACAGTCTGAGGAGAAAGGAGTTTCCTACAATCAGATGGTCAAGCCCCAGGGATAGCAGGAAAGACGAAATTAGACCAATATTAGATTTTTATTTCTTTGCAGCTGGAATTCAGGTTCTACATTTACTAAAGGAGAAACAAAAATATTGCACAGTGCAAAAGAAATTGTTATTGCACAATTTCCTGCCAAATACAGTATATATATATATATATATATATATATATATATATATATCAGGCTAAACCCTTAGAGACCCAGACAGTTTTGACTTTCAGGAGCCAAAACTCTTTTTTTCTTCTGATTGTCGAAACTTTTTTTACTTTTACTCCAACATGGCTGTAATAGGTCTTGTCTTTACTTGCGTAACATAGAGTGTTTTGTTAGAGCTGCATTTTGGGGTACACACATGTAAGCTTTAATTTTTATAAATGTATTATATGGAGGAAATGTAAACAGAAAATTTAGCTTGCTTTAGTTTTTATTACTTTTAATCTGGTATCAATCATATTTATCAGTGTTACACATTTATTATACAGTGTTATATTTATTAAAATGGATTTTTCACTTTTCATTGTTTTTATTAGCTGTTTATTTTTTTTCACCACATGAAAGATATCAATCTTTTTCATTTTGTTATATGTTAGCATATACATATACAGTAACATATCAGCCAGCGTATGTCAAATAGACAGGCCAGTGGCAGGGTTTCCACAGATATGTCTTTGCAACTTACTAAAGTAATTATAAACCTAGGGTCCTTTAAGGGACCCTAAGCTCCCTTTCCATAACATCATAAGCAATATCAGTGGTGCTCACAAAGGGGCATTCCCCCAATGTGTAGTGTGTCAGAGGGACACTACTAAAGAACTGATTGCATATCTTAATGTATCTTAAGGTACACTTTCATTTTTTAAGCAGTTTGATGTGCTTTTTCCTAATGTAATTTTAACAGGACTGAACCCCTAAGGCTGGAACTAGGTAGATGGTATGTCCCATGACTTAGATCATTCTAGTGAGGGGGAGAAGGCAGCGAGTATTTTTCCTCCGTAGGAGGATACAAGAGTATAACCTGGAGTGTTCTAGTTAGGCTGACCCGACAAATCAGGATAGTGTCAATATCACAATCAAGAGATGAGCCATTTTCTTTTGAGACAAGTGTGTGTGACAGAGATTATGAGGGTAATTTTTGAGACAGATCTCAAAGCTACATCTTAAATATACTAGCCTAAGGCTAGGCCCAGTAACCTTTAGGAACCTGAGCTCTCAAAGCTTGGGCAACTGCAAGCATTTTTGTGTTTTTGTCAAAGAGACTACCTAAACTAGAGAGATTTACTGTGAAGGATCTCGTCCTACCAAAGCCGCCTTCTGTACACCTGAGATTGCTTCAATTACCTCACACCCACCTCCAGTGAGTGTTCTGGGCCAATAGGGTAATACAATACGAGCTTTCTAAATTTTATATATTTATTAACCCCTAAATGGGTCGGTATTAGATACTTAACACATGCAGAGAATACATGGAGCGATTAGCAAGCAAATACAAGTGGAAAGCAACATGACACGGTGCACAAAATAAAAATGGGAATAAACAGAAGAAAAGGAAATATTACCAACACAAGCCTGTGATTGGATCTCTGGGCTCCGGATGGTGAGCTCAGGGCACGTACTTAAATTCAGTCCAAAAACATGCGTCCGGTCATGCTATTCCAGTGGTAGCACCCCCTTTTCGGTCTGAGCAGTGCTATCCGGGTGGCTTTTCAGCAGCAGAAGAACATTTCCAGAACAAGTAGATAGTCCATTTCTCTGAGCCCATGAGGTAGGCTTCAGGTTTCTTTCTTAAGCAAGTCACAGAGCATGTGTTTCCTACATACTGTCCAGAACACAGAGTCTCAGGCCTCACTGCTAGGCCGCATGGTAGTCCACATAGTTGAAGTCTACACCATGACCTCCCCTCACATCTCCTTCAGCAACAACAAAGACAGAAAGACAAAAGCCCCCAAGACCCCCCCTGGTCTGAGAACTTTTAACTAAAAAGGTTTCCTCCCCAAGTGATGTCACCAGGAGGAGGAGCCCTGCCCTCCTTCCTAAACTTGGTATAACCATCTTTTCTTGTATTTCCTCGCCCGATGACTGTAGAGTTGGGCCTGTGGTATGATAGGGTTCGTGGCGAGATCCCCATCGCATAGACCCCCAGGATGACACCCCAATCCCCTTTGGGAAAGGAGATCAGTGTCTGGACCTTTTCTAGGCTTTGAACCGTGATTAGTTTGACCTTGAAACGTGCACCTTGACTGGGAGCATCTGGGGAATCTATCAGGGTGACTGCAAGAGGTTCCCCAGGGCAGATATTGTCATAAAAACCATAATCCTTTAGATGTGTAGCTGGCTCCAGCTTGTCTGTGGATTCCACCTCTCTGTAGGGAACCCCTGTGGAGATGATTAGTGTGACAAGGGTATGATAATTGAGCTATACCTTGGACTACACAGGGTCTGGACACAAAGTATCCCGCCCCCCCCCCCCCCTGTAACCAAATAGCTGATAAGAGACAGGAACCACACAATATGAGTGTAATAGAACAAGAAATACATATCTGGGGCTCGTGTCATCACACCTCCCCAATCCTTAGTTCCAGCCCAGTGTTTGCCAAGATTACACCTCCATGTTATGTGCAGAAGTGTTAGATAAGGAAATGTTATAGGCCTGCCTGAAGAGATGTATTTTAGGATGTGCTTGACACTGCAGAAGTTAGGTGTTAATCACATTGCCCAGGGTAGCACATTCCAGATAACTAGTCCCCCCCCCCGCCCCCCCGCCCCCGGGGGGGGGGTCCGGTTTTTGGGGGTGGTTTTCCTCGGAAACCGCCCGGAAGGGGGACCCCAAATAGGGTGGGAGACAGAGATGAAAGAGGAGATATTGGGAGGTCTAGCACTATGGTGAGTTTTGTGGATGAGGGTGATAAGTTTAAATTGCATTCTATAGTGGAAAGAAAACCAGTGCAGTGGCCTAGACTGGAGTCATTGGTGTAATTTTTAGACAGAGAGATGAGCTAGGAACGAACCTGAACCCTGTAGCTTGGGCAATTGCTTGTATAACAATGTGTTTTTGCTACAATCATCATTTTTTCCTGAGCCCTTATTCCTACCCTACCATCTAGGGAACCTCAATCAACATTAGGCTCAGTGGAGTTTACTACAGGGAGTAGCCATTGGAGGATACTACTACCACCACTATCCAACCTGCAGACCCCCTCATCACTAAATGCACCAGCCCCTTTGGACTGTAAAGGAATAGTGGAGCCAACTACAGCCACCATGAGCCCAACCATGACCAACTACTGCTACTAGGTATTTAGAAAACATTATGCCCCTCATAAGGTAAGTGGTTATAGGAAGTGCAAAGGTAACACTCTCTCCTGCTCAATAATGTCTGAGAGGGCACATAAGAACATATCAATATTATTGGCATTGGGAGGTGTGGGGGGCCTTGTTATAGATTTTACATTTGGACACAGAATCTTAAAATTATAGCTCTGCACATCATGATCAAAAAACATTATTTTCTCTTGTTAAACTTATTACAAATTTCCCTTTAATTTTACAAAAAATGCTATGCCCATCATACTAACAGCTGAGGTAGCAATCCCACAGGGCAGCCCTGGAGCCTCTCAGCCAGCTGTGAAGACATCAATAGTATAAATGGAACAACAGGTGGAAACCCTGATGCAGATTTAGCATTGGTACCAAGAAACTGCAAGTTACACCTCTGCCTTGTCTGTTTTGAGGTTTTACTCCAGATACCAATGTTCATGTCACTTCTAGAAGACAGCCTTTCTTCCTTCTAATTGTAAATAATTCCCATATATCATTCTATAAGGCAGACCAGGTAATTACCTATGCAGGGTTCAGGGTTTTAGCAGTGAGTTCAGAAAATGAGAAACATTTGAATATCTTGGTTTCCTTATTGCTCTGGGATAATGCACAAAGTGATGTTTTAATAGAGGTATAATGCCAAAAGTGATGTAGTACATGAATGATACTTAGTATTGATATAATAAACACAGTGATGTCACTATACAGATATAACAAACAAAGCAATGTCGCTGTACAGCAATGTCGCAGATACAATAAGCACAGTTATGGCACACCACAGAGATCATACATGCAGTAATGTGACTATACAGGGACAATGGACACAGTATATGCATAATAAACACAGTAATGTCATAGTACAGGGATAATGTACACCATATCAAGAATTCAAAAAAGTCAACATATACACCATGACATCACAGCACAGAAAAACAAATACATAAACTGATCTCACATACAGATATATTATTACACACATGGGTCCACATTCAATTCCCCACTTCCCCTTCATTCCCCAATAGTCATCATAACTTTACCATACTTCAGTGTACAGTAGAGATGGATTCCCTAATTGTTGGACACTATAGCATTTGCTATTACAGATATCCTTGTAGCTATGTTCATGTGCTCATGGTAAGAAATTTTAGGGAGGCATGACAGCGATGGAAGTCTATTCATGTACAGTCATGGCCAAAAGTTTTGAGAATGATACAAATATTAATTTTTACAAAGTCTACTGCTTCAGTTTTTCTAATGGCAATTTGCATATACTCCAGAATGTTATAAAGAGTGATCAGCTTAACAGCAATTACTTGCAAAGTCAATATTTGCCTAGAAAATGAACTTTATCCCCCAAAACACATTTCAACATCATTGCAGCCCTGCCTTAAAAGGACCACCTAACATCGTTTCAGTGATTGCTCCATTAACACAGGTGTGGGTGTTGATGAGGACAGGGCTGGAGATCAATCTGTCATGATTAAGTAAGAATGACACCACTGGACACTTTAAAAGGAGGCTGGTGCTTGCCATCATTGTTTCTCTTCTGTTAACCATGGTTATCTCTAAAGAAACACGTGCAGTCATCATTGCACTGCACAAAAATGGCCTAACTGGGAAGAGTATTGCAGCTAGAAAGATTGCACCTCAGTCAACAATCTATCGCATCATCAAGAACTTCAAGAAGAGAGGTTCCATTGGTGCCAAAAAGGCTCCAGGGCGCCCAAGAAAGACCAGCAAGCGGCAGGACCGTCTCTTAAAAGTGTTTCAGCTGCGGGATCGGGCTACCAGCAGTGCAGAGCTTGCTGAGGAATGGCAGCAGGCAGGTGTGAGTGCATCTACACGCACTGTGAGGCGGAGACTCTTGGAGCAAGGCCTGGTCTCAAGGAGGGCAGCAAAGAAGCCACTTCTCTCCAGAAAAAACATCAGGGACAGACTGATATTCTGCAAAAGGTACAGGGAGTGGACTGCTGAGGACTGGGGTAAAGTCATTTTCTCTGATGAATCCCCTTTTCGATTGTTTGGAACATCTGGAAAACAGCTTATTCGGAGAAGAAGAGGTGAGCGCTACCACCAGTCTTGTCTCATGCCAACTGTAAAGCATCCTGAAACCATTCATGTGTGGGGTTGCTTCTCAGCCAAGGGAATCGGCTCTCTCACAGTCTTGCCTAAAAACACAGCCATGAATAAAGAATGGTACCAGAATGTCCTCCAAGAGCAACTTCTCCCAACCGTCCAAGAGCAGTTTGGCGCTCAACAATGTCTTTTCCAGCATGATGGAGCACCTTGCCATAAAGCAAAGGTGATAACTAAATGGCTCAGGGAACAAAACATAGAGATTTTGGGTCCATGGCCTGGAAACTCCCCAGATCTTAATCCCATTGAGAACTTGTGGTCAATCATCAAGAGACGGGTGGACAAACAAAAACCAACAAATTCAGACAAAATTAAAGCATTGATTCTGCAAGAATGGACTGCTATCAGTCAGGATTTGGTCCAGAAGTTGATTGAGAGCATGCCAGGGAGAATTGCAGAGGTCCTGAAGAAGAAGGGTCAACACTGCAAATATTGACTTGCTGCATTAACTCATTCTAACTGTCAATATAAGCTTCTGTTACTCATAACATGAATGCAATTATATTTCTGTATGTGATAAAAACATCTGACAAACACACATAAAAACCAGAGGGCAGCAGATCATGTGAAAATATAATATTTGTGTCATTCTCAAAACTTTTGGCCATGACTGTAATTAATAGAGATTCAACCCAAATATTCCAAATTGTTAGTTTTTTTTCAATGAAATTGAACAATTTGGGATTCATCTCAGGCAAGCTAAAATGGTCATCAACATGCATTGTGGTAAATTATTATGCTCTGGGATCTCTTCAGACCCCAGACTATAATAGGTGGAGGCCCATGGGAGGTGACAAAAAAAAAAAACATTTATACTCACCTTCTGTTACCTCTTTTGGGCCTCCTCACAGTGTATGGCACTCTATATCTGCCTCCTCAGTGACGTCTGGTGTTCTCCTGTGACATCATGAGTAGTAACATGGGCATGCAGAGCGTCATGACCTGAGGATCTCTTCGTCCAAACCCGGGATAAAACAAATCTTCAGAAGTTCGCACGTCTCTAGTAACTAATTCTAAACACTCCAGGAAAAGAGAGGGGTTTACAATTGCAGTGAAGCAATATACTTGAAGAGGTTTTCTAGGGAAATAAAAAAATTATAAAACTTATCAAAATATATAGATACACTTACTGTTAGAATTCTTCACTATTCCCTGTTGCTACTGTTCAAGTACCTTACTGTAACATTGGTATAAATTCTTCCATGTTGACATGTCATCTATAAAGGGAAGGCCAGCCAGTCACAGCCCATTGTACTGATGCTGTTATGGTTGACACATTTCTGCCATGGCTTGTGACTGTTTTTTTACCCATAGAACCTCAAATCTCAATAGGGTATTGTTAGGGAATTGCCTATTGAGCAATTCCCCAGTGGCTGATGCTGAAACCAGGAAGGAAGGGAATGACAGAGATAGTGAGTCCTAAGCTGAACCAACCCCCTGTCCCTGCCTACTTGCCTCAATGCCCTAGGTGACAGAGGAGAACTGGGTGCCAGTCCCTTCTTGTGACAACTCAAAATGTGGACAAGACAAACAACATGGAAGAAGAGTCAGCAAGCCAAGGGTTAAAGCCAGAGAGACAAAGAAGTACTAAATTGCAATCCAAAAGAGTAGTCACAAGAAAAACCAAAGGCCAGAAGTCAGTAATAATATACAATAGCAAGAGAAACGCTTAGCGAGGACAGAGTCACAATAGCCAGCAACCATGTGTGGGCTGATGGGCTATAAATAGGAAATCCAGAGCCCGCCCAAGGATTGATTGGCAGAAGGCTGTCAAACACAAGGCAAGGCTGAGATTACCTATTAGAGGATCAGAGGGACAGTGTTCAGACAGGGTACTACAAGAACCTAAAGCAAGGAATCATAGCTGGACATGCCTCCTGTGCTATAGAATGCAGCCGGAGGATGACGTTGAAGTCCGAATGGGTGCGGACGTTACAGGCAGGGCTGGCGTTAGGGGGGGGGCAGACTGGGCAATTGCCAGGGCCCCGTCCCCAAAGGGGCCCCCGGGATCCGGAACCTGATGACTCCGTATCTCGGAGTTAGGCCCGGCCATATCGGTAACAGAAAGGGACCGCAGGGCCCCTTTCCGTGGTGAGTAAAAATAACAAACATTTTTACTCACCTGTCCTTGCGTCCGACGTCATCTTCTGGCGTTCCAGACATCATCGCTGAGGCCGGGCCTCAGCCTTAGTGATCACGTGGGGGCGTGCTCACAGCTTGCCGCACGTAATCGCTGAGGCCCAATCACAGGCCTCAGCGGTGACATCCACAACGCGTGACGTCAGCCGCAGAGAAGAAGAAGCCAGCGCCGGCGGGGATAACGGAGCAGCGCGAGGAGGCCCAAAAGAGGTAAGACAAGGTGAGTATAACTGTTTGTTATTTTCTCTCACCTCCCCCGGGCCTTCGCTTATTATACTCTGGGGTCTGAAGAGACCCCAGAATATAATATAATATAATAATAGCACTGTAGGGCCCCTGTGGAGCATTATACTGGGGGGCCCCTCTGGATAGCATATTATACTGGGGAAGGGGCCCTCTGGATAGCATGTTATATTCTGTGGGGCCTCTGTGGAAAATTATAATGTGGGGGGTGCTCTGGAGATAATGTTATATTATGTGGGGCCACTTTGGAGCATTATGCTCTCCAGAGGGGCCCCCCAGTATAATGCTCCACAGAGGCCCCACACAGTATAATATGCTCTCCAGAGGGGCCCCCCAGTATAATGCTCCAAAGTGGCCCCACAGAATATAACATGCTCTCCAGAGGGCCCCCTCCCCAGTATAATGCTCCACAGTGGCCCCACACAGTATAATATGCTCTCCAGAGCCCCCCCCAGTATAATGCTCCACGGTTTCCCCACACAGTATAATATGCTCTCCAGAGGGGCCCCCCAGTATATTATACTGTGCGGGGCCACTGTGGAGCATTATACTGGGGGGGCGGCTCTGGAGAGCATGTTATACTGTTTTGGGCCACTGTGGAGCATTATGCTGGGGGGGCTCTGGAGAGCATATTATACTGTTTTGGGCTGCTGTGGAGTATTATACTGGGGAAACCTCTCTGGGCAGTATATTATACTGTGTGGAGGCCATTTCTGGAGCATGTTATACTGAGTGGGGTCACTGTGGAGCATTATTCTGGGGGGGCCATCAGCAGAGCATATTATATTGCGTGGCACCATTGTGGGGCATTATTCGGGGGGGACTAATGAGCATTATACTAGGGGGCCCTCTGGGGAGCATATTATACTGCGTGGGGCCTACTGTGGAACATTATACTGGAGGGACGCTCTGGGGAGCATAATATATTGCGTGGGGCCACTGTGGAGCAAAATACTGGAGGGGGCACTGTGGAGCATTATACTAACGGGGGCCCTCTGGGGAGCATATTATACTATGGGCCACTGTGGAGCTTTATACTGGGGGAAGGGACAGTGTGGGGAGCCTGTTATACTGTGTGGGGCCACTGTGGAGTGTATTATATTGTGTGGGGCTTTTCGGGAGCATTTGATACTCTGTGGGGGACCACTGTGGAGCATTATACTGGAGGAACCCCTCTGGGGAGTATATTATACTGTGTGGAGGTCATTATGGAGCATGTTATACTGTGTTACGCCACTGGAGCATTATACTGGGGAGGCATTGTGGGGTGCATATTATACTGTATGGAGCATATTATATTGTGTGGGGCTGCTGGGGAGCATATTGCACTGTCTGGGGCCACTAAGGAGTAGTATACTGTGTGGGCCACTGTGGAGTATTATACTGTGTGGAGCCTTACATACCATGTGGGGCCACTATGGGGGGCTCAGGGGAGCATTTTATACTGTGTGGGGTCACTGTGGAGCATTATATACCATGTGGGGAAACTGGAGGGCTCAGGAGAGCATTTTATACAGTGGAGCATTATATACCATGTGGAGCATTATACTGTGGGGGGGGGCTCACAATTCCTGCTGGCAGCCCTGTGTGCTATGTCTGCATAACAGCTCCCTCACTATAATCTTGCACATACGTGTAGTGCCCCATGGCCATGTCATTCCCATACAGTACTGTGCATGAACTGGCCATGGAGTTATTGGGGCCTGCACAGTATTATAGGGGCTGACTATACTGGAAACATACTCAGTAACACAAGATAGTTAGAACATATGTAAGACTTCAGTGAAGGAGCCGTGGTGTAGGCTATTAGCAGGAAGCTGTTGGGTGGGGCCCCAGAACAAGATCCTCTGGTGGGCCTAAGGCCCTTCAGTCCGACACTGTATAACGGAGAACTATTATATATAAGGATGGGTTACTATATATAATTGGGAAACTTAAGTATGAGGGGGCTAATATAAGGGGGAACTATTATTTATAAGATGGGCTATTATTTATAAGGGGGGAACTATTATATATAAGGCATCCATTATTAGGGGGGAGCTATTATTTATAAGAGAGGAACTTTTTATAAGGGGGGTATAATTGTTAAGTGGGCTTATTTATAAAGGGGGCTATTAGTGATAATGGGGACTATTATTTATAAGGGTAACTTATTTATGAGGAGGCTATTATTTATAAGGGAGCAGTATTATTTTTACGGGGTGTCTGTTACTGATAAGGGGGAATATTACTGATACAGTGCACTATTTATCATTTATAAGGGAGCTATTACTGATAAAGGTGTAATATTATTTATAAGCAGAGACTATTATTTATAAGGAGGCGCTATAATAACTGATGACTGGGTGCAAAAATCTATTAGGTGGTACAAAGGTGTTCATTTGAATTGTGTGTGGTAAAATGGGGCTTATTACTTTTTTGTTGGCAGAAAGGAGGCGTTATTATAGGGGTTGTCACTGCAAGAGCATGGTGTTGTTTGCATATCAGCATTTGGGGCCCCACTTTTAATTTTGCCCAGGGCCCCACTTTGTCTAAAACCAGCCCTGGTTACAGGTATATATTGGAAAGCAAAGCACCATGAGAAATAAAGTGTCTTCCAAGGCAAACGTGTCAAGTAAAGGAATCATTTGGTAAAGTGCTTATGTAGTGACACATACAGTCATATGAAAAAGTTTGGGCACCCCTATTAATCTTAATCATTTTTAGTTCTAAATATTTGGGTGTTTGCAACAGCCATTTCAATTTGATATATCTAATAACTGATGGACACAGTAATATTTCAGGATTGAAATGAGGTTTATTGTACTAACAGAAAATGTGCAATATGCATTAAACCAAAATTTGACCGGTGCAAAAATTTGGGTACCATTATCATTTTATTGATTTGAATACTCCTAACTGCTTTTTACTGACTTACTGAAGCACAAAATTGGTTTTGTAACCTCACTGAGCTTTGAACTTCATAGCCAGGTGTATCCAATCATGAGAAAAGGTATTTAAGGTGGCCAATTGCAAGTTGTTCTCCTATTTGAATCTCCTCTGAAGAGTGGCATCATGGGCTCCTCAAAACAACTCTCAAATGATTTGAAAACAAAGATTGTTCAACATAGTTGTTCAGGGGAAGGATACAAAAAGTTGTCTCAGAGATTTAACCTGTCAGTTTCCACTGTGAGGAACATAGTAAGGAAATGGAAGACCACAGGGACAGTTCTTGTTAAGCCCAGAAGTGGCAGGCCAAGAAAAATATCAGAAAGGCAGAGAAGAAGAATGGTGAGAACAGTCAAGGACAATCCACAGACCACCTCCAAAGAGCTGCAGCATCATCTTGCTGCAGATGGTGTCACTGTGCATCGGTCAACAATACAGCACACTTTGCACAAGGAGAAGCTGTATGGGAGAGTGATGCGAAAGAAGCCGTTTCTGAAAGCACGCCACAAACAGAGTCGCCTGAGGTATGCAAAAGCACATTTGGACAAGCCAGCTTCATTTTGGAAGAAGGTCCTGTGGACTGATGAAACAAAGATTGAGTTGTTTGGTCATACAAAAAGGCATTATGCATGGCGTCAAAAAAACACAGCATTCCAAGAAAAACACTTGCTACCCACTGTAAAATTTGGTGGAGGTTCCATCATGCTTTGGGGCTGTGTGGCCAATGCCGACACCGGGAATCTTGTTAAAGTTGAGGATCGCATGGATTCAACTCAGTATCAGCAGATTCTTGAGAATAATGTACAAGAATCAGTGACGAATTTGAAGTTACGCCGGGGATGGATATTTCAGCAAGACAATGATCCAAAACACAGCTCCAAATCTACTCAGGCATTCATGCAGAGGAACAATTACAATGTTCTGGAATGGCCATCCCAGTCCCCAGACCTGAATATCATTGAACATCTGTGGGATAATTTGAAGCGGGCTGTCCATGCTCGGCGACCATCAAACTTAACTGAACTGGAATTGTTTTGTGAAGAGGAATGGTCAAAAATACTTTCATCCAGGATCCAGGAACTGATTAAAAGCTACAGGAAGCGACTAGAGGCTGTTATTTTTGCAAAAGGAGGATCTACTAAATATTAATGTCACTTTTCTGTTGAGGTGCCCATACTTTTGCACCGGTCAAATTTTGGTTTAATGCATATTGCACATTTTCTGTTAGTACAATAAACCTCATTTCAATCCTGAAATATTACTGTGTCCATCAGTTATTAGATATATCAAATTGAAATGGCTGTTGCAAACACCCAAATATTTAGAACTAAAAATGATTAAGATTAATAGGGGTGCCCAAACTTTTTCATATGACTGTAAGAGCCTTGTGTACATTGTCATTGTGGTGACCTACTGTATAGCGATGCTGTAGCACAACAATGTTACAAGATCTATTTAAAGGTGGAAAAGATTTATTTCAAATTATTCACAACTAGAGATGAGCGAATTTCTCAAAAGTTTGATTTGGCAGTTCGTTTCGAAGTTCCAAAAAAATGTGCTCTGATCCAAATTACTTTGCGGCGAATAAACAGCTATTTCCAGGCAACAGAGAAGCCCTTGGATGCCGCAGTCATGTTTCTCTCTCTCTCTCTCTTCAGCATGGACAACTTTTATTCATGTGGAAGGATCTGCTAACAAGCAAAGACACGCCTACCCAATCACATCACTAGAGAATATCTTGTGACCGTCTGATGTCACAAAGGTCCTTACTAAATATTCGTTACCACGAAGCATCAGGAAATCCGAAATCGCGGAGAATCGAAGATTTCCTGAAATTCGGATTGAATTCCACTTCTGCAGAATCGATTCACTCATCTCTATTCACAACCAATATAGTATTTCCTATTTCATTTTGGTCTTTAGACACTTATTACAAGCATAGTGCCAATGAGGTGGTGAAGGGGATAACTATTTTCTAAATGCAGCCAAACCATGTATGAGATTCTGAAGTACATATGACATATGAAATACATGACACAATTACAAAAACACTGGACGGCCCTAAGAGTGGCAAAATGATCAGAGACATTATGTGTTTTCTATCTGAACTTTTACTCAGTCACTGATGCATGTTTATTTACTTATTATTATTATTATTATTAATAATAATACATGTTTGTTTAGTATAATTATTATTAATATTAGATGTATGTTTACATAGTACCCATTATACATTTTGCAAAACTTTGTAAATCATAGGGTTCATATACAAACAAACTGAGACATTACACAGTAATAAATCAATTCATACAATTAGAGTAAAGGTCCTACATGTAAAAATTTACAACCTAGAAGGTAGAAGGGAGTACACAAGAGGTAGAAGTGCTTATACATTAGTACAGATAAGGTAACACCAATAAAGATGTATGAGCTGGTCACCAGCCAGTATCTTTGTATGTACATATCCATAGTTCCTGTGGCGTCCATGTTACAATAACATAAAAACATGATGTCCTATGTGATAATGTAGGGGGGAAAGTGAATGGAGAAGGGTAAGTTTGGGGAGCTTTAGTGCAGAAGTGTTAGAAGTCTGGTGACAAGAGAGGCAGGTTGTGATTATAAAGGATGCTAGTTTTAGTTGGCAGAAAGAGCACAGACAAAGTGACAGACAGATGAGGAGGAGATGTTAGGTGGAGTTTTGTGTATGATGGTGAAGTTTAAATTACATTTTATAGTGGACAGGCAAGTAATGCAGTGACTGGCACAGAGGGGAGAAGGGAGAATTGAATTAATTAGATTAATTTGCCTTTAAGGAGTCTGATGATTCTGCTTTTTAACAGAATAGTTAAATAGATTCTTAGGTATCTTAAAATGGCGCCACCCTGCCTACTCTGCCCCGTCTATGCTCTATGGATGCTGCAACTCTGAAAGGCCACCTGCTGTCACCGCTGCAATCTACAGCCCTCAGCTCGTGAGGCCATTTAGAAGAGTGAATGCTACATCAGTATGTAGCATTGACACCGACGTATACTCCCGGACGTCAGCATTTGGGTGGTGACACACGATGCATCGTGATCCTGTCCTAGCCTTTGGTGTTACATTACTATACAAGTGAAACATCGATGAACTTCACCTGCACATCATTACAGTCTGTGTGGTAATTAGAGATGAGCGAATTTCTCAAAAGTTTGATTCAGCAGTTCGATTCGAAGTTCCAAAAAAATTTGCTTTCATCTGAATTACTTCGCGACAAATAAACCACTATTTCCGGGCTGCAGAGAGCCGGGGTAGGTGGGTGAGTGGCAAAATGCCGGAAGCCCTTGGATGCCGCGGTCATTTTTCTCTCTCTCTCTTTCAGCACGGACAATTTTTATTCCTGTGGAAGGATCTGCTATCAAGCAAAGACACACCTACCCAATCACATCACTAGAGAATATCTTGTGACCATCTGATGTCACAAAGGTCCTTACTAAATATTCGTTACCAGGAAGCATCAGGAAATCCGGAATCGTGGAGAATCGAAGATTTCCTGAAATTTGGATCGAATTCCACTTCTGCAGAATCAATTTGCTCATCTCTAGAGGTAATAGCAAAACCAAACAGCCTGAAATGGTATGCAAAAGGTGAACTTCTGAGAGCTGTCGCACACCAGTATTTTTAGTGATTTAATGGATTCTAACTTCTTTTAACCTGTTCCTTGCCGCTGGGGAACAATTTAATAGAAGCTGTAATCAATTAATCCCATTGAAATCACCAGTGTGTGGCTGAGGCAGGGAACAGGTTAACAGGAGCTGTAATCAGCTAATGTCATTGTAAACACTGACATGCACTCCTGGCTGGCAAATATTTGGAAGGGATATCGGGTTTGAGCAGTGAGAGATCAAAGTGTCTGAGCAGGGGACAGAGGAGGACATAGCTTTTGATAACTCGTTCCCCGGTGGTAGGGAACAGCTTAACAGAAACTTTAACCAAATAATGCTATTAAAAACACCACTGTGCAACAATGCATAGTGTGGCAGCATCCTATGCATGCATAGTCATATAGTGGCAGCTGCATGCGGCCAAAACAGTATAACTGTGCCACCATTAACGGCCATCGCTAAATGAGCATGCACCATGTGTCCTGCTCTGTCCCCTGCTCAGTTGATACACAATGCCATTATGGTTGTGATGCAATTCCATTCACTTATGTTAGTGACAGAGTCACAGGTTATCCATGGAAGTCCCAGACACAACTAATGTGTAGTCCCCAAGTGAAAATTAACTGCAGGCAGGAAATAACTTAAAACAAAGCATACTGACCTGTGCTAGGCTTCACTGTTCGAGCTGCAGCTCCTTGCTACCAGTATTCTGTTGGCTACATCAATGCCGCACAAGTTCCAGTTCCTCTTCAACAATGATGTAGTTAGCCAGCTGCATATAACTGCTGAGGCTAGTGATTGGCTACAGGCACATGACGGTGATGGCGGCATATGGAACAGGTGTATATGCATTTTTTTTTTTTATTCTTTCACTTGTGAGCCGTACCTTTTACATAAATGTAGCATTCACAGTTCAGTGACCCAGCACCCAGAGTCTGATATAGTCCATACAGGCTTCCTACTCCTGCAACCCATAATGAAAGGTTTCTTCACTGTAGTCAATCTTAGTTGATCAGGTCGGACAAGGAAGTCTGTATAACTGAACTTTTTTGTTTGTTTGTTTTTTTATTTCGACAAAAACAATAAAATCAAGATTAAAATAAAAAATCGGTAAACTTTTTTTTTTTAAAAATCGAGCTTTTCATTTTTTGGCAAAATCGCCTAGCTCTAGGGGAGAGTTTAGTAAGGGAAGATCAATTAGTGGGGAGCTACAGTATTCAAGTCAGGAGTTAATCAGGGTGAAAATAAGGGTTTTCAATGTTCCCATGGTAAGCAAAGGGTGAATTCTGGAGACATTTTTGAGGTGCAGATGGCACGAGCATGCAAATGATCACATATAGGGGTAAAAGAAAGGTTTAGGTTGGTTTGTAGATTGCATCAGTAGTTCAGTCTTTGAAAGTTTAAGTTTCAAAAGGAGGGAAGACATGATATTAGAGGCAACAGACAGGCAGTCACTAATGCTCTGTAGTATTGTGGGGGTGATGTCACAGGAAGAGGCGTATAGATGTTGGCCGTTAACAAAAAGATGGTATTGAAAGCCAAATCTGGGGTCAAGGAAAGCGCTATCAGAAATATAGTGGATTTGCTGAAAAGAGTCCAAGTGTTCAGGAATTTAAAGATGAAGGGGAGATTGGAGACAGGTCATTGGTTAGCAGAGCAGGATGGGTCAAGTGACAGTTTCCTCAGCAGTGGGTTATTTCAGCATGTTTGAAAGAGGAAGGAAAGATTCCAGAAGAAGAAAGTTAAAGAAGAATGAGGGAGTCAGTAGTAATAGCTAGGGAGACAGACTGAATAAGGTGTCAGGGGTAAGTCTGTAGTAGATAGAAGGACGAGAAGAAGAAAGGATTTCAGATACTTCTTCTTCTGCAACTGGCTCTAAGTACAAGAGTGAACAGGGTGCAGTGTGGTAGGGGATTGATGCTACTTGGTCATTGGGTAATTATTTCTTGATGAATCTTATCAATTTTGTCTTTGAAGTAAATGGCCAGGTCCTCAACTTTGAGGTCTGTGATAAGTGCCCGCACCTTGGGAGTAATTAAACACTGATATGTCCTTTTGGGTTTTTGGAGAGAGAGGAGATGGGATTCATGAAATATGCTTGTTTGGTGAGGTGAAAGGCAAAGCTGTAAATATCGAACATGAACTTGAAGTGAAGGAAGTCTGCAATGTATTTGATTTTTTTTTCACAAGCGTTCAGCACACCTAGAGCACCACTGAAGAAAAGCACAACTGTGGTGTGTGCCATGGTTGGTGCGGCCTGTGTCAGGAGGTCAGGTGAGGGGGGAGCTGTCTCATCCAGTGCACCTTTTAGAATTTTATTATAGTAAATGTTTGCCCAATTGGTATGGGAGAAGGAAAAGATGGGGGGCAGGGATGACTGAGTGTTAATAGCACACAGATTCCTTTATGTGTAATAAGTAAGTATGTTGTGAGAAGGAAAAAAAAGTACTGATGGTAAAAGAAGGATGTTTATTGTTAGAAAGTGTGAGACAAAATTTAGTAAATTTACAAACTGAAGAGAGTCAGAGGAAGACCAGATCATATTGCCGTAGAGTGATCCAGGGGAGCGGTAGATCACTGCTACTCACAGGAAGAGTGTGCAGAAGAGTCTGATGGTGTGGACCTCAAATGATGGGAAGGTGAGTAATGGTATTGGGGGAATGACCTGGAAAGTACACTGTGGAGAAGGAATTATGCCTACCCCTCCACCCTGCCTGTTCTCAGAATGAGACAAATGAGTAGATCATAATTCATAAGATAGAACACCAAAGGAGGCAGATTTCAGAGAAGGGTATCAGGTTGAAAGATTTTGTAAGGAATAAGTCATGAACGAATTTGATTTTATTGCACTGGCTGTTCCAGAGAACATGGTTAAAAGAGACAGAAAAAGGATAAATGCATGAGATTTGGTAAATATTAGGATTTCTATGTGTGGTGAAAGAGGAGAGGGGAACAAGCTGCCATAAACGGTCAGGTAGCCTAGTTTCCTATTAGAGCATTAACTGATCCCAGGAGTTCAGACAAGTTTTAGCTAACGTGTATGGCCCTGATAAAGCTTTCTAAACTAGTTTAATGAATGACCGCATGACTAAACTATACATATTGTACTGGGTATACTACAAGACATGTTCAGTTTTAACCAGGGCAACTAAATAGGTATAATTTGTCAACTTTTCTACACCCAAAATTAAAGGTTAATGGGAACAAATTCCTAACTCTAGTTGATTATTGCATCTTGGAGGCCTACTTGCACTATATGCAACATTATAATAGAGTAGCGTGCTATGGTATGATACCCAAATTGTGTAGCATGTCAACTTTCTAAAGCACATATGTAGATACAAAAGGAAGTAGAAGGATCACTTTCTCCTTTATAATATTCTTTCCAGGTAATGGCGGAAAAATATGCACCAAAACTATTGAAACGATGACTTCAGCTTTATGGTAACCATAACATTACATTACGTTTTATCCAGATTATACAAAAAAAAAAAAAATAAATTAAAGAACGGAGTACCTATTTTGAATGTCACCATAGTAGATGTCTCTCAAAACGGCTGTGAAAAGCATCCATCTATCATTACCATCTTTTCACAGATTCCCCATACATGACTGTCAGATACAGACAGTAGAGGGCCCCTGTGCAGGAACAGGAAATTCAATAGCTCAGGCATTTATATGCAATCTAATAGCTCAGTAGGAAGCTGGTTTAGGGTGACAATGGATCCCTCAGTTACTGAGCCCCTGTACACCTGCACAAGTTTCACCAATGGTATGCCCACCCCTGATCATTTTATACAACTTTTATGAAGATATTGTGAAAATAAATTTTAACAACTCTCCGTCCACAATAGTGAATGATCCTATTTCTCCAACTTTATTTTGTAACATACAGTACAGACCAAAAGTTTGGACACACCTTCTCATTCCAAGAGTTTTCTTTATTTTCATGACTATAAAAATTGTAGATACACACTGAAGGCATCAAAACTATGAATTAACACATGTGGAATTATATACTTAAGTGTGAAACAACTGAAAATATGTCTTATATTCTAGGTTCTTCACAGTAGCCACCTTTTGCTTTGATTACTGCTTTGCACACTCTTGGCATTCTCTTGATGAGCTTCAAGAGGTAGTCACCTGAAATGGTTTTCACTTCACAGGTGTGCCCTGTCAGGTTTAATAAGTGGGATTTCTTGCCTTATAAATGGGGTTGGGACCATCAGTTGTGTTGTTCAGAAGTCAGGTGGATACACAGCTGATAGTCCTACTGAATGGAGTGTTAGAATTTGTATTATGGCAAGAAAAAAAGCAGCTAAGTAAAGAAAAACGAGTGGCCATCATTACTTTAGGAAATGAAGGTCAGTCAGTCTGAAAAATTGGGAAAACTTTGAAAGCGTCCCCAAGTGCAGTGGCCAAAACCATCAAGCGCTACAAAGACACTGGCACACATGAGGACCGCCCCAGGAAAGGAAGACCAAGAGTCACCTCTGCTGCGGAGGATAAGTTCATCCGAGTCACCAGCCTCAGAAATCGCAGGTTAACAGCAGCTCAGATTAGAGACCAGGTCAATGCCACACAGAGTTCTAGCAGCAGCCACATTTCTACAACAACTGTTAAGAGGAGACTGTGTGCAGAAGGCCTTCATGGTAAAATAGCTGCTAGGAAACCACTGCTAAGGACAGGCAACAAGCAGAAGACACTTGTTTGGGCTAAAGAACACAAGGAATGGACATTAGACCTGTGGAAATCTGTGCTTTGGTCTGATGAGTCCAAATTTGAGATCTTTGGTTCCAACCACCATGTCTTTGTGCGACGCAGAAAAGGTGAACGAACGGACTCTACATGCCTGGTTCCCACCATGAAGCATGGAGGAGGAGGTGTGATGGTGTGGGGGTGCTTTGCTGGTGACACTGTTGGAGATTTATTCAAAATTGAAGGAATACTGAACCAGCATGGTTACCACAGCATCTTGCAGCGGCATGCTATTCCATCCGGTTTGCGTTTAATTGGACCATCATTTATTTTTCAACAGGACAAGGACCCCAAACACACCTCCAGACTGTGTAAGGGCTATTTGACCAAGAAGAATAGTGATGGGGTGCTACGCCAGATGACATGGCCTCCACAGTCACCAGACCTGAACCCAATCGAGATGGTTTGGGGTGAGCTGGACCGCAGAGTGAAGGCAAAAGAGCCAACAAGTGCTAAGCATCTCTGGGAACTCCTTCAAGACTGTTGGAAGACCATTTCAGGTGACTACCTCTTGAAGCTCATCAAGAGAATGCCAAGAGTATGCAAAGCAGTAATCAAAGCAAAAGGTGGCTACTTTGAAGAACCTAGAATATAAGACATATTTTCAGTTGTTTCACACTTTTTTGTTAAGTATATAATTCCACATGTGTTAATTCATAGTTTTGATGCCTTCAGTGTGAATCTACAATTTTTATAGTCATGAAAATACAGAAAACTCTTGGAATGAGAAGGTGTGTCCAAACTTTTGATCTGTTCTGTATTTTCATACTATTTTTTAAAAAATTTTAGCTAGCTAGCTTTTTTAGAGCTGCAAAAGGGTAAAAAGTTTCCTGAGATAACAAAAAAGGGCTGTTTTTTTGCATAAATGTATGTCTAGGCCTATGCTAAGTATTGCAGCTCCATCAAATTCTCTTGAGTATTTAGCAGGCAAAGTCAGCTATACAAACACTTATATTCAATGAATCCTTTTCCTCTATTATATGGGTATGTACACATGTACAGTGGCCGATGGGCTACAGATTTCCAGTGGATCTATGTGTGTGAAAAGCTAAAAAACATTTCCACACAGAGCAGATTTTAAATCTGCAGTTTGTCAATTTTTCTCCAAATTTTCACATTGCATAGGATAAAATCCAATGCAAATCCTTAATAAAATCTGAATATATGTGGTCATACTGATGGGCACAAATAGGTCTTATTTCTATGGAAAATATCAATGGTTTATTATGTTAAGTTTGGCATTGAATGTTTCCAGATTATGAAATGGGTGGCATAGTGGGCCAGTGGTTAGATCTTTTGCATCTGTTAGGTAAAGCTCACCATACATTTTGGTCTACAGCTATCAGTCCCAACTTCCCAATCACTATCCACGATTAGGTTGGCCAAGCCTCCATTTTTATTTCAATAGGCTGAGTAGCTAAGGATTGGGCATCTAGACATCCAACATAGTCATGCTTCCCCCCCCTGCACAGTAGGTCATTGGCCACCATTTATCTAACCTATATGAGTTCCTTTGGTTATTTTAGTTTCCTCCCACACTTCAAAAGCATACAGATAGGTCATTTGGCATGCTATGAAATTGGAATGTCTATTCAAGATGAGGAAATTACATTCTCAGCAGGGTTGGCAATCGTTCCGACATTCCTGGACAGTCCAAAATAGGGGATGTTTATACAGCATCCAAGATATCACTTTTAATCTCTGACATTCATTATCGTTTTTCAGTTTCTCTTAAAAATGTTGGCTGTCCACAATATTTTAATAAATGTTGCATTAAAAAAAATTCAAGTGGGCAACCCTAAGTCTAAGTGCCAGTGGGGGAAAATACTGACTTGATATAGGGCTGGGGAATATGTTGGTGATAGAAAGTTATCTTTTATAGACCTACTAGGATCGTAGGCAACATCATCTTGTGTTATGCTTATTTCTTGGTCCAGAAGCATTATATATGAGGCGGCACAAAGAGACAAGAGCTGCAAGCTCAGTCTCCTGCTGACTGTTAAATTGAAGGGGTCACAGCGTTCTACAGAACATCCAAAATCACTGAAATTTACTAAATGTAAAATGTATTGCAATATACTTGTGTACATGTGTACATGAACTGTATGTACAAGGCTATTGAGTAAAATTTCTCAAAAGGTGAAAACCTTAAATTAATGAAATTCTATATCAGATTATATGGTTTAATAAACTAATCCTCTCATCTTTATTTTTTAGCCATTTTATATTTATTTGTTTTACTTTTTTAATGTCTAGTACAAGAACTAAGCAAATTTACATACAGAGTAAATATGTGTAAAATATTAACTTGTATTAGGCATGCTATAAATTAGGCACATCATTACCAGAGGCAATAAAAAAGGTGATCCACAACTCTATCTTCTTTGTCTAATGTTCCTTGAAATGAGTCCAGTAGCAAACAAAAGAATGACATCAAAGAGTGAAAATCCCCAAAAACTCAGATGGAAACATATAAACATAGATTTAGATGTGTAGAGTTGTAATTAAAGGATATACTGATCTCATACTCAGGCACATTATAGTAACCACATTTACTTGCAGCTTTATATAAGCTATTCAACAGTGGGTTACCAAATCATAAGCATGGCTGTCCAAACCTTTGCTGTACTCTTTATCCTATGCCAGTGCATATGACCCCATTTATATGTATACATATTGAAATTCTTATGCATGTTGACAGGTACAGCTTAATATGTCTATGTCTATAGTCTGAGACAGTTTTGTTGCAGATTTTTTTTTATCCAAAGTCAGGAGTGGCTTGAAATGCAATGGAAAATATAAAGGAAGTGCTTAGACCTTCCCTTCTGTTTAATCCACTCCTGACTTTGGCTCAAAAAACTGCAGCAAAATCTGCAATGTTTCCGCAACGTAGGGCCTTAGCCTTATGGTGAGACCCAACATTGTGGAAACACAGCTTTTTTTGTTGCAGATTTTGCTTCTTTTTTTTAGCCAAAGCCAAGAATGGCTGCAAAAAGAATTGGCAATAAAAAGGAAGCTCTTATACTTCTACCTTCTGCTCAATCCACTCCTGACTTTGGCTCAAAAAACTGCAGCAAAATGTGCAACAAAACAAAGCTGCGTTTCCGCAATGTAGGGCCTCAGCCTTAAGGCCCCACATGGCGTAAATGCCATGAATCCCTTCCAGACATTGCGGAAAAATATACGTTGCGGTTTTGGAAATCGCAGCATGTCAATTATACCTACAGAAATGCCAGTGGTTTTTCCCGCAGCACTTTTTTGCTGGGGCCCAATACGTGGGGTCTTAGCCTAAAGTGGTTTTCCCATGAACATAACCATATTTAAATATGTCAAAAATATGTAAATTAAACATTTTTACAAATATAAGTCATTTAAAATTGTGCAGAGTTTTAAAGATTTTCTTTAACTATAGTGGGGAAAATAAGTATTTGATACACTGGCAATTTTGCACGTTTTTCTACCTGCAAAGAATGGAGAGGTCTGTGAGAGACAGAATCTAAACAAAAATCCAGAAAATCACATTGTATGATTTTTAGATATTTCATGCAATAAAATGCAAATTAATTATTTGATACAATAGAAAAACAAAACTTAATATTTGGTACAGAAACCTATGTTTGCAATTACAGAGGTCAGACGTTTCCTGGGGTTCTTGACTAAGTTTGCACATCCTACAGCAGGGATTTTGGCCCACTCCTCCATACAGATCTTCTCCAGATCTTTCAGGTTTCGAGGCTGTCACTGAGCTACATTGAGTTTCAGCTCCCTCCAAAGATTTTCGATTGTGCTCAGGTCTGGAGACTGGCTAGACCACTCCAGGACCTTAAAATGCTTCTTATGGAGCCACTCCTTAGTTGCCCTGGCTGTGTGTCTCGGGTCATTGTCATGCTGAAAAACCCAGCACGACCCATATTCAATGCTCTTACTGAGGGAAGGAGGTTGTTGTTCTTTGGTCTTGGCCATGGTGGAGAGGTTGGAGTGTGACTGATTGAGTGTGTGGACAGGTGTCTTTTATACAGGTACCGAGCTCAAACAGGTGCAATTAATACAGTTAATGAGTGCAGATTAGTAGGGCTTCTTGAAGAAAAACTAACAAGTCTGTGAGAGCCAGAGTTCTTGCTGGTTGGTAGGTGATCAAATAATTATTTGATGCAATAAAATGCACATTAATTATTTAAAAATCATACAATGTGATTTTCTGTTTTTTTTAGATTCTGTTTCTCACAGTTGAAGTGTACCTATGATAAAAATTACAGACCTCTCCATTCTTTGTAGGTGGGAAAACTGTCTTGATCGGCTGCCAATGGATATAACCATGAATACAGGAACTTTATAAAGTCTGGCAATTGTCAGATTCCCAGACACAATTTCCTTATTGTGGCCGGGTTATCTTCTCATGCATGCTGTGTCCCTGCCTAATAGCCCAGCTACAAGAAAAAAAAAAGAAAAAAAAAATCCCATCTTGGTTTCTGACAAGTCCCAGACCATGGAAAGTTCCTGCATTCATGGTTGTATCCATTGGCAACTGATCAAGACAAAAGACTGTCATCGCTAAAATGGTTAGAGAAAATCTTTAAAACTCTACAAAATGCTTAATTATTTATATTTGCAAAAACTTTTAAATTGTCTACAAATTTTAAGGGGTTTCCAGTTTCACCAAAAAAATGATACTGCTTATATAATGAAAAGTTATACAATTTTGCAATATACTTTCTGTACTGATTCCTCACAACTATTCACTTTCAGCAGAGAAAAATCAGTCCATGGTCATGTGGTGGACAGTTCATGGTCATGTAATGGATAGTTCATGGTTATGTGATGGACACGCAGGTGCACGGCTCGTTACACTCACAGCACAGTAACGAACTGTGCACCTGTGTGTCCATCACATGACCATAGAGTGTCCATCACATGATCATCAACTGACGCTTATCCACTGGAAGTAAACAAAGAATAACAGCCAGCAATGATCTAGAAATCCATGAGGAATTTGTACATAAAGTTTATTGGAAAATTGTATAACTTTTCAGTATACAAGCAGTATCATTTGTTTGCTGAGATTTCACAACCCCTTTCAATATGGTTTGTGGGTACAACTACTTTTTAGAAGAATGGTAGTCTTATGTTGTCCATTCCATATGAACCTCCTCCCAATGGTTATGCATATATGGAAGCAGTATGCGCTATAGGGTGCACAGAACAGATTTTTTTTTTATATAATTTTCAATATTCATGTTTGATAACCAGTTCAATGAATTTTCACAAGTGGCTTTAAATTTAGCACTGTAGGAATTAGTCTAAATATCAAAGCTCCATTGTTTCTTTCCTCTACTACATTTCCATGTCTAATGCATTCTAATGGTAAAACATTATTATTAATGCCAATCTAAGAGTGGTGAAGATGATGGATCCTTCCAAAGTCTAATGTCAGGGAACTGCAGATATAACCTACTATAGTGGCCTGTCTACTTTGTCTCACTCTTAAGACCCAATATTATTGATGATGAGATCTCTTCTTTAATGGGCTGCTAATCATTGTGTGTAGTGTTACTTAGCCAGAGGTAATGCAAGTCTTTCCTCCGAGTTTCGTCTCCACAGGTGGCATTACGATGTCATTTCTATTCTCCACACTCTTGAAGCATCTGACAGCAAAAGCTACCAGATAACTGATCACTCTAGACAAATATGAGATGCGGTATGTACTGAGGAAACTTTGAAGTAAATTGCATGAGCATTTTTAAACACATCCATATGCATTCTGTATCTTAAACTTCAACATTCACATCAAAAGGACTCACAATCAATTATGGCATTATCTTTATTCACAATATGCCCTATTTTTGAGATGCCATGTGCACTTTTCGCTTTCAATGAATTTGCACATAATTGAGGTCCAGAAGAAAATATTTAAATGTCCTTGTTTCGGCCATCAGAAAGGAAATTTCATTTTGTCCTGAATAAACAATGGATGAAAGATTGGGAAATACTGACAAAAAGGCCTTCAAACAATACAGTGTGTACAAAGACTAAAGTGAAACAAATATTTAAATCTGACTTGGCAGCTTGAAACAAAAAAGGATCCAATTTTTTAGTTTTCAAAAGCAAAATTAGGGATGAGACATTAAATCTACTATTGAATGTATTATCTTCAATATATTTTTTTTATAAGCTGTTTATGTGTTTTATAAAGGAAATATCGAAAGATATTGTACCAAAGTATGAAAAAAAAATATATATATATTTATATATATACCTAAACTTGTGAAGAATAAATACGATTTAATATAGTAAATACAGTTCTTGTTTTTCAGGAGAGAACACCATATCAATAGGCTTGGTAAACTAAGAACAAGACAGGTTCTCATCAAATCCCTTATCTCTAAATTTTCTGTTGTTTGTGAGAATATATACAAATCTAGCAAATGTACTAAAAAGTTATAAATTAGTCATTTTTCACAGGACAGGTCATAAATTTTTGATCACTAGGGGCCTTCCAATCAATGTATGGGGCCATGAGTTCCCCAATTCTTCATACTTGTATGATCAAGCTGTCAAGCATCAAGGCTGCCACCCAAAAAAACTGTATGGAGTTATGAACCATTACTCTATACAAATTCTCCATTCCTCTTTACCTTGGTCATGTTAGTGAGAAGGAATGTAGGATTCAGGACCCCTATATTACTGATAAATGGAGATTAAATCTGTGGATACTGCAGTGATCTATAACTTAGTACTTATTTTTGTGAATGTATTATAAATGTTAATTCTGAAAAAAAAATGTAAACGGGTTTTTCGAGATTTATTAATTGATGAACTATCCTCAGGATTCCCTTCATCCAGGCCCCGACCGATCAACTGTTTAAAGAGGCTGCAGCGCTTGTGTGAGCACTGCAGCCTTTGTAGCACTCCTCTTCCATATTGATGCAGAGCTGAGCTAAGTTTTCAGAGTAAGGACACCCCCATACTCATTAGATGGTCGCCCATTTTTGCCAAAAGCAGAGTGTTCAGTGGACATTAATGTAAAGAGACACCTTAAGAGACACTTTTTAAATTTAATTTGTGCTTTTAGAAAGATATTGGTGAATTAGGTTATGGCTACATGGTGACTTTGACTGCAAGACGTGTTACAGAGATCATCATGTTGCACTGCATTCTTCCCAAATAATAAAACTGAATGTAGTCATTGGAATTATTGAAACCATTGTGTTGGGAGTCACAATGCCACTGCATTCACTTTCATTAGCTGCAATGAAGGCAGCAGTATACTGCAATATTTAGCTACACAATGGAGCAAATTTATTAAGATTGGGATTGCCATATCTCAATAAATGGACAGACTGGTGCAGCTCCCAAAAGATTTATGAAAAAAATGCGGCTCCTTCATAATTCTGTCTGCTGTCCCCAAGCCAGTTGGGAACTGGCGTAGATTTCCATTGTAACTCACTCTGGAAAACTGGGTGAATTCTAAAAAATCTGTTGGAACGAGGCAAGCATGCACCTTAATATTCATCTACGCCAGTTTTCTGGTGTAGAGGGATTGATGAATTTGCTCCACTGTGCACCAAAGTCGCTATATAGCCCTAGCCTCACTAGCAAAGCATGCAGAAGCATAAGAATTATAAGCACATAGGTAAGTTTTGGAAAGTACATTTATACAGACTATATTTTAATTCGTTATTAAAAATGTCTGAACTCTGAATTTCTTAGTATTAGGACACACTTTGCAGTCAGCAAATCCAATCCCAGACAAGTATGAAAACACAAGCCGCAGTCAACAGGCATGTGTTGATTTCACAAGGTGAAAAATAGCATTTCAGTAAATTATCACTCTGACCACTGACAATTCCTGATTTACAGCTTTTCTCCACTTTTTCCCCCTCACCTGCAGACCCCATGGGGAAATGCTGATTGCTTTAATTTTAACATTTGGAGTAAACCCATTCACTAAACTTTCTGGCTGTGTGATTCAAGCTCAGCCTCTCTTTCCTCTTTTTGTTCTCACACGAAAATCAATTCACTTGAAGAGCCTCTTAATCCCATTTTTGCAATCAACAATCGCCACTTGTATACCGCTCTAATAGATTAAGAACTGGGATGATGCGGTTGTCTAGTCTAATTCAAGCCTATTCAGGTAACTGCAGCCTTAGGCACTTTGTAGTACTAAGTGTAGAACTCTACAGGAAGACTTTTGCGATCATAATTTCCTGTGGAGCTATGCACTACACCCACTGAGTAGTCTGAATTACTTTTAATTAGCCCCGACAACCACAGAGAGCAGAAACCTAGCAAGTAACAATAACCAACTCATTGAGCATGACTTGCATGAACTATATTTTTTTGCATCCGAAGAGTGAACAGAATTGCAAACCGTACATCTATTTAAATGACAGCAACCTGCCATAAATCAAGTGTGAGACAAGAGAGAAAACAGTTTAAGTGAAGGAGAAGGTGAAGTGGGCAAAGAAGAAAATCAACACTTTTTGCAAACTTCATAGTAAAAGCCTGTAAAAGGTTTGAGGCCTACAGTGTCACTATGGCAACCATCGGCCGGCACATGCTGAGCTCTAATATCATAAAAGCATTCTGGTTGCAAAAAGTAGATGGTGTTGTAGCCTCAGCCAAAACACTGAAGTCTGCTCCTCTTCACTAAGTGTATAAGTGTCTACACGAAGACAGACATGACAGCTAAATTACATTAATATATCACAGAGTTTCCGCAGAGCCATTGGGTTATGGGCCAGAGTTTGTCATTACTTTACAAAGTTCTCATCTGCATTTTATCTTTGCCATGTTCGTTTATAGAGTATTATGCTAATGTCGATTCTGAAGTTATCAGAGTTGAAGTGGTTACTTTATGGATCTTTTAGAACTCGTGCTTTCCTAATTATAACCATCTATATTCGATGCGTCGGGGAAAAAAAAATTCTAAGAAGATATAGGTTTTCTTCTTAAGAGTTTCAATCACCGCTCCCTCTCTTTTACCTTTCTGTGTTCAGAAAATAAAGAGAACAAAGCCGGAGTCCCACTGATTTGAAACTAGCAGAACAGACAAACAACACAGCACAACTGTTCCTTCATGCATGACTGGGATTAGGATAAAAGGGAAGAAAAAGACTTCTGAGAAAGAGAAAACAACAAAAGGAACAGGAGTGCTGACAAAACTTTGTTTCTTTCTATCGAGGCAAAAGAGAGAAGAAAGAGCCCTCTTATAAAGAAAAAAATGAAAAAATACAGATTAACAACCAGTAGTAGAGGACTTTCACCCTCTGCTTTATTTTACTAGTCTAATTTGCCTAAAAAGAAGGAGAGTCAACACAGTGCAGGTCTGGACAATGCCCATAGGACAGCTCTGTGCTGCTGGGGGTTAGTGACATTCACCGAAATATATATTTATAGAATCAGTCAAAAAAAATTCCTTCTTTTTGTTTCATGCTTTCTCATTCCCACCTGCGTTAACAAATGCAGATGGGACAGACTGGCTATTTGGGCATTATGGCAGTATCCAAGGGCCTATGTTCAAAGGTGACACATAGTCCCCCTTAGAGCATCTTAAAGTGTAGGGCCTCAAAAAAAAGATGCAAGCTATAACTTCTTATTATATTGGCTCAAATAAAATGTATTATGGCTATAATGGCTGGTAATTTGCCCATTGTGGAGACATCATTTATTAAAAATTAAAAGGAGTCTTTGAGGTCCAAAATGCCTCCCAAATCTATGATAGGGCCTTGTATTGACCTTTAATAGGAGCAGCAACATACCATTGTGGCCACAAACTGCTGAATGAATGCAGAGATAATCATCTTCTTTTCTAGAATATGCAAATCAGCCTGCAAGTGCACTGGGGGCGGGCCCAATTTGTCAGATTTGCCTACAGACAGCCATGAGAAAGGCAGAAGCCGAAAATGTAATTCACAGCTAGGGGATTGCATTAGGTGGTATTTCGAGGGGAGAGCCTGAGCATTTGTACCTGTCTGTAGATCTGTAATAAATCAGACTGACAAAAAACGGTCACGTGAAAAGCACCATTCACATACATGTTTTTTGGAGGTTACCTGGGTTATATGAAAGGGTGTACACACTTATTAGGTCCAGGCCTTTTTATTCTGCATAATAACGATATCTCCACCAACAACAACTTCATGATCGAGCACTGAAATAAGACAACCACACAAAATTACTTTAAAAACTGTTTTTCTAGGGGGATGGCCTTCTGAAAGAAGATGTTCTTATTATCCATATGGTGGAACTGAAATTCTCTCACAGGAAATCTGGTGTGGATAAAAGGACAGGCTTCTCAAAGAGGTGGTCATTTGGAAAGGTCGCACTATATATGCTACATATTCTTTGTGAATGGCTATTAACCTAAAACTTGTAAAAATGAATTCATACTTTTTAGAAAGACAAAACCCAGAGGATCCATTGAGCCCATGAGCAATACTAAGGGGTTAAACATTACAAATTCCAGCCTGAGTTGAGGAATTAAGAACATGAACCCCATTAGATGCTTATCAAGTATTTGCATAATATCAGACCATCATTTTCACAAGCAAACCTGATATCACACATTGCTTGATCTGCATTTGCTCTCCACACTTCAAGTGTAGAGCTTCACACTCTTTTGCATGCACAAATTCATAAATTAAAGGTAATTAAGGCAGTATCCCTGCTGGTAATAAATATTGCCACTGACAAACAAGTAAAGTTTACTATGTGCAAGTGAGATGTGAAGGTTAAAGACGGAAATTAGCATTATTAATAAAATGCTTGAATTCCTCAAGCAAAGTGAAATTTATGGTAGGCATCTATGAGTCATCCACCGTACTGGATGAGAGATGTGTAGAAAATTTTGAACGTAGACATAACAAGTGATAGAACAATCTATATATTCCTTACAGAAACAAAAAGTCTTACTCACTTCACCTGCAGCTCCAAGTGGGGCCATAATGTTGGCATGTTGAAGCAACCGCAAGCTTCAGCAGTCCCCTGGAGTTACTAACGTCTTTCAGGAGGCCGGAAAAGGCCCAAAAAGGATGTACCCGCACCAAACGCTGCAACAGAGTTCAGGAGAAGTAAGACTGTTTGTTTCTGAAAGGAATGTATAGATAGTTTTATTACTCACCTTGCTTGGGCATTCACTTATTAAACTCTAGGGTCTAAAGAGACCCCAGAGGATAATAATAAAAGTTCCAGTTTGGAAACAAAACTATTGAACTATTGGGCGATTCTCGTGATAACTCATGAGAGGAATCTAGTGAGGAGAAAAAAGATTTTTGGAGATACAGTAGGTTACTGGGGTTGCAGTTAGGCTGAAAGTATTTAAATTGGACCTGTAAGCTTAAAGTGGTTTTCCAGAGGATAGGTTATCAATAACTTATCAAAACCCAGGCTCTGCACCGATCAGCTTATCCACCTGCCAGAAGGTACAGCAAACAAAGGGGTTAGAAGCAGCTCTGCTCCTATCCAGGTACTAGGGATAGAGTTACAGTACTCCAGCACCACTGCTATACAGTGGATTGAGTTGGCAGCTCTAGTCCTATTACTTGAGTAGATGTAGAACTGTTTTGGCCCGTCCTTTGCTGTGGTTTCTGGGGGCATCCAGGTCAGCTACATGGTTTGGGGTCTGGGTGTCAGATCAGATACTGATGACTTATCCATGGATAGGTTATCCAGCCTTAGAACCTGAAAAAGGGCCAGAGCTTTAACATACTGTTCTTTGTAAAGGCAGCATATAAGTCTGTAGTCAAATGCCATTTCACTAATAGGAACACCAAAAAGAATACATGGGCAAATAGCTTATGAGTCCTGTGTATTTCTGAGTAGAGCACTTCCTCGCCTCCTCTGTCTCTCAGGATAGGGCTTGACATGCACATATATAGAAGAAGTAGATTATCAGCCATTGCAGAGAAGGGAATGTAAGGAGAGGTAATGGTATTGCTTTTCTCATGATTATAACAAACTCATAACCTATACATTTTTTCAGTGGTCCTAGTAGCCAAATGGTATACCATTTTGTTTAACGTTTTCGCTTCTAGGATGACAGACCTGTAGCAGTGATGTGCTTGCCTAACATAGGGCGGTAGATTAAATGAATAGATCATAGATCAGTATTTATTGTCATTGAATGTAATACATGGTAAAAAATTGTGAAAAATATAAATATTGGCAATTAATCATCATAAACCGAAAGTTACATTAATGTTAAGTAGCTAAAGACAGATATGAAATCGATAGAACTGTATATTATTCATAGGACTGTATTATACAGATAGTATAATGTTGTACCGTGTTAGCCATTGAAAGTAGTGGAAGAGTGAAGAAATCAGGCGACACTTTTTAGAGGCTAACTGAGTATATTTGATGGTAAGCTTTCAGGAGTACTATACAGATACAGCTAGCTAACAGCTAAGTGTCACTCACCACTGCACTGACCATGGTATTGTACTATATACCACTAGTACTGTATATCATAACTTCACAGCACTACATAAGTGTATAACATTTTTCCTTCTCCCCTTAACTTTTTCTGATGTTATTGCTCTTCTAAAAGATCTTTTCGTCTCTTTTTAAAACTCCTTGGCTTTGAAATTTTGACTATTGTTGGTACATTAATAAAAGCTCAGACAAAGATACAGCCTTTCTATATCTCTCTATTTTTCTAGATCTCTACAAAATATGGGTCACTTAGGAAACTTTTACTGTGATCATATAATCAACGGCTAAAGAACAAAATTTTATACTCTTCTTATCTTCCATTTATCTTTAACTCTAGAGGCTTGTGTAGCTAAAAACTATTCACTCCTTGTATTGGAAAATCTAAAGTTCCTAGCTTACCACCATTCCACCACAAACCCAAAAAAGTAACTCTCTATGATGTCCTACATACTGTCATGTAATGACACAGACACAAATGTACAACCCAGTCATCCACAATGCCTCCATCATATACCACGTGGGCCTGTCTGCATCCTGCTGTGAACCATTGCTTTCTCTAACATCAGGTAAATGTGGCCTCTTTTTCACTGATATGATTTATAATGATGTCTTTTTCAGTGATGTGTTTTTGATTTTGGCATAGGGACTTGGGATAAATGGGGGCCCTTGAAGCAGGTTGCAAGCTTACATGTGTTGGCCAAAATATCAGTTAATACCTCATGGTTATTAAAGGGGTTTATCAGCCCTGAATGCATGTTTCATATTTATTACGTATCCACAGGATAGCTCATCAGTATCTGATCTGTGGGGGTCTGACATCTAGACCCTGCACAGATCAACTGTTCCGGCAGCCTCCAGGCTCCAAAAGCTGCAGTGGATGGGGAGTGGAAGCAGTCTGCTCCTACTTAAGTTATAGGAGCATCGCTGCAGCTTCATCCACTGTATAGTGGTGGGGCCAAAGAACTGCAGTTACTTAAATAAGAGCAGAGTTGGGTCTACTCCCTATCCAATGCAACAGCTTCCGGCACTCTTGTGGGTAAGTCATCAGTATGAACATGCATTAGGGCTGGAAAACGCCTTTAACTCATTTTTTTTAGGATGCAGTCAGGTCCTGTTTTGTCATTTGAGAGAAAATGGGGTGCTGATTCTTGTGTGGTATATGTATAAAGGTGTTAGGCAGCCCATCTGATCTATAAGTATGGGCATCATTAATAGACTTTAAGTCAGTATTGTGTATCCCACATTATCATGTAACTGGCACCTCATATAAGCCTTATCTGTGTGCATTTGGATTACCAGGCATACCCCCACCCTTCATGGATTGTAGGTGTATGATGTCAGCATTTTGCACTAGTGCAGCCTCTACTATATACCATTTGGACCTGTCTGCATCCTGCTGTGAACCATTGCTTTACCTGCCATCAGGTAAATGTGACTTCTTTTTCAGTAATATGATTTATAATGATATCTCTTTCAGTGAAAGCCGAATCTCTCAAAGGTATAAGGATACATTAGTAGGAAAGTACAAATATGTCAACCAGCTTTCTGAATGAAATCCAAATAAATAAAAATGATCTATATATGTTGAGAGAAGCATAGGATAAAACAATGTATGTATATATATGGCGTTAGTATAGTTGTATTCTGTATTTTTATATAAAAGCAAGCTATGAAAAGCTATCAGGAGTGCTATAGAAAGTCACTACAGAGTGACGTATGGTTCTTAGTCATTCAGGGTGATGTTTTACAGTATATTCGCATTCATAGTTGTTATAAGTCAGCATCTAGAGTCTTGGACCCATGATATTAATGATATTCATGCTGTTCAGCTCTGCAGTCCTGATATGGCTGCTGATAAATGGGGTTGGGTCATATCATTCTCCGTCAGCAGCCATATCTGATGCAGAGCACCGGTCAGCCTTGCATGAGGGAGAAGCATGAGGAGATGAGAACATGGGCACAGGTTGTGTTTGCCTAACGGATGTGCATAGTCTTGCAAGCATTAAGGGGAGTGGCCATGTGGTCATTTAGATGAAAAAAAAATCATATGACCGCAGGATTCAGGACATTTATTGGCTCTTGCTAGTTATCTGATGTTCCCTTCCATTGATCCCTCTGGGAATTATAGTCCAGTTGGTGCTCCTTAATAATGGAACCTCAGTCAAACTGAAATATATTTCCCAGAAAGTGCTGTTTTTGTGTAGGTAGAATACAGTGTAAAGAATAATAAGAGGAAGAACATAGTGCTGAAAAACAACAAGAGGAAGACTAAAAGGCAGAATACTGTGTAATAAGACACACAACAACAGAATAAGGTGCAAAACTGTGGAATAGGAGGCAAAATACAGTGTAATAAAATGCAGAATTCAACAGAATAAGATGCAGAATACAGTGCTGAAAAGCATAACAAGAGGCAGAATACAGCAAACTAAGAGGAAACATACAGCAGAATAAGAGACAGAAGACGGGAATAGGGGGCAGAATACAACAGAATAATAGGCAAAATAAAGGAGAATAGGAGACAGAATACAGCAGAATAAGAGGCAGAATACAATTGAACAAGAGGCGGAAAACAGTGCTGAAAAGTGAAATAAAAGGCAGAATACAGCAAATAGGAGACAGAATACAGTGGAATAAAAGGCAAATTACAGCAGAATAAGTGTCAGAATAAGAATAAGAGGCAGAATATAGCAGCATATGCCAGAATGCAGTGAAATATAAAGCAGAATACAATGGAATAAGAAGCAGGATACACAGAGATCTGATGAAGGGGGAAGTTCTCCTCCATAATGCACAATTGTGTCTTGAAATAAACTGATGATGGAAGCTACCAGATCTACGAGCCGCATTCTTTGCAGTTTAGAGGATTTTTTATTATCTTAGCATGGCAAAGGGGTCTGACTTTTTCACCTAAGGGTCACATTGTGTCATATCTGACTGTGATCCAACTTCATGATTTCCTGGTGTTCCAACTCGAGAACCATACTTGCTAGTCAATAAGTATAATTGATATACAAGTCCACCATAGAGTTGCTCCTATTCTAACACAACTCATCCAGGTGAGTGTCCATCATGAAGGTAAGAAATGGCCATCCATTACTGACTACATCTAGCTATACTATGCTATGAGGGCTCTGTCTTCTTGTTCTAAAACTCATCATCCTCATTCTACCTAACCAACACACGTAATGCCACACTTTCCAAAGTTAACAGACTGAGAATATTTGATAGTGATAGCTGGAATGGTCATTGGTGGATTCTAACCTACTGGGCTTATGTCGTATACGGAATTTTTGTGTGTGTTTTTTTTTTTATATCATTCATTATACCATAATTCAATAGAAAGGTGTCACGTTGTTTTATCAAATAATATAGAAAAGTGACATGCAAGGAGATTTATTTTATTCTAAAACTATACCTATGCAATTGTTTTCTTTCAAGCCTCTTTTTATACCCCATGTTGTTTACTTAAGATTCTACTCTTTCTCTTTTCTTTGCAAATTCCACAGTGTGATTATTCTTTGATTAAAGAAATGAAAATGCAGAGAGAATGAAGCTGTGTCAAAGACGAACTGATTTCAGCTCACAGTGAGACACGAGAGCTCGCGCTACATGCAGAGAGGGTCATTAAATGCTCATATTATGTCTAAAATAAAAACCCATCATGAACAGAACTAATAGCTTCATGCTAACAGAAAAGTGGGAATTCTGTCTCTTTGAAAGCAATATCAAGGTGAAGTCTTTAGTGTTGGGAAATTGTCCATAGATTCAAATCAAACTTGTTTCTTTAGGAAGAATATATTGAAATAGACTGAGGCTTCTAGAATCTTCAGGTGACCCCCTCTAAGAATACTGTTTTTGCAAAGAATATTTGCTTACATGATGATTTTTGACATAAAAAGATGACAGTCCTTTTCATCTTTGGAATGAACAGGATTTCTACTATTCATTATCTGACCACCATTATAAGTTACTGGTATGGGACCTGAAGATTTTCTGATGTAAAACAGATTTTTAGCAAACAAATTGAAATGATTATGGGAAAAAAATCAGGTGTTGAATAATGTGCATTGGGAATAGGGGAGACCTTCCCCACAACCCACTCTTTATCTCCTTTTGCCTGAGTAGTTCAGATTAGGGAATATACAAGTATTTACAACATCACCCTGTATAGAGTACAGGATCACCAACCTGCAGTAAAAGTAGAGACTTTTGACCATTGTCCATACTGTATAATAATATAATATACTTTTAATTGCTTATTATATAATATATAATTAGTTAATTTCTATATATTAATTATTTTCAGATGTCCAATTCAATGGTAAAATGTATAACTAAAATGTTGAAGAAAATAACAAAAATGTAGGGTGGTAAGTAGAGATAGGCGAACCTCTCAATATTTAAATTGGCATAAAACATAGTGTAGAATACTCTTAGAGCTCCTAGGAACCTATCTATTCAATTTCTAGCTCTCTAAGTAAAACACAGCCAAAGTTATGTCAAAGTGAACGTGACATGTATGTCTATGGAAAAACGGATGGTAAGCAGAGGATATAAACTCAGAGTTTAAAGGGGTTGGCCACATTCAGACCAATATTAGGAGACAAATGTTATTGTTTGTGTAATAAAAAGTTGTAGAATTTCCTATATACTTTCTAAATCGATTCCTCACAGTTTTCTAGTTCTCTGCTTACTTTCATTCATTCTACTTACTCCCAGTGGATAAAAGTCAGTCCATGGTCATGTGATGCACAGCTCGTTACCAGGCAGATATCTGATTACTGTGCTGTGTCTATAACAAGCTGTGCTCATCACATGACCATGGACCATACATCACATGACCATGGACTGATTTTTATCCACTGGGAGTAAGTAGAATGAATGACAGCAAGCAGAGGTCTAGAAAACTGTGAGGAATGGATACAGAAAATATATTGTGAAATTGTACAACTTTTTATTACACAAATAATAACATAATGGTCTGAAAGTGGCCAATCCCTTTAACTATACACTGTCCTGACACTCGTTTTTACACATTTAACATTTAAAACGCTCAAAAAAAATTACACATTTATTAGGGAAATGTGCGTGCCTGTGGTTTTTCTGACACACATGGCGGTTTTATTGCAAAAGACAATAAAAAGATAAATTTGTGGCTGTGAGCTTCTTGAAAAATTATGAAGAATTGGGTTTTCAAAAAAAAAAAAAGTCAGATGTGAAATGAAATTTGTTTTGTTTTAGTTTTTTATACCAACACTTTGGCATCAACAGTGTGTTATAGTGGAATGTGATGGTGGACCAGGCTGCAGGACATGACTACCTGAGTGGTGGTAGCTGTAGTAACATGTGTGGCAGTGCGGCAGGGACTAATATGATTGACCAGGCCAGAGGACATGTCTGACTGAGTGATAGCAGTGGTGGTAGGTACTAGGCAGCTTTGACAACATGTGTGGCAGTGCGGCAGGGACTAATATGATGTACCAGGAGGCAGGACATGTCTGACTGAGTGACAGCAGTGGTGGTAGGCACTAGGCAGCTGTGACAACATGTGTGGCAGTGCGGCAGGGACTAATATGATGGACCAGGCCGCAGGACATGTCTGACTGTGTGGTGGTAGCTGTAGCAACATGTGTGGCAGTGCGGCAGGGACTAATATGATGGACCAGGCTGCTGGATATGTCTACCTGAGTATTGCTAGCTGTGGCAACATGTGTGGCAATGTGGCAGGGACTAATATGATGGACCAGGCCGCAGGACATGTCTGACTGAGTGGTAGTAGTAGTGGTAGGCACTAGGCAGCTGTGACAACATGTGTGTCAGTGCGGCAGGGCATAATATGATGGACCAGGCCGCAGGACATGTCTGCTTGTGTGGTGGCAGTGGTGGTAGGCACTAGGCAGCTGTGACAACATGTGTGGCAATGCGGCAGGGACTAATATGATGGACCAAGCCGCAGGACATGTCTGACTGAGTGGTGGTACCTGTAGCAACATGTGTGGCAGTGCGGCAGGGACTAATATGATGGACCAGGCTGCTGGACATGTCTACCTGAGTAGTGGTAGCTGTGGCAACATGTGTGGCAATGCGGCAGGGACTAATATGATGGACCAGGCCACAGGACATGTCTGCCTATGTGGTGGCAGTGGTGGTAGCTATTTAGGAGTAGAAGTAGCAGCAGCAGCACAGTAAATGGAAAATGATGATAAGATAGGGAGGCGGTGACATGACTATTTGGAGGCATCAGCTGGAGGTGTTTGAAAATCCCCATGGATCCATGCCTGATTCATTTTGATAAAAGTAATTTTTTTCCATGATACCTATGGACAGTTTTGTCCTTTTAGGTGTTACAATGCCACTGCCAGCACTGAACACCCTCTCGGTCATAACACTTGAGGCCAGACAAGATCAAACTCCCATGGCAAACAGGACCAGCTCCTCCCACTGCTCTAACCTATTGGACCAGAATTCCATGGGGGTCAGAGTTATCTGCTGGACCATAGGTGCACTCTAAGTACGATTGTACCTGGTGGTGCAGCCTTTGGGTGTCAGTTGCTTGTTGTGGCTCCGTTTGGCGCTGCAGTCTTAAAATCTTTGCTTCTTCATCTTCCAGATACTGTACTGGGCCTGGCTGCTACTTTTACTCCTCCTGACACTTGTTGCATTGGCAGAGGAGGTGGAGCGCTGGCTGAGTAGGGTGGACTGGGAGTGGGAATAGGCTACCTGGGTATGCAGTGGTCTCCCTAAACACTGCGGCAAGCTGGGTATACAGCCTATCCAGATAATATTCAAAATTTTTCTTTCCTTTGGAAAGCAGGGAAGAATTCCCCTATTTTGTCTTTATAGCGAGGGTCTAAGAGCACTGCCATCCAGTACTCATGCCTCTGCTTGATGCTAATAATATGCTTGTCACTGTGTAAGCAGTGGAGCATACAGCCTGCCATGCTTGCCAGTGTATGCACGAACCTAGGGACCTGCCATGGTTGGTGTTCTTGGCCAGCATGGTCGTCGTCATTATCATCTTCTTCTTGAGACAAATAAGGGTCAGCCTTCTCCCCTGGCTGTGCCTGTGACATATCAAGGGCCCCCTCTGCATGCAAGGGAGAGTCTTGCTCCTCTTCCAGTTTAGGAGTCCCAATTACTCTACCATAATGGCCCTAACCTGGATCCTAATCCTCCTCCATCAACACAGGTCAATGATGTTGACTAAGAGTTATAAACTGTTAAGGTGTTTTTTGCGAAGTGCACAGAGATTTTTCTGTCCATGAGGAGCACCTCTTTTAAGCCACTATATAGGTTAATAAATTGGCAGACCACCAGATTAAGGACATTCTCCATACTGGGAAAATATGTTACAGTATTTGTTTGAACTGCAGCTCAGCAACAGTATTGATGCCATTGTCTCTAGCAACACTGCAAAGTTGGAGTTGTTGAGGAGCCATCCAGCGGGATACTTGCTGAAGGATACAGTGAAACAGCATCTCTGCTGTTGGGCTCGTCTGATCCAGGCTCATTATTTGCAAAATTGCATGGCAGCGCTTTGCCTTACACCTATGAAATGAGGGTGGAGGAGGAGGAACAGGAGTAGAAACGACGACTTGTTCTGATGAAGATGGTGGCAGGAAACAGTCCAGAGAAGAAGATCCAGAGGACGATCTCTGCATGATGTCAGAACTGGGCCTGCACAATCGGGGTGAAACTAGCACCTGGCCTTGCTGCGTTTCTGGATTGTGGTTGCTGCCACTCAAAACTTTGACCCGATGGGACATGAAAGCCATGTATTGTCTTTGTCTATAATTGCTGCTCCACATGTTGACAGTGGCATGCATCTTCCCCAGACTGACATATCCAAGGAAAGGTCCAAATTCTCCAACACATGGTGATATAAAGGAGGGACAGCTTTCCTAGAGAAATAATGGCATTCATTGTCAAAACACAGTGGAATCCACTAAGTGGTATGGCAACGAATGCACCACCAGCAGCTTGGCCAGGTGAGACTTAAGTTGTGCAACTGCAGGATGACTGGGTGCATATTGCTCTCTCTAATATTCTTGCTATTCACGGTTCACATGCAACAAATAATTACTGAAACTGGTTACTAGACCCAAGGTTTCAGGAAAGCAATGAGACTGAATCAGGCTGATTGCTGAATAGAAGATGACCCGCTCAGAGTCCAGACGCGACTGAGCTAAAAAGCTAACCAAACAAAACCCATCCCCCAGAAACTCATATGACACCAAGAAACCAGGAAAAGGAAAAACCCGAAAAACAAAAACCAACAGAAACAAAACACGGAACCATAATACTAAAGTATGTTTAAAGAATGTGTTATGTTTATAGAGAAGAGATTAAATAACTTCATACACTGTGTAGTTGCAAGGTATTGTTAGAGAAGCTCAGCCCCCATTGATGTCAATGAGAGCTGAGCTGAAGTAACACCACCCAGCCACTACACAGTGTACAAAGGTATCTGTTTCTGGTTCTGTTCACTGTATAATATGGGGATTGGATACAGCCTTGAACATCTGATTTGTGTGTGGGGACCAACAGTTGGACTGCCATTGATCAGATATATATGGCCAAAGCATAGGCCATTGAAAAAGTTCCTGGACAACCCTTTTAACTTTTACTTTATATGCAACTGAACTGTTCAGTGCACCCAGGGTGTGGCCACCTCTGCTGGAGCACCCCCATTCTCACCTATGATCACTGTACACAGAGGCCTGTCAATCTTTCTGTTAGGGAGCACTGGATGGTGACCATAGTTTCTTCTTGATATGAATGCTGCAGTATCCTGTTTTCCAGTAGTCTGTAGGCACTTGATGTAACATAATAACAGGTATACATGTAAGCCTTTTGTCTGTCTTGTGGCAGCAGTGCTAAGGGAACATGACATGTCTCCAAAAGTCCAACTGACAGTATTGTTTTCCTTTCTTTCTTTCTTCCCCTGCATCAAGTGATGAAAGAGGTTCCCATGCAAGATGTGATGTGAGGAGGCACTGTGTCAGTCAGTAAATGACTGGAAAAAAACGGGGCAGGAGACAGTCTAAAGCAGAAGGAGGAAACGCTTATGTTACTATCAAATATGTGGGTGGAAACAGCAATACCACTTCTTTTCTTGGCAGACCTGCAAGTAGCCATAGTGTTGTTGTACTTTCTGAGAATAAAGATGAAGTTGTTGAAAGCAGTGAAACACAAATGTTGAGTCAGGGTTCTGTGTATTACTCCTCTTCCTCTGTTGTTGTTATATGTAATTTAACATGTTGTCTTTTTACACTGTCAACCATGTCTTCTTCTTAATCTTCACTGACACAGATCCAATTCCTTAGTAGTTATGTTGCACCTGCTGAGAGAGATATTCCTCACAGCTTTTCCTCTTCTAACTTTTCTTTATGAGTTGGATGAGAACTGCCAGTGTTTTTTGGATGTAGAGGTGGAAGACTTGACTGTTGGTGGAGGTAGTAGTGTTAGGGGGTGTTCTACTGGTAGATGTGCAGGTAGGGGCACTAGGGGGAAATCTGTTGGGAATTGTGAGGGCATGGAGGACTCCAATTGCCATGATAAGTAACATAAAAAGTGAGGATGATGATGAAATTACTGAATCTGATGATTCTGCTGCAGGTAAGATGATTCTGCTGCAGAGGAAGAGGGTGGTAGCATCTACAATAGCAAGTATTTCATGCAATGTTCAGCCCCAGCATACAAAAAACCTTCCTTAGATGCTGCTGGTTTTGGTGGCAACAGCTATGTCCAGTCATCTTCCATATGGGAATTTTTTTGTACATTACCAAATGCCAAATACATGGCAATGTGCAAGATCTGGAAGCAGAAAATTAGCCATGGTCATGCAGGCACACATGTAGGAACTAGGTCTCTCCACACTCACATGAAATAGCATCACCAGTTCATTTGACAATGTAGAGTTGGCAGTGGAACTGGCAGGTAAAGTGAGCAAGACCATCCTATTTCTTCTCCCCATAATCTTTTTTGTAGGCAGGACCCATCCACACCTAGCACATTGTCTTTGTTGTTATCATTATCATCTCTGTCTGCTTATCCTCCTCCACACCAATGTCAGTCATCATCAGTAAAGGAATGTGTGTCCAGTAAACAGCGATCTGCGCCCAGTTATCCAGCTGATCTGGATCCATGTGCCTCTTCCAGTTCTTCCACACTGGACCATTTCCCGCCCCAAATTTCACCAGGGCAAACTATTGCTTACACTCCCCCTTCCTCCTTTCATGATTGTAACATGAAGTGCACAATGAGTGGCCCTGTGGCACATTAACCGTCAGTTTAAGTAGCAGTGTATGCAGGGGTATAACTTGAGGGAGTGCAGAGGGTGCAGTCGTGCCGGGGCCCAGGAGCCTTAGGGGGCCCATAAGCACTGGCATCAGTATTGAGATTGTAGCTTTCATCTGGCCCATAAGCCAAGGAGAGCCACAGATTACCCTAACCACACTAAGGTTGATTAAAATATTGCACCAGGGCCAACAAGACTTTAGTTACGCCATTGAGTGTATGGTTAATGATTACTGCACAAAGCAAACCACAGAAACAATGGAGCAGATATCTGTGAGAGGAAGAAGAACAACTTCTACCTCATGATCACTTTTGGAAGATAGTCCAGCTTTTTGATCAGGCAGGCTAGGCACACTGACGGTGTGCAACAAATTTTTCTTAAAATTTTGTAAATTGTCACTACATAGTGCTGCATGTGCACTCTTAAAGGGTTTTTTTTTCATTGTTGATATTTTTATTGGATTTTACACAAACAAACAGAATAACAGAGTAGATCAAATAGCAAAACATATTATGTCATAGCATATCAGCTAACATATAAGAGCCTGAGAAAATGTAAGAACAATATTTGAAGATCGAAGCAATAACAGACAAACAATCCATTAATACTGGACATGTAGTGGGCAATTGATGAGAAGTAGAAAGAGAAAAGAAGAAGAAAAAAAAGAAGAAAGAAAAAGGAGGCTGAGAAGAAGAGGAAGAAGAAGAGGAAGCAGAAGAAGAAGAAGAGAAAGAAGCAGAAGAAGAAGATAAAGAAGGAGGAGGGGGAAAAGTAGACTTGGTAGTTGGTTAGTAAGGAAGGGCCAGATGGAGAAGAAGAGGAAAAGAAGAGGGGGAGGGGTAGAAAAGGATATAAACACACACACACACATATATATATACATACATACATATATATAGATACACATTGTGAGTATGTGAACCAGAGGGCGCTATTGAGCGACCCAGGCCCAGGCCAGAAAAGGCTCTCAGCCACGCCTTTGGGTGGGGGGCGTATCTCCAGAAGGCTGGAGAAACATGCATGGAGCAGGAACTGTGGGTCCAGCCAAGGACAGAGAGAGATGGTCTGTCCCAGAAGGGCTGGGATCCACAGGGGACTTTTGCTGCAGCTGAGCAGTAGTCAGGCTAGTTAGGGGCTCAAGGAGTCAGTTAGTGCCCTAACTATGGCCTAGGTTTTTTGTTGTTTTGTTATGTTGCACCTATGCTGAATAAAGCCAGTTTTACTTTACACTTGGACCGTCTGAACGCTATCTCTCCGGCGCCCAGTACCACGAACCACTGCTGTTCGGACCAGGAGTCTGCCGCCATTTGAGATTAGTCCCCCCAAGTTGTCACAACATACACACACATAGCCTGGAGAAGAGGAGCAGAGGAATGAAAAAGGGGGGGGGGGGATGGGGGGGCAGACTCATATTGGCAGGTTTCTCCATGGCAACCAGATCTTAAGGAAGCCGTGATGTGTTCTGTTCTTCCAAATGGACAGTTCCTCAAACCGGGAAATCTGGTTCACTTTTGCAATCCATTCAGCCCTGGTTGGAGGACTAGCTTGCAGCTATATTGTAGGTATGAGAGAACTAGCCACTGACAGTAGGAAGGTAATGAGATTGGATCCAGATGGACAATATTGTGTGAAGAAGGAGAGGAAAGTTGTCTAATAATGGATTGGACATCTTGCCAGAACTGCTGGATATCCGGGCAAAACCACCATATATGCGAAAGAGTTCCACTCTGCGCCTGATACCTCCAGCATAAATCCGATTCTGACAGTTTCATTCTATGAAGCCAGTGTGGGGTGTGGTACCATCTGGTGAGCACTTTGTAATGAGTCTCTTGAAGGCGCACACAGGGAGAGAAACCATGAGAGTTGAGGAGGATCTGCTTGGTTTGGTCTTCTGACAGTTTAATGTTCAATTCAAGTTCCCATGAAGAAAGGAAGGCAGGTTTAGAGATCTTTTTAGGAGTAAGGAAAGTAGCCAAGACTTTTCAGGTCTTGGAAAGAAGTTTGTGTCTGCCCTGAAGAGTGCGCTTGAATAAAGTGAGATCAGTTCTTATCTTGTTGACCGCTGACCAGTCCTGGACACATTTGAGGAGATGCTGTTTATGCAGGAAGGAGAGAGATCTGTCTGGAAATAACAAATCGAGCCTGGAGTAGTCCCATCTCCGCTTTTTGTCGAGAATCTCAAGTAATTGACGGGAGAACAGACGGTGCCATAAATCGGAGTAAGCAGCATGTGACTTCCCCAGTAGATCAGGTAGTATGCCAATAGGTAACAAAGGAGACAGAGTAGGCGCCAGTTCACTTCACACGCTCCCAATACTAGCTGGTCCAGCGAGGTAGAGCGGTGAAAGGGGTAATTTTTGTGATCTTTTTCTATACTAGATTCTTTATCACTTTTCAACTTGCAGGCACACTGATGGTGCGCCACAATTTTTTCTTGAAATTATATAAATTGTCATGCCTTTGTTCCACATGTGGTCCCATACAAGGTAATCTGGCAGGATAATCAATGTTTTTTTTTCTGGTTCCCAAGAACAGTTCTCATCATATTAGAATTCCTTCCATTCCAGAAAATATTAAAACTTTTTCAGCTAGTAGGCCTGGCGTGCTGATAGTGTGCCATAAATTTTTCATGAAATTCTGCAATTGTTACTCCTTGGTGCTGCATCTGCTCCCATAAAGGTATAATTTTTGGTGGGTTTTTTATAAAGTCAATTCTTTAGTATTTCACTTTTTAAGTGGGAGGCACGCTGACAATGTGCCACAAATTTGTTTTCTTTAAACTCTGTAGTTGCCAGTGCCAATTGCCACTGCCACACTGCTGGCATAATAAAAAAAAAAAAAAAAAAAAAAACAAACAACCCAACTATTGCTTCTTCCAGTACCAACGCCATATTGGTGCAGTATTCTGCTCCCCTAAAGGGATCATTTTTTGCAGCCTTTTTATAAGGCTACTGCTTCTTCACCACTCTTCAACCAGGCACACAGCCAATTTTTTTTTCTCCATAATAACATGTCTGTAGTAATTACAATTCATCAAAACAGGCTAATTCTTATAAAAAAAAACATTGCTTTTTGCAATATAACCGCCATGTGTGTATAAAAAACCACAGGCAAGCACCTTTCCCCAAAGAAAGGGTTATTTTTGGAGCGTTTTAAATATTAAAATGCATAAAATCAAGTAGTGGTAGTGCAGTGTATGGTTAAACTAAGATTTTGTATCCACTACCTACCATCTGTTTTTCCATAGACATACAAGTCACTTTCACTTAATTTCGGCTGTGTTTGCCCTAGAGAGCTAGCAATGGGCTAGACAGAGTCCTAGGAGCCCTGATAGTGTCATACATTATGTATTAAGCCAATTTAAGCTGTGGTTTGTACCAAACTTATTTGACCCAAAACTTTTTGGACCGAATCACCCGGATCCGAAATAAAACAAATCTTCAGAGGTTCGCCCATCTCTTGTCATAAGCAATGTATTGTTCTTAGGTCCAATTTTAATATACATTTGGTGTATATGCCAGGAACACCCAGCACATGTTAGTTTTTAGAGACTCTTGTACCCAGCACATGTCAGTTTGCTTTCCTATACAGAAGGGAGTCAAGGGCTGGGGAATATTTATTCAATAAAGGTTACTATACAACAACTGTGAAAACATCCCTTCACACTTGCAGAAATTTTCTGCTTGGTTTATACTTTTGTCTTTACCTTGTAATTTGTTTCATACCAGTTTAAGGACGGCAGAAATTGTTCTGAATTTCTCCACTGCATTTTTTAGCAAATCTCTGTAGTTAGATGTTACATGAATATGAATAAGATTTGTAATCACAGCAAAATCCTGTGTGTTAACATGCAGTTCTGACCTTTTTTTGCGGGGGGGGGGGGGGGGAGGGTTAATTGCCTTGTTTGGTTTCAATGCAGTTTTGTACAGCATTACAACACTGACATAATTCTACTTATAACATTTTTGTATAAGGCCGCATTTACACTTAGTCCTATCCTTCTGTCATTGTTTCAACATCACAACTTTTGCAACTTTTTTAAAGAAATAATATCTTTTTATTACTAATTTCTGAGAGCCATCATTTTTTTTCAGGTCAATGTACATATATGTGGTTTTCAGTAATACCATGTTTGGGGTACACAAGAATTACTGGATATCTGTAAATCAATTTTTTGGGAGGGATTAAAAAAATATTTAACCTTTTTTGCCTCTTTTCTTTACCTTTTACTGCAATGTTTAAATAACATGTTAACTTTATTGTTCAGGTTGTTACAGTATGTTCTTGGTTCCATGGTTGTTATACCATACACAAAATAAAACTACTTTTTATGGGAAAAAAATGGTTTTATTGTTTGCGACTATGCAGGATTTTATTAACTTTATTCCATTTTATATACTTTTTTTGAACATCATAGTTTGGTATACTCAGCATATCAAAGCATTATTGTCTAGAAGTCTAAAACTGACAAGTATTATATTAGGTATATATTGCTATGACAATCCTCGACACACTTCAGTCGCAATCTTCAACACACCCCACCTTCAGTAAAACTCCTTAGATGCCTCACTTTTGACAATCCCTTTTTATTAGATGGGTCCTTCAATAATAAGATCATTACTTGTGCATCATGTGCCATGTTGTTTATACCCCTAGTAGTCAGTCATAAAAGAAGTGGGAACCTAGCTATAACTTTTCAATTCCTATACAGCACCACCACAAAGAAAAGAAAATATGAAATGTGGGTCGGGGTAGATGTTCATCTCTGGAGATGTGTACATATCACACTATGAATGTCTAGACTTCTACAACTCTGGATCCTTGAACCTACATAATAAGCATGTTTCTGCAACTGCATTTTTGGGAGTTAGTTAAACGGGTTGTCCAGGCAAAAATGGACAACCCGTTTAATGTTTAAATCAGGCGGTGGCAGTGAAAAAAATAAAAAAAATTCATACTCACCTTTCCACGGTGCTCTGGTGCCTCCCAGTGCGGTCTGGTCTTCTCGGTCCAGTGTTGACAGCTGGCAGAAGTCCCAGCCACATGTGACCACTGAGGCTGTTGATTGGCATGCGATGTCACTACCTGTGACATCACGGGTCTCTTGCTGAGGCCACTGATTGGCCTCAGCGGTCACGTGACCACTGAAGTCAATCAGCAACTTCAGCGGAACTCAGGAAGAGACCCGTTAGAAGATACTGGAGCAGAAGAACCAGACCAGGAGGACACCAGAACATATTTAACACTCTATGTCTTTGTGCAACGCAGAAAAGGTGAACGAATGGACTCTACATGCCTGATTCCCACCGTGAAGCATGGAGGAGGAGGTGTGATGGTGTGGGGGTGCTTTGCTGGTGACACTGTTGGGGATTTATTCAAAATTGAAGGAATACTGAACCAGCATGGTTACCACAGCATCTTGCAGCCGCATGCTATTCCATCCGGTTTGCGTTTAGTTGGACCATCATTTATTTTTCAACAGGACAATGACCCCAAACACACCTCCAGACTGTGTAAGGGCTATTTGACCAAGAAGGAGAGTGATTGGGTGCTACACCAGATGACCTGGCCTCCACAGTCACCAGACCTGAACCCAATCGAGATGGTTTGGGGTGAGCTGAACCGCAGAGTGAAGGCAAAAGGGCCAATAAGTGCTAAGCATCTCTGGGAACTCCTTCAAGACTGTTGGAAGACCATTTCAGTTGACTACCTCTTAGAGCTCATCAAGAGAATGCCAAGAGTGTGCAAAGCAGTAATCAAAGCAAAAGGTGGCTACTTTGAAGAACCTAGAATATAAGACATATTTTCAGTTGTTTCACACTTTTTTGTTAAGTATATAATTCTACATGTGTTAATTCATAGTTTTGATGCCTTCAGTGTGAATCTACAATTTTTATAGTCATGAAAATACAGAAAACTCTTGGAATGAGAAGGTGTGTCCAAACTTTTGGTCTGTACTGTATACTGTATATATATCTTCTTACATACATGAAACTTAATTTTTCTCACAAAATCACTGCATCATTGTATCTGCATACAAAACATATAAGTTCATTGATACTGATCTTGGTGTTAGGTAAAAGTCTTTGGACAAGCATTCTAAATACATTTATAGGATTTATAGTCATACAGTATTACAAAATTTGGGATATCTGAGACATGTCGTTCTTCATGTCTTCTAGAAATGTAAGTTCAAGAGTTCCCTAGACATCCCATTTTCCATAGACTTTCTACCCAATGTAATGAAACATTCTTGGGATGTTTCTCAGTTTGTGACTCACCAAGAAATTGATCTCCATAACACGGGTTTACAAGATGCTTCTGAGCATGGATTTTACAGTGAAATGATGTACATTTCTTTAGATGTTGAGGCTGGAGATCTTATTTCTTCATGAGTAAAGTACTGGTCACAGAGAAAAGAACACATGGTGACTGAGCTAGTATATGCAGTCTGTCTCCAAGACAATTGGTTCCATATGATTTGGAAAGGATGGTATGATGATGATAAAATGGTGTTTCACAAGTTTTGAGATTTATTGTGTCACCAGAAAATAAATTCTTTACATCAAGTTTTATGTTAAACATATTTTGTAGAAATATTTGGTGATTTGTTTTTCCATATGATCATCTATATTACACAGAGTCTGTCGCCAGGAAACTCAGTATCAAACCAGTCACAGTGCATTGTAAGGGACATTATGCTGAGCACTATCACACCTTTAGAAAGTCTAATAGGTGCACCATTTACTTAAAAGAGTTGCTTTGAGAAATATGCAAATGAGGGGCAATGGCAATGGGAGAGTGACAGAACCTCCAAAGGCTCCAGTTCCAGGTTTGATTGACAGCCATTTCCTATGGTACATTTATGACCCTGCTTGCTGAATTCCTGCACATGCTCCTGACATTTCTCAACTGGAAGTCTTGGAGGCCCTAGCACACCCCAATGCATTTCAGCCTCATTTGCATTTTTCTAAAAATGGCTTTGTAAAGTATATGGCACATCTTTTGGAGTATCTAAAGGTGCTCAGAATAATGTCTCCTACAATGCATTTTGGCAGTTTTTATATTGAGCTTTCTTTAAAGATTTCCATTAAAAAAAATAATAGATTTCAGGTTTTCGATTTATTACGAAGACAAGTTGATCCAGGATTTTATACTGATTGCTGGATTTGGAATCAGGGAGGAATTCCTCCCCTGACATGGAGCAATTGTCATCAGTCTCATGGGGTTTGTACCTTCCTCTGGATCAACAATGTAGCATTATAGGTTGGACATGATGGACCTGTGTCTTCATCCAACCTCATTTACTATGTTACTATGTAAAATCCTGACACTTATAGTCTGTAGAGACCAATTAAATATTTTTAAAAATTGTTTGAACACCTCTGTAATAAATGTGAATGCAGCCTACAAAGTGGCCCTGTAAGAGGAGAAACCAACTACACCCAGTATGTCCAGGCTGTTTTGGGATCTCAGAGGATATTCTAGGGATGAGTTTAAGAGAAGAGCACAGCACTGGAGCTCCACCCCTCTTATATCACATGATCATCATCACTGTTGAGCTCCGTTGGGCACCCAGGGGCATTATTGGATTTTCCAGGGCTATGAAAGGTCTTTCCATTTTTCTGGAGCCTCCTGAAAATTTTGCACTATGACATAAATAGTAGACCAACTGAACCGAGACTACAAAACCATATTCAACCAGATCAGGAAGAACATAGCAAATAGAGATGAGCGAATCGAAGCTGCAGAAGAGGAATTTGATCCGAATTTCAGGAAATCTTTGATTCACATGGAATCCGGACTTCCTTTGTGACATCAGACGGTCACAAGATATTCTCTAGTGATGTGATTGGGTAGGCGTGTCTTTGCTTGTTAGCAGATCCTTCCACATGAATAAAAGTTGTCCGTGCTGGAGAGAGAGAGAGAGACATGACTGCGGCATCCAAGGGCCTCCGCCATTTTGCCGCCCACCCCGGCGCTCTGCAGACAGGAAATAGCTGTTTATTCGCCACAAATTAATTCGGATCAAATAGAATCATATCGGAAAATTCGGTGAAGTTGCCGAATTGAATTTTTTAAAACTTTGCTCATCTCTAATAGCAAATATTGAAAGAGTGAATTGGAACAGCACAGGAATAAAAAGATTAAGATTAAGACAATGCAAGTTCATATTAAAGAGAGGTGAAAACTAAGTTACTGAGACTAGTTATAATATATTCAATACATTGTGACAGCACTATATAGAAGAGTATATTACAGGACTTTACACCTGGCAAGAATGAGTCAAAACACTGTAAACCTCCTTCGGTAGCTTTTTATTATTATAACTCTAGATCTGTTCTAACCAAAGGGGAGGACAGAATAAAAAATTGACATAAGGCTACATGCATATGACCCTGCGCATGTGACAGGTCCGTGGTTGAACAGCATGGATGGTATATGGTTGCTATCCCTGTCTGATCCCATGCTGCCATTGACCCATTAATTTACTCCAATGAGCCTAAAAAATGAACAATAATAGGGCCTGTTTGGATTTATGCCCCAGGTTCACTGTAAACAATACATGGTCCATCATAATACAGCAGTGTTATCCCCATCCTTTTAATCTTTGATTCTCCTCATAATCTCACTGGAAACTCTGGGCTTGCTCAATAATACATGCAGAACATTTTTTTTTTCTTTTTATGTCTGTTGAAGGGAGGAGTCATTTTTATCTGAAATGTGTTAAAAGGACTTTTATGCTATAAATAGAATGGTCGAACCGATTTGTCATGAGCCAGGTTTGACCCGAACATTTCAAATTGTTTGGTTTTTAACGAAACTGAATAAATGGCAATTTGTCTCGGAGTAACTAAATTGCCGCCACAGTTAAAAAACAAAAGGGACACCTGTCTTGTAACCACCAGGCGCCACCTGACAGCCTCTCAACCAATAGTCAGTGATAGGTGGACACCTTACAGTGCTGATGTCACATATAGTATATAAGGTTGTGTGGGCATATCAGTGATGGTGGAAGTAGGGGATTGATGTGTTATTCATCACTGCATGATATAAAGCACGGAGTATGACAAAGCTTGCAATAGACCTAAGAGTAGGAGAATTAGAACACAGTTTAGTCAGACTGATCAATTACAGGCAAATTGGTGATATAAATCAAAGATAGGAGTGAGGGAGAATATCTGTGCTGTGTGAGTCTGACTGCAGAAGTAATACAGACAGACAAAGGACAGTGTCAAACCTTTCATTGGCAATAATCTAATTTTGTCTGTCTGTTTTGCAATAAAGCAGTTTGATCTGTCTTAAGGGTTTTTTCAGAAAGAGTTGAAAAACTTTTCCGTTAAATACCTACAAACTGCTGTTCATGCAGTAAAACGCTAATTCCCCATGCACTAATCTGAAAAAAATCTCCATTATTTAGGCTAGGGCCCCACGTAGTGAGTTGCAGTCAAAAAGTGCTGCGGGAAAAATCGTGGTGGAAATGCAACGCGTTTTTTCCCACAGCGCTTTTCACAGAGAATCTGCAGAGTTTTGCTCTGTGGGCTTTCTGTTTCAATTATTATCTATATGGAAAATGTCAGTGTTTCCCTAAGTATAATCAGCATGCTGCGATTTACTAAAATTAGCAAAAAAAAAAAAAAAAAAAGTTTTTGAAATTGCAGCATGTCCACTGCAGGTATTTTCCCGCAGTGTGAAGAAATTAGACAGAATCTCATCCACTTTGCAGGTACTGTAAAAACTGTGCAAAAATTGCAGTGTTTATGCTACGTGGGGCACTGGCCTTAAGGGTTTTTTTTGCCCACCTAATAAACAGTGTGACGGAGGCCACTAATCTGAAAAATCTCAGTTCATTAAGCAGTTTTTTTTTGCTTGCCCAATAAATAGTCTTGCAACCTGCACTAATCTGATAAAAATTATGTTATGTTAAATTGTTATTTAAGGGGTCTCTGTACTGCCATGCATGCTGCCACAGCTACCACCACTGCCACCACTCAGTCAGACATGTCTGGTCGCCTGGTTCATCACATTTCACTATACCACACTGTTGGTGCCACAGTGTTGGTATCAAATAAACCAAAACCATTTTGATGTCATATTTGTTCTTATATAGGGATAGTTTTTGGTGACGAAGAGCCAATTCTTCACCACTTTTTAACTAGGCACACAGACATAAACTTTGTTTCCAAAATAACAACAAGCCTGTAGCACTTACAAGTTATCAAAACAGGCTAATTTTTCTATAAAACCATTGTGTTTGCAATATAACCACCATGTATGTAAAAAAAAAAAAAAACACGAGCAAGCGCCTTTCCCCAAAAAAGGGTACTTTTGAAGCATTTTAAAAGTTAAAGTGTGTAAAAGTGAGTTTTAGTGCAGTGTATGGTTAAACTCGGAGTTTGTATACTCTGCTTACCATCTGTTTTCCATACACATACATGTCACTTTCACATTGACATAACTTTTTCTGTCTTTGCCTTAGAGAGCTAGAAATTGGATAGATAGGTTCCTAGGAGCCCTGAGGGTGTCCTACACTATGTTCTAAGTCAATTTAAGCCATGGTTCATGCCGAACTTGTTCCCAAATCAACCAAAATTAAACAAATCTTGAGGTTCGCCCATCTCTAGTTATAAACTAATAAAATCAGTAGAGCAAATTTATTATGACTGGCACATCATGTGCTGGTCTTAATATGGTGAGAGCTGATGGCAGATACATCAAAATTATTAAGAGATTCTGGCCCTGTGCACCAGAAATGAAATCCATGCTAGCAAGGAGCTGGAGTAGTTTCAGCAGTTTTCTGGGCATGTTATATGAAATTTCTCTGGCCAACAAGTTCTGCTTTAGCAACCCCCATCTCTAAGTAATAGATTTTTTTAACTTTTTCATGTTTCTATGCTATTATAGATTTGGTGCATTGTTGTAATTTGGTTTACTCTATTTAGTATAGTGTGAGGAGGGGGTTTATTTAGGTGTGAAACCATACAGATAGCCAGTGCAACTGCTATGGGACTCTTGGAGTGTGATTGCTTAGCCATGGTTAGTCCTATCAGTTCCTGTGCTCTTCTCAAAGGAGGAACAAGTGGTGGGAAATTGGCTGAAAATTATACATACATATATATATATATATATATATATATATATATATATATATATATATATATATATATATATATATATATATATATATATATAATTCTATTCATGTCTCAACTAGAGATGAGTGAAATATTAAAAAAATTTGATTTGGCAACTTCGCCAAATTTCGCAATATTATTCTATTCGATCCGAATTAAATTGTGGCGAATTGCATACCAAAAAAAGCTATTATTAGCTGCAGAAAGCCAGGGTGGGCGGCAAAATGGCATCCAAGTTGTTAAAACCCCAGATCGGTTATGGACCTGCTCCATAACCAAGCGGGGGGATTTAACACCTTGGATGCAGCGGTCAAACATACCATGTGCACTTGCAAAGGGGTTAAAGGGATGTGACATCACAGGGCTGGCTGCTGATTGGCTGCACACTTGCCATTGTGGGTGATCCCGCGTTCCCAGAGTTCTTTGCCCCATGTAGAGCAGCCATTTTGAACTAAATGCGAATCATTACCATGAAGCGTGAGGATATTCGGATTCGATGTGAATCGAATATTTCCTGAAATTCGGATCGAATTCCACTTCTGCAGCTTTGATTCGCTCATCTCTAGTATCAACCATCATGAATCTTAAAGGAGTTGTCCAGGATTTAGGATTTTTAAGGCCTATCCTTGGAGAGGAAACAGGGGCCCCTTCCAGCACCTGTACTAAATACAACACGGGTCCAGAAGTAGCTAGTTTCGATCCCTTTCAAGGGACCAGGCACCAGTTCTGCAGCTCAACTCCCATTGCAATCAATTAGACTTAAATCCTTAAGTCAACCTAAACCCTGGACAACCCTTTTAAGACAAGTGTTCTTGAAAAACAGAAGAGTGGGTCATAATCCGAGCTATGCGCTATGAAATCTAACAAGAGCAAAAGGACAAACTGGGACTGGATATGAGCAACATGTGATCTACTCCAATCTATTCCTTCCATAGCATAACATGTGCTAGCATGATACAAAGAAGAATTGTTAAAATGAATGGTTTCTGTCATCAGTGTTTGCCTAATATGTGTGAGCAAAGTATAGAAAATAGCATAAAAATAGTAACTGTTATGTTCATTTCCTTGTTTTTTTTACAAGTTCTCTCGACATTACCAAAGCCCCATGCCACTGAACTGCTTCTCCTGTCACCTGTCAGTCACCAGCTCTGTCACCTCCTGCTTCACTTTAAAACACAGGTATGGCTTTTACATGGAAACGTTGCTTCTTATTGAGCTGTTAAGTATCTATCATCTAAAGGGATGAGGTGGCAATTCAAAGGCCTCTGTCAGATGTGCTGCACAGTATGAGGCCCGAAGGAAGGAACTTAAAGTTGGTTTTATTAAAGAGTGATGGACACAGTGACATTGACGACAAATATAAAACAGCAATTACAGATCCGAAGCAAGCGAAGACTTCTTAAAGAGTCATCTGCCTATATTTTCATAAGTCTTCTGCTGTCACTGTATTTTCTGCCTAGAAGATAAGGAAAAAACTTTTGAAAGATAGACGGAGCACATAATGTGCATGTACACAGTATTATTTTCATCTGCTGACACTCAGGAGTCATTAGACACCTATGTAATAACTCAAAGTTGACATCTACATTTTTGTTGGTTCCCTATTTTTATTATACTTTAGGCTGCAGTTTTAAAAGCTTTTTCTAGGTAAGAAAACATATTAAAACTTGAAAGATCAAAAAAGTATAGACTATACAGATGTAGTCCTCTATATCTACTATATCATAATGAAGCTCTTATTACTAGGGACACTGTGCTAATCCATCAAAAAATATAGATATAATGAGGATAAAGTATAATCTTTCTTCAGATATTGTCGGCTTATGTTACTTTTCCTAATAGATCGATGGATTAAATGTCCAGATAAAAAGAATAGTGATATAATCCAGTTTGTGAATGCAGTCTAGGAAGATTAGAGAAGGGATATTTTCTATCATGTTGTCATTTTTAGACCCAAAGTTCAGTTCCTCTCTCTATTCAGTTCTTAATATATCTTTATAAATGCAGAGCTCCATATCCTCTGAACAGACATAGAATTAAAGGGGCTTTCCATGACTTTATTACTGACCCATTGCTTTTCCAGATAAGCTTCTGATAGTAAAAGCTGACTGTAAACTTTGCTATTAGTACTGCTGGGCAAAGACAAATTCGTACAAAATCTGAGGTGCGACTGTACTTGTACTTGATTTTTCTGTTCAGGAAAAACATCCAGGCCCTTTCTGAGCTTGCACAATGAATCCACCTTCACAACATCCTGTGGCAGTAAATTCCATAATCTCACTGCTCTTACAGTAAAGAATCCCTGTCTTTGCATTATGGATAAACAGCCATAGGACAGGACAGACAGAGATCAAATAGCAAAGTCAGAACCCAGTTAGCAAAAGAAACATCTTCACAAATTCACACATACTCAGGAACTGCAGAGTTTTTTTTTCACTCAGGTAACGATGTGTATCCACTATATCAATGTTTTACGTCTTTTGAAACTGAAAATCTGAAATATCACTGTAGTTACTCAGATATGCCATTCACTAACCCCCTTTCCCATCCGCCATACTTATCATTCCTCCAGTGTGGGGACCCTGTCACAAAATCCCTATACCTCATCTTCCAGTCCATCAAGTCCTTTGAGTTATTTATTCTATGATTACAGCTCCTGTGCAGACATATGTGTCTCCATGGTTACAGGCTACAAGTCTACCATAGTGTTAAGGTTAGGTTCTTGGAGCAAATGCCAGAAAATAACAGAATTTGGCTAATAACAGAGAGCAGTAGAACAAGCTGCTTAAATACAATACTGCGCTGATACACCCAAACACCTTCAACAGCGCCAGCTGCAAAGTCATATGGACTTTGCTGAATTTGGGGTCCAAATTATTACCACCAGAAACCATACAGGAAATAAATGCTCCACTATCTGAAAACAAAACCAGAACCCAGTATTAACTTACAAGCCCGAGAATCAGGAGGACAAATCAGGAAGCTAATGTCCAGGTTGTAGTCTGGTTCAAGAAGAGATGTCTGGGCCCAAGCCAGGAGATAAGCAATATTCCAATAACAATCCAAGGGTCAGTTTCCAGGATATTAGTAAGAAGCAGTGATACACAAAGAATCAGGTAAATAATTGCGGGCACCTGGCTGAGGAGGAAGGAAGTTTATATATGCCTCCTCAGCTGCTTATTGGATAAGCCCAGAGAACTTCTGACACTGAAGAAGCTTTTCAGGTCGGCACGGTAACCTTAAAGGAATAGCAGCTGAATTTAGATTTACACAGTACCTGTAAATTTGGGGTTTTGAACTTGACATCTATAAAGAATCACCATGGCTCTTAAAAATGTCATTTATTGTTACCTCACATTAGAATCTGAGGTTTGCATTGTAAAGCAGCCTATGGTAGCCACAGATGGGCAAATGTCTCATTCACAGTCTCATAATATAGAATGTTGTTCTGCACTCCGTATTGTAGATGGGGGTGCTGTTGTGGATGGCTTGTCAGAGCCGTAATCAATGTAAAGATAAATCCAAGCACTCCAATTTGTGATGAAAAGTCAAGATATAATTTATTGGTGTTTCACCTTTGGTAACATCAGTACCCTCATTTATGTAGCAATATACAGTTGGTACGGAAAGTATTCAGACCCCTTTAAATTTTTGACTCTTTGTTTCATTGCAGCCATTTGCTAAAAGCAAAAAAGTTCATCTTATTTCTCATTAATGTACACTCAGAACCACATCTTGACAGAAAAAAACAGAAATGTAGATATTTTTGCAAATTTATTAAAAAAGAAAAACTGAAATATCACATGGTCATAAGTATTTAGACCCTTTGCTCAGTATTGAGTAGAAGCCCCTTCCTTTTGAGCTAGTACAGCCATGAGTCTTCTTGGGAATGATGCAACAAGTTTTTCACATGTTGATTTGGGGATCCTCTGCCATTCTTCCTTGCAGATCCTCTCCAGTTCCGTCAGGTTGGATGTGAACATTGGCGGACAGCCATTTTCAGGTCTCTCCAGAGATGCTCAGTTGGGTTGAGGTCAGGGCTCTGGCTGGGCCAGTCAAGAATGGTCACAGAGTTGTTCCGAAGCCACTCCTTTGTTATTTTAGCTGTGTGCTTAGGGTCATTGTCTTGTTGGAAGGTGAACCTTCGGCCCAGAGCACTCAGGAAGAGGTTTTCTTCCAGGTTATCTCTGTACTTGGCCGCATTCATCTTTCCTTCAATTGCAACCAGTCGTCCTGTACCTGCAGCTGAAAAACACCCCCATAGCATGATGCTGCCACCACCATGTTTCACTGTTAGGAATGTATTGGGCAGGTGATGAGCAGTGCCTGGTTTTCTCCACACATACTGCTTAGAATTAACGCCAAAAAGTTCAATCTTCGTCTCATCAGACCAGAGAATCTTATTTCTCATAGTCTGGGAGTCCTTCATGTGTTTTTTGGCAAACTCTATGCGGGCTTTCATACGTCTTGCACTGAGGAGAGGCTTCCTTCGGGCCACTCTGCCATAAAGCCCTGACTGGTGGAGGGCTGCAGTGATAAATGACTTTGTGGAACTTTCTCCCATCTCCCTACTGCATCTCTGGAGCTCAGCCACAGTGATCTTTGGGTTCTTCTTTACCTCTCTCACCAAGGCTCTTCTCCCACAATTGCTTAGTTTGGCTGGATGGCCAGGTCTAGGAAGAGTTCTGGTCGGCCCAAACTTCTTCCATTTAAGGATTATGGAGGCCACTGTGCTCTTAGGAACCTTGAGTGCTGCAGAAATTCTTTTGTAACCTTGGCCAGATCTGTCCCTTGCCACAATTCTGTCTCTTAGCTCCTTGGGCAGTTCCTTTGACCTTATGATTCTCATTTGCTCTGACATGCACTGTGAGCTGTGAGGTCTTATATAGACAAGTGTGTGCCTTTCCTAATCAAGTCCAATCAGTTTAATTAAACACAGCTGGACTCCAATGAAGGAGTAGGACCATCTCAAGGAGGATCAGAAGGAAATGGACAGCCTGTGAGTTAAATATGAGTGTCACAGCAAAGGGTCTGAATACTTATGACCATGTGATATTTCAGTTTTTCTTTTTTAATAAATTTGCAAAAATATCTACATTTCTTTTTTTTTATGTCAAGATGGGGTGCTGAGTGTACATTAATGAGAAATAAAATGAACTTTTTTGCTTTTAGAAAATGGCTGCAATGAAACAAAGAGTGAAAAATTTAAAGGGGTCTGAATACTTTCCGTACCCACTGTATAATAATAGTCATGCAGTATTCGGCATATAAATTCGAACAACTTGGTTAGGTCTTTCCCAGACATTTCGGTGATTTACCACCTTCTTCAGTGGGAGAGGACGGGTTCCAAGATAAATAAATGCAATTGTAGAGTATACATGTAGACATGCAGTATGTGCCGAAAGTAAGGATGCAGGCAGAGAAAAAGTAGTAAAGTGTGCTTCAAAACATGCTGGTGCGAGGAGTAGTGGCACATGGAATAGCTGCAGACAGGTGGGAAAGACCTAACCAAGTTGTTCGAATTTATATATCGAACACTGCATGACTAATATTATATATTGCTGAATGATACATCGATCTGTTATTCTCAGCATCTGATACACAAAGAATGGAGCAGGAAGCAGTCAGCTCTGTTCTCTGTGCAGTAGTCAGATCAGGTAAAGCAGATCAGTTGCCATTCAATTGAATGGGAGCTAAGATGCAGTTACTCAGTTCATCCACTACACAGAGCAAGAGAACTGTCAGCTTCCTGCTCCATTCTCTGTGTATCAGCAGCTAAGAACAGTTGATAGAAGGAGGTGCCAGGGATCAGACCACAACTGATCTGATATTAATGACCTACCCTTGGGATGACTTATCCTGGAATTCCCTTTAAGAACCAGGTCATAGTTCAAAATACATAACTGTAACTCTATGGAATTTCTTTTATGTTAGATGTTTCAGTGAACCTTTTATGTTTTTAAACTCAGGCTGGATATATTCTCTTTTCTACTTTTACAGTGTGAACCTGAGAACTGACACAGAAGATTTACTGTCCATGTTCCATCGGTGATATGGATCATGATTCATACAATTGAATTATTAGTTGATCAACTTTTTTCCTTTATGTCCATGACTACAGCATACTTAAGTATACTTGCTGTTCCCGTTGCTCAGTCATTTTCCATTGTGCAATCTCACTTTAGTCCATCTCAGTGTCATGGAAATCTTGAGTAAATAGAGAGGAGTCTTCTAGTGTTATCCCCAATACCGTGCCAATTGCTGCCCGTAGCACTCCCAAAATATTTATGCCAAACAGTGTCCCGTAGTTTGCTGCAAATAGTAATTGTGCACCGCACACTAAAAGTGCCCCATTTGTGCCTCCACAAACTAATGATGCCTCTTTTGTGCCCTCACACAGTAAAATGCCCCTATGCACCCTCTTAAAGTAATAATGCCCTTGATTGCCTCTGTAAAGTCACAATTCCCCTTTGGGTGTCATTAAAGTAATAAGGGTCCTGTGCCCCTTTAAATTAATAATGAACCTGAGAAGCGCCTTGAATTATTAATGCCTCTGGGTGCTTTATTAAAATCGTAACACCCCAAGTTCATATATAATAACACTCAGTTAGCACCCCTTAATTCAATAATGCCCACTGAGTGCCTCCTTAAAAATAAGCCTCTGTGTCCCCTTAAAATGACAACGGCCCCACTGTGCCCTCTTATATAAATAATTTCCCTTTAAAGTAGTCATGCCACTTGAGTGTTTGCAAAAATGAATAATGACCTGAGTGCCTCTTAAATAAATAACACCCCCGAGTGCCCCATAAAGCCTATGAGAGTCCCTCTTAAGTTAATAGTGCCTTCTAAACGGAAGCTTAAATTAATAGTGCCCAATAACCACCTTAGACTAATAATACTCCCTGCATGCCTTCCTGAAAAATGACCTCTTCAATGCAGTGACATCACTTTGCCACTTGCATTGGGACACTGGCATCCTGTCCCTGGTCCCCACATCTTGTAGGCCACAGGTTGCTGGTTGGAGAATAGTAGGGCAAGAGGATTATGGCAACCTGCTGTACTATGCATTGCAGCGTTATCAGTGTCCTGCAGAGGCCAATACAGTTGAAAGTGGTGCTTATGTTAGAAACGCAGCCTTGGGGTGGGACCCGCAATGTCAATGTCCTCCTTACACATCTTTTATGAGATCTTCACTAGAACATATGATTATTTTGCCCCTATTTTCTTACCCTTCTTTCTTTGGTCTCTCTCGCAGATCTGTATGCAGTTTACAATGTTCTACTCCCATATTTTCCTTCTGCTTCCATCATCTACAACATTTTTGAAAGGAAAGGAGTCTCCTATGCTCATAGTTATCAATGCCTTTTACAACCAAGATCCATGCAAGCGAGGCAGAAGGGAGCAGCTGTCAGGTGACAGTCAATCTAGCCCTTGTGATTGGGCAGGAGTCCACAAAATACAAGGGTGCTCCTACCCAATAAGACATCTAGAGAAGGCAGTACCGCATTATGCAGCTGCCTCGTCTTACATTCCAGACTTATCTTCTCTTGAGGCGATTATTATGAAGTAGAATAAATGACTTGAAAGTGTAAAAATCTATTAAAAATACTAAAATTTATTTTTCTGGCTCAAATTTCAACAGCTTTTTTGTTTCCTTATTTTACATATTTGTGATGAGCTTTTATTATATCCAGATAATTACTGCTCTGGTAACATATGTTACTACTGAAAATGAAGCACGGACTTATCACTTAGCTTTTATGGCCTGAATATATTAATTACACAATGTTTACCGGGATAATTAAAATTCCTACATTTCTTTACATTTACATTTACACATTACTTCTCCGGAATGTTATCTTAGCTATATACAATAATGAATTGCTGAGTTATTATTTATTAATCTAACACAGTCTATATTGATGATATTAAACATTTTTAAGCCTCTGACTGTTAACCTGTAAAAAGGTCTGCCATCTAGTGGCCAAATTAAGCAAGTTATTTTAATACAGTAATTTTTTTTTAATGAATTTATTTAACTAATTTATAACAAAACTAAATGTCAACTTTATTCTTTCCTTATACATTAATCTACTTTCAAAGCTAAGAGAGTTAAACTACAAAATTTAGGATGTGGATTGAACGGTCCCTTTGCTCACCTACAGCGCACCTTTTATTTGATGATATTATTGTGTTTTACATTCATGGGTTCTCTATGAACACCATTTTATTGAAAATTCATAATTTTTTAGATGATAATATTTGCCTTTTTTCTTATAAAAAGAAACAGGCACATGTTAATGTTTTTTTCCTGACAGTCTACTTGCGCCCTCTAGTGTTTAATATTGAGAATTTCATTTTAAAGTGATAATGGCAAAAATAGAGTGGAAAACCAATACTTAAAGGGGTATTCTGGAAAACAGATATTGAAGACCTATCCCTAACATAAGTCACCAATATCAGATCGGTGGGGTGGTTGGCGTCCAGGCACCCCCATGACCAACCGCCACAGCAGTCGCTGGATTCAGAACAAACACAGAGAAAAGAACCACAAGCACAGCACTGTTCTCTGTGTAGTGGTCAACCTGGGGTATTGCAGTTCAGTTCCCCTACAAGCAGTAATGACCACAGGGATCCAAAATTGATCCTGGGTGCCTTATATGAATAGAGTATTGGTGCACATGATTGGTCACTGCTGGAGATCTCTGGGAGTCCCATAAAAGTGAATGGGGTGATGACCGTGTAAGTGTCCCATTTTATTTACATGGGACACTTTGGAGCACTTGCAGATCCCAGTGTTTGTCTGCTTGTGGTCCCTGCACTTCTACCAAGTCTGCATTAGTAAAAAATATGAAATTGTATTCTACATGAAATAACAATTCGGGAACATCTGTTCTTAGAAATGTATGTTGTGCTGTTCCTCTTAGTCCAAAAAATTAGGACTAAATTGACAACTGGTTGTTACCAGAAAGAGTCTGACACTCACCAATCAGTGCTGGAAGAGTCTGACTGTATACAGGGCTATATCTCAATGACAAGATGAGTGGTAACACCCAGTTGTTAATTTAGTAAAAAAAATTCTAGGAGGAATAAAAGAGGAACTGCACAACTTATTTTTATTTATTTATTTATTTATTTATTTTTTTTTTGTTTGAGTTGGAAGGGACCTCAAGGGCCATCGAGTCCAACCCCCTGCAAAAGCAGGAATTCCTAAATCATCCCAGCTATATACCTATCCAGTTTCCGCTTGAAGATTTCAATTGATGAAGAACTCACCACCTCCCGTGGCAGCCTATTCCACTCTCTCACTACCCTTACTGTTAGAAAGTTTTTCCTAATGTCTAATCTGAATCTCCTTCCCCTTAGTTTCATCCCATTACTTCTCGTGCTTCCTTCTGCTAATGAGAAAAGGGTAGATCCCTCTGCACTGTGACAACCTTTCAGATATTTAAATACCGCTATTAAGTCTCCCCTTAGCCTTCTCTTCTGCAAACTAAGCAGTCCCAATTCTTTTAGCCTCTCCTCGTAGGACATGGTTTGTAGACCTTCCACCATTTTGGTTGCTCTTCTATGGACCTGCTCCAATAAATCGATGTCTTTCTTAAACTGGGGAGCCCAGAACTGTACACAGTATTCCAGGTGGGGTCTGACCAGGGCAGAGTACAGCGGAATAATTACCTCTCTTGATCTAGCTTCAATGCTCGTCTTGATACATCCTAGAATTTTATTAGCCTTTTTAGCCACCGCACCGCACTGTTGACTCATGTTGAATTTGCGATCTATTATTATGCCCAGATCCTTTTCCCCTGTACTATCACTTAGTTCTATTCCTCCCATACTATATAGCTTCTTGCATTTCTGTTACCCAGATGTAGAACTTTGCATTTGTCCCTGTTGAATACCATTTTGTTCACCTCAGCCCATTGTTCCAGTGTGTCCAAGTCCTTTTGGATGCATTCTCTCTCCTCTCTAGTGTTGGCCATTCCTCCTATCTTTGTATCATCTGCAAATTTTATTAGTTCCCCATTAACCCCATCATCCAGATCATTTATAAAAATATTAAAAAGTACTGGGCCCAGGACAGAGCCCTGCGGCACCCCGCTTTTTACTTTCTTCCAGTTTGATGTATAGCCATTTAGAATTACTCGTTGTGCCCGATCATTAAGCCAATTGTGAACCCACCTCACTGATATTTTATCAAAGCCATACTTGATCATTTTTTCAATAAGAATGTTATGTGATACTTTATCAAAGGCCTTACTAAAGTCAAGATATACTATGTCCACTGCATTTCCCTGGTCCAACCATTCAGTGACTTTATTATAGAAGGAAATAAGATTAGTCTGACAAGATTTATTAGGCATAAAGCCGTGCTGGCTCTGATTAATTAAAGCCTTCCCATCCAGGTACCTAATTAAATGTTCTTTAACGATTTGTTCAAAGATTTTTCCTACTATCGAGGTCAGACTTACCGGCCTATAATTTCCTGGGTCGTCCCTATTCCCCTTTTTGTAGATGGGGACCACATTTGCCCTTTTCCAATCTAGAGGGACCACTCCTGTTTCCCATGACTTATTAAAGATTATTGCAAGGGGTTCTGTTATTTCCTCTGCTAATTCTTTTAAAACTCTAGGGTGTAAATCATCCGGTCCTGGGGACTTGGTTTCCTTAATCTTAGCTAAGTGCTCTCTTACCAAACCTTCACTTATAATCAGCTTGGAGTCCTCATTCCCCTCATCACTATCACCATTAATGTTGATATTTCCATCCATTTCTTGGGAGAAGACGGATACAAAATATGAATTTAGTAACTCCACCTGCTGATCCACCATGTTAACTTTTTCACCCTTTTCGTTCTTCAGGACTCCAATGGTTTCCTTCACTTTTCTTTTGCTCTTAACATATCCCCAAAAACCTTTTACCTTACTCTTAACTTCTTTTGCAAGCTTCAATTCGTATTCAGCCTTGGCTTTTTTAATGCTTATCTTGCAGAGTCTGCAAACTGCTGTATACTCTCCCTTAGATATAGCTCCCATCTTCCACTTGTTGTAAGTTTCCTTTTTCTTTTTTAGTAGGTTATGTAATTTTTTGGTCATCCATCCTGGAGTTTTTAGGTGATTCCCATTTTTCTTCCTTCTAGGTATTGTTAGTTCCTGTGCATTAATGATTTCCCTACGGAAAATTTCCCACCCCTCATGTGCATTTTTGTGCTTAAGTAATTTTCGCCATGGAATTCTACTAACCCTTACCTTTAGGCCCCTAAAATCTGCCCTACTAAAATTGAGCCTTCTAGTCTTTGTCTTCTCAGGTCTTCTTCTTCTTACAACCCCAAACTCGGGTATAGCATGGTCGCTGAATCCCAATGTCCCTGCTACCCTTAATTCCTTAACCATGTCCTCCTTATTAGTTAAAACTAGGTCCAGAATGGATGTTCCTTTCGTGTTTTTTTCTACTAACTGGGCAATGAAGTTGTCTGCTAGAGAGGATAAAAATTTGATAGAGCTTTTACTCGTAGCTGTGTGAGTTTCCCAATGAATATCTGGGTAATTAAAGTCTCCCATGATAACAATTTCAAATTTCTTAGATAGCGTGGTCATTTGCTGTGAAAAAATCTCATCCCTGTCTTCTGTCTGTCCTGGTGGTCTATAATAAACACCTATTATGATGTCCTTATCTTTGTTTTTCCCCTGAATTGTTACCCAAATATTTTCCAATAAGTTATCATTTTGTAAAACTGTGATTTCCGTGGAAATGTGGTCTTTTTTAACATACAATGCAACTCCTCCTCCTCTTTTATTAGTTCTATTTTTTTTTTTAATAAGTTGTATCCTTCCATCTGTATATTCCAATCATGCTTATCGTTCCACCAAGTTTCTGTAATACCAATGACATCATATTTTTCCTTCTGTATTATCAGTTCTAATTCTCCCTGTTTATTTCCCAAGCTTTGCGCATTTGTGTAAAAACATTTCAGATTGTGCTCTGATACTTCTTTTTTCTTAATTTCCTTCTGAGTATCCTGTCTTAGGTCCTCATTACCACATCTAGTAACCTTGTTTAGTATATCCTTTAGCTGCATGTTCTTGTCTTTCTTTTTACTTCCCATCCCCTCCTCTTCTAGTTTAAAGCCCTCCTGATAAGTGTGGCAAGTCTTCTGGCAAATATGTGTTTCCCAGGCTTTGTGAGATGTATCCCATCTCTAGCAAGGAGTCCATCATAGAGGTAATTCACTCTATGGTCCAGAAATCCAAAACCTTGCTCTCTACACCACTGCCGAAGCCACTTGTTTACCTCTAGTATTTTATTCCATCTCCTGATACCATAACCATCAACTGGGAGAATTGATGAAAATACTATCTGCCCATCCAGTTCCTTCACTTTCTTTCCTAGATTTTCAAAGTCTTTACGAATAGTTGGTAAATCATTTTTTGCCGTGTCGTTTGTACCTACATGTATCAGCAAAAATGGGTAGTTATCCTTGGAGCTGAAGAGGCATGGAATCCTATCGGCCACATCCCTAACTTTTGCTCCTGGGAGGCAGCATACTTCTCGTGCAGTTATATCTGGCCTGCAGACAGCTGCCTCTGTGCCCCTTAGCAGTGAGTCGCCCATAACCACTACTCTTCTTTTTTTCCTCGCTACGCTATTCCTTGTTGCTCCCTCTTGTCTCTGGGTGACTTTTGTTTCTTCTTTTGCTGATAGATTATTCTTATCATTTTCATCAGTCTGCATAAGAGTTTCATATCGGTTACCTAGCTGTGTAAGTGGTGATGGCCTTGTGATCCTTTTGCATCTCTTGGTCACCTGTATCCATTTATCTGTCTCTGTAGGTTCACTCAAGTATTCTTCCCTTACTATATTTAGGAGGTTTGCTTCAGCCTCCACCACTGTAGGCTCTCTCATACTTTCTTCCCTTACTATATTCAAGAGGCTTGCTTCTGCTTCATCAATAAAAACCTCACTTTCTTTGATGCCTCTCAACGTCTCTATTCTTTCTTCCAACCTCTGCACTTTATCTTCTAAAAGGGCCACTAGTTTGCATTTCATACAGGTGAAGTTGTCTTTATGGTCAGGCAAATCTGTAAACATATAGCATATGCTGCAGCTTACCATGTGAGTTTTCTCCTCTTCCATATTCCTCTCTTCTGGCCGTGCTGGGCCGCTACTCACTGCCGTGAAGCTCTCTCCTGGCCCCACTGTTCTGGTCTGGGTGTCCGTGGCTCCTTCCCTTGTAGGGCGCCTCCGCACTTCTTCTTGCTGCTGCTGCCGCCCGGCAGTAGGCCGGCAGCCCTCTCCTGGCCGCACTGGGCCGCTGCCGCTGCTCACCGCTGTGCTGCCGCCCGGCAGTAGGCCGGCAGCCCTCTCCTGGCCGCACTGGGCCGCTGCCGCTGCTCGCCGCTGTGCAAAGCCCCTCCGCACGCTGCTCCCAGCTGACTCTTCCCGCTGCTTCCGCACGCTGCTATTTATTTATTTATTTAGAAAAGATGCTCTAGAATTGTCTCATGATATGAATCATGGATTCTTAGGTTATTTCATTTTTCATTTTCCACATTAATATTGCTTCTATTTTTTGTGATAATGGGATGAAGATTAAGCAAGTGTGAGCACACAGAGAGACTGGATCACAAAAATCCTTCAATATTAGCAACTGAATCACAAATAGTTACTGGAGATACCAGAGTCTCAAGAATAATATATATATATATATATATATATATATATATATATATATATATATTATGTATATTTTGATAATTACCCATCATAAAGTTCTTGGTTTAGATCTTGAGGTGCAGGTGACAGACCACAAAATGCAGACATTACTTCATAACCCTGACCGCATCCTGACCACCACTGACACTAGGTTCACACTAGCATTCATCTTTCTATTGTACGGGTCCACATGGGGAGAGCCGTCCCACTAAAAAAAAGCAATTACCCGCGGACCCCCATAAACTATAATGGGGTCCGCTGGGATGCCACCAGTTTTATACTGAAACCAGCGAAGAGAAAAGTCCTCCATGCAGGACTTTACTCTCCACCGATTTTAGACAGAATCTGCGGCGTAGTCTCCAACACAGATGTGAACTTAGCCTTAGTCAGTTACCTGCATTTCATGAGCCCTTTAAGATGTCACATCCATTAATGGCAGATTTAATACTGTTACAACTGGTTTGTGCAATGTGGTGACTCTAAGTCCCAAACTACCCAAAAGATTATGCACAGATATAACAGAAGGATCATCAATCTGAATTTTCCACCATATTAGTAATAATCTTTGAATTGATAAAATGTCATCATAATGGGAAGTAAAAAGAAATAACAAGTAAGAATCCAAGCAAAAACTCTCCTGCTAATATTATCATTTCCACAACGGGTTAATGTGTAACCAGTATCTGAAACTCTAGAGATATTAGCAAAACCAACTACTGATAATGTGATCACTAGGGGCCTCTGGTGGAAGATACGAGGAACAGCAAGGAATGATAATGAATGATTATATTGTATATTAATATAATACACTCATTTCATGTGATTGAAAAAAGTCTTTGATAAAGGAGATTCTAGTCGCATCGAGGTGTATTTAGGGTACTAATACCGGTGGTTTAGTGTCACAAATCTCAATATACTATTGCTGTACATAGCTGGGATGAAAAAACTTTATTCTTACCTAGACACAAATTTCTGATGGATTTCATCAGACTCATCTCTGGTCCTTATGATGTGCCAGAGGCACTAGAACCTGGGATAAGTATGGCACCTTTTTTTATAAAAAAAAAAAAAAAAAAAACCTGGACAGCATTCCCAAGGACTTAGAAGCTGCTTAGGTCTAGATATATGGCAGAAGTTGGAAGGGGAAATATGACCAGGCTTAGGAACTGAGGCTGTATTACACAGCTGACATCTGCTGGCAGTGTCTATGAGTGGAGATAAAAATAAAAAGTGAAAAAAATATTAAAGCAATGTAAAATTAAAAAAAAATATAACAAAAAGAAATACAATTGTAACAACGTGTCTCCTTTTACCATGAAAAAATAAATAATAAAAAATAAACATAATTGGTATTGCATTGGTGTTGCATTATGAGAAATGCCATTACAGAATACAGGGGCTGTTTGTGAAGAATATAGCCCACCAGAAGAGTAAACCACTGAGGGGGCCAGGGTGTCAACATCATAGAATAGATTTTTCTGCAGCTCCTTCCTGTATCTAAAGGTAGTTATTCAGAAATTAAAGATATGTAACAGGTATATATTAGGGAATGCATAGACATTGTCAATTTTAGTATTTGAAAAATACTAAGGCAGTAAGAGCAAGTTAGAAGTGTCCAGCGGCCATTTGTGTACATCATCATCTTGATGCCTGGGATAAACACATGTCTGGAAATAATATAAGGGCAGACTAGATGGATCATGTGGTCTTTTTCTGCATCCGGTCTTCCAGGTATCTAAGTTGAAATTAAGTGAATTGTAGTTCCCCTTTTTATCCACTAGGTGTCAGGTACTGCACAGTATAAGAAATGTGATCACTTACCTGCACTGGTCGCCCAGACAGTGGAAATTATTATGATTTTATTATAGCAATAAGAATAGAAACTATTATTTACAACTGGAAATATTTATCAATTTTACTTAAAAATAATTTTTGGTCTTTAGTGTTGAATAGAAAACTGTCCAAAATATTTATTTCAGGACAGTAAAGCCCCGTTCACACTTTTGTATTTTATCAGTATTTTGCATGAGTATTTGTAAACCAATATAAGAAGTTGAACAAACAAAGAGAAAAAGCATAATGGAAGAATTTGTAATCTGTGGGGAGACCTGAGACTAAGTATTCAGGTTCCCTGCAGCGTCACCACAACAGAAACTAAGCAGTGCCTATTCATATCAATGGGATACTGCAGCAGACCTCCAGAGACAGCAACTCTTTGTCAGGGCCAGTTTTAGTCAAACTGTGGTCCTGGGCAAAATTAAAAGTGGGGCCTGAAATGCTGATATACCAACAACGCCATCATATTTCCAGAGGAAGCCCCTTTAATAACGCCCTCTTTCTGCCCCCAAAACAGTAGCAACCACACCCTTATGCCCACACACAATTCAAATAACCACCTTTGTACCGCCTAATAGATTTTTGCGCCCCCTCATCAGTTATTATAGCGCCTCCTTATAAATAATAGTCCCTGCTTATAAACAGTGCCCCATATCAGTAATAGTTCCCCCTTATCAGTAATAGCCTCCCTCATAAATAATAGTTCACCTTATAAATAATAGTGCTCCAATATAAATAGTCCCCCTTATTAATAATAGCCCTTTCATAAATAATAGTTCACCTTATAAATAATAGTCCACATTATCACTAATAGCCTCCTGTATAAATAATACCCCATTATAAATAATAGCCCCTTTAACAATACTCTCCTTATAAAGTTTCCCTCTTATAAATAAAAGCAACCACATTATAATAGCTTCCAATAAATCTTACTTACTCACCTTACCGCGCTCCCACGATGAGTGGAACAGCTGAAGATTCTCCCTGTAGTAGTGGCACAGGTGGCGCAATGCAGTGACGTCATCACACCACCTGCGCTGCGATGTCCTGTGCATTACCGGCGGTCCTCTATGGCGAGAGCAGGGACTTTTCAGCTCTCTGCTCTGTCATAAGATTAAGCAGTATCGGCGTGCACAGCACACAACGCCGATACACCTGTGGATACAAATCAGTCCATGGTCATGTGATGGATGCAGGTGCATAGATTGTTACATGACAGATGTTTGATTACTGTATGCACCTGTTTGTCCATCACATGACAATGGATCATATATCACATGACCATAGACTGAAAGTAAACAATGGATGACAGCAAGCCGAGATCTAGAAAACCACAGGGAATTGATACTGAAAGCATATTGTAAAATTGTATAGTTTTTTTTATTATATAAGCATTAGCAGTTATTTGCTGAAACTGGACAACCCCTTTAACAGTAGTGGTGGTGCCATCTGTATGTAACAAAAGTAGAGGGCGGTTACAAAAAGCAGGGCTGGCGTTGGGGGGGGGAACCTGGGTAATTGCCTGGGGCCCCCGGGATCCAGAGCATCAGGCTTTTAGCCTAATGGCTTGAATCCCAGGAGCTCCACAGGTGTATCGGCGTTGTGTGCTGTGCACGCCGATACTGCTTAATCTTATGACAGAGCAGAGAGCTGAAAAGTCCCTGCTCTTGCCATAGAGGACCGCCGGTAATGCACAGGACATCGCGGCGCAGGTGGTGTGATGACGTCACTGCATTGCGCCACTTGTGCCACTACTACAGGGAGAATCTTCAGCTGTTCCACTCATCGTGGGAGCGCGGTAAGGTGAGTAAGTAAGATTTATTGGAAGCTATTATAATGTGGTTGCTTTTATTTATAAGAGGGAAACTTTATAAGGAGAGTATTGTTAAAGGGGCTATTATTTATAATGGGGTATTATTTATACAGGGGGCTATTAGTGATAATGTGGACTATTATTTATAAGGTGAACTATTATATATGAGAGGGCTATTATTAATAAGGGGGACTATTTATATTGGAGCACTATTATTTATAAGGTGAACTATTATTTATGAGGGGGGCTATTACTGATAAGGGGGAACTATTACTGATATAGGGCACTGTTTATAGGCAGGGACTATTATTTATAATGAGGCGCTATAATAACTGATGAGGGGGCGCAAAAATCTATTAGGCGGTACAAAGGTGGTTATTTGAATTGTGTGTGGGCATAAGGGGGGGTGCTTGTTACTTTTTTGGGGGCAGAAAGAGGGCGTTATTAAAGGGGCTTCCTCTGGAAATATGATGGCGTTGTTGGTATATCAGAATTTCGGGCCCCACTTTTAATTTTGCCCAGGACCACAGTTTGACTAAAACCGGCCCTGACAAAGAGTTCCTGTCTCTGGAGGACCTGTCTGCTGCAGTATCCCATTGATATGAATAGGCACTGCTTAGTTTCTGTTGTGGTGACGCTGCAGGGAACCTGAATACTTAGTCTCAGGTCTCCCCACAGGAATTGATTCAGCAAATATATATTGGAGAATGGTATACCTCTTCATTAACAGATGCTTTTCTGAAATTGGACAACCCATTTAAAGCAAAATATAACAAAACATACCAATTGTATCACATTGCCACATCACATTGTATCACAATTTTATCAGCAATAAATCAATACACAATTAAGGGTTTAGGCTCTGGGTTGTAGCCAGTTTAGCTCAACCAGTCTCTTAAAAGCAGCCATGTGGCTATTCTTTGTGGCCTCTGAGTAGACACTATTCATGACCCCAGTACCTATACTTATGTGCCTATACACCCCTATACCTCTTTGGTCTTGCTACATTATGCAGCACGGTGTCAGTCTTATGCAGCTAAGATCCCACTAAGCATCCAACATTTACCATTTAGAGATTGTTTTTCTGACCTTGCATCTTGTTGACTGCTGCTGACCTTAGCTTGTCCTTTAACTCTGTCCTTGCCTTTCCTCTTAGTTCCTCCCTCCTTCTGATTTCTGTTTATCAGCCCTTAGTCTTTATTGACTGGTTACTATAGCAGCAAACACCATTGAACCTATAGAGGTCTCTGGTTAGAGGGGATTGCTATAGGTGAAGATCTAAGACCTACTGAGTGAATTACACCAGATTATGATCCTTTATGTACAGAAGCTATGAAGTGACTCCTAATATTATCATACTGTACAATACAGGTTGCGTGCTCTACTCTTTATTACAGAGTCAGATATACTTGTACAATAAGACAGAAGCCAGTGCAAAATCTTAACTGCAAGCCCCCCCGCCCCACACACACACACACACACACACACACACACACACACACACACACACACACACACACCATGCTGCCACTCCATTCATTTCATGGGACTGCCAAAGATATAGCTATCCCTGTTATTCCCATAGAAGTGAATGGAGTGGCCACTCTTGTGCAACAAGCAGCTCCATTTACTTCGAGGTCCCCCTTGTTCTCGTGTTCCCAGAAGTTGAACCCCAACCAGTCAACACATTTTCCCCTATCCCTTTAACTAACATGTCTCATTTATGTTACTTGTGGTTCCTCATATGTGACAGGTGAACCTTTTAGGCATCCTTTCTCTAAATCCTCTGCACCCCTATTTCTCTGTATGAAGCTACATGCAGTTTTCTATATCGCGTTTTTGCACAAGACATTATTGAGGTCAATACACTACAAATATCAGAAAACTATGCTAAAGAGCAATACCGACATTATATGCTACGCTAAAAAGTATCACCCAAAATCTGTTATTTAAAGCAGGTTACCATGTAAGTTTCTAAAATGGACATTCAGTTTTGTACAAAATTTTAAGCACGTGTAAAAAAAATGCTGCACAGTAAGAATGCTTTCAGAAATAGAAGGGTTAATAGTTTATTTTTGTCAATTAACAATATGAAGTGACTGAAGAAAAGAGAAATGGAAATCCCATCAATATTTGGTGTGAGCGTCCAATGGTGGAGTCCTAGAAGTGATGATACGGCCCCCAAAGAGCCCTGATCTCAACATCATCAAGTCTGTCTGGGATTACATGAAGAGACAGAAGGATTGGAGCAAGCCTACATCCACAGAAGATCTGTGCTTAGTTCTCCAAGAGTTCATTGCCGGGTTCCTTCTCTGCAAGTGTACCTAGAAAAATTGATGGGATGCAAACAGGAAATATTGATGGGATTTAGATTTCTCTTTTGTTCATTTATTTAATTTTGTTAATTGACATAAATAAACTATTAACACTTCTGTTTCTGAAAGCATTTCTTTCTACGCATGCTTAAAACTTTTGCACAACGCTGTATATTAGTAAATTATGTCTGAGCTGTATTGACCAGATGGTGAACCACATGGTGAGTATCAATAAGTGGAGGGTGGTGCTTGTCATATCTTAACAATTATTATATTTCATCTGTAACAAAGTGACAGTTCTGGAGTTTCTCCCCCCAGGCAGCCATTACACTGGAGCACCAAGTATTTATTACACTACAGAATAGTAATGACACCTAATGTTCCCTGGGGTGGCGCTGCAGGGGAATTATTAATATATTTTAGAGCACCATGGTGTTGAAATACAATACACAAAATACACAAAACAAGTACAATACTAACATAGTGACCAACTGGCACAGTGGGACAGAGCGCCCTGCCCGCAAGGGCTTACCATCTATACATTATACACTTGTCAGGTTCCCCCACATAATATGGCTGATTGCAGGAGGTTCCAGCAATGGGTAAAAAACATTGTGAGCAGTGACTTTGGTCCTAAGTGTCCGACATACGGTAATACATATGGCCACAGCGTAACTGTAACCATCTGAACAGGGACATGTTTTAGAGTTAAATAGGTGGTCCAGGATCAGAAGAACATGGCTGGTTTCTTCCAAAAACAGCACCAGCCTGTGCACATTTTGTGTGTTTTTGTATTTCAGCCTCATTCACTTCAACAGAGCTGAGATGCAATGTCAAACATGACCGATTGACTGGTGTGCTGCTTATGAAAGAAAGCCATATTGATCTAGTCACTGACAACCTCTATAATATATATTAGTATGGAAGTTTTATTTTTGTAATTTGTTAAATAAAGTTTTTTATAGTCCCAGACTACGTCTTTCGTTAGAAGGATCTTCTCTCCATAGGATTTGCCATAAATGCTGATAGATGTGGTCCTTGTACAGGTGGATGGAGAGCCTCGCACATGCATGGCCCCTCTTTATTCACTTGCAGCCACGAACAGGGACTTGTTCCCAGAGGTGTGACCCACATCTACCAGGCATTTATGGTATATCCTATGGATAAAGCCATAAAAACAGAGACTGAGAATGGGTTAACTACAGATATCAACCCTTAAAACTCCTGGAGGTGTGACAAATAGCACATTTATAACAAAGACATTTCACCTCCACTGCTTCCCCTCTTACTACTTCTATTCCTCCTGGTATTAATTTAAGGTGTTAGTACACCTTCTGTTTTTCTAGATAGTAGCACAGCCATGCCAGGAATCACGTGAATAAGGAGAAAGAAGAGCAGAAGATGAACATAACACATAACATGTGCTATACTGGCAGCCTCTCATTTACACAATAGACACTGTTCAGAGCTAATAGACATAAAGGTAATAGTAATAATAATATAATGTCAATGTGACATATATAGGGTATAGTCTCCTGGCGTCTGATACATGGCAGCAATGCAGCCAAAAACCACATGGACATGCAAGTCTAAGGCTCTTTCATACTGACTGCTGTTGTTACCTGACTGTTGACAGATAATGGCCATATTGGTTTCTAGGTTTACCCTCAAAACCACACAGCCATTATCTGTCAGCAAACATATATCAATAAATATATAATGTGAACTTAAAAACTGTTCAGACATCTGTGTGATTTTTATCTGCACCTGATAGCACCTACATGGGACCATACCCATAGAATGAACTACTATATAACATGCATATCAGAGTCTAGTATGAGTTCACACATCCACATTTTGAAGATGTGTGAAATCCATGATAATCATGGACTGCATGCACACCTAATGATTTTAATGGGGGGCATGCAGATACTCGTATATTTTCTTTCAGAATCATGCTCTATTATGGTCCATTTTCTGGACCAAAGAGCTCCAAGTCTATGGATCTGTGAAAATCAAAGACAGAACATAGTTCCATGCACTGGCCCAAGACTTGTTCAAGAACATGAAGAATTGCAATAAGGGGCAGAATAAAGGGGGCCCTTCAATACAGATAAATATTGGCTGAAGCAGCTGATTTTTGAGAGACCGGTCAACCATCTAATGTGTACGGCATTGTCCTGACTCTTCCCTGATGGCAAATGTTAAGAAATAGGAGGATTGGATATGATGGATTTCAAAAGTTTTGGCAGCAGCTTTTCTCCTCTCCCCATTGAGAACGCATGTAGGTTGGACCCAGTGTGTCAGGGGAACATCCTCCAGCTGAACAAGTGGCCATCTAAGCTGTGGCCATCATTACATTTACACATACCTGATAAGTAAGAGGGACATTTTTTGGCATGACTTTATATGTATTCACAAATATGGCGTTTGAATCAAAACCCATATTTCATAAGATTTTGTTGCACTTTTTCCCAAAATTCAGCACCCTCTTGATGAACCTGACACAGTGTGCACTGAGAAAGAGACCGATTTTCCACTACAGTATTAAAGTCCATTGTTCTAATCTGTCAGAGGATCTGAAGAATGGACATCAAAACTGCCAGACTGATGAATACCAACTGGAGACTTTCTACATCTATCCAGCATTGTTGACTGCAATAGTGAAATAAAACCAAAAGTTCCTTTCTGTCATCTTTCCATTGTTCATGAAGAAAAAAACGCAGCACCCAAAAAAATGGAAAGCTGATGGAAGGAACCTTCTGTTTCTATTTTAACGCTGCAGTCAATAATGCTGGATACAAATGGAAATTGCTGTTTTTATCCGTCAGTCTGGCAGTTTTAGCATCTGTTGTTCTACTCATATGATGGCTTAGAATAAAGGACATTAAAATGTCTAGTAATAAGGCTAGGACTACATGGCGACTTTGGCCACGACTCCTGTTGTGCAACCAAAAATCACTGTGCTGCCCTGCAACTCCTTCACCAATGTATGTGAGTGAAACCGCATTGTGACCACCCGGCCTGCTGTGACTTCTAGTTTCAAAAAGATTGAGCTATGCTGGTTTTTTTGTGGCTAGAAGTCACATTAATGGCACCCTTGGGGTTGCAATGTGATCCTATTCACTTACATTGGTGTCAGGAGTCACGACTTAAGTCTCCACATAGGCTTCATCTAAATGTGGGTCAGTGGATTTATATCTGCATGCTTTTGAACCTAACTAGATCACTTTTGACATCCACATTGAATCACTCTTTTAGTAGGATAGTATTGAAGAAAACAGGCACAGATTAATAGCTATGGATACTTGTAGGGTAGGTTCAAGCAATGGTCAATGGTGTGATCATGCATAATAATTTGTACATGCAATATTTCTACAAATCGGCCCTAATTTTACTTACATAAATATGGACAAAAGCAAACATATGCAGAAAAACACAACAGGAACAAAATAGCTCAGACATCACTTACAAGAATCTAAAACACTGTGAGTCAAGTTTTCCGCTGTTGGCACTGGATACATTGTGAAATTGTCTACCGCTCCACCATTTCCCATGTGTACTCCAGGCTGTTTATTAAACCTCATGTCTTTCTTGATAATTACTTGTTTTACACCTGTTCTATAGCAGATGATTTCTAACAAATTCTCTCGCAGGTCTTCTGTCACTTTTTTTTTTTTTTTTTTTTTACACACTTTGGTGGATGAAAATGGTGCAGGCTGTGATAATGCACACTGAAGCTGGCCATACACGTTACTCAACTGAAATTGGCTGCGATCACTTAAAAATATAATGTGAACGACTGCTCACAATGGCCAGCCATGACCACAGCAGACATTTGTTTGCCAAAAAAATTGCCGATGTGTTAGAATGTTTCAGTCATTGGCTGAAAATAAAAGTGTATGGCATGATTGACTAAATTTGGCCATTCATTTGCCATTTTTACTCAGGCTCGGCACATTTTTTTTCTAAAAACTGCTCCTCTACTTGTCCGGGTTCATATCTTTATGTTGATGGATTATGGCTGATCTTTATGTTTAAACTAGCCTAAAGCAGACCATACATATGATCACATCACGTGGCCATCCAGTTGATGATGGGATCGTTCATAAGAATAATCTCATTATCAACGTTACCAACTAAATTGTTCAATCAGGGTAGCAGTTTAGTTGTCCGAAAAATAAAAGCTCAGTGAGTCTGTGCAAGTTGGTTGATGATCTGCCAAAAGTGGTCAATCATTCTAAACCCTGGTATTTTCAGCTGTCTGTAGGCGCAAATTTCCAGCATGGTCGATCTGCTTTAGGTAGTCTAAACTCTGCCCTCAGACCACTGCAAGTGAAAATTTGCAACATCTTCATGGCCAATCACTGGCCATAAATATAATGTTTATGGCCAGATTTAGGCTACTTTTACACTAGCATTATACCATTTTAATGTCCGTTATTCTGGCAGTCTGAAAATCCACCAGATTTATCACAGTGACTGCTGCTGGATAAAAATCTTGTGCATCTGTACGCCAAGGCTCTACGTAGCAAATCACATAAAAAAAACGCAGCAGAAATAAATGCATTCACTTTGCTGTTACTGTAAAATGCAGCATTTTCCACAACATTGGGCCTTAGCCTTGGATTGTCTAGTTTAAGTTTATACCAGCTACTACTCGGCTTACTTTTGGCCAGATCTATCTACCAGCTATCTGCTTCCAGGTCTGTGCACTGTATAGTAGGGACGTCGGAAGCAACCCCAAATAGATCATCTATGGGGAACCAATTGTTGGCGCCCCACCAATCACAAGTTTATGTCCTATTCTAAGGATAGGCCATAAATTTAAAAAAAAATCCTGAACAACCCCATTAAATTAAGCCCCTTTCCTGTAGATCCACAGCCACTTGTCATGGCAGTCTCTAAATTTGATCCTAAACTAGATGTACCAGGATGTATTTTGTGCCAGGGTCAAGATGTAACCACAATAGTAAATCTGCTTATGTTTCCAATATGCTAGTGGTATAAAGTTGTACCGTGTTAGCCATAGAAAGAAGTGGAAGAGTGAAGAAATCAGGAGATACCTTTTCATGCCAGCTTCATGTCACACTATGTATGAACTGTGAGGGTCACAAATCACCACCTGATTGCAAACAGATAACAGATCCCTCCGTCACGCCCAACAAGTTTTCCAGACTGTTTATTTCCTGACCTGTTGTAAATACTTCCCTACTTATATTGCATATTGTTATTCCAAGATCCTTGGACGATCCAGGTCTTGTGTGTGTATAAAAAGTGTGAATTTTCAGTTTCTAGTATTACACTATGTCTGAAGAAGAGAGCCTCTCTTCACTCTCGAAAGCTTACCATCAAATATACTCAGTTAGCCTCTAAAAGGTATCAAGTGATTTCTTCACTCTTCCACTGTTTCCAATAGTAAATCGCTTTATGGTACAGAAGAAGACATTAATTAGAGACAAGTAAATAAACACTAGAACATAAGACCTCATTCACATGGCAGTATCCTGATCAGTATTTTGCATTAGTACTTGTAAGCCACAAACAGGAGTAGGTCTAAAACAGAGAAGAGGCGTAAACTTCCCATAATACTTTCTCTCTGTAGATTCCCATCCTAATACTAATACAAAATAATGAGCAGAATACTGCGTGTGAATATACCCAAAATGTATAAATAACCAAACACAACTATACTGAAAAACACTTATATGTGGGCTGTTTGTAAGAGAGTTGAAACCCTGTACAGACCCTCTATTTTTAATATCCTTTTTGACTGCTGCTAAAGGTTTCAGATGGGCCTATTGTTGTATTAGGTTAAAATTCAAAGATAAACTAGTAGAAAACCACTGACATAGAGGGGATTCCCACACACATAATCATATTTAAATTTGTAGACAGTTAAACGTTTTTACAAATATAAATAATTTAAAAATTTGCAGAATTTTAAAGATTTTCTCTAACCATCGTAGTGGTGAGAATCTTTTGTCTTGATAGGTTGCCAATGGATACGAACATGAATGCAGGAACTATCTATGGCAGTGATGGCGAACCTTTTAGAGACCGAGTGCCCAAACTGCAACCCAAAACCTACTAAATTATCACAAAGTGCCAACACGGCAATTTAACCTTAAATTAACCAGGATCTGTTTTATATTGACCGTGCAATGTTATTACAGCCTGTAATAATATCACATGTCTGCTATAAAACAGATACTGTGTGATATAAATAGTGAAGGGTCCCCACACAGTACAATGCGCTCCGAAGTGGCCCTCAGACAGTACAATACCCTCCACAGTGGCCCCCAATCAGTATTATATGCTTCACAGAGGCCCCCGCACAGTATTATATGCTCCACTTTCGGCCCCCCCACATTATATGCTTCACAGTGGGCACCCATACAGTAATATATGCCTCACAGTTTCCCCCATACAGTATTAGATGCTTCAGTGCCCCCCATACAGTATTAGATGCTTCAGTGCCCCCCATACAGTATTAGATGCTTCAGTGTCCCCCACACAGTATTAGATGCTTCAGTGTCCCCCACACAGTATTAGATGCTTCACATTGTCCCCCATACAGTAGTAGATGCTTCAGTGTCCCCCACACAGTATTAGATGCTTCAGTGCCCCTCCCCCCACAGTATTAGATGCTTCAGTGTCCCCCACACAGTATTAGATGCTTCAGTGTCCCCCCATACAGTATTAGATGCTTCAGTGTCCCGCACACAGTATTAGATGCTTCAGTGTCCCCCATACAGTATCAGATGCTTCAGTGTCCCCCCATACAGTATTAGATGCTTCAGTGTCCCCCATACAGTATTAGATGCTTCAGTGTCCCCCATACAGTATTAGATGCTTCAGTGTCCCCCACACAGTATTAGATGCTTCAGTGTCCCCCACACAGTATTAGATGCTTCAGTGTCCCCCATACAGTAGTATATGCTTCAGTGTCCCCCATACAGTATCAGATGCTTCAGTGTCCCCCCATACAGTATTAGATGCTTCAGTGTGTCCCCCATACAGTATTAGATGCTTCAGTGTCCCCCATACAGTATTAGATGCTTCAGTGTCCCCCACACAGTATTAGATGCTTCAGTGTCCCCCACACAGTATTAGATGCTTCAGTGTCCCCCATACAGTAGTATATGCTTCAGTGTCCCCCATACAGTATCAGATGCTTCAGTGTCCCCCCATACAGTATTAGATGCTTCAGTGTGTCCCCCATACAGTATTAGATGCTTCAGTGTCCCCCATACAGTATTAGATGCTTCACAGTGTCCCCCATACAGTATCAGATGCTTCAGTGTCCCCCCATACAGTATTAGATGCTTCAGTGTGTCCCCCATACAGTATTAGATGCTTCAGTGTCCCCCCCACACACAGTATTAGATGCTTCACAGTGTCCCCCATACAGTATTAGATGCTTCAGTGTCCCCCATACAGTAGTATATAACATTCCATGCACTGGTTACGCTTTATTACTAATGTACACCCGTGTCCCCAGAGCCCCGTTGATTACTGCAGAGGAGGCCAGAATTCTAATTCCTGCTTGCCCTGCAGCCACTCCAACTCTGAGCCACATGACCAACTCCATTCCAGCCTCCCCCGCAGCCCTCCACAAAAAGTAATGAATAGGACTCCAGGGGACCGGGGTGTACACTAGTAACAAAGCTTAACCAATGCATGAAATGAACTAATAAGTTTTATTACTCTCCAGATAACCTCTTTAATTATAGGAATAAACAAATCCAATTTCACTTACAAACTTCATCAAAGACCATCAGTTGCTGTTCACATTAAAAAGGACTTTTCATCACCAACTGCAGTTCTTTGCATCCTTTAATAAGCACCACTCCACTGATTCCGACACAGTTGGAATTTTATCTGAAGCCACACCATTCCCGAGCAATTGGTGCGATTATGAAGTTTTAGTGCCTGATAAGCTATCTACACTCTCTACAGTAAAGTGGGTAGTCTCAGGTAGGAGCAGAAAACGGGGTGTGATTCTGAGCTTTGACATTGGTTGCCACGCCCACTTGTCTGATCCTTTTTGAAATTACCCACTTGACACTAGAGAATCTAATGATCATATCAGGCACCAAAACTAACAGCGCTGATTGTTCAGGAATGGTGAGAGCTAGAGGAAAAAACTCCAACAGAGCCAGAATCTGTGAAGCAATGTATAGTAAATCATGCCAAGAACTGGAGTTGTGGAGTTGGTTAAAGGTAATCACAAGAGATGACACAAATTCATGCAAGCTTTAACCTGCAACCTAAGAACCTGCTGCTAAGAGAGAGTACTACTGGCAAGTGTTGGATACCAAAGACTGTATTCTGTCCAGAACTGCTAAGATCTGCCAATAATAGGACCCCTGAGTGACTGTTTATAACTGTCATACAGTTGTCTCCTGTAAGACACTTGTAACCGCTAAGGCTGTTCACATCTGTGTCGAAGTCTCCTTTGGAGACTCTATCACAGTGTCCACCTGAAAACTGGCGGAGAACAAGGTCCTGCATGGAGGTTTCAGTTTTTTAATGACAGACATCCGATGGACCTCATTTTTGTCAAAAGGGTCAGTCAGACTCCATGTATTACTGCTATCTTAGCAGTCCACCTCTCCATTGTTCAGGTCTCCCCATGGACCCAAACAATGGAAATGCAACATTAGTGTGAACCTAGCCTAAGCCTGTTGCCTATTGTAAGAGGCTTGTTGCTTCAATGTAAGTAAAACCACTGTTCCGTTTTATCTGTCATGTTTGTCTAAGTTACTTGTTCCCACACCACTGTTAGGGCCAATAATCCTACTGATTCTCTTACATGTTCCTGTTATTAAAGCTCAGTTTCATTTAAGTGAATTTGACTGAGCTATGATAATACACCCCCATGGATAAGAGTATCACCGCTTCTAGAAAAAACAGGACCCACTCTATATCAATGACCACAATATATGTTGTTGTAGACCAAATCACCTTCAATATTTGCAGTAGGTATAACTCCAGTAGCATGCTCATGTAGAAATATCCTAGCTCCAATATTACCTTAATAATTATATGTCAATAACCAGTAATGGATCCATCAACACAAAGAAAACCCAAATGGGAGCAACTTCAGATCCATGACATGAATCTCTTGTGCTGCCACCTGCAAAGACCAACATTTGACATCAGCATTATGAGCTGTCCTCATAGGAAAAAGCAAATGGAAAGATCAACATTTACCTTCTGTAAGCGGATTTACTCTCAGTAAACACAGAAGGAATGGTGGATTTCCAAATATCCACACGTTAATCTTGTGTGGATACAAGTTATGAAGTGCTGAGGTTCCAATGACTGGGTTTGTAGGACATATCTGATATATACAGTATATATATATGTATATATATTTATATATAGGTTTATAGTTGCATTCTATTGGGATACTACACTGTCAACATTTGCGCAACCCTTAAACAACATTCTACATCTCTCCATTTGCACAGGGAATTTAGGGACCTCCTTTTTTGTGATTACTAAAGGTCCCAGTGTTCCGATCCATAGCGATTAGGAAGTGGGTACAGGATAAGTGGTGTTAATAAATAAAAGGGTGAATTCTTGTATAAATCCAGAAGCTGAAAACTGCACAATACTTGATTTTGCTACACTTGTATCCAAGCAGTAAGGATATAGCTTAGATGAGATTCAACTGTACCAAACTCCCAGAAGTGACTAAAGATTAGCAAACTGGATTCACCCCAAATTATCCAAAAGTATCAGGTTTGGTCCAAAACTTCTGGGGTTCACCACCCACAAACCACTATTATATTCAGGGGACTCTTCAGACCTCTAATGAGTGTGAGCAGAAAAATAATATACACATACTCACCTTGTCTCACATCTCCTGGGTTCTCTTATGGCATCCAGTGCTCACTTGGCGCCCTCTTCTGACCTCCTGGGTGACATCAAGGGCCCCCTAAAATCCACGGTAAAATCGAACAGGGGGCATATTTTATCTGCATCCTGCTGCTATTGAATATAATGGGAGGCAGAATCAGGGTGGAATCTGCTGCTGATTTTGGGATGGAATACACCTCAAAATCAGCAGCAGATTCTGCCATGTGAACAGCCCCTAAATGTTTGTTATGTTTCCGCACCTCTGCTTATTATACTCTGAGCTCAAAGAGTATAACGATAGCTATTCTGATTCTGGACAAACCTCAGTACAAGTCTTCAAATTCATAGTGTAGACAAGAATGTTCCCATTCATTGACAGCAAACAGAGATCTTATTGAGGATTAGAAATCTGGGGAAATATGTATCCTAATCATTTTCATCAATACTAACCTGAGGGTTGTCCCAACTAAAGACAATACCACCATTAAACATTGAGAGAGGTATTCCCATGAAAGACATTTTTTGGATAGTTGGTGGTCTCCTGAACTCTCTACTGTGTGAGATCAACTTCCGCCATATTTAACTGCAGACTGAATGGAGGGAAAGTAAAATTGCTCAGCCAAACCCCTACACATGAATGGAGAGTGTTGGGTGTATTGGGACACCTCTTCATTTAGACTGAAGCTGAATGTGTTTACCGCACCAAGGAAATCTTGTCATCAAGGTAAATCAGATAGGAATGCTCCTTTAAAAGAGTTATCCAGATTTATCCAAGAGTTATCCATTTTTTAAACTGATATCCAATCCATAAGATAGAACACCAATTTTAGATCAGCAGGGGTCCTACTGCTGCGACCCTGCAAATCAGCTGATGCAGTATTGGAGCAAGCTGCTGTACTCACTAGTTGTACTATCAATAGCACTCCATGTTACTTGATGTTAAATTGGTGTATTTATTAAAAAAAATCATGCTCTAAAATAGCTGCTGACTATATATTCATTCGACTGACCGCTGTCGCTACCTGCTCCAGAGCCAAGCATGCATGTGTTTGAATGAGGAAAGGGAGCAAGCTGCAGCCAGTCAGCCAGTCCCACCAAAATTTGCGTATTTTAATGACCTTACTCTTACATGTATACATAGATGTTTGTGGGCATATGCTGCACCCATGATGACTTGTATGGACAAATGATGGTTAGCTATTACTGATTTGCAAAGATGCAATTTTTAACATTTGTTCACAGTTTGTTCATATAATCGGTCTTTCCAAGGGAACACAATTTTAGTTCACGCTGCTTTCAGCATTGGGCACAGTGATGTTCTTTCATGTTCAAAACCTCAGAAGGATACAAGCGTATTTTAAGTTTTGCCCACCCAACCTAAGGATCCCCAATGCCTTATTAAGATGGGCCGATCAACACTATGATCTAACCTAGACAAGAACAATTCAGTCTATAAGCAGAATTCACCATCTAATTACTATCCTGCTGTGTTTCCAAGTAAAGAGCAAAATCCCCAAGGTTAGCTGGGAGTAATTATTTTCTGGAAATCTACAACTCTCATATGGGAACAAGAGTAAGAAAAGTGAGCAGTGCCTATTACTAGCAGACATGGCAGCGCAGGCACTTATAGGTCACATAGAGCATGGTCGGAACTAATGCATGAAAACAATTCCCTAGACGATCCCTAATGAAATCATTTACTAAACTGCCTTAACTACCAGTGGTCATTAACAGCTACTAACTAGATCAGATGCTAATGAACGTCACTTAGAAAAGCAAAACTCCTATGAGAGATGTTGAACCGTCCTCAGAACATATAAATGATCATTTATGTTCTAGGGACAGTCATAAAGTAGCTGTAGATTTGTATATAAGGTGGTGGAAGCCATCACCTTCCAAAGGTGTGGCCTAAGGTGGGAGAAAGTGGCTATTTCCTGCGCTTGTGTACTGTTTATGTGCATGTGTTTTGTTGGTACATGCAATGGTAAAGCATTTTATTGTGTATTTGCATCCTTTTCTCTGCTTATGGATGACTTTGTGCTGCACCATATATTTTGTACTACTACACATTAAGTTTCATATCCAGTTCCTAAGTCGTTGCACCTTCTTTGATCTAGTATTTTCTCACAACTGGGTGGTGTAGTGAATCCTTGCTATGGATGGGACACTGTATGGGAACATTTCCTATATAAGGAGGTTTTCCCATTCCTTTTGGGTCTTCCATTCAGCATTCTGTTCCAATCATTGCAGCCACCCATCAGTATGGAGTGTTTGTGTCAGTCCAAGGTTGGAGCTCAGGCTTCACCTGAAAGCTAGTATGCAACTAGAGAAGTGGGACTTGTGGGCACTGAGCACAACACCTGGATGAACTGTTTAAAAACAGAAGTTAGAAATGGATAAAATGGTCCAATTTTTGCACCCATGTTACACCTGTTTTGCTGATCCCTCATAGACTTGAGGCTATACAGAAGTCTGTAAAAACAGTCAAAAATAAACATGTCCTATTCTTGGACTGTCTACTAAAACAGACCATTACAAAAAACGGACATGTGAATAGCCTCACTGAAACCAATGTCATTTTAAAATGGCCATGTGACAGCATAAAGCCTTAGAAAGCTGCCGAGCACTCTACTAGACCAAGGAGAAACTGCTGTAGATCTTTGCTGTACTTGAACAATTTAATTCCTGATGTGTTTAAGCAACCATTGTTAACTTCTACTGTGGCAAACATCTGTGCTTTCCTTGGACCATTTCTTCATGTACCCGGTTAGTGGGGACCCAGCTGCACTGTCTTTGAGCAGGCCAGTCTATGAAGAGCCACATGCACAATTTCATGCAGTCCACCAAGATGGGAGGTTCCCTTCTTACAGAAACATCAGCGTCCAATATAATTTGTGGGACCTTGAAATGAAGCAAAGCCCCACAAACTTTGCAGGGTGATGCTATTTGCACATATGTTTTTTTGTACAAAAAACTTTGTCAGAAAGCTAACAATCTTGGACTTCTTAAGTCTGGAAATATGGTCTACATCTAAAGAGTCCTCAACATTGAGAGTAGACAGAGACCATTAGTATTCCAGAACATAAATTTATTATATGCTGCTATGATTGACAAGCCAGCTTTACAAGACAAGATGTCTGACACATACGGCTGCTGAGACATCTTTCCATCGTCTCACCTCTTGTAAGGAAAACCTGATGTTTGTTTTTTCCTATGGGAAATCATAAGATTTGGTCCATCACAATTTTACTTTGTCTACATCACAAAAAAGCCTAAACGCAAATACATATCTAGCCTGCATATCCTTGAGGGCTCTAAAGTTGTTAAAGAGAACCTTTCACCACCTTCAACAAGTCCAGTTCTTTACATCATCTAATGGGCTCTGCTCCTATGATTCTGGCAATGTTGGAATTTTTTCTCTAGCCCCCACCATTCCTGAGCAATCAATGCTGTAAGTTTTGGTGCCTGATATACTATTTAGTCTCTGTGAGGAGGGCGATGTCAGGCAAGAGCAGACAAGGGGTGTGATTCTGAGCTTTGACACTGGCTGTCTCTGATTGGAGCTGCGAATCACACCCCTTACCTGACATAAGATATAGAGTTGGTAGAGGTTGTGAAAGAATCTCTTTAAATCAGCACTGTTGTTTTAACAAACTTTGCACACATGAATAGTACAGATGATTACAAGAAACTATGCAATGTATCTTAGCAGAGAGAAATTCCTCTTTCTGCTCCAATTGTTTCCTGCTCTCCCTTCCTCTGCTAAAATGGCTTTCACTGTGAAAATGTCTTCTCTATCCATCTGGAGATGGCCTGCAGGTCACATGACTCAGATGATTCATATCTATACAAGTCTATGGCGAGGAGAAGGGGAGGATTCAGCAAGAGGTGGCGGAGACAAAAAAGAAAGCTTCTATTTACTGTCTATATAGTAAGCTGTATAGAAAACTTCTATATTGTAACCAAAGCACTTTACTCACATGTCAGTATTTCTTTCTATATATATATTTATATATCCTACATGGTCCTAGAACTGTTTCTGTGTAAGACAGGGGCAATTGTAGAGCAGATTCTCCTCTACTCACTGTGTGCACCCACCAGTTCAGAGAGGACTGCAAATTCCAGATGTAGCATATATAAGGGAAAACTGCTATAAACCCCAGAATATAAGTCACATAATGACCAGAATTAGTTTAACTTCCTATGTACATACACATAACAGCTTATCCTGACAGGTATGCTCTAAGTTATCTTATAGTTTTGGAGCCAAGTCCAAGTATCCAAATAAATGTGTCTCCCATATTATCAAGTCTTATAATAAATTACTCTCCTAAGGTATAATACCTGTACATTACATCATTCCCAACCTAAGAAATGTTTTGACGAAGATGATAACAGTACATTAACCACCTACATTTGTATTGTTCTTCACTTGGCAAAGTAATTGCAAGATGAGATGTCACTACAAGTCACTCACGTCAGTCAGTGGTGCAGGAGATCAAGGAAAGGTGGGTCTGATGATAGAATCCACCAGCTGTAATGATGTAACATAAGTGACATAACATGCTATAGAGGAATGCCTGCTGTGTACAAATAAGCAACACAGCCAAGAAATATATGTACAGGCAGAGTGAAAAGATGAAAGAGACTTCAAGGAGTGAGTTTCATCCAGAAACAAAAGAACAAAATGACCCAACACAGTTGGTGACCAGAAGAGAGAGATGAATGGTGCAAGGGTGGTGGTACAATGTAACAGATTAAACATTATACTTATATATACTACCATGTGGATAGATGGAGATGCTCCACAGGTCAACCTGCCATCACCAGTGGTTACAGTTCACACTGGAAGAGTATGTATCATACATTTTAAACATAGCTGTGTATTTCTGAAGGCTGCAAGGCAACGTTTTTTGCTATTACTTGTGTTTGAAGCTTTACATTAGAGGATTATATATGTGAGGTACATCTACTGACAAGTGCCTACAGCTTCTGTCTGTTAATCTCTGCATCTCACCTCAGCTGACGTTTGTGCCTGGAGCAAAGTGTCTGTGTTTCTCCACTTGGTTGGTTGCTGACTCCATGGTAGTATACATTTTGTAGGGTCTTTCTTAGCTTAGCTGACTATATCTATATGTATAAAAATATGGCCATATCTGAGATGCCTGTGGGTCATAGGTAGCATACTTGTTGGCTTTCTCACTGAAGAAGGTACAATAAGAAAAATATATGTGAATCCAAAAATGTACAAACATTTTTTGAGTTTACTACTGTCATATTAGTTGTTTTTTTGCGAGCTCTGTTGCATGATATAGCCTAAGCATTATTTGTGAATAGTTCATGTTTAACATGTAAAACATTAAAACAATACATAAAGGGGTTATCCAGCCGATATACAGTGGGGAAAAAAGTATTTAGTCAGCCACCAATTGTGCAAGTTCTCCCACTTAAAAAGATGAGAGAAGTCTGTAATTGACATCATAAGTAGACCTCAACTGTGAGAGACAAAATGAGAAACCAAATCCAGAAAATCACATTGTCTGATTTTTAAAGAATTTATTTGCAAATTATGGTGGAAAATAAGTATTTGGTCAATAACAAAAGTTCATCTCAATACTTTGTTATACATCCTTTGTTGGCAATGACAGAGGTCAAACGTTTTCTGTAAGTCTTCACAAGGTTGGCACACACTGTTGCTGGTATGTTGGCCCCTTCCTCCATGCAGAGCTCCTCTACAGCAGTGATGTTTTGGGGCTGTCGCTGGGCAACACGGACTTTCAACTCTCTCCAAAGGTTTTCTATGGGGTTGAGATCTGGAGACTGGCTAGGCCACTCCAGGACCTTGAAATGCTTCTTACGAAGCAACTCCTTCATTGCCCTGGCGGTGTGCTTGGGATCATTGTCATGCTGAAAGACCCAGCCACGTTTCATCTTCAATGCCCTTGCTGATGGAAGGAGGTTTGCACTCAAAATCTCACGATACATAGCCCCATTCATTCTTTCATGTACACGGATCAGTCGTCCTGGTCCCTTTGCAGAGAAACAGCCCCAAAGCATGATGTTGCTACCCCCATGCTTCACAGTAGGTATGGTGTTCTTTGGATGCAACTCAGCATTCACTCTCCTCCAAACACGACGAGTTGTGTTTCTACCAAATAGTTCTACTTTGGTTTCATCTGACCATATGACATTCTCCCAATACTCTTCTGGAACATCCAAATGCTCTCTAGTAAACTTCAGACAGGCCCGGATATGTACTGGCTTAAGCAGGGGGACACGTCTGGTACTGCAGGATCTGAGTCCCTGGTGGTGTAGTGTGTTACTGATGGTAGACTTTATTACGTTAGTTCCAGATTTCTGCAGGTCATTCACTAGGTCCCCCCGTGTGGTTATGGGATATTTGCTTACTGTTCTTGTGATCATTTTGACCCCATGGGTTGAGATCTTGCGTGGAGCCCCTGATCGAGGGAGATTATCAGTGGTCTTGTATGTCTTCCATTTTCTAATTATTGCTCCCACAGTTGATTTCTTCACACCAAACTGCTTGTCTATTGCAGATTCAGTCTACCAAACCTGGTGCAGGTCTACAATTTTTTTTTCTGGTGTCCTTCCACAGCTCTTTGGTCTTCACCATAGTGGAGTTTGGAATGTGACTGTTTGAGGTTGTGGACAGGTGTCTTTTATACTGATAACAATGTCAAACAGGAGCCATTACTACAGGTAATGAGTAGAGGACAGAGGAGCCTCTTAAAGAAGAAGTTACAGGTCTGTGAGAGCCAGAAATTTTGCTTGTTTGTAGGTGACCAAATACTTATTTTCCACCATAATTTGCAAATAAATTCTTTAAAAATCAGACAATGTGATTTTCTGAATTTGTTTTCTCATTTTGTTTTCTCATTTTGTCTTTGAGGTCTACCTATGATGACAATTACAGGCCGGCCTCATGTTTTTAAGTGGGAGAACTTGCACAATTGGTGGCTGACTAAATACTTTTTTTCCCCACTGTATATTATTTTTCAGACAGGCTAGGAATTATGTAAAATATTTTAAGAAGTAATACTCACCTCCCCGCTTACCCTGCTCCTGCTCCCATGCGTCTCATAGTGGTGGCCTGCCTCAGTGATTGGATAAGATGTCACTTCCTGTATATAGAAAGGAGACAGGAAGTAAAGAACAGTAGTTGACATAGGCAGTGTCAGAACAAGAACAGCAAGGGATCGATGAGGTAAGTATGATTTATTTTATGTTTATACAGCATTCTGAGTATTTGTTCGGACAACCACTGTTACCCCTTGCAGACTATATGAACGGGTGGTTGGCAGTTGACTGCAAGGATGTACCTGCATGGCCTTGCAGAGTTAGCAGCTACACAAGCTGTAGTCCCCAAAGAGAAGACAGGGATGTTTTTTTACTGTCCTTGCCTTCCCATTTGCTATATACACAGCACTCAATGAGATTTGCTTGAATAGTCATGGAAGCCTTCATGATGTGGTTTCCTTCCAATTTGGCAGAATGTGATCGCTGTGTTGCAGGAACCTGCATCAACTGCTGGGTCCTAGAGGATCCAGATCAGCTCTGCACTGTATACCAGGAGGCTGCATTCCTCCTGTAACTGAGACTAATGTATCAGTCTCACTTACAGGGAAAATCAGCAAATAAAGTGATGTGTAAAAAAAAAAAAAAAAAAAAAAAAAAATAATAAATATCATATATATAATAAAAAATAAAAGAAATTAAGGCAAAAAAATCAAAAGCAATTAAAAAGAAAACCCTTATCATGCTTTTAGCACATATTATAGCCCCATCCCTAATGACACAAAACTTTTTGTCACCTACATAACAATTTCCATAATCGAGAAGGAAAACTATTAAAAGAAATATGTGCTATTAAAAAAATAAAAATGAAAAAACTGAAAAATTAAGCTTTGTGTATTTCTAAAAAAAAAAGAAAAATGATTTGAATAACCCAAATAAAAAAAATGTCATGCCAAGAAAACCAATAAACTCAAAAATGTGTCCAGTCATGAACAAGGGAATATGAAACATGTTTCTGTTTTCATTTTACTGAAGTCTGAATAGACATATATATAAATCAATGGGTTCATGGGCTGTCCATGGAAAACACTGACAGCACACAGAGAAAAATCACTCCTGTGCGAATAAGCCCTGACTCCAATTTATGTATCCAATATATATGTTGTATTTTCATCTATTGTGCAATGTAGGGCGCTGTCTGTTTACTATATGGTGCTATTACAGTAATAATAATGTAGGCATTGTATAGCAGTATTATGTGGGCTTGGGGCACAGTTCATCCTATTGATTTTCTAACTGCTAATGAACATGTATGTGTGTTCTTTGTGTTGCCTAGTAGAGAGTTCAGCGCTCACAGCCAGAACCACCTTTATCATTGCAATAATCCATACATACATGGGGACAACATTGCAGCAGCCAAGATAGAAAAAGTGAGGCTTTTTCTTCAGGTCCAGTTTTTTAGATATATCATAGCAAACGTTTTAATATGCCAGCAAAGGTTTACCCAGAGAAAATACTGTAAATGTAATATTTAGTAACAGCAATGCAGAAAATATCAGCAACATAAAAACCCTACAATACACAAGCTAACAATTTAACCCCGGTCGATAATATCCAGTAAAATGACTGCAATTTGTTTGGCAGGTAATTAACTGGTGACCTAGTTATACAGACCCTGCCGTTCAGCACCACGGACAGAGGCAATGCTGAACAAAAAGCAAGAAAGTGACTTGCATAATAGGAAAAAGAAGAGATAGTGAAGTATTGTACCTGTTAGAGTGCAAGATATTGAAGGAAAGACAGTACTGAGATTATGAGAAGTCATTGACGTCTAATTAAGTCTAATAATTGGTCATCCATAAGGCGTGACTCTGGAGACAGTTTATACCACCAGCCGCTATCTGCAGCAGTCTGGATGTTGTAGCTTTTTTTGTTAAGCTTAATGTAGTAGTTTTCAGCTTTGGCTGAAGTACAGTCATGGCCAAAAGTTTTGAGAATGATACAAATATTAATTTTTACAAAGTCTACTGCTTCAGTTTTTCTAATGGCAATTTGCATATACTCCAGAATGTTATAAAGAGTGATCAGCTTAACAGCAATTACTTGCAAAGTCAATATTTGCCTAGAAAATGAACTTTATCCCCCAAAACACATTTCAACATCATTGCAGCCCTGCCTTAAAAGGACCACCTAACATCGTTTCAGTGATTGCTCCATTAACACAGGTGTGGGTGTTGATTAGGACAGGGCTGGAGATCAATCTGTCATGATTAAGTAAGAATGACACCACTGGACACTTTAAAAGGAGGCTGGTGCTTGCCATCATTGTTTCTCTTCTGTTAACCATGGTTATCTCTAAAGAAACACGTGCAGTCATCATTGCACTGCACAAAAATGGCCTAACTGGGAAGAGTATTGCAGCTAGAAAGATTGCACCTCAGTCAACAATCTATCGCATCATCAAGAACTTCAAGGAGAGAGGTTCCATTGGTGCCAAAAAGGCTCCAGGGCGCCCAAGAAAGACCAGCAAGCGGCAGGACCGTCTCTTAAAAGTGTTTCAGCTGCGGGATTGGGCCTCCCAGTAGTGCAGGGCTTGCTGGGGAATGGCAGCAGGCGGGTGTGAGTGCATCTGCATGCACTGTGAGGCGGAGACTCTTGGAGCAAGGCCTGGTCTCAAGGAGGACAGCAAAGAAGCCACTTCTCTCCAGAAAAAACATCAGGGACAGACTGATATTCTGCAAAAGGTACAGGGAGTGGACTGCTGAGGACTGGGGTAAAGTCATTTTCTCTGATGAATCCCCTTTTCGATTGTTTGGAACATCTGGAAAACAGCTTATTCGGAGAAGAAGAGGTGAGCGCTACCACCAGTCTTGTCTCATGCCAACTGTAAAGCATCCTGAAACCATTCATGTGTGGGGTTGCTTCTCAGCCAAGGGAATCGGCTCTCTCACAGTCTTACCTAAAAACACAGCCATGAATAAAGAATGGTACCAGAATGTCCTCCAAGAGCAACTTCTCCCAACCGTCCAAGAGCAGTTTGGCGCTCAACAATGCCTTTTTCCAGCATGATGGAGCACCTTGCCATAAAGCAAAGGTGATAACTAAATGGCTCAGGGAACAAAACATAGAGATTTTGGGTCCATGGCCTAAAAAAAACCCCCACCCAAAACCCAAAAAAAAAATACAGCAAAAAAAAAAAAAAAGGGGGGACAAAAAAAAAAAAAAAAAAAAAAAAAAAAAAAAAAAAAAAAACCAAAAAAAAAAAACCAAAACAACACAGAATTCAACCAAAAAATAAATAAAAAACAACCCAGGGAGAAAAAAAGAGGGCCCAAAAAAAAAAGGAAAACACAACAAAAAAACACTCCCCACATAAACACACTAAAAAAAACAAAAAAAACTTCTCTTACTCATAAAAAAAAAAAAATTATTTTTTTTTATTTTTTAAAAAAAACACACAAAAAAAAAAAAAAAACAGGGGGCCGCAAAACATGGGAAAATATAATTTTTTTTTTTTTCTCAAAATTTTTGCCCATGACTGTACAGGTTGAAGTATACTTTAGCAGGAAGTCACACAATGGATGTAAGTGTTGCTGAAATGGAACTGTTCAGAACTTTTATGATGTTTGTATCACCTTCTCACAAAAGCAGTACAGTCACAAATATAAGTGTGAATTTTCCTTATACTGTAGGGTGAGATAACAGGATACTTGAAATTGTAAGCAAGCCATATAATGTCTTCATAAACACATGTCTGCTGTGTGAATGACTTTGTTCATGGATGGTCTGTACTGGTTGCCATTCTAGACGGCAATACCATAAGTTAAAGGGGTTTTCTGGGCCCTGAAACTGGAATTTATGCATCAATGATGTACCTAACCACCAGCATGTGATAGCTGAGGCTGGTGATTGATGGCAGTGGCTATGTGAGGGACGAGACAATGTCATCAATGGAGCATCAGGACAGAATATCAGTGCTGGAGACCGCGGAGCTGTGCCTAGGACAGCAGGTCATTGGATGGCTTTATTTTTTACTTTAACCCATTCCCTGTCCTTTCCTAATTTTGCTCTGGAAGTTGGAAATCAATAAGCTGATGCCAATCGGCAGATCAATCTGCCATGTTCTTTGACCTGGGCATTTGAATGTATCGCTTTTCTCTCTGCATTTTTTAAACGGGTTCAGGGACAGAAACCCGAATGGAGTACATGTGCAGGTGTGAACCCAGCCTTACGTTGCAGCATTTTTCTAAACCTCAGTAATACTTTTGCACAGTACTGTGTGTGTATGTATTTGTGTGTGTAATATATATATATATATATATATATATATATATATATATATATATATATATTGTGCTACCAAGCCAGTTTGGCTTGGGGCCACCTCTAAGGGCATTATCCTAGCAAACTCCCTGGTCTTCACCCTTTAAACCTCATATGGGGATCTGGTCTTCGCTGCAGGAAGTCCACCAGACCGCTACCTCCTGAGGTGGTTCGGCTTGGTAGCAAAACTGACCAGGAATGTCAGAATATAAACAAGATAAAATCCATAATGTGAACAGAAACTACAACCAGGACGGACAGCTAAACAGGCTAAAATGAAACAGGGATCAGGACAAGACAAACACAGGTGGCAGGAGCACATGGTCACTGGTAATAGAGATATATGTTAGAAAGCCCAGAGACCAGTCATGCATCAGAGGTATATTGCAGAAAGCTCCCAGCCAAACAGGTATCATAGTATATAGCAGAAAGCCCAGGGGACAAAGAGGTTGCAGTGGTAGATTGCAAAAGCCTAGGGCGAAAGAGGTGGCAGGATATAATAACAGGTAGCAGATGGCACATGGCCACAGGTACCAGAACAAGACCAGGAGCAGAACACAGATTGCTCAGCCAAAGTGAGACTAATGGGGTAGACTAAAATACACATAGATACACACAGATTGACAGAAGGAAGTAAAGCAGGTGAATACAGAGGTAGCCAGAGATTGCTGCCATTATGAGATATATATATATATATATATATATATATATATATATATATAAAAAATCTTAAAATGTAGATAGTAAAAGGTATAATTATAACAGCAGCATATGTCAATGGTCACGCTTCAGTTTCCGATGCTTTCTCTTTGTGTAAATGGCTTGTATATGATGTGTACAGGTTTTCCTGACCAACCTCAATGTATCCCTGGAAACTATATCCTTTTTTATGTTTGCAACTATGATCTAATTACATTGTAACTTGATCCTGGTATTTTAAGCCAGTGGTTCTCAATTCACAACCAATCTAATAACACCGAGGTTATAGAATAATTCCGTTTACCAAGCTGTTCAATTAAAATACAATCCCTACATCAGCACTTGCACAATATGTAGGTGTGCAAACATTGCTATGGGAATGATTCATCACGCTCTGCAGTGTATTAACATGATTGCTCGCCTCTGATTTGCATTAACTAGAATAAAATTGTTCCATATTATTGTGAAGCACGAACAGAAACTACACCTTGTCTTTCTACGAATGCCCTATAAAGAAACTATTATTTTGACCCTTTCATTATTGCATTACTACATAGAATAAAATCTTATTATATGAATGGATGATATAGATATTGAGGCATCACATGCAGATCTCAATCTTTCCAAAATGTACTACAAATATGGATCACCACAGATTGGATTTATTCTGTGTAACGTCTGCAATAGTGGAAATGATCATATCTTGTGAACAATTGTGATACTATCTTACAGTGGAGGTTTGCATCCAATTGATCTCCAGCTTTTGCAGAACTACAACTCTCAGCATGCCAGGGCTAATATAGTTCGAATTTGTAGTTTCAAAATAATCTGAATCTCCTGGGCTAGTTGCAGAGCACATTGGGCTGCTGCAAAATCGCTGGAAGCTAGCCCACTGCAAAGTACAGTATCAGAGTATTGGATGGCATTTAAAGAAATTGCATCCACATACTGCAGAAACAGACCTGCAGTGCAAAGTGTCTTGCGCTGGGGGTTTCAAACACACATCATGTCAATTATTGCTCTGTGTTTAGTGGTAGTTTTCAACTGGAAGCTGGGGCCAGCCATTCGGTTATCGTGGCTGAAAGCTGCGGCAAAAAACAGCCATTTTCAACTGGTGTTCACCACAGGTGGGTCTGCTGCAGTATATCTGCAACATATAACTGCAGCATCCCAGTAGATACTGCTAAATGTTTGTTAGTTTTTATACTATTTTATGTGCCACTGTGGTTGTATATAAGTATTTTCATGTTTTATATGTGTTTTGCAGCTTCCCATGTGTTATTCCCCCTGTTATGTAGCACTATAGTGTGGATCTGGCTCCTTTTGCAGTAGGACTTGGTCTCCTGGCCTATCCCTCTCTGAGGCTAAGAGGAGGCGAATGTAAGTCTCCAGAAGCAGTTAGAGAGCCTAGTAGAGTCTAGTCCTTGCTGTGGTGCAGGACAGATCTTGCTGAGAGACTGTGCTGCCCCTTAGGAGAGAGAGTTGGACTCTTTTCAGAGCTATCTGTCCTTGTATCACCAATACAACCCTGAGACAGGAAAGAATTGCTGTCAAACCTTCTGAAGTACACAGGTAGACAGGGTTCCTGAAAACCTTATTCACATACACCTTTAATACAGATAGTGAGAGAAGCAGTATATAGTTGCAATGCAGTGGAGATAAAAGGCACTAAGTTATCATCTACTCCTCAACACCCCTCTGACCAAGTTCGGTACCAGTAACCCACAGTGGATCTCCAAACTACTACCCCTGTCCGGGAAGTTGCATTGGTTCTTTGCTACCTCATTAAAGTTACATTCTTATGCTTACCATCAGGGCTCTTTCAACCATCATCATGCGGCTCAAGATAAGAGAGGACCCCTCTCGAAATGGAAGCACCCAGGCCAGTACATCAGGTACATCACAGGCCCCCATAATGCTGCCCAACTTGGGAGGTAGGCTGGGAGAGCCCTGAAACAGCCATAGTACAACTGAAAAAATGGGTGGTTATGGCAACTGCTACAGTATTCCATTAAAATTCACCACACGTAAGAATTAAAAGAATAATATGGCAATTGGCAAGGCTACCCATTTTTTGTCCACAGAATCGCTACATCACTCCAGCATCTCAGCTGTGTCATGACTGCCCTGTGTAACAGTATATAGAATATTTAGGTTGTATCGTCATGCAACAAATCAATTACAAAAGTTTAGGTGTTAAGCAGGGTTAAGCAAATAACACAATATTACTATAAACATATATTTTATGTTCCAGGTATTCACTCAAGGACTGAGCAAGTCCTCTGCTTCTAAATCGTAACAGTATTTATAGTATTAATAGTACCGTTACTAGTAGTAATGTCTCATTGTGGATACCAGGGTCATTGCTAATGTAATATAATGTAATGCAATATTTCAATAAATACAACTGTTTACGTATTTGATCTCTGTTTTTGTATAGATTTCTCCTTCAATTTTTATAAAAAAAAAATGCATTCAATGAAACATTACATTTTCTACAAGCATGCAAAATTGTAAAAACATGGAAATTTCAAAAAGAGTTTCCAGTTTTGGCCACTGCTGTTTGGTGGTATATACAGGGAAACTTCCAAAATTGCAGTGTAAAATTGGATATCTGGGGGGTGGTCTCTTTACAAGAGACCAATATACAAAGAAAATAGGAAAATTGAAAACATTGGTACCTGGAATCAGAATGCATGGAATACATGCCTACAAATAATTTGTCTTGTATAACAATGTATCTATATGCATCATAATAAATCTCCAAAAATGTAGTCATTTAGTTACCAGGTAATTCTACTATATAAGAGCTACATTACAACCACATATTATCTCAAACTGTATCTGAATAATACCTCTGAATAAAAGCACTATGCAAAGACCAATAATACAACCATTCAGTGGCAATACAGTGGAAGATATCAGCTCTACCTTCTGAAACAATATAAGTGACTATGGTACAGTTAAATCCAGGTGATGTCTTCTCTGATTGGAGTCGTTCACTTTCCCCTTTCTTCTTCATCTGACCCAAGCCACCATGACAACTTCCACCTATGACTTGTCTCTGCAGAGCTTGCTGTCTAGACATCTTTGGCGCTCACTTTTCCAGCATCCTCCCCACCTATTTCCCACACGCTACACAACCTACCTATCCTGCCACCCCTTTAACTATAACATCCAGAGTTGTTTCCTCTGTCATTTTGCTGGCTGTTGACCCAGTTCCCCGCATTACAGTACCTGCTGTGTTGTAAAATGCCCGCACATACTGTACCTTTAAAACATTAACTATAGTTACCCCAAAAAATTTGTGACAAACAGATAGTAAGTCAAATGGTCTTTGTGCCCTACACAGTAATAGTGTCCCTTATGTCCATTAATGGTTATAATGCTCTCTTGCTGCCTCTACACAGTCACCACATTTAGTAAAAGTCCTTCTGTTGTGCTACTGGGCCTTGGACCCTGAAGGGGACCCAAAGTCCCCCTGTCACATAAAATATACCGCTATTTTAAATGACACAAGTTAGTCTCATTACAGATTTTGCACTGGGGCCCAAGAGTTTCATTTTACACCTCTGGTACACTTACTTAATAAAACTGCTCAGTGCCTTCCACACAAAATAATACTGCACCCTCATATTGTAAAAAGTAGGCCCCAATATAGTAAAAGTAGCCCTTTAGTGTCATCACACAATAATATCGACCCTGAGTAAGCTCTAACACAGTGCAACTTTATTGACTACGGCTTGCAGCTTATACCCTCTCTCTTACACAGACTGCTCTCTATACAATCCTCTCTCACACGCTCCCCATAGTCCCATATTTCACACAAATGACTCTTCATGATACAAAGTCTGATCCCCATGCCCTTCCATGCACAGCTATTCCCTGTGCTCCCCTCTAACAGCTTCATCTGTGCAGTTATAGACAGTGAAGGGACTGAAGCTTCTCCATTTTTAGGATCATGGGTGTCACAGAGATATTATCACTTAACCTGAGAGGGAATATACAAAATAGTGACAGATTTCTTAAAACAAGTACATTTGTATCGACTTTCCATATTTAGATGAGGGTAGTAAAAACCAATCTAGTAAAAGAGGATCTATGAATGTCTACAATGCAGATAGGGAGAAATATATCAAAACCAGTACAATGTAAAATGGGGTAGTTGCCCGTAGCAGCTGATCAGATTGCAGTGTTGATTTTCCAAAGGATTTTTGAATAGGCAACTGCTCCACTTTTCCGCCATTAATTCCTATGGCAAAATTGGTCTGATCATGATAAAATATATTTGCATGTATGTTGTTATTCCTATATCAGATTGGTAGTGATAGGTGCAGATTTCTACAACTATACAGCTCTCTGACTGCAAGCTTTACTAACAACAATATGATACATACAGGATCTCAAAGGGGAACACAATAGGAAAGATATTCAGTGACTGATGTAGTTGTGACCATATTACATCTGTTTGGTCATAAATGGCGTAAGAAGACTCCTTGATGAACAGTAAAATATATGTTCCCTCTACAAGTTAACAATTTCACTGTATAGATTTAATTTCATACAGATTACTTATTAAGGCTATGTTCACACTACCATTATTACAGTCCATTGCTGTCATTAAGCATAGGTCCATTAACGGTAGTAGAGTGCTTCTATTATCATTGACTATAATCTAAAACACATGGACAGGAAAATGTAGGCAAAAAAGGATGGAAAATGTGTCTTTTTTTCACAGTTTTATTTTAATAGCACAAAGCACTACAAAAAAAAGAAAACAACTCTCTAAAATAGTTTTTCCTCACCGTTATGGCAAGCTTTATGTAGTTTTGTGTCACCGGGGGTGGGGCTAGAACTGTGATGTGAGTGTGGTTTTAACTTTTTATTTTATTATTATTATTTTACTTTATTTTCTTTTTAATTTGCCTTTTTATTTTTTTACTATATATTTTTCACATTCTGCCCCCCATAAGGTCATAATAGACCTTTGGGGGGGGCATTGTAACATCACTTTTTTTTTTTTTGGCACTGTATACACCGCGATTGGGAAGGCAGGGATGGTAATAAACCATCCCTGCCTTCTCTATAGCACCTCCAGCTGTAGTAAAAGCTGGCTCCCCAGTTCTGCAGCTGCATGATTTCATGCAGCAGCTTAACATTTCAAGGACGTACACTTACACCCTTGCAGAGTTAAAAGTGGACCATCTGGACATATATAGTCTACTGGTTAAGTAATGGTAGTGTGAACACATCCTAAGAAGAAAATAATGATTTTTATTTATGACACAGTAACATGCCGATTTGCACTTGGTCCACATCTGTGTTAAGAGTAATTGTAGCAGATTAATGCCAGACTACATAGTGTAGCAGGCTATGTTACTTTGCCTAATAGAATTCCAGGGTCTCTACAGATACCATTGTGCATCATTTATGTCATGAAATGAAACCAGGGCATCCATATTTTCATTGTCCTACTATTGTTCTGCTACATAAGTGACCAAAACAATGGAAATACTAGTGCATATGTGAACAAAGCTTGCTGCACACTCCTACAAAAAAAAAAAATAAGAAAAAAAAACTTTTATGATAGGTCAAAACAGGACGGTAGGAATCCTGTAGCAAAGACTGCCATATACATGAAATAGCTGTTTGGTAGCCAGCTGTCTCCCCCAACTCCACTATAAATATGCCCATTTAGGTTATCCAAAATGGACTATCATTTCTATGGTGGGATCAGGGCTTAGTGGCCGGCAGACTCCATTGGTGCTGCTTGTCCCCTAGAAAACAATAGCCAGTAGCGTAAATACTGGGGTAGCACTGGTAGAGGCTGCCACAGGGCCCGGGACATTAGGGGGTCCAGTGGGTCCCTGATGTTTTTTTTTTTTTTTTAATAGGCTGTTACCTGCTGGAGTAACACCAGCAGGTAACGGGCCCTATTTACTTACCAATCCCGCTCCTGCTTACGGCCACCTGCGCTTCCCACTCTGCAGAAGCAGAGGTGGTTGTGAGCAGGAGCGGGGATTGGTAAGTAAGGCTGCGGGTCGCGAACCCCACAAACACTGCTATTATTATACTCCGGGGTCTTTTCAGACCCCGGAGTATAATGATCGGAGGCCCAGGGGAGGTGAGGGAACATAAAAAACACTGTTACTTACCTCTCCTGCACTCCAGCAGGCTTCGGGCCTCCTTGGTGACGTCCAAGATGTCACGTGGGCCAGGCCGATGTCATTATGTGTCGCAACGCCGGACTGGCTCACGTGACGTCTGGTCCAACATTGAAGAAGGCCGAAAGTAGCGGGGAGTGCGCCGGAGCCAGGGAGAGGTAAGTAACATTGGGTTTTTATTTTTGTATCCTCCCCTGGGTCTCTGATTATACTCTGGGGTCTGAAAAGACCCCAGAGTATAATAATTGTTCATGGGTGGTCCACAATGGGGCATAATACTATGTAAAGGGGCCACTATTGGGCATAATACTGTGTGCAGGGGCCACTATGAGGCATAATACTGTGTGCAGGGGCCACTATTGGGCATAATACTGTGTGCAGGTGCAGGGGCCACTATGGGGAATAATAGTGTGTGCAGGGGGGTTTGGTGTGTGCAGGAATTTGTGTAGGGGGCGGTTGCCGGGGGGGGCCATATCAAATGTTCACCTTGGGACCCAGCCATTCCTAGTTACGCCACTGACAACAGCATAGCATAGATTGAAATAGCAAAGGTTAAAGGACACTTTGACAGCACAGCATAGATATCATATTTTCAGCCATTCCTAGTGAAATGACCAGGATTCACCATGAAAATCTCATGTCTATGGCCAGTTGTAGTCTCTTCCCTGTTTACAGTGGAAAGCCGGTGGCACATTCATGGTCATTACTGTAATGAATGAAGTAAAGGTGATGATGATACACATTCGATTAATGTCCTGAACAGAACCTGGAGACCATCTAATGTAGGGGGATTTTCAGAGAAAATAAGCCACCACTGATGTGTCTGACAGTGGCTTCCTCCCCTCACAGTGCCTCAGTGCTCACAAGTGCCACAGCCTCTTTCCTTTGTTGATGATGTCACGTTCATTTGTCACATGGTAAAGCAGCAGCTTAGTCCCATTCAAGCAAATGGGGCTAAGCCGAAATACCAAGCACAGCCGTTACAATATGTACAGCACTGTAGCTTCTTGAATCAGCTGATCGAAACCTTCCCAATTACATATTAATGTCCTATACTAAGGATATCTCATCAATATGTATGTTCCAGAAAACCCCTTTAACTATTACATTGCTCTCTTAAAGAGAGAATATGTTAATAGTCGCTGATCCATTGATTCCAGCACAGTTGGCATTTTCTCTCTAGTCTCCACCATTTTCAAGAAACAAGCACAGTTAATTTTGGTGCCTGATCTGCTATATAAGCTCTGTATGGTCAGAAGGGCGGTGTCAGACAGGGGGCTGTGATTCCAATCAGAGGCAGCCAGTGTCAGTGCTCAGAATCACACCCCTTGCCTGCTCCTGCCTGATACCGCCCTCCTGGCAGTACAGAGTCTAAATAGCATATCAGGCACCAAAACTAACAGCATTGATAGCTCAGGACTGCTGGGTACTAGAGAAAAAATTCCAACTGTCCCAGAATCAGGGGAGCAGTGCCTATTAATTGACGTAAAGCGCTGGACTTGTTAGAGATGGTGAAAGGTCCTCTTTAAGTCAGGCAAAGCATAATTTTGCAATTGTAGTACTTTTTTTGTAACAACGGTTTTGATTTTGTTTTTACATATCTGTTATGATGCCCCCTGGTGTACTATTGATTCTATCTCAGAACGTCCACCTATTGTGTCCAGGGCTGGTGAGAAGGAGCTGCATCTAATGCACCTATTCTTATTGGCTGGTCTGCAGAATAGCAGGAATAATCCCCCAAGGCTAGGTTCACAATGCAGAATTTCTAAAAGCTGAAAACTTTTGCTTCAGGAAATCATAAGCAGAATTTTTCTGCTTTACCAAATTATCTGCATGAAGTTCCTCACTGGTGTTTTTTCCCTGCTTTCTATTCATTTCACTGTGGAATCCACCTGATGATCCAAAATTAAGCTTATTTTTTTTCTGCAAGCTGAAAAAAATCTGTCTCCTAATACACTGAATGCAGGTTGATTTCAAGCAGAGTTTGGGGCTGGTTTTTGTGCAGAATCTGTCTTCAAATTCAACCATGTGAATATAACCTAAACTGTCTACAAGAGGATCTTGGAGGTTTGACTGAGCATGTGTGGCCATTGAAACTGGACTCATTAGGTGGACCCTCTGCAAGGCAATAAAATGAACACCAGGAGGCGCCATGCCATATATATAACAGAAATATCTAGACACAGGAGCATTTTTTTATTATCCAAATGCAAAATTGTTATGTTGTAAATGATATACCAGAGAAAGGTAATTTTTTTTTTTTTGTGGGGCAACCCTTTTAAGAACTTAACAGTCTATCAATTCAATGTAATAGCATCACTTCTATGTAATAGAGGCAGAATTTCATAGATCATTTTGGCACAGCCCAACAATTATCTTCCTTCTTGGTGGCACTATAAGAGCTATTGCAATGTCTATGGCCGGCATACAATTACCATTCAACCAATCTAACCCCAAAAACAACACTAGAGCTCATGAGTAATATAAAAAGTCTTCTCCAGGCAGTTTAGATGATTGACGTGAGGTAATAATCCGTGGGCTTGTTGGTATCTGTGAGAAGATGAAATGAAAGCAGAGATTGTGCTGTCAATGCAAACGACTCGCTATTATATTACGAGTAAACCTAATGGCAATATGTGCGATAAGTTATTTGCTTTCGAGTGTCTGCTTGGTCGCAGAACGTCACATGTACTTAGTCATAGTGTCATATTGGGCACATTTCGTAAATATGTCTCATATATTTTACCGGGTCTAGGCAGACATTTGCTACGTCTCCTAGAGATTGAGACGTATTGTTTAAACAAATCTGCACTGTACAATGGCTACCGCAAGGGGGTTGAGGAATCCCTGCCAACTTCATTATTTAGAATTGAAAGTCATTAGAGAAGGAAATATGTAAAATGTTTTAATGCAGCAATCTGCTGGTTCTGAAAGAATGAGTCTGCCAGTGTTGGTACAGCTCCCTCTGCTTGCTCAACATAAGCATCTCCATAGCTGAAGCAAGGATCATTGGGGGGAGGGCTGCAAAGACAGGGGGAGAGGGGGAGGAGGAGGAGGGAGAGGGCTGATTTCTCTCCAGCAGCACTGAGCTGTCCAAACCACAGAAATAGACACAACGGGGAGGGGGCATGGAGACAGATCTATCATTGTATCACCTTCCTCAGGACCACAGGGGATAAGACAATGCTCATCAACAGGTAAAAGACCCTTGCAGTTTTTTTTTTTATTTCCATTATCCATGGTCAATGCATTGGGGGGGCTATTATTTTTAGGCACAATGCACACCCTTTAGCACTGGTGCGTTACGTATATGTATAATTATATATTTGTGATTCGCAGTGGTGAAGCTGTTTGCTCTTAGCTTACATGTCTATTCATAAATCTGTGCTTTTCACTTAAAAACTGGTGTTGTCATTTCTGTATTCACTACATAGGCCTCTCTGGATAAGAAGTGAAAACCTAGATAATTGCCAGCATGTGAAGTCTTGGTTAACCCAATATGAGTCTCCCTGATGCAGTAGAAGGATAATGTATGGACGTAGCAGGCACAGAAGAACTCTCTCCACGAGTGCCATGGATCATGTAGGTATAGAATAAGCCCCATCATCATCATTCTGAGCTACGGCATGCATTCAACACTCACCCCATACTGAATGGAGGTGTAATCAGGGTTTCTGATTCAAAATGCAGAGGCTCGGTGACCGCAGGGCCACCGGCAACCAGAGTCAATTCCCTGCAGATCAAGGACCACTCTCAATGCCGGACACAGTCTTCAGGATAGCACTTATCATATCACTGCTTTGCCTATCTTTGTTTGGGAACATTATGCTTTTAGTGGTTTTCCATCGAAAGCCCCAGCTACTCCAGGTGGCCAACCGCTTCATCTTCAACCTCTTGGTTGCCGACCTACTGCAGACAGTCCTGGTAATGCCTTGTGTCATTGTTACCTCCCTCCCAGATATTTGGCCTTTGGAACATGGACTCTGTGGTGCAGTAGTGGTGCTTATGCATCTCTTTGCATTTGCTGGAGTAAACACCATCACAGTGGTTTCTGTAGATAAATACCTGGCCATTATTCATCCCTTATCCTACCCTACCAAGATGACCCCAAAGAGAGGAAGTCTTCTCATCTTCTTCACATGGATCCTCAGCCTCCTCCAGAGCACCCCTCCTCTTTATGGATGGGGCAAAGTTGAATTTGATCTACAAAGCCACTATTGCAAAGTACTATGGGCTTCAAGTTATTCATACACCACGCTCAGCGCCTTATTTTCTTTCATCTTGCCAGTGAGCATTATGTTGGCGTGCTATGGGATGGTGTTCAGAGCAGCCAGGAGGCAAAATGCCTTAGTTCACCCGGTTCAGGCAAATGGATGTGACAGGTCAGATGGGACAAGATCATATGCATTAAACGCACTTGACAAAACAAGTCATCACAGACCGCTCTATCACTGCAAAGCAGCCAAGGTTATCTTTGCTATTTTATCATCCTACATAATCAGTATGGGTCCTTATAGCATCCTGAGCATTGTCTCCTCCTGTGCTGGTACAATCATCCCTAAATGGGTAACATCCATAGTCATTGTCCTCTTTTTCCTACAGTGTTGTATACATCCTTATATCTATGGATATATGCACAAAAGCTTGAAAAAAGAATTCCTTTTGCTGTTGCATGGATTTTTTTGTAAGCAGGTGCACCCTCAAAATGCCATAGTAGATAGTTATATTATACTGACAGATGGCAGAATCTTTCAGTCTCACTTCTCTACTGGACCTACGGTAAAATTCCTAGAGGAAGAAACTACCATATCTGTAATCACTGGGAAGAGTCTAAATAATCTTAAAATAAAAGACAGTAGAAAAGAAATCAGTTCTGCCAATATATCTCCCGAAAAACAATCTATTCAGCAAGAGACAGACCCTGACTTACCCCAATTCATTAGCTGCTAAACAACGAAAACTTTCTAAACTATGGAGTAAATATGTTGAGGTTTCATGTATTTAAAGTTGGTATAAAAAGTGTTCAAAGTGGGTATAAAATGTAGTGGTACTGTGTGCAGTATAACCTCTTCATTGCCGGCAGAAACTGTAGTGCAAGGTAATACAGGTTTGTGGGCAATGAAAGGGTCTTCTAAATTGTGGGGCTAAGCTCCGTCTGTTCTTGTAGATGTACTGAACTGATAAAATGATTTTTATAATAAAAAGAGAAACTAGAAATGATATCTATATTAAATTATAAAGCTGATAAATATGTTCAGAAAAATAAAGGGAATCTATCATTTTAGTCGTTTTTAACAGGTGCCTGTCAAATATGGTAGAAATATGTTCTTCCATAGTATAAGTGCCAATTTTAGATTAATTTGCCTTTGTGTTGATTTTATGTATTTTATAGACTGTCCAATTCATGCTTGAAGAGTCTGCGGTCCATATCCAGCTGTTAACCTATGCATATCAAATACTTTGGGTATTGTCGTGTTTATTTTATTTATAGTGTATTCAATGTGTTCTATACATACCAGACAGTGTCATAGTTATTGCACTGACCCTCTCTCCCTCATTATAACGCCCTCTCTGGTAGTCACTGGGAGGCCAAATAGGCCTCAATTCTAAGCTTTAGTCCATGTGATGACACAATTGACAACAACCAACCTTACTTGACTGGTCATATGAGTCTACAGTACCTAGCAGCAGTAGAATTAGTAATAGGTTAGGGTCACCTTAGGGCCTCCAGAGTTCCCGGGGGTCTGTTCTGGTTGCTACGGCTGCTACCCCTGTTGCTAAGCCACTGATAACAGAATATGTTCCAATGCATTAGATAGATGGATATGGACCCCTAGACTGCCTTCAACCGTGATATGATTGTTAGTTACCTCAATATGTTTGTGTTGAACAGCTACAAAGATTCATTGGGAGGATTGTCTTAAAATAATGTTTCCACCGTGTTCTAAGTGGAATATGTTAAGATTGTGGACCCCTGTGCTTACATGTATTTCCAATGCACCAGGCAGAGATGTAATACATAAACTATATGGGTCTACTGCCCACATGAAGACTAGATGCAGGCATTGTGATGCGATGTGATCAGTAATTGCAGTTTTCTGCCATGTTGCTTATACTATATACCTCTGTTGAAATGAACAGCCTGTGCATGCAGGCATTGGGAACCGTCTAAGCAAATTCTGTATCAACGTGGAAGAGATGTAGCTTTACTGCTTTATATACAGTTTTTCATCCATTTATGTTTCAGAGATTGATGTGACATTTGGGTATTTATCCACCAGCTTGATACCATTAGACAAGGGTGCCATAGTCATTTTCTGTTCCCTTTAAGGGGGCCATGATGATCAGCTCAACAACTGATTATCTCATATGTGAAGCGCATTCTTAGGTCAGATACCTATGCTCTATACCATGTTCTCATAGAAAAGGAGGCACTAGAAGGGGAAATATGGAAGAAATATATTATAAACCATGATGCAATTTTCTCATGTATGGTGAATCTCCACCATATATACTGTATGCATTTACTGCAAAAATATATTTTATTGAATCCAACAAATAAATGTATACCATAATCTTTAGTCTTACCCTAGTGGTTGTTACAGGTAGCCAATATTATAGGCTAAAGGGGTTATCCGAAATAAATGACAAAGCCAGGAGAGATGGGGGGTAGGTGTAAAACCAAAAGGATGTGATGTTCACTTACCCCCTCCATGCAGTTGGTGCATCACCCTTTCTCCCCAGTGACTGGAATGGCCAGGTCAGAAGTGAAGAGGCTCAGGTACCCACTGCAGCCAATCGCTATCCTCAGCAGTGAACATGTTTGGTACTGGTGATGTCACTGCTGATATGTCACCTATATCCAACATTCAACCACTGAGGTAGGACGTGAAGAGGCTTCGGTGACCACTATAATCTACAATCATCCTCCCCTTCCCCTGGCTTTATCTGGGACAACACCTTTAACTATGATAGTGTGAAGGGAATGATTTGGAAATCTTGAAAAAAATGGAAATAAAAAGAGCTCCAATCACTATAATGTTGTAGGAGTCATATGGATTTAAAAGGATTTTATGAAACTGACAATTGAGAGCAGAGAATGGGACTGAAAAAGAACTATACTCACCATTCCAACGCTGCCAGTCTGGTAGACCACAATGGTTTCTGCTGACTTTCCACGGCAATGACAGGCATGACATGCATGTGGATGCTGCAGCCATACACTGGCCTCATTGGTCAGCTGTCGTACATCAGTGCTGAGGCTTGTAATGGGCTGCAGCAGTCACATTCACATGTACAGCATGTAATTGCTGCATGCAGCAAGCAGAGACCAGAAGGGATCACTTGAGCAGTGGGGGATTGAAAAGGTGAGTATACGGAATTTTTATTTCATCCCGTTCTCTGCCTCAAGTCAAATTTTTGTAATCCCTTGAACAGAACAGGGAATCTGTCACTAGAACACAACATATCAACCCAACCCAGCAGATAGATAGGTTAGGGTTACCTGAATCAAACAGTTTTCCCCTTATGAATCGGCCCCTCCATTGCCAAGATATCACTGTTTTCTGTCAATATGCAAATTAGCTGTTTGGAGCAATGAGGGTGTTGCTGATGCTCTAAAGCGGTAAGCAACAATGCCCTCATTGCTCCAAAGAGCTTATTTGCATATTGAGAAAAACGATAATATCCCAGCAACAGAGGCACTGATTCACAAAGGAAAAACTCCATTTGATTCAGGTGACCCTAACCTATCTATCTGCTAGGCTGGGTTGATATTCTGGGTTCTGGTGACAAACTCTCTTTAAAATGCTTCATCAGTGCTATAGAATAAGCTGGAGATATGATGTACTGAAACTATAGTGGCCATACATAAGTCTCTAATAGAAAATGACCACAATATTTTGTATAGGCTCAAAACAATCCTTCAGTGTGATATAAAACTAAATCTACAGCTTATAAAATAGCTGCTAATATTCTCACATATTTGAATGTAAACAAGATGGCTACACCATTGTGGAATATGGTGGCATTACCAAATTACAGAGACTAGATAGTCTAATAATAATGAATAATGTCCAAATTGAGGACAAAGCAGAGATCATGGGGACAGAGATTACTTACTGTGCTGTTCGTAAATTCACCGATGAACACTATAATAAGCTTCTCCAACCTGTAATGGCTGCTTACTAGGAACTGTACAGAAAATGGAGATAAGCATCCTGTGTACATCTAAAATGATAAGATTGTGGTAAGATGTTACATAAAGGTTTCAATTAAATCTATTGCAAATTATGCCAACTAATGCACCCATGGGTTGTGAGGACGATCATCTATAAATGATCATCTACCTCAAACAAAGGTCCATATGGATCCTGGGCCAACAGATGTCATAGTGTTCCAACACAGAGGATTCACTTAAATGGATGCAAACTTTTCAACACACTTTGCATAAATCAATAGTAGAATCAAATATAGGGAACTTTGAAATGTACAGGTGCATCTCAATAAATTAGAATATCTTTGAAACATTTCTTTCTTTCAGTAATTAAATTAAAAAAGTGACCTCCTATATTTTCTAGATTCTTTACACACAGTGTGTTCTATTTCAAGTGTTTTATTTCTGTAAATGTTGATTATGGATTACAGGTAATGAAAACCCAAATCTAAGAAAATTTGAATATTGTAAAAAAGTTCAGTATTGTAAATTCAATGTGTTACCTGCCAAGGTTTCCTAAGCCTTTAAATGGTCCCTCAGTCTGGTTCAGTAGGACACACAATCATGGAAGACGCTGATTATGAATTGTATTACTGAATTACTGAAATGAATGAACGTTTCCAAAATATTCTAATTTATTGAGATGCACCTGTATCTTGTCTGCGAAAAATTCCTTGTTCTCCACTTATCAAGTTTTTTTTGGCTAAACTGATATTCACTCAGAATTCTCTGCTGAATTGACAGAAACTCACAGAGGTGTCAGATTACAGCTCACAGTAGAGCTCTATAGAGATAGGAGTGGGAGGTGTGAGAATTAGCTGAGTGAGAGAGGAGAGACCATACAGTCACATGCTTCTGCTGATAAAAATAAGTTATACATGTCTCCCAACAGTAAGTTTTAATTTTATTGTCACAAGGTGGATGGGGCTTGTGAAATTTTGCACAAAAATGCATGCTCCTGCTCATTTTGTGGGCACTCCTGGTCGAGCTGGCGGCAGATATTAATATTGTCCCGCAAATGCTGGGTTGTATAAGTTTTGTATATCACTACCAGTGCTTTCTTCACATTAAAAAAGTCAGTACTTCTGAAAAATTTATTATATAATCCTACTGATGCTTCTAAGTGAGAGAGAGAGAGTTTTGGAGTAGATTCTCCTCTACTTACTGTGCAGTGTATGGGAGACATCATTGCAGCTAATATCTATCCCCCAGTTTAATTGCATATTAGAGATGGAGCCTACAGATGGGAAAACTGCTTAAAATGCAACATATGCACAATGAGTCATACAATGTTCATAAATATTGATATCCGTCATGTTCACACAATGTACTATTAATCCATGTAAAGTTTGTTGAAAGGTTTGTTGAAACGTTGCATTGGTGTGACACTAAGGGCCTAAAATGATCATTTAGTTTTGTGTAGCAGTGTTATTAATAACTAAAAAATATAAAAACATCTATAGACTTTTTAATTATTTATTTATTTATTTACTTATTTATTTATTTATTTATTTATTTATTTATTTATTTATTTTAATTTTTCAACTGCCTTATGATTGTAAACCCATCAAGTTCTTTGCAGTACTAAGGGGTCAATACATTAATTAGGTTTTTCAGTTTTTTTTTTTTTTTTAATTAGTGAAAGTGAGGAATGTGTTAAAATAAAAAAAAATAACTAATTCACCTGGTGAATCCCCAGCACTGATGCTCAGGTGCTCCCTGCAGTTTTTTGTTTGCAGTGATGACATCACGTACAGCCCCATGGCCACTTCAGTCAATCACTGGCCTCCTCTCTAGAAGCCAGTGACTGTTCTGTATGTCATCAGTGCAAGGAGGTAAACAGAGGCTACCAGACTGGCAGCGCTAGAGTAGAGATTTACTGTGATGGTTCTTTTTGTTTTTTTTTAATCACATTCCTTGCTTTTACTCAATAAAAAAAATCTGGACAATCCCTATAACAGATATCAATGCAATGTCATAATAACTATCATACTATAAAATCACTTTTGCCTTCTTTGCTTGATAATGTGTTTTCATGATAAATTCCCTTTATGATATTAAATAATAATTTACTGAATTGATACCTCTTAGACATGGGTAACCTTTAGCTCTCCAGCTGTTAACAGGGTTGTATATAGAATATGGAAAACTAGGCAGGTCGGTTTAATGGGCTGATCCATAAATGGCAGGGTATTTATTTAGTTTTCTCCCTTTACGTTTAATTTGACTCCTTTTGTATTAATTCTACTTGGAATGTGGGATTAAAAATGTTCTCCTGCAGAATACGGGTGTCGCTTCAAGACTAATTCTAATCCTGAATATTTGGGTATGACAGCAGTTAAACCAGAAAATTAAAATTAAGCAATTGGAATTGTTTGATTGGGTCCTTTTCACACTGTTGCTGTTTTTGTGCCTTCTGTGAAATTGGAGGACAGCTGTGGTTAATCATTGTCTTTACCAATAAAGCTCTGTAGGGTCAAAAATTCAAAAATGAAATGCCTGTGTCCTCAGAGAGCTGAAATTATAAGTCCATGGTGAACACAGTGTACTCTCCATGTCATAGAAAGGTATGGTGGGAGAACCCCACCAAACAACTTATATCTCAGCTTCCAAAACCAGTAACATAGAAGGAGTTGGATACTGAGATTCAAGGTTATCCCCATCTTGGCAAAGATTGCTCATTGCTTCCTTAGCTCCACAGTTCACAAACAGCTCAGTTAAATGTGCTACACTTTTTCTGAGATCCCATTCACCTCTATGGGAGTTAGGGAAACAGCATAAAGCAGTGCCTCTTGCTTGTTTAACTTAAGTCCAACCCTGATGGTTGGGAATAACCCTTTACAGGGAGCTTGTCGCCAGAACCCAGCCCCATATATAGATAAATTAGGGTCTCCTGGATCAAACAGTATTTTCTCCTTGGGAATCGATGCCTCTGTTCCTGGGATATTGCTGTTTTTGTCAATATGCAAGTGAGCTCTTTGGAGCAACAAGGGCATTGTCATTGCTCCAAATAGTTAAACAGCAGCACCCTCATTGCTACATAGAGGTTATTTGCATATTAACGAAAAAGGAGAAAGCTCGGAAATGGAGGCACTGATTCACAAGTGAAAGAACACATTTGATTCAGGTGACCCTAACCAATGTATATGCAGGCCTGGGTTGATATGCTGGGTTCTGGTGACAGACTCCCTTTAACTGCAGCCATAACTAAACTTTTAGGTTTTGAGTAGGGTTAGACATTAAATACGTGTGCTAACGTGTGCTAACTCACTGAAGAATTTCACCCCTATGCATATCTTTTAGGAGGTACTATTTGCCCTGTTGATATAGTATGTACATTCAATATCACATGTATACATAGATAAGATAATCCTTTAATAGTTCCACCATGGCGAAATTCAGTGTGTTACAGCAGATGAACCTATGTAAAGAAATAGTCCTCTCTAAGCAAAGTTGCCATCACTAAGGTCAGCACTAAACACTCAAAAAATTGTTAGGGTGGGTTCACATTTGCGGCGGCATTCCGTCCGCCGCAAATCCGACGTAAATGTCGGAAAACTGGATAGGAAAAGGTTTGCGACGCTTTGCTTAAAAACCTATTCACTTGAATGGGTTATTAAAGCATTGCGCAGGTGTGCGCTTACATCCTCTGCACCGCGCAACCGTTTTTTTTTTTTGGAAACAAAGTCCTGCATGTCCGACTTTGTTTCCGACGAAAAAAACGGCTTTGCAGCACAGAGGGTGTAAGCGCACACCTGCGCATTGCTTTAAAAACCCATTCAAGTGAATAGGTTTTTAAGCAAAGCGTCGCAAACCTTTTCCTATCCAGTTTTCCGACATTTAGGTCGGGTTTGCTGCGGACGGAATGCCGCCGCAATATGTGAACCCACCCTAACAGGGATTTTTTGAGTGTTTAGTGCTGACCTTAGTGATGGCAACTTTGCTTAGAGAGGACTGAGAGTCGCCGCAAGTATGAACCCAACCTCAAGAATACCAATGGCAGTACATGCCAAATTTGGTTTATTCGCACATAAAGGGGTTGTCTCATAAAGACAACTTCTGTTCATATTCCCTGTTTTAAAAAATGGGTTTCGGAGAACAGGGTCACCGACTCTGAACTTCCCTCTATGAGCCAGAATGGTGAGCTGATATGAAAGTTATTGTGTATATAGGAAGTTCTTACACTTCCCCTCCTGCTCAATCCACTCCTGACTTTGTCTCAAAAAAAAGAACACAGCAAAATCAGCAACAGAAAAGCTGTGTTTCTGCAACGTGGGGCTCAGCTTAAAAAAGACACTTATAAGGACACCACTGCCTTTCAGAAATATTAAGAAGAGATTATCCAGAACTGCCAATCCTCAGTAAATTTTCTGACAGTTGAAATTGTTATATAATGTTTTTATCTCTCTTGTTGCTTTGGTTTACACATTTTGGCAATATAATCATCAAATGATTTTTTTTTTAATAAAAATTGTCATAAAAATGTTTTAACGGTTGGCAATTCTGAGGGGAAACCATAAATTGCATAGCTCAGTTGTATAGAATTCAGGCTGCTTTTGTATGCACTTTATACTAGAACTAAAGGGTTAACTCGGAGGACAAATAACTATTTGTACTGAATTATTCAATAAAATAAACATTTGATTTACCAAAATTTGTGCAGCTTTTCTATCGAGATCGATATTGTATCGAGTTTGATATTCTGTCATTTGTTTTCTGATGTTCTTTTCATACACATTGGGTGGAATTTACTAAAATTAACATGCCAGTTTTCAGGGAGCAAAAGTGGTGCGGTTTTTGCACATGGTACTTTGCTCCAAAAACGCTGCAATTTCTCTATTTTGCAACCAGCTCACCATTTTTTTGAAAAGTGGGCAGAGTAGGGCGGAGATCAAGGACAGGCGAGGGCGAGGATGTCTCACCCGAAAAAAATTTATGATAACTCACACGAGAAAACTGGTATGTTTTATACCTGAAATCAATTTTGCCACAAAACACCTGGCAAGGAGTAGCACAATTATTAAGAGATTGGAACTGCTTAATAATTCAGGTTTATCTTGCATAAGTGGGGAATGAATTAAAAGGGTATTCCCATCTCAAGGATCCCATCTACAGTATACTGGTAGCTTATGTAAATTGAAGACTTTTCCTAAATATATTGCTTTAGCAATGCTGCTTTGTATTCCTGCTATATGAAATTATTCCTTCCATTGTTTACACAGAGTTTCCATAGAGCCGGACCTGTGTGATAAGACAGGACAGATGACATAACTCACTGCTCTCACTGTTATGTACAGCTTTGCCTTCAGCTAATTGCAGTTTGCTGATAATGCCTTATCTGTTATCTATGTAAACACTTAGATAACACTGAGTCCATTCTCTAGAAGCATGTGCATATTATTTCATGTGCATTTATATTAGATTTCTGGTAATCATAATAAGTATTGTGATACTTCATAGTGTCCTATTCAGCAAGCTGGGGGGGAGGGTACAGGAAGTGAGAAGAAGAGACAGCAGACAAAGCTGCTGAAACAGGGAGATGGGAAAACCTCTTTAAGACTGGTGTAGGAAATGCCAGTCTCAATATATTCCCCCCATTATGTCACATTTATTGTCAGAGGAGAGCTGCACATAAAACTGATAGAAAAAAAATTTACATTTTTTTTTTGACAAGTTACGTTCGGTTTAGCCATTTTAGATTAAGGCTAAACATTGCTGCCAAAAATATTATGGAAAAAAATGCATTTAAAACGCTTACATTTTTTTTTACTACTACTGCTGCATTTTGCATTTTTACTTCCCCTTATTGGGGAAAAAGCAGCATTTTCACAAGTAAAATTAACATGCTTTTTTAAAAAATCTGTATTTTCTACAATATTTTTTCCCACAGTGTGAGGATAAGATTAAATAAATCTTACTCACTTTACTGGGACTGTAAAACACAGAATTTTCTACCACTGCTTTTTTGGCAAAAATACAGTATTTCTGCAACACTTAGAGAAACACAGCTTAAAAAAAAAAAAGCATTTTTCACTGTTCTTCAATTGTATTTTGCAATTTTGCCTTCTGTAACTTAAGTCTGTGGGGAAAATGTTGTATTTCTGCAGGTAAAATGAACATGCTGCCCTTTTCAAAAATAGGTGCGTTTTTGAAAACGTTGCATTTCACATGGCATTTCTTTTTTCCTGCAATGTGGGGATGGGATTAACTAAAATGTAATTCACTTTGCTGGGACTTTAAAACGTAGCATTTTTTGCTACAACGGCCAAAATCACCGAGTTGACTCCGCCACAGATGTGACCGTAACCTGAGGACACACATTGTGGAAAAACAGCATTTTTGGCTTTTGTGGAAATGCAGTGAGAAAACACCCCTTTTACAGTCTCAGCAAAGTGAGTAAGATTTTATTTAATCTCATCCCCACTTCACTGAGAAAAATGCTAAGGAAAATGCAGCATTTGCCAAAACGCATATATTTTTGAAAAATTAAGCATGTTAATTTTACCTACGGAAACGCTCTGTGTTCCCCATACACTTATATGGGGAGGGGAGGTAAAAACACAAAACGCAGCAGAAAAGCAGTGAAAAATAAAAGCATTTTTGCTGCGTTTTTTTCTGCAACATTTTTTAGCTGCATTTTGATAGCCTTAATATGTTTTTGGGTCAGCTGGGTAACATCCACTATGACCACCATATTGGATATGCCTCCCAACATCCAAATCTCCTAAATATCAAGCCTGCCTAGATATTCATGAGTTATTAACTCCAGTGGCCCCATTATTATAACGTTCATGTTTCAGTACAGTGGAGAGATGAACAGCTGTGACACCATTCAGTGGCTGCTTAGCTTTGAGGGAAGCAATAGGATCAGAAGAGGTAAAACTACCACCTAATGCTGGCAAACCTGCCAACTTTAGGTTTCCTGCACATGGCAGAGCCAGGTGCAGGAGGCTCCATGGTGGCACACAGAGTACCTGTGACTACGAAGAACATGGCTGTGGGCACTTCATGTGCCACTGTATGTGTGGCTCTGGGTTACTTTCCACTACAAGCAATCCTTTGTAATATTGTGTTGGGTACTACATGCCACAATTACTAGGAGTGACATATGTATATTTAAGGAGATCGTTTCCTTGGTTGCCATGCAATATTTAGCAGCCAGTCTGACTGTCGCCTGGATTGTCATGGGTTTAGATTATATAGGAATGTCTGCAATAAAGCAATCCCTTTAAATCTGGCTAAACAGCAATATCAGACCCAACCTATAGATAAGAGGGGCAGATCCTTCTCTTCTGCACAACTAAAATATAACAAACTTTTACACCAATATGGTGCCATCATGCACAATGGGGGAACTTATCAAAGTTATTATGCCATTTTTCTGGTACAGAAGTGGCACATTTTGGTGCAAACAACCACATATCAAAAATGCTCCACATTTGCCCATTTTCCACCTATTTTTGAGAAAAGTAGGCAAAGCGGGGCAGGATCAAGGGGCAGGGATACCTCAACCCCACACATTTACTCATCCCAGAAAGCAGGTGTGAGTTATGCATCTTCTCTCTATATATTTATTGCACATTTATTCCACAGACCTTGTAACATACTGTGTAGAGCACTTGGACCATCTGGAGAAATCTCTGTAGAAATCCCTCAGAATTGTCACCTGGAGATCTCACATCCATGATTAAGTCACTGTCATGCTACATTTTCATGAAGTGTAAGGGTGGAAGGTTATGGTAGGTTTTAGATAGTAATGAAAATGAAAACACTGTGGCCAGATGTAATGTAGAGGTTTTCACGCTATATTTCCCCAAGCAGCATGAAAGCATTGTGAAAAGAGCATGTTACTTTCTGTCCTTATGCGGAGGAGAAGTGCTTGCGTGACACCAGTTTTATTGTTGCTTGCCATAATCCATTGTAGCTGACGAGGATAAAGTAATGGTGACATGAGAGGCCGGGCTGATGGCTACTTCAACTCACTTGATCAAAGCTGAAACTCCAATCCAAGCCTTGAAAATTCTGAATCTAGAAGCCAATTCCAAAAAATTAGGAGTCAAAGTTTAAAGTTTAATGGTCATTTCAGTGCAATAAAGAAATAAAGCAATCTTATATGCTAGATTGAAGCTATAGGACATAATTTTGACGCAGCTTCAATATTTCACTAAGAGAGAATGTTTTGACACTATGACAAGATTGTCCACCTCCTTGTTTCTCATAGAGAAATATTGAGGTCATGCTACTGTGATCCCACTATTTTACAGATACTGATGCCAAACTAGGGGTAGTCTTTGAAATATCTGCAGGAATTATACCACATAAACGAAAAAACACACAATGAATCACGCTAGGACTTTCTATGATCTGATGTGGTGGCTTTAAAGACGAGCTTTAATGTCCTCGGAGATTGGTGGTATTATATACCGCTTGGCATGCGCCTGGGAGATATCGGTGCCCTTAGTTACCCTTCCATAGCATAGAGAACTGTCGGGAAGGGGGATTGTTCCTCACAGCCCAGTGATGATGCTGAGCTGTAAGGCCCACCCTTCTGACAGTGGAGGAATATCGGTGCCGAAAGTAACATCACCAATATCTCCGGCATCTGACATTGCCACAGTCCCGTCAATAAGCTGTTTGGTGTGGGTGCTAGATGATAGAGTCCCACTGATTTTATATTGATGACCTATTCTTGGGATACTTAGACTTGAAAAAGACACAAGACAGTGTTGTCGCTTACTTATGTATATGTATATTTTTCAATAAACCTTGGAACGATTCCCAGCCTCTTCATACTACTTCTTTGGAGTCTAAATCTGGCAGTGCTGATACTTATCACTACAATTTTTTAGCCCTTTGGTCTTTTTTTTGCTATCCTTAGGATAGGTCATCAATATAAAAATTCTGTAGAACACCTTTAATGCATTTCTTTGTAACTTGATAAAATTAATCAATTGTAAACGCGAAAAGGAATGTGGCAGCCCCAGAGACTACAGTGCTCCATATACTGAGTAGTGGCCAGGAGTGGTACTGCAGTTCTCTCCCATTCACTTTAATGAGAGAAAGCTGCAGTACCATTCCAGGCCACTGCACAGTGGATAGATCTCTGCTATTTCAGCTGCTGCCATGGTCGCTTTAATCAGCTGCTTGGTGGGAGCACTGGGAGTTAGACTCCTACCCATTTGATATTGATTACGTATACCTATCCTTAGGATAGGTCAGTGGTGGCACTCAGAGCCCTCTCTGTGGGCACCCATCTGTGGAACAGATTATAATGTGTGGGGGCCACTTTGCATCAGATTGTACTGTGTGGGGGCCACTGTGGAACAGATTGTACTGTGTGGGGGCCACTGTGGAACAGATTGTACTGTGTGGGGGCCCTTCATTATTTATATCACACAATATCTGCTTTATATCAGACAAGTGATATTATTACAGGCTGTAATAACATTGCATGGTCACTATAAAACAGATCCTGTGCAATGTAAATAGTGAACATTAATTGTTCAAAAGTATATCAAATGCAAACTTTTACCTTTCAGTACAAAGTTGTTTGTATCAATGAAAGTTCTGTAAAGCCCCATTCACATGACCAAATTTTGCCGGTCAGTAACTGTCCCCAATTTTGGATCCACACAGTATTAAGGTTAAATTGTCGTGTTGGCACTTTGCGATAAATTAGTGAGTTTTCGGTTGCAGTTTGGGCACTCGGTCTATAAAAGGTTCGCCATCACTGGGATAGGTGATCAATACAAAAGTATTAGAAAACACTTTAATGTATTCCTTTGACCTGCATCTGTAGCTCAATCAGTTAGAAAAAGAGGTTTTCTTTGTGACAAAACCCCTATAAATTGATAAACATCAGTGTGTAATAAGAAGAATATTTCATCTTAATTTGCACCCCAGTCTCTACCAGGACCACAAAGAACAGAAGTATTTTTGTAATACATATAACTTTATGTACAGTATAGGAAATGGTTTGGATATTAGGCTTATGTTCCCATATAACTTTTTAATGTTTTATGCTTTGTTACATTTATCTAATGCTGTATTGTCTTCTCATCCCCAGTGGTAAGCCCAGTAAGAGTCTATGACACACTGACATTTGTATGGACTGTGTATTTAGCTGAAACGATTCAGTCACTGGACATCTTGCCCAAAGTGTAATGTTAATCTGTGTTCCTGGCAGATCAAACACAAATCAATCACTATTTACTCCAGCAAGTCAAGTGCATTTTCCACATTACATCTGGAAAATATTTTTTTTGGCATTCTTCCATTTTAATATTATGTACTCTGCTTTAACATCCATATCTCCACGAACACAATCTGATACAAGTTTCCTCCACCAAAAGCAGACATGGGGCAAAGAAAAATCAGAAATTACTTAGTGGAGATTAAAATGAATCTGTGGTCTAAATGTGTAGCAAAAGAAGTGAGCTGGAAATCAATGATGGTTAGTGCAAATGGTTGACAAAATAGAGACAAAAACTGATGTACTAAAGTCTAAAACAGCCCCTTCATCCATCAAAAATCTATTGATCCATCATCCATTTTTAGCACAGTGAAGAACCAAAATATGTTCAACTAGAAAGGGGACACCAGCCCTCATAGTCCAAAACCACAACTAGGAGAAGTGTAAATGGAGCGTCAGCCTTGTGTCCTGGAGCTACTCTTCAGGGTATGTTCACACGTAGGAATTTGGCGCTGATTTTGAGGCCTTGATGCTGCCTCCTATCGTTTTGAATGGGAGGCACAGACCGAAGCTGGGTGCTTAAAAAAGAAAAAGCATCCTGCTCGACCTTGCCACGGATTCCACAGCTGATCAACCACAGAACCCTGTTCTGCTTTGGCTTTCTGCCATGGGGAGTCAGAGGGCCATTATCCGAGGCCGAAGTCTGCCTAAAATTCTCTTAATTTTCTGAAGTGTGAAAGGCCACTTAAGTTGGCCTTTGACATTAAATTATTAACTTAAAAGACAACAGTGAAACCTCTTTTAGACAATCGCCCAAAGTATAAGGCTAGGGTCCCCCGTTGTGGAAAAGCTGCTTTTTATGTTGCAGATTTAGCTGCGGTTTTTGAGACAAAGTCAGGAGTGAATTTAGCCATTTTCCTATTTCCATTGAAACCAATCTTGGCTTTAGCTCAAAAAAAAAAAGAAAAGAAAGAAAAACGCAGCAAAATTGGCAACAAAAAAGCAGCTTTTCCACAACGTGGGGCCTTAGGGAGTCTAAAAGAGGTTTTCTGGAGAAGGGGGGGGGGTGATCTTCCAAAGAAGATGACCATTATGGCTAATATATGGAGGAACTGAAAATAGGATAAAGGTAATATGGTCTGGATGAGAGCATGATCTTTGTAAAGTGGTGGTCTTCTGGAGACGTTGGCTGTATTTTGAAAGTTTCAGGCAAATTTTTACAATAATAATACAATACAGTAATGTAATTGTTTATAGCACTGGTTTCCCCATATTGGGAAGAGACACCTTATTGGGCCTCCTAAGGCTTCTGAGACAGGTCGCGACTTTGCCCCCTCAAGTTACATGCCCGGTCGCTGTCTCTACTGGGGCTTACAATCTAAATTCCAAATTAACCTATCAGTATCAGGGGTTTAACTATCGGGGTAGCTGGCTGCGGTAGTGGCTGCCACAGGGACATGCATGCTTTTTTTTTTTTTAATAGTCCGAGTAACCTCAGCAGGTAACGGGCCCTATTTACTTAACAATGCACACTCCTGCCCATGGCCGCCTGCACTTCCTATTCTGCGGAGGTGACTGTGAGCAGGAGCGGGGATCGGTAAGTGAGGCTGCGGACCGCGAACCACACAAACACTGCTATCATTATATTTGGGGGTCTTTTCAGACCCCGAGCATATTGATCGGAGGGCCAGGGGAGGTGAGGGAACATAAAAAACACTATAACTTACCTCTCCTACGCTCTGCAGGCTTCGGGCCTGTTTGGTGACGTCACGTGGGCTGGGCCTGAGTCATTATGCGTCGCGAGGCCGGCCCGGCTCATGCGAGATCTGGTCCAACAATGAAGATGGATGAAGTAGCGGGGAGTGCGCCGGAGCCAGGGAGAGGTAGGTAACATTGTTTTTTTTTGGGTTTGTATCCTCCCCTGGGTCTCCGATAATTATACTCTGGGGTCTTTTCAGACCCCAGAGTATAGTAATTGTTCATGGGTGGTCCACAGTGGGGCATAATACTGTGTGCAGGGGCCACTATAGGGCATGATACTGTGTGAAGGGGCCACTATGGGGCGTAATACTGTGTGCAGGGGCCACTATGGGGCGTAATACTGTGTGCAGGGGCCACTATGGGGCGTAATACTGTGTGCAGGGGCCACTATGGGGCGTAATACTGTGTGCAGGGGCCACTATGGGGCGTAATACTGTGTGCAGGGGCCACTATGGGGCGTAATACTGTGTGCAGGGGCCACTATGGGGCGTAATACTGTGTGCAGGGGCCACTATGGGGCGTAATACTGTGTGCAGGGGCCACTATGGGGCGTAATACTGTGTGCAGGGGCCACTATGGGGCGTAATACTGTGTGCAGTCAAATGCAGTCTCTGTGGAAAGAGATCAGAGCATCGGAGAAAAGCAAAATAAATACAGGGAGATCACACTAATGCTTATAAGGTTCATAGTAACTGATCATCATGGATCCTGATCCTGCTCCTGCCACCCCCATAAAATGGATACTTTTGCTAGAGGACACCACAGCTGACCAGGAATTTCACCTGCAGAATGTAATACAAGGACAACTTTAGTCTGCCATAACAGAAGCCTAGAGGGCATGTGTACAGAGGTTGTTTCCATGAGACCCCATTATAAATTTCGCAATGTAAAAATTCATATTTAAAATTTCCATTGCCATATATGGATATTTCGTAGCCGATTGTTGTTAACCCCTATTTTGAGTTCACAATATATGGAAAACTACAGCATCACTGACTATGAGAACAGGCTCAATGTATCAATGACAACGTGCTCAGGTGGTCAGAGCCTATTCATGAATGTATAGGATCCAGTCTACAGGCTTTGTTGTTACCCTACTTGAAATATTGAGCCTGTGCAAACTGCTGTAGTGACAAATATAGAATTATAGCATTTATATAGAGTATTACTTGAGAATGGCTGAATATAACCATATTATTATGGTGTTTCTTATGTCACAGTCACTTCAAACCATCAAGACTTCATATTGATGGTTTATCCATAGGATTGGTCATCTATATGAGACCACTGGATGTTTGATACTTGGCATGTCCACCGGTCAGCTGATGTCTGCAGAGTGTACGGAGCTAGAAGCAGACAGCTCTGTACACTGTGTAACGGCTATGACTCACTATTGCAACTCGGCTACCATTCACTTGAACCCATACACTGGGGTAGGTTTATTAAGCTGTCTATAAGAAAAGCTTTCATTTTTCAGGAGCAGAATACAGAATAAAAGCTGAACTGTAATTGCTATGGGCAACTAAAACACTGTTAGACAGTTTGTGCTGCAAACAGGTGATCAATGAGGGTGGCGGGTGTCAGACCCCTATCAATCTCATTGATAACCTATCCTAAGGATAGGCCATCAATATGAAGTCTTGAACAACCCCTTTACACTACAATGCTACAGGAGACTAGCTTGCTGCACGTGAGATTGGCTTGAAAGTCCAGAAAACCATCATGGGCATGTTACAGAAATACACCTAAATAAGGGTGCTTTCACACTTACATTGTTTAAAGACAAATCCATTCTATGATGGACAACGGATCCCGAGGGACCCCAATGTCTATAATGAGGTCTGTTGGGTATCTGTTGTTTTCTCCCTAACATCGCAAAGAAGCCGTGCTTGCAAGACTTTTTCATCCATGAACTTAGAAGATGGACTCTGAATGTAGCCATACTGAAGTGTATTTTCTGATTGGCATCTAAATAGAAGATTTACAGCTTCAGGTAACAGGAAGTATAACCCTACCCCACCCCACCCCACCCCATGTCAGACAGGTCTGTGAATGGGCTGACAATATTGTTAAAACCCGCAAAGCAGTTCAAAGGGTTTATTGCTACGCACATCGCATAGCACCGCATAGCACCAGAGAAGTGAGTCCAGACAAAATCAGTTCTATACATTGGCCCAAATTTACTAATAGTCAAACAGTGTAAACTTAGACAAGCAGTCTAAAAATACACCAGATTTATCACAGTGACTGACAGGGCCAGTATTAGACAAAGTAGGGCCCTAGGCAAGTTTACAAGTGGGGCCCTAAATTCTAAGACATGCCCAGTGGCAGAACTACCGCCATAGCAGCTGCTATGGGACCCGTGACCATAGGGGGCCTGGTAAGTATGACCACAGTACTTGGTATTTGTTGGGCGAACCTCACAAGATCCATCTTAAGAGGTTTGCCTGGCAGTTTCGCTCGGACAAACTTATTATTATACTCTGGGGCCTTTTCTGTCCCCAGAGTATAATGCTCAGAGGCCAGGGGAAGGTGGAAAAGAAAAAAAAAAAAACTTCTCTCCTGTGCCCCAATGCAAATTCCTGCTGTTTTCGGTCCTCTTCAATGATGTCACGTGGGTCTGGTTGGTGCCATTGACACACAATGATGCCAATGTAACCCACAATTGTGATGTTATTGAAGAGGGTCGAAGAAAGCAGGAAGTAGCACTGGAGCACAGGATAGGTAAGTAAGACCATTTTTTTTTTTCCCACCTCCCCTGGGCCTCCAAACGTTATACTCCTGTTTCTGAAAAGACACCAGAGTATAATAATAGCCCATGAGTCGTGATCCACAAAAATTTTCGTGTTCTGCAAAACCAAAAATTTTGGTAATATTTGCACCAAACACCGTAGGAGACATTATACTGTGTGAAGGGGCCACTATGGGACATATATATATTAGTTAATTATGGGTATATAGATGAGACATTTGAGGAAAGGATATGATCGGTTAGAAGATGGCTAGACTGCCCAACCAAAGCAGAATCAGGTCATGTAGTCCCCCCTATATTGCAGCCATGTATAACTAAGGCTAAGTTCACATCTGCACCGGAGTCTCCAGAAACCGCTGAAAATCAGCAGAGACAAAAGTCCTGCATGGAGAAATTTTCTCTGCCAATTTCAAGAGGACATTTCATGTCCTCTGGCACCGGTGGTATTATATACCGCTGGAAAGCTGACAGTCCATTGAATTCAGCACACTGTCAACTTTGCCGGTACGCACCTGGGTGTTGGTGATATTGGTGAAGTTAATTTCGGCACTGAGATTCCTTCACCGTCAGAAGGGCAGGCTTTACTGCTCAGCGTCATCACTAGGTGGTAAGGAACACCCCCTCTGACAGTACAATGCTATGGAAAAGTTTATACCACAGTTTATTTGGCTTACGTTAAGTCAGGATTTGACACATTTTGTTGCATTTAAGTCACACCCACATGCCTAGCAAGTTGGAAAAAAAACAAAAAAAAAAAAAACTTAGCCCACACTAGATGCGCTAACATGCGCCACATTTGTGGCAGAGTCTAGTCATAACCACAATAGTAAATCTGAGCCGTTGTGTGCAGTATAAATGATAAATGTATGCAAACACTCAGTGCTATACAATCTCCATCTCAGATATCTTAATGGCACTAGAAATTATCTCTGCGTGCCATGTGTAGGCACAGGACGCTTACTATGGAAGTGTTTCTCAACCTTTTCAAGCAAAGTACCCCCTAATGAGAAAAAGCCCCAACTAAGTACCCCAAAAAGTAGTGATCTCTTATAAATGACATCAGTTATGTAAAGGCCCCCACACCCAATGAGCCTATATTACTTGCTGACTGTGTACAGTACTGACAGACACTCACTGCAGGTACTTGCACGCCTTGAGCAATTGGTGAGCTGCACTCATCACTCTGCCACTCACTTCCTCACTGTTCCAGTGCCTGATGGCACCCAGAGCAGAAGAAAGTGCGGATCAGGGTGGTGAGTGATGAATGCAGCCCACCACATACGCCCGGGGCACCAGTAACTGCAATGGTCACATCGATCAGTAATGATGGAAGCACTTATTCAGTTTCCAAAGTAAGGATGGCACCCACAACCATGCATGGGAGTCTGTCCTAGACAAGGGGGACATAATATAGACCATTGGTTATTAAAGGTGTTGTCCAGGATAAATTAAAATTTATCCCCTACCCCTCCAACTTTCTAAATAATATTATAAATGTTTCTTCTTTTTACTATAATATATGTAGGTCATGCAACCTACATATATTACATTTTTTACTTTCCACTGACATTTCGGGGTGTCTGTCTAATCGATATCCGCACCCCGAGACGTCACTGGAAAGAACCCCCAAGCCCCATTATACTTACCTAAGCCTCCTGTGGATATCAGGGTCCCAGGACTTCATCGCTGGATGCCGGCACCTCCAAAGACTTATGTAGCACTGTATAATATGGACTGCTAATTGCACAATCCATATTATACTGTGAGGGACCACTGTGTAACATATTATCCTGTGTAGGTGCCACCATGGAGCCTATTATACTGTGCATATATGTATGTGTGCGCATATATATATATATATATATATATATATATATATATAAAATATATATAACAATACACACACACACACACACACACACACACACACACACAAATACATACATACACATATGTCAAAAAAGCATGAGGAATTCATGGTTGTCCTGAAGCTTTCTCTGTGTGACAGTATAGATGATATACGGATGTGATTACAATATTACAGCCAAATGAGGTTATTGAGTGAGTGAGAACTAGGAGTCCAAAGATGGCTGCTGATGGTAGTGGAGGTGTGAGGGGAAGGTTCACTATACAAATTCAGAGTTTTCACTAGAAAGTATAGCTTCTTGTTGAGATTAGAGCAACTATAAACACCCTTGTTGCATCAAACAGCTCATTAGCATATTAGAAAAACCACTAATATCCACAGTATGTCAATTTACACTATTTTCAAAGCACAGCAATTGCTAAATGTTTGGTTAGTGGAGGTTCACTATATCAAAGCTAGTTTGCAAGGGAGCATTGCAAGGTTGAAATCCACTGTGAGGCTAAGGCCCCAAGATAAAAAAAAAAAGCTACATTTTCAAAAACAGGGGTTTTGGAAAGACATCACATTGCCTTTACCTGTGGAAATGCTTCCCCCCCCAATAGACAGACATTGTCCAGGTTTATAATTAATTAATATATATATATATATATATATATATATATATATATATATATATAACATATATATACATATATACACACACATACACACACACAGTACAGACCAAAAGTTTGGACACACCTTCTCATTCCAAGAGTTTTCTGTATATGGAATTATATACTTAACAAAAAAGTGTGAAACAACTGAAAATATGTCTTATACTCTAGGTTCTTCAAAGTAGCCACCTTTTGCTTTGATTACTGCTTTGCACATTCTTGGCATTCTCTTCATGAGCTTCAAGAGGTAGTCACCTGAAATGGTCTTCCAACAGTCTTGAAGGAGTTCCCAGAGATGCTTAGCACTTGTTGGCCCTTTTGCCTTCACTCTGCGGTCCAGCTCACCCCAAACCATCTCGATTGGGTTCAGGTCTGGTGACTGTGGAGGCCAGGTCATCTGGCGTAGCACCCCATCACTATCCTTCTTGGTCAAATAGCCCTTACACAGTCTGGAGGTGTGTTTGGGGTCATTGTCCTGTTGAAAAATAAATGATGGTCCAACTAAACGCAAACCGGATGGAATAGCATGCCGCTGCAAGATGCTGTGGTAACCATGCTGGTTCAGTATTCCTTCAATTTTGAATAAATCCCCAACAGTGTCACCAGCAAAGCACCCCCACACCATCACACCTCCTCCTCCATGCTTCACGGTGGGAACCAGGCATGTAGAGTCCATTCATTCACCTTTTCTGCGTCGCACAAAGACACGGTGGTTGGAACCAAAGATCTCAAATTTGGACTCATCAAACCAAAGCACAGATTTCCACAGGTCTAATGTCCATTCCTTGTGTTCTTTAGCCTAAACAAGTCTCTTCTGCTTGTTGCCTGTCCTTAGTGGTTTCCTAGCAGCTATTTTACCATGAAGGCCTGCTGCACACAGTCTCCTCTTAACAGTTGTTGTAGAGATGTGTCTGCTGCTAGAACTCTGTGTGGCATTGACCTGGTCTCTAATCTGAGCTGCTGATAACCTGCGATTTCTGAGGCTGGTGACTCGGATGAACTTATCCTCAGCAGCAGAGGTGACTCTTGGTCTTCCTTTCCTGGGGCGGTCCTCATGTGAGCCAGTTTCTTTGTAGCGCTTGATGGTTTTGGCTACTGCACTTGGGGACACTTTCAAAGTTTTCCCAATTTTTCGGGCTGACTGACCTTCATTTCTTAAAGTAATGATGGCCACTCGTTTCTCTTTACTTAGCTTTTTTCTTGCCATAATACAAATTCTAACACTCCATTCAGTAGGACTATCAGCTGTGTATCCACCTGACTTCTGAACAACACAACTGATGGTCCCAACCCCATTGATAAGGCAAGAAATCCCACTTATTAAACCTGACAGGGCACACCTGTGAAGTGAAAACCATTTCAGGTGACTACCTCTTGAAGCTGATCAAGAGAATGCCAAGAGTGTGCAAAGCAGTAATCAAAGCAAAAGGTGGCTACTTTGAAGAACCTAGAATATAAGACATATTTTCAGTTGTTTCACACTTTTTTGTTAAGTATATAATTCCACATGTGTTAATTCATAGTTTTGATGCCTTCAGTGTGAATCTACAATTTTTATAGTCATGAAAATACAGAAAACTCTTGGAATGAGAAGGTGTGTCCAAACTTTTGGTCTGTACTGTGTATGTGTGTATAAATTATATATATATATATATATATATATATATATATATATATATATATATATAACACACACACATATATACACACGCCAGGGGAGGTGAAAAAGATTAAAAAAAAATAAATATGATATTCACCTGTCCCCGATGTCCTCTAAGTGCGGTCTAGTACTTCTGCTCCGGCGTCCTCAGGAAGAGACCCGTGATGTCACAGGTAGTGACATTGAATGCCCTTCTGAGGGCGCTGATTGGCCTTAGCGGTCACATGGGCCTTCCACCACACATCATCACTGGACCGTAAAGACCACAGTGGGAGGCACCAGAGCACCGTGGAAAGTAGAGTAAGATTTTTATTTTTTTTTTTCACTGCCCCTGGCTGTTTTAAACATTAAATGGGTTGGCCATTTTTGCCTGGACAACCCCTTTAATATGAGGGCAGGCAAGAAATAAAAGAGCAGCAGAAAAGCAATGAAAATGCAAGAGTTTTAGATTCATTTCTTTTCTCCCTGCAGTGTTTGAAGCTGCATCTCACTATATGTCACCTTAGCCTCAATTGGTTTTAACTTTGATATGCCTGAACTGAAATCATGTTTGAGAGTATAATAGAGCTGGAACAGATCTTTTTACCACCCTGAGACTGCACCTAATTTACCAGAGGCAAAAGCTGTGTTATACCCTTCATATGACAGTCTAGTAAGGTTTGTGGTCTTAGTAATTTTATTGCACAAGACAAGACATAGGCAAGAGTCTGGAAAATACATGCCACATGTTTTGGTTTGTTATTCCTAGAAAATGTGGGGGACCCAGTACCTTGCTCTTCACCAGGGTTCCTTGAAAGCATCACTTCTTTTAGTATATATACACAAGGTAAGACGCTTTGACTGATACAATAAAAGGACAAACAATGAAACGCTGAGCAGCTAGTGCAGACTTGCTAGAATGGGTTAAAAAGAATACTAAAATTAACAGATCCTATTAAATAAAAAAAACAAACTTTTCCCAGAACTCTCAGTACATATGGAGAACATAATGAAACTTTGTACAAATAAACTTCGGACGTATAATAATGTCTGGAAGGCACAATAGCAGAAATTATATATTGCCTTAAAAGCATTGTGGGATATCACACAACATCATGGTCAGCCACGACTTTTATTACCAGTCATGGACAAAACACACACACCCAGTCATAGCTGAATGAATCCGTCATTGCATTGACAATCTGTGGCTCACTCTTGTGTATTTACAACAAATGGTGATTAAAAAAAACCAAAAACCTAATGATGATGAAGATGATGGTGATGGAGAGCACACGACGGAATGTTGTAAACACAGTCTCCCAAAGTGCTCGACTAAGCAAGTCTCTAATTGTGCCATCCGCAATATGCTGCTATTCCAAGTCTTTAAAACTGTAGCATCTTCTGATGTATCTGCTCCCAATTCATTGCAAGCCTGGATTAATCCACCTTTACCACACTGTAGATCTTCCTGACAAACCAGTAGCATGCAAAGAAACCAATGGTACCTGCAGAGGGAAGAAACGCATTTCTGTTATACCCAATCAGTTTATAAAAACCTTTACAAAATACAAAAGTAACGAAGTGAATGTACAACGTAAAGACTGCAAGGTCTCCATGGTTACAGACTACAAAGAAACTGTGTGTAGTCAGATCATAGTGTGAGGTTTTAGGCTCTTCCATTTACCCCTCTTCTATCTGTCTGTACACAAAAATAGGGAGCAAAATTACACAACATACACAACAACAAAACTGGCTACATATGTTTTGGGTTCTGTAACCAGAGTCACATATGTTTGCAATGGGGTTGTGGACAATAAGTTTTTTTTAACCAAATACATTTGAAAAACTGCTTAGTTTTTAATGTAGAAGCAACAAAAATACATTAAACACACATCCTTTAATTTCTGTATAATGCAAATTCCTGCACTATTCTCATATACTATGTGTGTCAATTCATCAATTTCCAATAGCAGTGAGGACTGCCTCTGGGGCACTTGTACAAGTGGCATACAATGGATTAAAACAGGTCAACCAATGTTGACACTAAGCATGCCTATGTGCATAGTTGTTAAGAATTCTCCAGAATTCCTACCTAACACTATAGGTAGCACCACAGGATCAATCCCGCTAACAAAATACCTTTAGGCTAAGGCCCCACGTTGCGGAAATGCAGCTTTTTTTTGTTGCAGATTTTGTTCCGTTTTTTTGAGCCAAAGGAGTGGCTTGAGCAGGAGGGAGAAGTATAAGAGCTTCCTATATATTTCCCATTCTTTTTGAAGCCATTCTTGACTTTGGCTAAAAAAAAAAAAAAAAAAAAAAAACGCAACAAAAGAAGCTGCGTTTCTGCAACGTGGGGCCTTAGCCTTAACTACACAGATGATGCATATACTGTCAAAGTAGAAAATGCCTGTAACTGTTAGCGGTTAGTCAGTGAATGGAGTCACTTTTGGTAACATTCAAATGCAGAGACACGGAAATCCGTAAGAAATGCTAGCGAAAAAGACCAAAATGTGAATATGACTGGACTGTAACACTAGGGTCTAATTGTAATCTACCCCAAATTTTAGGATTTATAGGTCTTGAGTGGAGGATAAGGGTATGTTCACACAGTTTTTTGCAGGCCGATTGAGGCGAAATCCGCCTACCATTCATTTCAATGGGAGTCAATAGCAGTTTTTTTTTCCTTTTCAGGAGGATTCTGCCTTGAAAAACCCATGGATATCAATGGGAGGCGGAAAAAACACAACGCTTTTTTTGATGAGTTTTTTTTAAAGGGAAGTTTCCAGGTCCATGCAGTGTGCTTGAGTAAAAAATCAAAGCAAAAACCATGGCGAAAAACACAACAAAAACCGAATCAGGTAAAAAAAACGTTTCCCCTAATTCCTGTAGCAAAAAAAAAAAAAAAAAAAAAAAAGAATGGCCAAGATATTTATTTCTGAGTTGGCACAGAAGTGGGGTAGGCCTCAGGGGCTCGGTCATCAAAACACCAGGCTGCACACTCCTATCCAAATGATTGCATCCAAAACAAATGCTGTCAATCCAAAATCTAATTAAATTAGAAGTCAATGATAACGCATTTCAGGTGTTCAAGAAACTCCTTCAGATCAATTATCTGAGGATGGGGTTTCTTGAACACCCTAAAACTAGTTATCGTAGACATTAGTTTTGGATACCATCAATTGGGAAGGAGTGTGCAGCCTGGTGTTTTAATGACTGGGCCCTAGAGGCCTTTCCCCACTTCTATGCAAAATCGGCCTTGGAGGTTTCCAGGGTCGGTTGCCAGTGGTTGCAGCCGCCTTTGGATTTAATTACAATGTTGTTTTGGTTGTTGTCACTCACACAACCCAACAAGGTGAACAACCCACCATAAAGGGCTATTATCCACATGGCTACCCTTTACAAACCTTTGAAGGTTCCACACAAGGAGCGCTCTGTTTGTTTTTAATAGATTGATATTTTTGAGTTAGGGTTTTTTGGTTTGTTATTTGTGGAGTCTCTGAAGCACATCGGAGCAAAGACAGTTTAATAAAAATGTGTCTTTGCTCAGATGTGCTTCAGAGACTCAACCAGGACCCTCTGTGCCACAGCTGGTGCCATTTTGTCCCTCAAAATAAACCAACACTGTGACGGATCCCATTATGGTCAATGGAGTCTGTTGGGTGCTGTGGGTGTGAATCATATATTGGTTCTTTCTTTGCTCCTATGACTAAGCAAAGCAACTGTAATAGCAATATAGACGTAAACCCAGCCTCTAGAAATAAAGAATACATGTACAAAAAAAAAAAAAAAAAAAAAAAAGGGTTTGTGCCATGATAACTGTGTAAGGGTGCGATCCCATCTGTGCTGTTGTTGATATGGCTATATTATGGCAGACTGATTCCGTTCTACTAGTCTCTCTACTGATTTGCCTTTTTACATCTTTACTACTTTTTTTCAGTATTTTTTTTTTTTTTTTTTTTACACTAACCAGTTTCTCCTAGCTCTGTTGCAGTTTAATGTTGAAAATGCCATTCTTCCATTCTTGCCACAAGTATTGAAGTATATACCCAACAAAAGAATCATAAAAACTAAGGAAAATTTCTTCAACTGCATTTCAGTAAAAAACTGCGAATGCGGCCGTCTACTCAAATCTACAGTGATAAAAAGGAAATTGTGTAAATGTTTCCCACTCAATAAGAAACTCTGGCAGAACACGCAGTAAATTAGCAGAGCTTAAGGTTGGATCTGTCTAAACATACATTAGGCAAGTGAAAACACACACACTTGCAGACAACTGCCTCGCTGCATTTTCTGAGCAGATTGGAATTAATTAATTTCCATTTTTCCCCATGAAGTGGGCTTTCTTGTACTCCACAAGACAGGCAAATTTTTTTTTTTTTTTTTTTTTTTTTTTTAACACAGGCGTCTGGAAAGCCAAAATTGGCTTCGTATGCAAATATTTACTGTGCTTCTAAATAAGAACCAGTAGTCACAGCAACTGAAGCAATTTAACCAGCGTGCCGGCTTTTAGATAAACACCCTGCTGTATAAACAGAGCGGATGATGGAGGGGTGAAAAAAGATCTTCCCATTGTTGGCGATGACAGACCGGAATGAAAAGAACATGGTATAAAAGCCCTCCTGCACCGAAAGGCTTCACCTATATTATATACAGCTTGCGGAGTGTATTATAGAATTCACTTTTCCCATTGGCTGCCTATAGCAACCAGTCATGGCACAGCTTTCATTTACCCACAAAAAAAAATAAAAATAAAAATAAATAAATAAAAAAAAAAATGTATTAAATGCTGTGCTGCGATTGGTTGTTTTGTCGTCAAAAACAGATTCTCTTTTACAGTTACAGCTTCAATTGTCCATCTCTGGGGACATTTGTGAAAGTGGCAAAAAAGCAACCCATCAAGGTTTCCCATTTAACTCCCAATATGTGACCAACCAATGAACAAGCCTTTGCATTACAATTTTTTCGTGTACAGTGCCACCTTCTAGATAACCTTGCTTTATGAGGTTCACAGGTGGTTAATATATATATGTGGCTGAAATGAATTCTCTACTTTTCTCCCAACAGCTGGGACCCCCACAGAACACCTGTTCTGGACAGTGCGGCTCCCCATAATGTTTACATGCTGGGAACTACTGTGTTTCTCCAAAAATAAGACAGGGTCTTATATTTTTTCTCTCAGAAAAAAGGGCTAGGGCTTATTTTCAGGGTAGGTCTTATTTTTGGAGAAACACGGTATGCTGCTTAGTTGCCATACAATGTGTAGCAGCGGGTTTAGGGACCCTATAGTGTGCCATGAAAGTCTGTGTGACAGCAATGCAGTACAAAAACCCACTGGAAAGTGAGCAGAGTGGCTGCCAGATCCTGAAGATAGAAACACTGATGGTCTATCCTAAAGACATGACATTGATAATAAACAAAAAAAAAAAAAAAAAAAAAAGGGGGGGGGAAAAGAAGTGGGCAAACCCCTTTAATTATAATATAAGTTTTGCCTCTTTAGCAGAGAGCCACACAACTGCAGTGCATGCATAGCTTTTTCCACTCACTTCTATGGGAACTCCAAAAAGAGCCAAGTGCCCTCTGCAGTTTCTGAAACTGCCATAGAAGTGACCAGAGAGCCGTGCAAGTATTTGTCCCCAACCCTGTTCAACAGGCAGAGCCCACATGTATGGAACATTTACAGTAAGTCCTGTAGACATGCCATACACATCTGGGATGAGAATACACTTTACCAATTCGCTTCTGTAAAAATTCATGGCAAAAAACAGTAAGTAATGCTATTTGTATTACGTACTCTAAATGAAGCATTTGTAGTGCAGCCTTGTAGAGTCAGGAGAGAAGAAGTTGTCAAACGTCTCAATCAAGTTTTCTGAAGACCCCAGACAAGCCCTTTAAATACTTTAGGTCAATCAAGAATTTTTTTTTTTTTTTTTTTTTAAAACAGGCTTGTAAAATGAAAACCCTCCACTCTGACAGTGCAGTAGTCCACCCTGCTAGTCTATGCTTCCTGTTCCCTCTCAACACAAAAGGAAAGCCAAGTTCTTTTCCCTGCTAGACTTGACCATCTATGCTAAGAATATAGTGATTTCTTCACATTAGGTGCTTGAAGATGCACAGTGTGTGGATGCCACTTCCTCTGTCAGGCCAATAACGTTACGTGGCCTTTCAGCAGCTCAATTGCATTCAAGTGCTTAAGACCGAACTGCAATACAAAGCCAAGCCCCTATAAAACGTATGGTGCTATACTGGGTACGCTGTAAAGAGACATGCTTGTCCGAGTGCTGTGTGGGACTGTCAAACGTTGGACCTCCAAACAAACAATCTGATATTGATAACTTATCCTAGATAAATAGGGCATCAATATATTAAACTCCTGGAAAACCTCTTGAATGCCACAAGCAACAGCAGGGTCTTATGATACAGATGGTGCACAGAGGATTTTCTCCAACAAAGGTGGTGAAAAGGTTAACGCCACAGTGATCATTTTTGACTGAATTTATTAACTGAAACACTGAAATAAGAAACAGTTCTAGGAATTTTCCGTATAATTGCTACTTACCTGTAAACAGGAAAAAAATTAAAACCATGATCATCGTGTACCCAAAGTACAAAATGGTGCTGGCAGTTCCTGTGATTTGAAGCTTAGAGAAGAAATAATGAACGGCGTAGATGAAGAGGTAAACAGCAGTGAATCCGCTTGTTAGGAAGGACCGCCACCACCAATGGTAATCCTGCAAGGAAATGGAAAAAAACAGGAGTTCCACGGACAAGTGTTGTGTGCTTTCACAGGTTTGAGAAAAATAATCCTATTCTAGTCAACACAAAAGCTACCAGTGTACTGTTTAATATTACAAGACCATAGGGTCAGGAATCGAAATCTCATACATGTAAAAAACAAAACAAAAAAAAAAAAAAAAAAACAGCCAACGATAACAGTATATTCCTAACCCAGAAAAACATCACCAGAAACACCTAATGCTCGCTATACTGGGAACATAAATCTGGAGACAAAACTAGATCACTCAGCAGCCAGAGAGCCACGTGACTGACTGCGAGACGGCAGGTGGCACACACGAACTCCAAGTGTAAGAAAATAAACTAACAGGAGGATGAAAACAAAACCATGTGACTGACTAAAACACCACTGTGTAAGTGTGGAACAGCTGATATAAGGTCACCTCACCATGGCTGAGCTATGAAATGCACTTTTGGCCTTATGGTGCCCCCTAGTGTTGAAGCTCATCACCTTTTAGCCCATAAACCTAATGTGATGATTATGTGGGTGCGAACACTTGGATCCCTACTGAACATGAGTGCAGCATGGTGGCTTCAGGGGTTAGCACTGTTGCCTGAGTGAGTCCTAGGTTTGATTCCAAGCAAGGGCTACATCTGTTTGGCGTTTGTATGTTCTCCCTGTGTTTACATGGATTTCCTCTGGGTACTCCAGTTTCTTCCCATGTGCCAAAAATATATTCAGGGCGGGGGCAATGTAGGGACAGCGGCAATGATCAGAGGCCAAGGGGAGGTGAGAAAAAAACCTGTGTTAGTTACCACTCCTTAGGCCGGCATCACAACGCATAATGACAACGACGTAACCCACGTCTGTGACGTCATGGAGCCTGGAGCGCTTGGTCTTGCATGTGCAGGTATCCCATATAAACTCTATGGAACTACTGGAGATACTACAGTAAAGTTATAGGCTATCCTTAGTAGTTCTGTAGAGTTTATAAGGGGAGGCAGCGCACATGGCCAAACTGAACCTCCATTTAGATGACGGAATGGAGCCCCTATTCTTATGATATGTGGGGGTCCCAGTGGTTGGATCCCCACTGTTTGTAGACTTGAAATTACCAGACTATTACTTCATCACACTCTGATCATCTGCTTAATAAATCAGTATTACAAATGAAAAAAAAATGGATGCGGAAGAATGGATGTCTAACCATTTACAGAGTCAATATTAAAAGAAAATATATCCATTTAATGTTCATTATTTTTGTAGAACATACTACTTTTGTCAAAGTTCCTGCTCTTTTTATGTTGAAAGGACCATTTCTTTAAACTATCAGTGACTGACAGTCTCTCCTCTGACTGTCCATGCAGACAAAGCTGCAATGATAGGGCCGCCTCTTTGACTTCTCAACATAAAAAGAGTAAAGATTGTACTACAGGATCACTGGGTCCCAAGCCATCCATTATCCATTCCTACTCTCTGCATGATCACAGACGAGGAGTTAGGATAGAGTGATGGTCACACATACGCACTGCCACTCCCTTTAAAGCCTATGGGACTTTTTTTTTTTTTTTTTTTTAAGTATTGGGTTTATTTTTTTCCTACCGGCCCTAGACACTGATTGGAATGAGAGGGTGCATTGTCAATGATGCTCTCAGATATCAGATATTCATCACCTACCATATGGATAGGTTATAATTGTCCTTTGAGGAAACCCCCTTTAAATAGGTTTTAAAAGAGGACCATTCATTGCCACCACCAACTCCAATTCTATATATACCTTATTAGGTACCACGCCACTCAATTTGGCACTGTTGGAATTTTTTCTGTAGCTCCCACCATTCCTGAGTAATCAGTGCAAATAGTTTTGGCATCAGATCTACTATTAAGGCTCTGTATGACTCCGCCCTCCTGACAGTTCAGGCACCAAAACTGAACTGAGTGCTCGGCAATGGTCGGGTCCAGAGGAAAAAAAAATTTAAACTGCACAGGAATCATGGAAAAGCACCTATTAACAATTGCAAAGAACTGAAGATGGAGGCGATAATGAAAGGCCCTCAAAGTGTAGCATCACATCTGAACAAATAGCATTTCTTACTACTTTATATTCAGGTCACTTCATGCTGCCCCATCTTGGTTGCAATGATGAGCTCCAAGCCCTTTCTTAACTAAAGGCCTGGTTTGGCTTTGTGCAGCAAGATTCATTAACCATAAAGCTAGCAAAAAAAATAAAAAAATAAAACACACAGGTGAATGAGCACTAAGTGTATAAGTACCTCTGCACATAGATGGAAGTAACAAAGCAAGATAGTAGCCTCTGAACAAGTTATCAGGAGAATTATGAACACCAGAAACAGGAAACCGAACATATAGTACATTTGATGAGACCTACAAAACAAAATACACCTTGTGAAATAGACATAAGCAAGTCTGACACAGAACAATCCATGATGCTCATATTCCTAACATGATGTAAAGCAGACAGAGCAAGGCACATCTAGATAATGTAGCTACACTGAATATTGCAGTATGAAATACAGGAAGTGACACAGACAACACTTTATACTATAGGATGCTGTTACATTTCATATGGGTGAAATAAGAAATCTTGATTAAACCAGTCGGCACTAAATAGCTACAGAAAAACAATAGTTCGCTAGAATACAAGCAAGCTGCATGAGCTGATCGCTCCACTGATATGTGTGGGCATCCTGCTGTGCCCAACTATGTGAATGAGGGATTGCGGGGCCGAATGATGAATGATCCTAGTATTTTTCACAGCTATGCTGTATTACACATAGTATATTAACAATTCGCTATGCATGAGTGGCTGTTTATTATATATAGGTGGCTGTATTGTGCAGTTATTGAACGCTGACTGCATGTCCATTACGTAGTAATACAGCAAATAACGCCCATAAGGCCAGTTATAGGACTTAATGGTAAATGTGATGGCATAAGACTAGGATATGCTATTGCTTTATGATGGTGGGGTGTTTGACCTGTGGAAACTGTGCCGTACTGCAGACCCAAACATAAAGGGGCTGCAGCACTGATTTAGTACAGCATCTCCTTCCACAGTTATTCCAGGCTGGCCCAGACCACCACTGTGTAGAGATGGGCAAACCTCTCAAGATTCCATTTGTTTTGGGTTTGGGTGGCTCAGGTACCAGATTAGTGTCGGGTCGAACAAGTTTGGTACAGCCCCGAAGTCAATGTTAGTCTAGGCTCTCGTCAGACCCCAGAGCATAATAGGTGTAAAGACCAGAGGAGGTGCAAAAAAAATAAAACATTTCTACTCACCTTTCCTCGCGGCGTCTGGTGTGCTCTCAGCCTCCTCAGTGACGTCAGCCAGGGTCACCACTGAGGTCCAATCATGACGTACCAATGTGACCGCTGGAGCCCAATCACAGGTCTCAGTGGTGACCCCAGACACATGACATCACTGGAGAACATGAGCAGACCCAAAAGGAGAGGCCTTTGAAGAGACACCAGAGTATAATATTTACCAAAATGCATGGCGCGGTGGCCAATTTTAGACAAATCTCCACTGTCATCTGTACGGTCATTTAAAAAAAAAAAAAACAAAAAAAAAAAAAAAACACATCACTAAATTTGGAATATCTGTGTCGAATCTGGCTTGGAACAAATCGGTACACCTACCCACCTACCTATACTACTGTGCAAGGGACTGCCGCACAGCTCCATTCACTGCACAGCTCCCTATAAAGTGAGCAGCAAGAGGGCATCTATGCTGGGAAAAACAATGAAGAGGACTCAGCACTAACTCAGGTCCTGACACTGAAGGGGACACAGTTCTAAGATCCAAGAGGTTGGACCCCAATAATCATATAGTGATGGCACATCCTAGCAATATGCTATCACGTATCATGATGGTAAAACCCATATATACACGCCAATTGCCAGTTACAGCTATATACACACCTGCAGTTATCTAAGGCAAAGTTTTACCACCAGTTCTCAGACATCTATATTGAAGAAACCAACAAATCTGATTCCAATAACAAGTTATAAAAGACATAACACTTACCAAATGCTGTTGAGAATGAAAAACAGCTGGATAAAAATACATCCGAATGGTAAAATGCCTCCCATGATAATACCCGGGAATGGTTTGGTAAAAAAGGACTGTGTGGGGATCTGCCGAGGAATCTGATTGGTGCGAACAGGATGTTCAACTGCCTAATAAAAGGTAAAGATAAAAATCAGGCCTTTGGACTAAAAGTAGTTCCTATCCATCATATTTACTACCACATTATTATATTTATAATTCTACCTAAGTATTTAATTAGAAAGCTGTGATCGAATGTATGAAGAGGAAATTTTATATAGGTCACTAGAAGGAATAACTTGCATGTTATCAACAAAGGAACAATTACATCTAGTGTCCAAATCACAGAAGGAAAGAAAGAGGAAGGAAGTAGTATCGAAATCAAATGAATAGAACACCACCATGTGAACCATGTGAACCCTTCAGAAGAAAACTGACTGCAATTATGTCGTGTAATACGGTACAACTGTGCATCTTTATTAACACCACAAGTCCCGGCCTGACTGAGTCTAATGTGGTTAGCACTGCGGCCTTGCAGTGCTGGAGTCCTAGGTTCGAATCCAACCAAGAACATCATCTGCAAGGAGTTTGTATGTTCTCCCTGTGTTTGCTACAGGTACTCCGGTTTCCTCCTACACTCCAAAGACATACTAATAGAGAAATGTAGATTGTGAGCCCTATATGGGACAGTGACTGACAATGTCTGTAAAACCGCTGTGGAATATGTTGGCATCATACAAGTAAGCTAAATAATGACAATATGGATCTATGATGCTTTCATTAAGACTCAGGGGTGGACTTGTGTAAACTGGATGCACAAATGTAACGTAATTCCTTTAAGAGTACCAAAATCTGCTCACAGTAAAGGTACAAAGTATCTGAATCTTTCTTGCTCCATAATGAAAAAAAATATTCCAATTACGAAAAAGGGGAAGATTTTGAGGCATCCAATGCATTAAAGGGCCCAAACTGATTTTTCATACTCATGACCTATTCACAGATCACATACTGATCAGCTGTTCTAGCATCCGATAGGTGGTAGAAGCCGCTAGTGGAAGGAGAGCATGTGCAGCAGTGCTCCTATACAAATATTAGGAGTGGCGCAGCAGCCCTGTCCACTACCAGGGCTGTGGAGTCGGTACGCCGAAGCCCCGACTCCGACTCCACCAAAATAGGCACCGACTCCGACTCCACGACTCCGACTCCACAGCCCTGGCACTGCTAAACCTTATAGGTTCACTCAGAACTCAGTCCCATCATTATATGAGGAATAGAACAGACCTTTACAGGACATTTCATCATTTTCAACATTTCATCATTTTCCCAAATTTTTATGAAAATATATTCAGCACATATTGCATTGTACTACTAACTGTACCAATTTATTATATATTTTGGGAGTCTGAGTCGGTCCATTTTATACCGACTCCGACTCCACCAAAATAGGCACCGACTCCGACTCCACAGCCCTGTCCACTACATAGTGGTGGTTCCATAACTTTACCATAAATTATTTTCAGGCTGTTTTCAGTGCATATAGATAGGCAGGCAGGGTAAAGACTGACATACAGCTGTAGCAGCGTTAACCCAAACTGCTGCAGCATGATACTGTATCACAGAAGACAACAAAAACCAGTGAAAAGTCATTGAAAAATGTGTTTCTTTTCATTTTTTTGTTATATTCCGTATTGAGATATCATGCTGCAGCAGTTTAACAAGATTGGGTTAACTCGGCTACACTCGGCGGTGTTTCTAGGAGAAAAAAAAAAAAAAAAACCAAACAACACACACACACACACACAGTAATGGTGAACTGTAAAACTTACTCGCTCTTTAAATCCAAAATATGCTCCAAGGAATGTTAGAGGGACAGAGATGCCAAACCACATAGCTAGGACAGCCACCAGTGTCCCAAATGGAATTGCAGCTGAAGAGCCCTTTGCCCACAATATGACATTCATGACAAAGAAATCAGCAAAAATAATCCTGTAAAAATAGAAAAAAAAATTCTAACCATCCACTCCATTCACAAGTACTATCCTTCAAAGGATATAGCTATATCAGAAACACAATATCCTAATGTTCTATTATGTATTCAATAAAGCGTTCTGCTAAAACTACGAAAACTAGAAAAAAAATATGGAAACTACTTACCCAGGACACAAAAGAGCCGTCAGCAGCACATTGGATTTCCATCTCTCGCCACCAAATGCTGAAAAAAAATGTCATTTATGATAACTAAGCATCTGAATTTTCATGATTCTTATGACATATATATACACATACATGATGGTGCCTAAAAGGAATATGTTCTCTAGAAGTAACTCATTTCTAATGGAAAGTAGTTTTGACCATTTTCTCATCTGCTGTGTTGAAGATACAGTCACCACAGTCCTCCTCATTGCTTTAAATGAAAATGACAACTTTAGTGGGAATCCTTTAAAGGGACACTCAGGGGATTTTGTTTTGACTCATAAGAGGAGATTTATTATATCAGGTATGAAAAACTTTCACATTTTTTTCACAAGTCAGGCTTTTTGCACCTTTCAGGAAACTGGCAAGGGTGGCATAAAAAAGAAAGCGTACATTGCAAGAATCATGGCGTGAGGAGGGCCACCAACTCCACCAAATTTAAATAATGCCTGAGCTCTGCGTCAGCTATAACCTGGCATAGATTTCAGTGCAAGGCACCCAGACCCGCAGAGACGTCCCCTCCTTTATGAGGAAGAATTTGTCTCGTCATAAATGAGGAGCACCCTCCACCATTGCAGGAGACATGAGAAATGGCACTGAAGGGTCTCTCATGATGGTACCCAGACTTGGAAAAGATTGAGTATTTTAAGCTTCATGAATTATTCCAGCACAAATTTTTTTGCGGTCACTTGTCCATTTTCCTGCTAAAACAGGTACTCTCAAATATGAGAGGTCTAGAAATATCCAAAAAATTATATTTACGGACTGAGATATCAAGTTTTTGGACTTTATGATGTCCAGGGCATACCTTAAGGGGAACTAGTCAGGTTGATTTGGAACACTAAACCCCTGGTCTATAAAAGGACCTGTGCGTTGTTTAGTGTCCCAAATCAACCTATCTTAAATCCATCCATGTCCACATTTTATAATAAAACAAACCTTTATACTTATCTGGAGAGGAGTCTCAACCGATTGCTCTCTGGTGCACCCAGTGCCTGCGCGGTTCTTCCATGAAGCAGAAGATGTACACCCTGGCTTCAAGTGCCGGAGGTATGGTGTATGCGCACTAGAGCTGAGGTGTACTACTCTGCTTCAGTGAAGAACTGCGTTGGCACAAGAAGTACAGTGGCAGAGTAAGTAAAGCTTTTGGATTTTTATTGCAGGCACTGATTGCTTTGTAACAGGGCGATTTGGGACACTAAACCCATAAGGGCTTGTGGGTGGTTTAGTGTCCCAAGTAACCCTGACAGTTTCCCTTTACAGATCTCAACCTTTTATTGCTCTTTAGTCATATTATGTTACTTACTCTTATACATACGGGCAGACACATAACCAGCAGGAGTTCCCAACAAGACCCACAACACAACAGCACAGGTCATCAATGCTCCTCTGTTGGCAGGCGACAGAAATCCAAGACAAGCTAGGACTTGGGGGTGAAAAAAGGATAAGTATGATTATTACAGTTTCATCAGAATGAAATGATCATAAAAAGACAGTCAATACATATTAATACCTTAAACAAGCATTAAAGGGGTATTCCCATGAACATAACCATTGTTAAATTGGTAGATAATTAAAAGTTAAACTTTTTTGCAAATATAAGTAATTAAAAATTTTGCAGCGTTTTAAAGATCTTCTCTAAATCTCTTGTGGTCACAAGTTGTTGTCTTGATCAGTTGCCAGTGAATATGACCATGAATGCAGGACCTTTCTAAGGTCAGAAAATCAGCCATGATGTCCTTATTGAGGCCGGGATATCTTCTGATACATGTAGTGTGCCTGCCTGATAACCCAGCTACAATAAGGACATCATGGCTGGGTTTTCTGACAAGTCCCAGACCATAGAAAGTTTTTGCATTTGTGGTCGTATCCATTGGCAACCGATCTAGACAACAAGACTGTCATAACTAAGATGGTTAGAGAAAATCTTTAAAACTTGGCAGAATTTTTTACTTATATTTTCAAAGATGTTTAACTTTTAATTCTCTACAAATATAGATATGATTATGTTCATGGGAATACCCCTTTAAGACATTGCTGCCAAGCAGGCAAATACAACAGGATTATGGGTCGTGGAGATGGCAGTGATCCTTATTTTCAGAATTGGTTTGTTAACACTAACCCAAACCTTCAATTTTTTTTTTTTCCCCAACAACTTGTGGCCTCAGCCTTCAGGAAATCTGACATGAAAAAATGCTGCCCAATCTGCAGGCCCCATGTTATAGAGTAAGAGGAGATGAGCAGATGGATATACAATTTTGAGGAAGAATATTAAGTGTAATTTATGATTTAGCCATTGAAATCTGTCTTTCTATGCAGAAGACGGTCCTATCAGTGACTGACAACTTCCCTCCATGACTGTGTATACAGAGATAGCTGTCAATCACGGATAGGACTGCCTCCTTGACTTCTCCATATAGTGAAAGCAGAGATTAATAAATAAATGACTGGCTCTACTGTACCTTTTCGCACAAAATGACATCTCTATAACATGCTATTGCAGATTAAACTTAAAAATTAAAGGGAATGTTAAAATAGATGTGTTTTTGTTAATGTTAAAACAGAATACAGACGAAAACGTTGGTTTTGGGTTGTGTGCACACTAGCAAGGACATAAGCGTGTAAGGAATGCAAGTGAATTCATTGCATCCAGTAGCTGGCTGGACACCTGCATAGTAAGAGGGTATGTACCAGGGGTAGTTACATGACATCCAATGGAGGAATGATACTTACATAATGTAATAAATGTCATAATGAAAATCTGTGTTCCTTGGCCCAGGAAGACAGACAGCAGCATTCCCTTCTTTGGTGGTCTAAATATATCACCATGTACCAACTTCCAGCCAAATTCCTCCTGGGCATCTTCCTGTCAAAAAGAAATCATGGCACGACACGATGAGAAGTACGAACACCACAAGACCCTAAGGCAACCTTATGCATAAGGTGTAAATGGGGAAAGAAAAAAAAAAAAAAAAACACAACTGCATGCCACTGCTACAACTTGGAGAGAGAGTGCTTGCTATTTTCACACTGTATCGTGCCTTTGCATGTCACATATGTGTAGGGAAAGCTGCCAATTAATACATTAAATGTATGTATATGTTCTATTGGTCTCTTTGGCAGTATCTACCAAGGCTTCCCCATTTTTGAGGTTACAGAATAGCACAGATTGCACTATTACATACTGCAGCATTCAGTTTAACAAACAGCAGGCCAAGTTTGTCTTTTTAACATGGGTCCCTATGGGTGACAGCTGCCACTATTAGTTATCTGTCACAGACATATTGGATGTGTCTGGTCAATAACGTTACAGACAACTTAGTCTCATTTCATAGCGCATGTGATTCAGCATCAAAATGTAATACATTTATATAATTTAAAAAGGTGTCCGCTTCCAGCCTAAAAAAACCTCTCTAGTTCCTACCACTAGGAGTCTCTCTTCTAGCTAATTTTCAATTCACTCCCTGTTGCTAGCCTAGGACCATCCATCAACTCATTAGAAAAGTGACATGGAACCAGTGTGAGCGGTCCGTCAGAAGACCAGAAGAACAGAAAAACTGACAATGGGATCAGTTAAATGACGGACAAAAATGGAGCCCAACTGACCCAAGTGACTATAATAGGATCTGTTGGGTGTCCTTCGCAGATGTGAACTCAGCATTAAAAGTTTCTATTGCAGGTACACAAATTGCCAATAGTGCAGTAAGCTGTGCCATTTTGTGTGGTAGAATGCTAGGCCACCTATACACAGTATGAAGCCCCATTGTTGCCCCCTACACACAGTATGATGCCCCAAGTAATCCTGTATCTGTATTCTGCATTTTCCACCTCTGCTTGATGATCGCCCTACCCCTGTCATTCTCTGGCCCCATGTAGACACCAATCCCATCCATAACTTGGCAGTGGGTGGAAGACCATCAGTCTGCCTCCTCTATAGTAACACACCACGCTCAGCAAACTAGCGCAGACACAGTGGAGGAGGCAGTGTGACTTGTACTGTGAAATGGTTCAACCTCCGCCACTAAGTTACGGATGGCAGGCTCAATGGGGAGGTCTATAAGGGTGCAAAGGGGGGAATTGCCGACCCCTGCTATAACAGGTTAAATAAACTTCATAGCAGTAGTGCCAAGAGCTGGTCATTGAGCACTGGATATCATGTAAGCTGGATGTCCCATATTTTATCATTAAAACATTGTATGTGATGAGAGATCCATCAGTTCTGCATAGACTTTTCTAGTTTATTGAATGGTTTTCAATATTAGTGGCAACAAAGATAGTCTTGGTTTTACAGCTTTTATCATGGCTGAAATGGTTTACTGAAGTACCGAGCAACTATTGATATCAACAGTGACAACAAGCAGGACACAGGATACTCACTGAAGAATCTATCTGGTTATATCTGGCAATATCCTTGTGAAGTGTCCGTAACATGATCATGGCCACCATGCCAGAGAGGAAGAGGACAATTACCAGCGAGTTCATGATACTGAGGACAGAAAAATAAATAAAATGCCAATGACATTTACAGCAATGAACTCTACATAAAACATTAAAGGGGTTGCCCAGTTTCAGCATATATTACTTCTATGATAAAAATGTGAACAATTTTCCAATATACTTTATATCAATTTCTCAGTTTTCTAGATCTCTGCTTGCTGTCAAGGTTTATTTCTAGTAGATGAAAAGCAGTCCATGGTCATGTTATGGGCATACAGGTGCACGGCTTGTTACAGTCATGGGTCATTACAAGACATCAGTCTTAACAAGCCAGGCACCTGTGTGCCCATCACAAGACCATGGACTGATTTTCATCTACTAGAAATAAACCTTGACAACAAGCAGAGATCTAGAAAAAAAAAAAAAAAAGGTGAGGAATTCATAAAAAAAGTATATTGGAAAACTTTTCGTTATACAAACAATATAATGATTTTATCTGCTGAAGTTAGACCCCTTTCATGATGCTACCACCTCTAGCAATTATGAGAAGCATGGGTACCCCAAGTGCCCCATGTGACTGGAGTAGAGCTGCATATGTATGGCCACTGACGTATTGACTTCCATGGGACTGCCGAAACAGTCATCTCCAGCAGTCCCATGGAAATGAATGAAGCAGCAGTTCAGTATGCACACCACTGCTCCATCAAACAAGATGAATTTTATTATGTGCAATGCTTCTTCTGTCACCAGTGGTGTCAGTCAGTGGATTACTCCACAGGATAGGGGATATGTTGTAGACTGGTGATGGATCCACCAATAGCAGGAATGGGAGCCCTTTGTGCTGCTCCATTCATTTCTATAGTTCTAGCAGAGAGAGCCAGTACAGGGAAGCGCTATCGCTGGCAGTCATGATGTGGCAGTCACTCTACTGAGACAAGATACAAGGGAAAACATGCTATTAATATAGTACTAAGTAATGAAACATTGCATAATAATGGTTTATTAAACTAAAGGGGTATTCCCATGCCATAAAGTGATGGCTAATCTCTAGGCCACACCATGACTTTATGATTGATAGGGGTCCTGGAAATGACTATACTGTGGGCCCTTCACAGCGGAGGGCCAGCTATGCAGAGAACTGTAGTTAATCCCCATTCAATGGAACAAAGGGGCCACAGCACTGAATCAGAACTATAGCCCCTTTTTTACATGATCAGTGAAAGTTGATCATAATGTGGTGGAAGATCCTAGTCATATATTACTTTGGGGAGATGAGAAAATCCCTTTAATTTACTATACATGAAACATATGTTTTGTCAAACTGCATGTCTAGATGGAAATTTATGCAAGTTTACTTGTTTGGAAATTATATATTAGTAGATTTATAGCTTAGTTTTTGAACATTTTGCACAAAAATCCACAGTGGTTCAATGCTATACAATAAAAGATGGGGGGGGGGGTTCAGAAAAAGTAACAAATATAAGAAGCAATCACATTCTTTGTAAGGATGAAGTGACAGCATTTTATAAAATACTCACAGAACAAAGATTCAGTTCAGTAAAACCTCTACAGATACAAGACATTTACAAACCTGTGAGATCTCTACAGAACAGAGAAATAGTCTTCTTACCTGAACCACTGAATATTTGTGTGCGGCATGGATTCCAAGATATAATCCCAACGAGATGCCCATTTAATAGTATTGTTTTCCTAAAAGAAAAAAAAATAGACATATTTAACCCCTCATGGATGCAGCCAATTATACCTCTAAATGAGCTGCTCAGTTTAGAAAACCCATTTGCTAACTTATCAGAAGATCAATCAATGATGTATAAAACTAAGGTATTCTGTGCAGGGTCTGCTGAAAGGTTAGGTATGCTTTAAAGGGAGTCTGTCAGCACTAAATTTTCTGTAAACCTAATCCCAGTACTTTGTAAAGGTGATTCTAGAGATTCCAAATATGTTATGTTATTCAGCTTTGGAGCCCCATCCCCATGTAAATCATTACTTAAGATTCCCAGGAAAAGCAGTTTCCCCTAATTTGCAGAGGAATAATAGCGGAGACCTAAGCCCAGACAAGCTAAGGCCCTGACACTTCTCTGGCGTAAGTAACACTTGAAATCTAATCCAGCTCTGTGCTGGAATAGCTTTCAGTTTCTAATGGTAATGAACTCCACACACATTGTTTGTCCAGTACTTGAAATGTATTTTATTAAATGAAAAGCAACCAAAAAGTTGACATTTCAGTCAGGGATCTTCATCAGACACGTATGCTGTCCAGAATCTCAACAATAAGGGAATGTGGCTTCCCAGGGCAGCTTTTCTGCATTACCTTAGCACTGAGACTCAGAACAGCATACATGTCTGATGAAGGTCCCTGACAAATGTCAATTTGTTGCCTGCTGTTCTCTTAAAATATATTTCAAGCATTTGACAATCAAGGTGTGTGACGTTCAATACCACTGGATAATTGGGTTGGGACGCTTCGTTAGCATCCAGACCATAACAAAGTGTTGCCGTTATCCCTTTAGTTGAGATTTCAGTTCCTGGTACATTCGCTTTATGAGAGGTGCCCCATCATTAAGAAACCTGTACCTCTTCAGTGAACCTGAAGCCAATAGACCATAGTACAAGACCAGGGTATGAAATACACTGGCCTTGTCTGTTCTCTACGGCTTTCATTTTAAAAGAGCTGAATAGAAACAACCCCATTAGAATGTGAAAGACCTACCTGAAACAACACAGAGTACGAGTAAATCACATTCAGCTTGCTTGTGAGTTCTTTGGGGATCTCCATTGGAGGGCCTTCACATTTATCACCAGAGTGTTTCAAACTATAAAATGATACAATTGACATAAATTTTTCCATCAATTTCTTTGTAGAATTCTGACTCAAAAAAAAGGCAATTTTCAAAGAATTATCAGGTTCCAAATGGAAACAAAATCCTGCAAGCAGCGTAGCTGTACATGAATTGTTTATATTAATGGGAATCTGTCAAGGCAATTTGGGACACTAAACCCCCAGTCTATAAGGGCCTGTGGGTGGGTTAGTGTCCCAAATGGCCGTTATAAAGTTATTCGTGCCCACAATAAAAAAAAAATCTTAATACTCACCCTGCCGCTGCATTCTTTGCACTGGGGCAGGTCTTCACTGAAGCCAGAGGCATACACTGTATTCCCAGTACTTGCGTCATGCAGACGGGGTGTACGTCCTTGACTTCAGTGAAGAACTGTGCAGGAAGCACCAGAGGAGTCCGATGAGACTCAACTCTAGGCAAGTGTAAAGGAATATTTATTTATTTTCTTTTGTGGGCACAAATGGATTTAAAAACAGGGCGACTTGAGAAACTAACCCCTGGTCTATAAGGACCTGTGGGTGGTTTAGTGTCCCAAATTGACCTGACAGGTTCCCTTTTGCAAAACCAGGACAGAATACTATTAAAAAAAAAAAAAAAAAAAAAACGACACACAAACACAAAGCACTGGACTTTGTGAAAAATTGTTAGCTGTTGGCTCAACATAGAATAAAAAAATACATACATAAATAAAAGTCTAAGACTCCTCACACCTATCCCCCATGATTCACGGTCTGACGCTGCCCGCATCCCTGAGGGCCTGCTGTGGGAACGCTTTGATCATGACACAGCAGGAAGTGACTGGTCTCACAGTGACCCTTCACAGGAAGTGAATAGTATTGACAGCCATTTGCTGCTGTGTTGAGAGGAGCAGAGGTGGAGAACAAAAGGGGACCTGGGGCTGTAGGGGATTGCTAGTAGAGTATAGTTCCGCCTCTTTTTTTTTTTTAAACCCATTTGGAGCCTGAAGCCACCATTTTTGTCCACCTGAAAACACCATTTAATAAAACAAACAGTCTAGTATAAATTTCATAGTGAAAAAAAAAAAAAAAAAGTGCAAAAAGATGCATAAGTGATGATGATGATGATGATGATGATGATGATGATGATGATGATGATGAGACGGAGACTGAAGAACTACAAAAATGGAAAAACCAAAACAATTACCTTTTTGGTTCAAGTCTTGCTGTAACCAGTCGAGCACCATCCCAGTTTTCTTCTCTTCCACTATGGTATGTGATGATTATATCGACGTGATTGAACAGGTAAAACGTATCTTTCTTGTTAAATTCAGTCTGAAATAGTAAAAAAGACAGGAGAAATACTAATGCTTTCTTACCTTGTATTACAGTCAAGAAAATATTAGGAGTAGCATACCGCCAGCATCTTTGATAGTATAAAGAGCACAATACTGAATAGAATACTTTTTCCAATTTTTCTCTGGGTAATGCAATGGGCAACTGTCCTTTTTAACAGTTTTATATACAGTGGAGAAAAAAAAAAAAAGTATTTAGTCAGCCACCAATTGTGCAAGTTCTCCCACTTAAAAAGATGAGGCCGGCCTGTAATTGTCATCATAGGTAGACCTCAACTATGAGAGACAAAATGAGAAAACAAATCCAGAAAATCATTGTCTGATTTTTGAAGAATTTATTTGCAAATTATGGTGAAAAATAAGTATTTGGTCAATAACAAAAGTTCATCTCAATACTTTGTTATATATACTTTGTTGGCAATGACAGAGGTCAAACGTTTTCTGTAAGTCTTCACAAGGTTGGCACACACTGTTGCTGGTATGTTGGCCCATTCCTCCATGCAGATCTCCTCTAGAGCAGTGATGTTTTGGGGCTGTTGCTGGGCAACACGGACTTTCAACTCCCTCCAAAGGTTTTCTATGGGGTTGAGATCTGGAGACTGCCTAGGCCACTCCAGGACCTTGAAATGCTTCTTACGAAGCCGCTCCTTCGTTGCCCTGGCGGTGTGCTTGGGATCATTGTCATGCTGAATGACCCAGCCACGTTTCATCTTCAATGCCCTTGCTGATGGAAGGAGGTTTGCACTCAAAATCTCACGATACATAGCCCCATTCATTCTTTCATGTACACGGATCAGTCATCCTGGTCCCTTTGCAGAGAAACAATCCCAAAGCATGATGTTGCCCCCCCCATGCTTCACAGTAGGTATGGTGTTCTTTGGATGCAACTCAGCATTCACTCTCCTCCAAACACGACGAGTTGTGTTTCTACCAAACAGTTCTACTTTGGTTTCATTATGTGAAACCTTGACACCTTAAGCAGGTTTAAGCAATCCAGCTTCTTGGCAGGGTGGGTCTTCTTTCTGCAATGAAGGAGGGGGAGTGGGAGTCGCAATAACCGGTCTGGGCACATTTAAGCTACAGTGCAGAAGAGGTGGCTCTCTGTACATAAAATGCATGGATCAAGGCTTCTGAATGTTTGTAATGTGAATTCTAAGAAGAGTAATACAATGCGGAGCTGAGTAATTCTATGCAGGGCCAATGCCAGACCTTATGCATTCAGGTCACAGAACTTAAAGGGAACATGTCACCAGAAAATAACCTATTTTTTAAACTGTTTTTTATGTTAATATTTCTGTTTGTAAATACTAAATTCTAAGCCTAATAATAGACACTTTCCAATTCTATAGGAGGCTTCTTTACAGCAGTCACCTCATTTACATCACAGACAGGATTACAACAGAACATGATACATCTGTAGATAACCCCTCTTACCAAACAACCACTACTGACAATAGCTTGTTTACTGCCCCTCCCTGCACATAGCATGACCAGAAAACTCACATAGACCTCAGTGAGTCAGCTCCAGTCTATTGCTACCTATGGACACAAGCCTTCTGTAAAGCACATCACTAAATGCTAGGCAAGGTGACAGCTCCTGTAATGCACATAATAGAATAAAAACTATCACAACATAAAAACAGGTGACATATTACACAGCTTTTAATAAATTAAAAAAAAAAAGATGTATTCCCATTAACAGGGTATAGTATAAGTGTGTGATCCTTGCGTGCATTGAGTGGTGGTCACACGTGCAGGCCTGCCGCTCTGTTCAACACTATGGGACTGCAAACCCAATCAAACAGGGGATTGGGAATCTTGAATTCCTTATCAGTTGAAGTGCAAGTGGTGGGACACAAACACAGAGACAACCACTAACTATTTATAGAAGGGAAAATTTATATATAATATATATTAAAATGGATCTTACTGTTCAATACAGAGAACAAAAAAAAACAAACAGTATTTTAAGTTAGGCGTTTTGTGGCATAGGGGAAATTGTTTCCTACAAACTGAACATGTGACAGATGATCATTTATCTCTGTATTATCACCAAGTCCTACCATCAGATAGTGAGGATTTTACATATATGATTTACTTGATGTGTCATTTAGATGTAATCAGCATGAAAAAAAAAAAAAGCGACAATCTTACATGCATATAAATAACGGTTGGTATGTCTTACATTGATCACACAAGCATCTTTCACTCTCCCATCTGAGGTGACTGTACATCCTATTGGAAAACCTGGGCTGCAATATTTCTGGCCATCCTCAACATCATAACACCAGGTCACTGGCATGTTATCAACAATCCTATTAAATTGCATAGAGAACAATACAAAGGGTTTAGAGTTACAATATAAAACAATGACAAACAGCAACAACTGTGACTGTAAGAGATCATGGTGCAGTCCCTTCCAAAGCACCGACAGATTGCTGGTTGCAATAATACGAATATCTGCAGCTTTGTATGTCGTGCAAGGTGTGAAAATAATGTAAGTGCCCTTTTTTGTTTGGCTATTGTTAGGGGAATGAGTTTGCCAAACATTTTTGTAATATAATTAACATATGCAATTTTCTTTCAATAAAAAACAGGCTGTAATTCTGACACTTCCCCCAAGAATATGCAGCTTCCTCCACCACGTTACAGAGCACATTACAGTGACACACAGCATACTTTTGTTACATATGTCACTTTTGTAGCATTAGAAAAAAACAACAACTTTGAAGTCTTATGAAAATGATGGAGTTGGTGTACTGGGGGATGGCCTTCAGCTCTGGGAGCACTGCCCAAGTAGGATATATAGCAGTGGGAAGATAAACTCTCACTGCATAAGATGGTGAAGGCAGTAGACTGTAGGGGTCTGAGTGGCAGGAGCAGTACTCCAGGGATCTGAAGGTCTGCACCAACATCTTCATTCGCTTAAGACTTTAAGGTTGTTTTTCTCCAAATCTGCAAACATGACGTCAATAACAAAGGTATGTTTATCACTGCAGTGTGCTCTTAACATGGTGGTGGCAGCTGAATATGCTTGGGAAAGACTCCCTTTCCATTTACAAGAAGTACGAATCTGATTTGTCAGAAAAGTAAAATTGATATTTCCTAAAATTCAATTTATTTCCATGCAGTTTTTCTTCACTGTAGTATTTATTTGACTCCTCCTCACCGTGCCAGCTCACAGAACATTTTAGTTTCTTAAAGAAAAAAAAAACAAAAAAAACACGCACACACGAAAATCAAGTAGTAGTCTTCATTTAGAATATCATAAACAACAAATCTGCATACAAATGAGAAGCAGCATTTCAAGGAGTAAAGTGAAAGTGTGAATTAAACTGGTTCCATTCATATCACATGGGAGTACCAGAGATAACCAAGTGCTATGGATAGAGAAGAGAATTTTTGAGACATAACCCCCTTTAAAGAGGACTTTTCGCCACTTTCAACAAGTCCAGCTCTTGACATAATTTAATAGGCACTGCTCCACTGATTCTGGAACAGTTTAAATGTTCTCTCAAGCCCCGATCACTCCAGAGCAATCAATGCAATTGGTTTTGGTGCCCAATATGCTATTTAGACTCTACTGTCAGGAGGGCGGTGTCAGGCAGTAGCAGACAAGGGGTGTGATTCTGAGCTCTGACACTGGCTGCCTCTGATTGGAGCTCTGAATCACACCCCCTGTCTGACACCCCTTCTGACATTACAGAGATTAAATAGCGTATCAGGCACCAAAACTAACAGCACTGATTGCTCGGGAATGGTGGGGGCTAGAGAAAATTCCAACTGCACTGGAATCAGTGGAGCAGCGACTATTAGCAGATGCTAAAACTGAAATTGGTGGAGGTGGTAAAAGGTCCTCTTTACGGGTAATTTCGCATATGCTGTTTTTGGAAAGAATGCTACCACAGTATTTGCGACAGAAAGCAAAAGCCGAAAGTAGATGTAGCAGGGAAAAAAAAAAAAAAAAAAACCCGTAAGGTTTTTCTCTCTACTTTCAATTCCTTTTGATTCCACTTCTGGCTTTTGCTCAAAAAAAATAAAATAAAATGGAAAACCGCCACAAAAACAGTGACTTTTCAAAAACGATTGACCCAGATTTACTAATGGCTAGACAGTGAAAGGCAATCTGAAAAAGCACCAGATTTATCACTGTGCTGACGTTGAATGATAAATCGGGTATATCTTTAGACTGTCTAGTATACATTTTACCACCCTTTGCTTGGCTTACTTTGAATTTTAAAACACAGTTTTGGCCCATTTAAGCCAAACACCCTTTTTCTGCGAATCCACATCTGCATGTCTAGCAAGTCCTAATTTTTTTTTTAGCCCAAACTAGGTGTGCCACGTTTATACCAGTGTCTGGTCATAACCATAACAGGAAAATCTGGGCCACAGTGTGAAACTACTCCATTCACTCATTTTTTTTACAAGGCAAATTTTTTGCTGTACTGCCTTGCCGTGCCCTTAATGCATATAAATAAGATTCCCATCAACAAACTCCTTAGATCATTAAAATAATAACTATGTGAAAGTGTCACATACATATGTATAAAATGACTTGTACATACATGAACAGTATAATTTTATACTATACATAAATACAATAAGATATTATATAGTGCAATTAATCAATGTACATGAACTAGTACTCATCAGACTGGCATGACTAGTATTAGGCTGGGCTTTCATGTAATGGCAGCGAGGTAGTAGTGTGGCACCAAAAACTGCAGATCCACTGTACAGTTAGGGGTTTTTTGGGAATTTTTTTTTTTTTTTTTTTTTTTTAAAGGTCTGTTAGTGCTATTAGTGGGTTAATAAGTGCACCCAAATACCTTTAGCAGTGTTTTGAGTGATGTCTGGGAGCACCTGGCATCTTCCTCTTGCCGTCTGCTGGTACCTGCGCAACAGAGCGGGATTGCCGGTAGCCAGTACTACGGCTCTATTGCACAGGCGCGGGAGGCCATCAGACATCAAGAGAGGAGGAGCCGGCCCCACAGAAGGAAGTGATCTCCTGTGCCCAGAAGATCTGGACAGGAAGACAGGCAAGTATGATGGGGGCTAGTATTGGTGACGTTCAGTTTCCAGAAACTGAATTGGAATCTGAAACTATCCCAGTGATATGGGTAAATATATTTGGTAAAGTGATTAAGTTAGAAGTTAGACGAGGGAAGGGTGTTTAGCTTAGTTTAAAAATATGACTTTATCCCGGACAAGCCCTTTAAAGCAGGATGGTAGATGCTAAGTAAAAGCGAGATTATGCTCTATGTGGTTGGCATCAACATAGCAAGTAACCTTTCTTATACTTAGCATCAAGCTGCTGAACTCCTGGCCTGTGCAACCCATGTCTGACGAAAGTCAATGTCAAGGCTGAAATGTTACTTGTATTTGGAGTGCTTATCTTGAAATATAAGAGTACAACTACTCAGCACAGAATTACTTAAGTGACAAGTTCTTACCTACATGACCATGTAAATATCAGTAAGCAAACTTTTGCAGTGCAGGGAATACGCTGGTAAGCTTTCTTTGTCACTGCACATATCTTACAAGCAGAAGAGATATATTAATATCTGAACTTACCAGTGATGCTGATAGTTAAGTTGTATTCCTTTTTTAATGAAATCAAGGGCACCGTCCTTGGATTTAGGATCGTAGTCCTTTTGGCAAACTTTTTTACAGGTTTCGTTCTTGTTAAATGAAAACTGAAATGAAAAATATTTCCAAGTTAGATTTACAGAACAGTAACAATTTCACTCACATTCTGCTTACAGAGACAACATAGATGACAATGTTGTATTTAAAAAAAACAAAACAAACACAAAAAAAAAAAAACAAAAACAGACAACTGAGAATCTTTCATCTTCTTACCATATTTGTTAAGATGACCCATCACTGTGTGTGGCCACTGTTACATAAAATTTGATGTTACTTTGCAACATAATACAAACCTTGTATGGGGATGATGCAATTCTTTCTCCAAAAAGCACTTGGCCAAGATTTTCTGAAGGATGCCTTTCATGTTCCTCTTTGCAAAAGTCAAAGCTGCAGTGAAAAGAACCAGTGAGTTTCTACTGTATTTCTGAAAATGCAGTCTATTCTAAAACTCTTAACACTTGCGTTTTCCCAACTCCCTTCTCAGCTATCCACAGGACAACCAAAAAATATCAGATCGCTGGGGGACCAACCCCTGAGAGCCCACTAGTTACAAGATTGGGCTCCCCAAGTCTCCTATGTAAAAGGGACTGCAAGAACACTATACTCCGCTACCTCTGCTGTATAGGACATGAATACACACTACTGTTCTGTTCGGACTTGTGGACTCCGGTTTTTCTGATAGGTGGGATCCTAGCTGGGGGACATCATCAATCATTACCTACCCTGTAGCTAGGGAATAAGTACTGTTAAGGAGGAAATCCCTTTAAACACTTTTTTTTAACTTATCTATTTTGCTTACTTACACAGTGCCATCATATTCCGCAGTGCTTTACAGAGATATTGCCGCACTGTTTTGCCGTGCCCCTAATGCATATAAATAGGATTCCCATCAACAAAGTGTTTAGTTTATTAAAATAAAAACTTTTATGTGAAAATGTCACATCCATATGTATAATGTGACTTGTACATACATGAACAGTATAATTTTATACTATACATAAATACAATAAGATATTATATAGTACCCAGAGGAAACCAACACAAAGACAGGGAGAACATACAAACTCCTTGTCCTTGGCTGGATTCTAACCTAGGACTCCAGCACCGCAAGGCTTCAGTGCTAACCCCATAATGATAACATTTTTGTAATATGACAAAATGCACAAGACACAGAAGATTATGAAGTTTACTTACGCATCATACTCATAAGGTAGAACAGATTCCACAGAGTCCAGTCGGTTGACAAAGAGCTCAATCTGAGACTAAAAGAGGAGGGGAAAGAATAATGTAAAAAAAAAACAAAAAAACCACACGTTTACCACATCCCATTCTAACACACACACACGCCGAAGGCAACCTATTGTTATGGACACTTCAGAAACGAGCTCAGCAGCCATCAGCAGACATTACCCTTGCAGCTAAACTTGATATCACATATAGATTATTCAAATGAACAGGTGTCCAAAAAACAGGTGGGGGTGCCTGGTCCACCACCGCCATTCTTCATAGCAATTTCAGGCTAACCAGATATTTACCATGCTATAGCCACTGTAGATGATAGGTAGTATTTATCTGCTGCCCATTAAAAAGGCCAGTCAACCACAGAGAGACTATTTGCAGCAGCTCTCTGCTCTGCCTTTTAGAGGATGTGCTGAGTGAAGACTACCCTCTAGGAAGGCCACACGCCCATACAAATCGGTACTTCAATATACAAGTCAATAATGGTTAACTTGGCTATTATTATATAATGCAGCATTGCACCTTAGTGGTCAAGATTGACGACTTTGATCAATAAAACTTCTCTGACCAAAACCTTGAACGCTGTTCTGTTGCCTAATGTGCTTGCTACTTTTTAGATGTGGAGCAGACGGGAATCTAGGCAGAACAGGGCAGGAATGCCTCAGCCCATCCCATGTACAGTACTATAACTGGAACAGAAAACTGGCATGAGTAATACCTGCAAGTCTATGGCAGTCCTTGTCTAATCTAGATTTCAGTTCAGGTGCACTGAACTTTCCAAGGTGCACCTGAATTATGAAAAGGATTTTCCAGCCTCAAAGCAAATTTTCTTAAAGACGACCATCAGTATGTGATCTATCGGGGTATGACACCAAGATCCCCAACATATCTGTTCAAGCAGCCTCAGAGAGCCAGAAGCTGCTAATAGATGGGCGGTGCAGGCAGTGCAGCTCCTATTCAAGTAATAGGATCGGCACAGCAGCCATGTCTACTGCATAGTGGGGCTTCCAGGTAATAGCAGCACCGCTTCTACTACTTGAATAGGAGCAGTGCTGCGTGTACCCCATCCACTAACAGCTTCCAGTGCCCAGAGGCGGATCGAGTAGATGATCTGTGCAAGGTCTGGGTATCAGACCCCATAGATTACATACTGAGGACCTATGGATAGGTAGTAGCTCGGGTTAACTCTGTTATATCTGTATGTTGTACCATTTATCGTAATTTATTTTCCTTTATATTTCAGGCTGCTTTCAGTGTCTATAGTTAGGCAGGCAGAGCATATTCCCTGGAACCAGCACTATGCAGTGGACAGGGCTTCTGCGCCACTCCTATTATTTGAATAGAAGTGGTGCTTCACACGCTCCCCTTCCACTAGCAGCTTCCAACATCTCGAGACTGCTAGAATACTTGATCTGTGTGGGGTCTGGGTGTCAGACACCAACAGATCACATATGGAGGCCTACCCTGCAGACAGGTCATCTGTATGAAAATTGATTTAGGGTCAGAAAGCACCTTTAAGAGGCCAGAGCCACATCTTGTGCCAGTGTGAAATGGATTAAGATTGGTTCTGGAAATGACAATCCTAATAAATTCCCCCCACTGTGTGTACTGCGCTGCAGAATATCTAGTTACTGTATAGATGAATAGTTATAAACTTCCTCACATCACGGTTACCCAGGTTTATGAATACTAATATAGAAATACGGAAATGAAAACGGAGAAAATGGAGCATTCCATAAATGCTATCCTGACAGCTGTACCCACAGGGGAACTTGGTGTGTATGAAGTAGAGTAAACAGCACAAGGCAAGGACCAATTCAGACAGGGCTGAACCAAACTCACAGCATGAGAGATGTATGATATGGCGAGTTCCAACCAGACCGCAGCTCTACTATGAGGCTGAGTACAGGACAGGCTGGAATTCACAGTAACATATATCACTGAGCCACGGTTGGTTCATACAGGAGTCACAAGGATCATGCTATGCGATCTGCACACGGCCATATGAATTGACACAAAAAATGTAGTGCAAATGCAAACAGTAAGAGATGACATAACTATATTAACCTGCCTCAGAGGGCGGGAAATTTATGAGCCACAATTATTTCTGTAGTAAGCCAATATAACCTCATCCCATATAGAGGTGAAGTCCAACTACTCTAAGGAGTACGCATACACACCCGTCCTGCAAGTCTAGTCATCACTCACTTGAGATCACTTTGAACTACGCCTCCCTGGTACCAGCAAGACTCCTGATAAGGTCCTTGAGACACGTCATGAGATAGTATCAGGGTGAAAGGGTGCCAGTAGCCAAGAAACAACGTGGCCTGCACTGCCCTACTGAGCTGTGAGCAACTTCTGCTTTGAGATTCAGATTCTGAAGGGCTGTTGATGGCTCTGCCCACTGGACTCCCAAGCCCAGAATATATAAAGTTTATATTGACTAAATGACAAGCTTCCTTAGGAAATCTATATCCATCGGCTCTATAACATGCTACAGATAGACTGGACTGCTTATTAATACTGACAGATTCCTTACAATAACCCCTCCATACATATACTCAGTCCAAAGTGTAAGCACCATTTCACTTTTTTGTTATCGTCCCGGGGGTGGGGGCACATTGATGAACATTTTTGTCACACACTTTACATCATGTTAATAGAAATACAGGCTGAAAGTTCAAGCTAGCAATGATCTAACTATGCCATGCAAGGGAGGGTCTAACCCGTGCACACAGTGTATTGACAGTACGTACAGACATAGCTGTTGCCAGTGGGGGGAGGGCACTTAAAATAGCTGTATATCTGGCTTTATACCATCTAGAACATGAACTGCAGCATATAAAGATCAAATTTCTACCTGTGTATTTCACTAGTTTCAGCTACTTCCTCCTCATAGCTAGATCTACACATCTCAACGACTAAAGCCAAGTTCACACTGCCGTCTCTAAAGTCTGTGTCAGTCATAGGATCTTAGCAATGCACTGATACAGACAGAAAGCTGCCATATTGTTTTTAAATTACAGCAAATAAAGAATGATACAGACAGAGGATGCTTTGCCTGAATCAGTCATTCTGTTAGTGTGTTTCAGTCTGTTACTCTGATCCTACGAAGGAACAGAACAACGGACTTTAATGAAAGCAGCGTGAACATAGCCTAAACACAGAGTCCTATAAGGGCTGTGGAGTCGGGACCGAGTTTGGTTGGAATCAGACTATGGAAAAATAGGAGTTGGTGGTTTAGTCTATCAACTCCACAGCCCTGTCCATAAGTAGTAAATAAGCTGTGTAATATCCTCAGCAGGCAGGGACCCTTTCACTGACATCTACTGCGGTCACATGGCAAACAACGTGCCATACGGTGTCCAATACACCCTGGTCAAATGACTATTGTCATTTCAATACAGGTCATTTTTTTTTTTTTTTTTTTTTAACAAGATTTAGGCTAGAGATACACAGCAACATTGGCCATGACAAACATAGTGTGACTACAGACTGCAGGGTAGCGCTGCCTTCCTCACAAGTAACAAGAGTAAACATGGTCACGGTGCGATCCAAATGAGGACACAATGGTTACAACAAATCTAAACCTAATGGATTTTTTGGGTCATGGGTAGAACAACTTGCAACGTGACCACATCCACACCCATTACCTTCAAGGAAGCCAGCACGACCCAGCAACTTTTGGTTGCACAATGGGCAAAGTCACCATCTAGGCAAAGTACAAGAACGACTAACAGATGGCCCCGCCAGAAAAGCACTACTCGCCCAAAAGCTGCGGCTATGACAGCAACACAAGCAACAGGGAGGCTATAACGTAACCTGAGTGCCACAGACAAAAGTAGCACAATGTATGCGAGCAGAGGGTAGTCCAGCACCTCTGCTGTGCAACTACAACTCTCACAATACTCCAGTCACTTCTATGGATAGCTCCAAGAAGAGCCGGTATGCATCCTGGGAGTTGTAGTTCCACTGGTGTAGTCTCTGACAAGATGTCACCCTCTATCCCAGCCATAGACATCACCTGACAGAGCAGACGCACCTGGCCGCTCCCTCCCCTCCCAGCCCAGAACTCACCTTGCAGTTAGGCGTCTCTTTTCCCTTCTCGCAGAAACTTACAGGAGCCAGACCCGGGAGATAAAAGGCCGAGCAGTAGCCCATACACAGAAGAAGCACAAGCACTGCCGGCGACCGCCGCCCTAACGACACCTCCATCCTGCTCCTCCGGCCGAGCGTACACACACAGAGTCAGAGGATGACGGTAGTTACCCCGTGACGCCGCACCGCTGCTAGGTATCCGGCTCTACGTAAGGTGTGACGTCAAGACGTAGCGTGCGCGTCCGCGAGTGCCCAAGTACGCTTGTGGCGGGAGGCGTGGCTTTTAGGATGGGGTTTCCTTCCTTTGCTCTCACTATATACTGTACTGCATACTGTATACTGTAGCACTGTATACTGCAGCGGTGGCGGCAACTCCATTCTAGTCACCTCAGAACTAAAGTCGCTGCAGGTTAGGGACACACAGTGATTTTGCTGCGACATGGATGAGTCTGTGATTTTTTAATTTTTTTAACCATTTCCATTACAGATTCTTTACTTCCCCTTCCAGACCAGACTCATTTTCGTTTTTTTTTGTATGTGCAGTTTTGAGGGCTGTAACATTTTTATAATTTGTGTTATTCAACTAATTTCTGCGTCTTTTTTTCGGTGATACGTAGGGCTTTATTTTTATGCTGTTTTTATTTTTGCGTGTGTTTTCATTTTTTTTATATCTGGGAAAATATGAACAAAAGAAGAGGGAAAATGTCTGTTTTTCACTTCATTTTTTTTAATAACACTAAGTGCTACTAAAAAAACTTTATAAAATAGTTTTTCCTCTCCATTATGATAATTTTTATGGTGTCGTCGGGGGTGGGGCTATAACCTGTAATAGACCTTTGGGGACATCTGATCACTTTTTTTTGTTGTGGGGGAGGCTGATTTCCCCTGTAACTGGGGCTGGTACAATTAGCCCGAGTTGCAGGAGGAATACAGTCTCCTGCACGTTACTTACACAATACTATAGAGCTGATCTGGGTCCTGTAGGACCCAGCAGCTCTAACAGACTCTAATCCCAGCAGATCATGTGACTGCCGGCGCCCATAGTGCTGTATACAGCGCTCATTGAGTGTTGTATACACAGCGATCAGGAAGGTAATAAGCCGGTTCCCCGTTTCATCAGCTACATGATTTTGTGCAGATGTTGAGTTCTGCTTGGACGTAGCGATACGTCCATGCAGAACTAGACAGCCACCTTCCAGACATGTATACCCAATGGGCAGTCCGGAAGTGGTTAAATATACATTAACCCCTTCCAGCTGGTGACATTTTTCGATTTTCCTGTTTGACTCCCCGCCTCCCAAACCCCATAACGTTTTTATTTTTCTGCTCATAGAGCCATTTGAGGGCTTAATGTTTGCGGGACAAATTGTTCTTCATAATGGTACCATTTATTATTCTGTACAATGTACTGGGAAGCTGGAAAAAAATTCAGAATGGGGTAGAATTGGAGAAGAAGTGCGTTTGTGCGACTTTCTATCGGGCTTTGTTTTTATGGCATTCATTCTGCAGCCAAAGTGACATGTCACCTGTAGTCTATGTTTCGATAATATTCCGGGGATACCAAATTTGGGGGTCGAACGACCCTTTCACAGGGGTCGACTAAGACTGTTGGAAAACACGTATTTGCGATGGGTTGTGACTAAATACTGTACTCCATAAGGATCTGGTCCTTATCAGTTATAGTAAATAACCGACTCAGTGTGAGCTATTTCCCATTACTGGTAAGGACCTTTTTGCCCCCTAATGGTCAGGTCTTGAACTGATGTGGTATTTAGCCAGCTCACAGTGAATTGGCTATTTTGCCTACTCCAGAAGGACCAGGTCCTCACCAGTTACAGTATTTAGCCAACTCTATATGAGCCGTCTATTTCCTATCACTTGTAGGGACCATTTTTGCCCCCTATTGGTCAGTCCTGAACTCTTTAAAGTATTTAGCTGCTTCACAGTGACCTGGCTAAACCCTACTCTCTGTAAGGACCTTTATAAAAACTTGGTTTCAGCTTCAGTAATATTTCTCAGGCTAGGGTCACACTTGTGCCCGGTCTCTGCTGGGAGATTCCGTTCCCCATTCCACTTTAAAAATGCAGAGAGAAAAGTCCTGCAAGACTCGTTTTTCTCTCCGTATTTTTCTGCCCTTTTTGGGTGGAAACCCGGCAGACCCCATTATAGTCTATGGGGTCCGTGGTTTTCCGACAGTAACCGCTTTTTTAAGCATATTAGGTTTGCGTTCGGGGGGAACGCAGGTGTTAACCTAGCGTAAAGCTCACAATAAAGTGGAAATATTTGATAATAAGACGCCTTTTATTTTTATTATTCCAACAATTGTTTTTAAATCAACAAAAAAAAATGGAAAAATATTTCTAGCATAGCGTGTGACTATTCCTTTTTCATGTATCATATACAAACGTGGACAAAATTGTTGGTACCCCTCGTTTAATGAAAGAAAAACCCACAATGGTCACAGAAATAACTTGAATCTGACAAAAGTAATAATATATAAAAATTCTATGAAAATGAACAAATGAAAGTCAGACATTGCTTTTCAACCATGCTTCAACAGAATTTTAAAAAAAAGAAAACTCATGAAACAGGCCTGGACAGAAATGATGGTTCCCTTAACTTAATATTTTGTTGCACAACCTTTTGAGGCAATCACTGCAATCAAACGATTCCTGTAACTGTCAATGAGACTTCTGCACCTCTCAGCAGGTATTTTGGCTACTCCTCATGAGCAAACTGCTCCAGTTGTCTCGGGTTTGAAGGGTGCCTTTTCCAGATGGCATGTTTCAGCTCCTTCCAAAGATGCTCAATAGGATTTAGGTCAGGGCTCATAGAAGGCCACTTCAGAATAGTCCAATGTTTTCCTCTTAGCCATTCTTGGGTGTTATAGCTGTGTGTTTTGGGTCATTATCCTGTTGCAAGACCCATGACCTGTGACTGAGACCAAGCTTTCTGACACTGGGCAGCACATTTCTCTCTAGAATCCCTTGATAGTCTTGACATTTAATTGTACCCTGCACAGATTCAAGATACCCTGTGCCAGATGCAGCAAAGCAGCCCCAGAACATAACAGAGCCTCCTCCATGTAGGGACAGTGTTCTTTTCAAGATATGCTTCATTTTGTGCCTTGCCAAAAATTTAGATTTTTGTCTCATCTGTCCGATGCACGGACGAGTCGGTTGGTGACACTAGTCGGTGGCCACCGACTGCCTGTTTTATGTAGCTCACATGCCGATTTAACTCCTTATGGATAGATAGCAACTGAATACCCCTGATGAGCGGTTACAAACTGACCTGCGAAACATGTAGGATAGGAAATAGGCAGCTATCAGGAGGCAGTGCAGCTAGGCTTTAATTGGCAGGGAGACCATGAGGTCATCAGTGGATTCTCTCTCATTTGTAAAATGATGCTTTTATATATATATTTGTCCTATTTATAGAGACTATTGTGGGTAAACTCTCAGTTTCATGGTTATTAATTATTCACAAGTATCAACCATGATCTGAACAGAGAGGTGACTTAGTTAATATATGTAAACGTCACCCACACCTTTTCATTGCATGATATAGCCTCATAATCAGTGTGATGATTCCACTTAAATATGGCTATAACTCAAAGCTGTATTTTGATCTCTGGGTATCGTATCTCCCTCTTAGTTCCATTTACTCATAATGTGCGCAGCCCTAATCCTAGGTGTATGGTCAGTAGTGGCAACATTGTGACAATAGGGCTTGGTATCCATCCCAGAATGGCTCCATTGTATTCCTACATAGACCTGGGTGATCAAATAAACATGCATTGTTCAGCCTGGGCTGTTGATCAGATATGGTTGATAACATATAGAAGGCATTGTGTCATTCCACTTGGTCACATCTTCTTACAAAGAATCTTGACTTGAGTGCATTAAACAATCAGACTTGCCGTCGCCAATGACCTCATTCTGGGTGGTGTAATCAAGGGTATAAAAGATGAGGTAAGAGGTCAGTGGGAGAGATTGGGCAGAGACTACTGGGATATACTGTGATGAGCATGCAGGCTGGAATGTTGTGTTGATGTTGCTGACTCCATTGGTTATCCCCACATGCCATGTGTGAGGGTTGGATTATAGAGCCACAGGAATGCTGTGTTGATGCTGCTGGAAGCCTCCACTGGTTATTCACACATACCAGAGCATGTGTGAGTGTTGGACTACAGAACCACATCAGGATATGTGTGGTAAAGTAATTATTTCACCTTTATTCCCTTTTATTTTATAGTACTGTATCTTGTAACTAGTAACTGTTAATGCTTGTATATATCTACATATCTGTTCTGAACTGCATGTGTTAGATGTTAATTCCGACCCATTTAGGGGTTAATAAATATATAAAATTTAGAAAGCTTGTCTTGTATTTATCTTGTGAACCCAGCACTCACTGGCGGTGAGTGTGTTTTTTTATGAAAGAAGTCTCAGGTGTGGGCCGGCGTGGTGTTGGCACACTGAGGATCTTTCACATTGGTGGCAGCGCAGTGGGATCTTAGGATAAACAGCGTGTGTTGGTGACCTTTATCACTCAGACGCTGGGGATTGTGGTAATCCTATGAGACAAGCTCGGTATTAAAGCAAGCATTAAGATACAGTGAAAATTTGATACAGCGCTGTTCCCCTCCCTTACTCTTTGTATTCTATCCTATCTTTTATTTGGCAAATACCAGTGGATGGCTAGTGGGCTCAGAAGCAGATCTCCAGAACTGCAGAACCAGGCTTTTGGAGATCCTGAGCGTATGGCTGAAATGGAGGCAGCCACAGCCATGCAGAGAATCGAGCAGAGTCCTGATTTTGGGGCTAGGCCAGGAAGTGTGGCAAGCAGCCCGGTCCCAAGGATTACTTCACCAGGAGGGACCAGTAGCCCCAGCCTCGTGGGGGGGAATGGCTTCATACTGGCAAATGGCTCTGCAGCAAATAGGCACCAGTGACCCTAACATATACCTGCAGGTGATGTGCCGTTTTCAGGAAGCTGTAGAACAAGAACGACAGGCTGCTGAGCGACAGGCAGAGAGTGAGAGGAAGGCTGCTGAGCGACAGGCAGAGAGGAAGGCTGCTGAGCGACAGGCCGAGAGGGAGTATCAGCTTGAGCCGAAGAGGCTGGATATCTCCCAGCAGGCGCAAACTCCAACAACCCTGCAGAGACCCTCAAGTTGGAAGGAGAAGCCAGGCCGGAGTTCACCACATACGTCTGTCGTCAGGTCGGGTGAGACAAACTATGCCCCGGGTGGTCCCTCCCCTGTCCCAAGAACTCTGGGCACCCTAGTGACTTTCCCCAAACCCCAAGGGGAGGTGCGGCGGGGCCATGCCTGTAACCAGACAGGACATTTCAAGGAGGAGTGCCCCAACTACCCTGAGAACTTCCCTGCTTCCCAAGCCACAGCAGGTGGCCCATCTGTGTATCTGGACTGGAGTGCAGGAAAAGGAATGCGGACTGTGGGACTATTGACTGATTTGCCTGCTAATGTACTGTTGGGAACTGATTTAGGACCTATGATGTCCCAATATGGGGTGGGGAGCCCCCCAATTTACTGTGATAAACTGTCTATGATTAATGTTGATAATGTGTCTGTCATATCTGCAGAGAGGGCCCGTAACCCCCCCTCTGAGATACTTCCCATGGCAGTAAGTGTAAATGCTAATGAGTTGCCTTCAGCTGAGAGCAGGGAAGATGCAAATGAGCTTCCTGCAACCCAACTTAGCCAAAATATGTATTTATCTTGTGGACCCAGCACTCACTGGCGGTGAGTGTGGTTTTTATGAAAGAAGTCTCAGGTGTGGGCCAAAGCGGTGTTGGCGCACTGAGGATCTTTCACAATCAGGACATGCTACAGAAGTGTATATTGGTTTAACCCCTAAAGGTGCATATGCTATAGATGCTGCTGATTTAAATGTGAGCACTACTTTGGGGTGAACAATATGCATACTCTCTGAGTGGGTACTATATAACCATTGTGTGTGTTTCCTCATAGTGCTTTAACACACAACATAGTTGTTCTATTTAATACTTTTTTGTTCACGTTTATATTTGAGCAACAACCTTTCTATTCACATTTATTATTTGGTCATCTGTCCATAGGACATTCTCCCAGAAGCTTTGTGGCTTGTCAACATGTAGTTTGGCAAATTACTTTTGTCAGATTCAAGTTATTTCTGTGACCATTGTGGGTTTTTCTTTCATTAAACGAGGGGTACCAACAATTTTGTCCACGTGTGTACTTACAAGGTTTCATACTGGTGAGGTCCTTTTCAGTGATAGTATCTAGCCGACTCACGCCAAATTGGCTATTTACTATACTCCATCAGGACCTTTTCCATGTATCATATACTTACAAGGTTTCATACTAGTAAGGTCCTTTTCAGTGATATATAGTATATAGTCAGTGTATGAAGAGATCTGTGAGGAAAGAGAACATGTTGTATTGTTTGATGGCATGTGAAACGGATATGTGAATAGCCACATTGAATTTAATTCTGCCATGTGAGGACATGACATGACCATTATTCAGTGTGGTGTGAATGTAGGCTTACTAATATGAGTACTGTATACTGCTTATATTTAGTGGACAACCGCTGTATCACCCAGAAGCCGCACGGCTTGTAACATCGGCAGCAGTTTTGTGAGTGAAGTCACTGTTTTCTGGTAAGATCCGGCATTCACTACACAATTGTTTAGTAAACTGTGCTGAATGTATCTTGGATCAGTCCTATTTTCTGTGGCCTCACGCTAGAGTTACATGAAGGTGCTAATTAAAGGGATTATCGGAACTATGATATTGATTGCTGAGGTCTCTTCTATACTTACCATGCGTAGCGCCGTGCACTGTATAAAGACAGTGCTTAGTATTGCTGCTCAGCCCCATTAATTTCAATTAGATTGAACTGCAGCATGGCCGTTTGACGTATGGATGTGATGTGTCTGCCTGAGTAGAAATGGAGCTCAACAGCATATTCCTATTATACCTCTTTAAGGACCTCCATGGAGTTACTTGATTACTACCTCCAGGCTCCTCACATATTAGTAACCCTTAGGCCAGCTTCATACAGACAATACAGTCCTGCACAGTGAAGCTGCGGGGAAGCAGGGATTCCTAGCATCATAAACAACTATACTGCTGGGAGTCCGGGTCCTGGTCTGGGAACCACAGCTGACAACCAAATGTGTTCATGTGAAACTAGCCTTAGGGTTCCATTACTCATGTGGTCTTTATTCACATTAGCGCACGTGCTGTTGTTTCTACTCTGATCAAAAACACACGTGTAATAGCAGCCCTAGGGTGGGTTCGCGCTACCCTTGTTAATGTCCATTGATGGATGACAGCAACGGACATTAACTGTGGCAGAGTAATGGACAGAGACTGAGTCCAAAAAGCAAACCGTCCAAATCTGTGCTCCAAAAACCAAAATAGCGCTCCTTCCCTTCTGTGCCCAAACAGCCGTTTATACCCACATATGACATTAAGTACATTATCCTGGGAACACCAGTGTCATACATGTGGGCATAAACTGCAGTTTGGTCACATAGCAGGGCACAGATGTGAAGGAGCGCTATGTGGCTTTTGAAGTATATATTTAGATGTTTGGAATCTGGACTCCATGTCATGTTTGCAGAGCCTCTAATGTACCAGTAAAGTGGAATCCCCTAAGGAGTGACCCCATTTTGAAAACTGCACCCCTCAAAGAAATTATCAAGGGGTGTAGTGAGCATTAGTATCCCAGACGTGACTGCACAGCGGATGGTAAAGAGTGATTATGTAAGCTGCGCGGAGTACATTGGGTACACTAAATTCCCTACTATTTCCCCAGTAGCTCCTATGATTGGGGGGGGGTCTCTCTGGGGGTCACTTCTGGTTTATTACCTTTATTCTGCGGGTCGGTACGATTATGGCAATAACTCATTTATATTGTTTTTTTTATGGGTTACTAGTTTTGTAGAACAAAAACCCATTTGGGGAAAGAAATCAATTATTCTTGCATCACCATCTTCTGAGAGGTGTAGCATTTTTTTTTTCGGTTGACAGAGTTGGTTGAGGACTTATTTTTTTGCGGGACGATCTGTGCTTTTTATTGGTACTGTTTTGGGGTACATATGACTTTTAATCACTTTTTATAGCATTTTTTTTAAAGCGAGATGGCGAAAAATCATTATTTCCTTGCTTTATTAATTAATTAATTGTTTTCATACACATTACTTTTTTTTTTTTTTTTTTTTTTTTATATGTCCCACTAGGACACCTGAACCAACGATAGTCTGATCGCTGATTCAGCACTATAGACTGTAATACACGTGAATTGCAGTCTATACAGGAATTCAGCCTATGTAGACGCATAGGCTGATTTCCAGAGGTCCCAGCAGGATCAATCAGGTAATGGAGGCTCTTCAGGCAGCCTGGGGTCACTGGCCAGACCCGGGCTGCATATTATAGATATTGGCACCCCCCGATCTCGCCGGCAACATGGCGGAACCCCTTTGGATGCCGTGGTCATGTTTGACCGTGGCAGAGTGTTAGCTGTTAGTTACAGCTAACACCAGCTCCCGATGCCGCTCGTGGCACTCAGTGCCACTAACAAACACTTAAAATGTCGCGGTCGCTATTGACTGCGGCATCTTAAGGGTTAAACAGCGGGGATCGGTGTTATCAGTGGTCCCCGCTGTTGCAGCGGGAGCCTGGCTGTCAAATACAGCCGGGCTCTCGCGGTGATTGCACAGGCTCTGCTTCTGAGCCCGCTCGATCACCGTCACGTACCTGTTCGTGGGGATGCGGTAACTAACCACATTCTCCCACCACGTACAGGTATGTGAGAATGCATTATGGGGTTAAATTTAATAAAAATAAAAGTTTAAATATTGTTTTGTTAGTGTCATAACTTTAATAGTTAAAAATCCACCAATTAGCTATAAAGACTTTAACCCCGCCCCCCCCCCCCCTTGTGTTACCAAAGCAACTCTGACCCATGAAGATCCTCTGCGTACTGTGGTGGACAACCTAGAACACAGATGGCGAATTATCGCAAAGTGCCAACACGGCAATTTAACCTTAGATTAACCAGGATGTTTTATAGTGACCGTGCAATGTTATTACAGCCTGTAATAATATCACATGTCTGCTATAAAAGAGATACTGTGTGATATAAATAGTGAAGGGCCCCCAGACAGTACAATGTGCTCCACAGTGGCCCCCAGACGTTACAATGGGCTCCGAAGTGGCCCCCAGACAGTATTATATGCTCCACAGTGGCCCCCGCACAGTATTATATGCTCCACAGTGACCCCCACATAGTATTATATACTCAACTATCATATAAGTTTATAGACCGGGCATTTTCGGACACAGGGATACCTAATGTGTTTCACAGTAATATTCTACTTTTATAAAGTGCTGGCCAAAAGTATTGGCACCCCTGCAATTCTGTCAGATAATACTCAATTTCTTCCAGAAAATGATTGCAATCACAAATGCTTTGGTAATAATATCTTCATTTATTTTGCTTACAATGAAAAAACACAAAAGAGAATGAAAAAAAAAAGTCAAATCATTGATCATTTTACACAAAACTCCAAAAATGGGCCGGACAAAAGTATTGGCACCCTCAGCCTAATACTTGGTAGCACAACCTTTAGACAAAATAACTGCGAACAACCGCTTCCGGTAACCATCAATGAGTTTCTTACAATGCTCTGCTGGAATTTTAGACCATTCTTCTTTGGCAAATTTCTCCAGGTCCCTGAGATTTGAAGGGTGCCTTCTCCAAACTGCCATTTTGAGATCTCTCCACAGGTGTTCTATGGGATTCAGGTCTGGACTCATTGCTGGCCACTTTAGAAGTCTCCAGTGCTTTCTCTCAAACCATTTTCTAGTGCTTTTTGAAGTGTGTTTTGGGTCATTGTCCTGCTGGAAGACCCATGACCTCTGAGGGAGACCCAGCTTTCTCACACTGGGCCCTACATTATGCTGCAAAATTTGTTGGTAGTCTTCAGAATTCATAATGCCATGCACACGGTCAAGCAGTCCAGTGCCAGAGGCAGCAAAGCAACCCCAAAACATCAGGGAACCTCCGCCATGTTTGACTGTAGGGACCGTGTTCTTTTCTTTGAAGGCCTCTTTTTTTTTCCTGTAAACTCTATGTTGATGCCTTTTCCCAAAAAGCTCTACTTTTGTCTCATCTGACCAGAGAACATTCTTCCAAAAAGTTTTTGGCTTTCTCAGGTAAGTTTTGGCAAACTCCAGCCTGGCTTTTTTATGTCTCTGGGTCAGAAGTGGGGTCTTCCTGGGTATCCTACCATAGAGTCCCTTTTCATTCAGACGCCGACGGATAGTACGAGTTGACACTGTTGTACCCTCGGACTGCAGGGCAGCTAGAACTTGTTTGGATGTTAGTCGAGGTTCTTTAGCCACCATCCATACAATCTTTCGTTGAAATGTCTCGTCAATTTTTCTTTTCCGTCCACAGCTAGAGAGGTTAGCCACAGTGCCATGTGCTTTAAACTTCTTGATGACACTGCGCACGGTAGACACAGGAACATTCAGGTCTTTGGAGATGGACTTGTAGCCTTGAGATTGCTCATGCTTCCTCACAATTTTGCTTCTCAAGTCCTCAGACAGTTCTTTGGTCTTCTTTCTTTTCTCCATGCTCAATGTGGTACACACAAGGACACAGGACAGAGGTTGAGTCAACTTTAATCCATTTCAACTGGCTGCAAGTGTGATTTAGTTATTGCCACCACCTGTTATGTGCCACAGGTAAGTAACAGGTGCTGTTAATTACGCAAATTAGAGAAGCATCACATGATTTTTCAAAGGGTGCCAATACTTTTGTCCACCCCCTTTTTTATGTTTGGTGTGGAATTATATCCAATTTGGCTTTTTGACAATTCTTTTTGTGGTTTTCCATTGAAGACAAATTAAATGAAGATATTATTACCAAAGCATTTGTGATTGCAATCATTTTCTGGAAGAAATTGAGTATTATCTGACAGAATTGCAGGGGTGCCAATACTTTTGGCCAGCACTGTATGTATTCTAGAGAAAGAGTTTGACTTACAACTTTTCATTTTTTTTTTTTTTACTATTTTATTAGCCCCCCCATTAGCTATAGCGACTGCTCTGCAGCAGAGCGGTGCCATCATTTTTACAGACCCGGCATCCGCTGTAATAGCATGGCGGATGCCGGGATGGGTTCACTGGGGCATCCTGTCCTTGCAGCCAAGGGCCTGCACGTCGTCCCACTCTTGCTGCTGTAGGAAGCCAGCGGTGGCAGGAGTGGGGCGATGCTGCAACCCCGCTCCGCTGCGCCCCCTCCCACCAAAACACCCCCACATTCGGACTATAAGACGCACCCACATTTTCCTCCCAAATTTGGGGGTAAAAAAAGTGCGTCTTACAGTTGGAAAAATACGGTACTACTTCAGTTGAAGGGGTTGTCCAGGCAGCGGAACTCCAGAAGAGACCTTTTGAGAGAAGAAGAGGAACATGCCACGAGGACACCGGAGCATCGGGGACAGGTGAGTATGCACTTTTTTTTATATTTTTTTCACTGCCCTCAACTGATTTAAAAGTTAAAAGGATTGTCCAATATTGCCGTTACAACCTCTTTAAAGACCTGACCACTAAGGAGCAAAAAGGAACTTACCAGTAAGGGGAAATAATCAGCTCACACTGAGCCGGTTATTTACTATAACTGATAAGGACCAGGTCCTTGCCGAGTATAGTATTTAGTCTGAACCATTCCATCATACAATCCCATAAAACTGTCCTCACTGCTATGTGTTCTCCATCTACCCTCTATAGAGCACAGAGCTGTGATACAAGAGACCGCGCCCTCCACGGAGAGGCCCCGCCCCTTAATGTGACATCATACCTACCAGAGAGAAACTCCATTCTAGACACGACCCTAAGCCAATCAATGCGCGGATGGCCAGACAGTCATGTGACTCTACTACGTGACCTTCTTCTATTCGCCTCACCAAACATCCGGGCACTGCAGCCTCGCTTTGACTTGGTGACGTCAGACCTATTTAAAGTGCGCACGGTCTTTGTCCGCGGTCATTTTCTTTCAGACTTCTCGTGTGGAAGGTTATTTTAATTGGTAAGTGAATGGGCCGTGGCCGCGTGTTGTGCTGGGGCTTTTATATTGTTCATTTCCGCGTTGTATGTGCCCGCTGTGTGCGGTGCGTTATTGCTCTGTGAGCGGGAGTGCATAGATTGAGTTTGTAGAATTGAGCCGCCATTTTGTGACGAGTACTGGTGACCATTTTATCGCCGCTGTCTCGCCATGTGAAGTAGGCGTTAACGCTAATTACAATGAATATTTCTGCTGCGGTTTTACAGGTTGTGGAGTTATCATATATCGGTCATTTTCTGTTGTCCAGGCCTGTTCCCGCCCGTCTGAGGCGCCATAGTACCCTTTGCGCAGTTTCCTTTGCGCTCCGCGCCGCCATGTTGCGGTTGGGTGTAGCCATAGTGTGTAGCGAGGCATAATCAGGACCGGTCACGGTAGTAACATGAGGGTTGTTACATTTAATGTATGTATAATGACTAGGTATGCCTATAAACACGTCACTTACACGGATTACGGCTCACTAATTTATATGTTATCCGAGGCTGCTACATGTTGCCTGCAGCCAGACATCACGTGATCTGCGCTGGAGCTCGATCTGTTAACCCGTTCACACCATGGTAATCCTTGATTGTATGGTTATTCTGTAGTGCTAAATCGTTAGTGTAGCTCCATTCATGTCTGAGACAGCTGGAGAGTAGCCAAGTACAGTGTCAATGAATGGCTGCGGCAGTGTACATGGCTGACCACATGATACCCTTGAGTCCTGGTGCCCAGACCCCCTCTGAGGCTGGGTTCACATCAATGCTTGAGCTACGTTTGGGGGGTTTGTCCCCCATCCATTTTTTGGGTGGAAACCCAGCGGACCCCATTGTAGTCTATGGGGTCTACGGGAAACGGCTTTTTAAGCAGGTTAGCTTTCTGTTTTTTGGGTCGCTAAGCAGACGCTAAGATCGGACAGCCAAACACTAGTGTGAATGTAACGTAATTCTAGCTTTCACCAGTGGAGCCTGGCGGCCACTTATCTCTCTGCCCAGCGTTGAATTAGCTCTAGGTTCACACTTGTGCTCGGGTTTCCATTCTTCGGGGTCAGCCCTTGGGGACCTGAAAAAATGGAAGCCCAATCTGCTTACAGATTGGACCCTGTAGCCTATAATGGGGTCTGGCTGAAAATTTCGGAGAGGAGAGTTCTCCCTGCAGGACTCTTATCTCTGCATTTTTCAAGCAGGGAATACAATCCCTGAGCGAGCGCAGATGTGAACCCAACCTCACATGTCTTACCCTGTCGTACTAAATAGATTTATTGCCATAGGCCCTCTGCATGAAATTGTCAGGGGAAGTCAAATCATAAATTGCAGATATTTCCTGGATATGGACTCCCTGTGTCATGGTTTATATCCCTATCTACTTATAGCACTACTGTCCTGGACCATATTTGCATAAGGCCTCATGAGCGCAATGTGTGCAGGCTGGAGGGGGTGAACTTTTTTTTTTTTTTTTTTGTTTAAGCTGAGTGACCCTGAAAGACACACAAGTGCTTTCCATCACAATTGATTTCAATGGGGAGTTCTGTCCCAATGTCATGGAGCAAGTTAGGACCTCCACTATAATATAACAGCATCGGACGCCCCCTGGCGCCATGTGAATGTGGTCTAAGGCCTTATCCATACAACACTATTTGTAATCCAGATCCATTTTTTCCCTGTGTTCAGATTATTTTACGGAATGTCATATTCAGCTGCCCATTGAAATTGCTGGTCAACACTTAAAATAGAAATGGTTCTGTATGAAGACAAAGGACAGACTGGATACATATGGTGCTCATTTCTAGGCCATCTTTGGACATTATTTTATTATGTAAAATGGGGGGGAGGGGCTGATGTGATTTTTAATTTCTCATAATTCTTAAGTTTTGGCAGTACATTTCAGTCTCCAAAACAAATAAGATATGATCCTGGTGGGGTTAATTGGGGGGAAAAAATATAGATAAAGATATAGTTCCAACACAAGAGATTTATCTGGATGTCCAGCATGAGGCCACATAAAATGGATTAGTCTAAAATTAATAATTGAAGGTCTATAGGGTAACAAAATGGGAAGTCTAATGATGTGGTTGGTTATAATTCTTGTTTAATACTTGATTGGGCATTGTGGGTCGGGGTGTCTGGCCCCTCACTAGTAATGTCTTGTAGGTGAAGGCAGGTTTTTTTTCACTTAAAGTATTAACATGACAGGGATGGTTGTGAATGGTGCCTCCTTGACATCATAACTTGTGCGTATTGACTAAGAGACTGCTGTGATGAACTATTTGGCATTGATCAGATTTTGAGCTGATAAAGCCTCTTTTGTCCTCTAAGAAGTTCTGAGCGTCTCTAACGTCTAGCAGAGGTTTCAATGAATGACAATTCATCTCCCTGTGCTGTCCGCCCTGCGTTTTCCTGGTGACAGGTTCACGTTAACGCCCATGTACATGGCTGGTAATCTGTTAAATTGTTCTGTCACCTGCTTTCTAAACACTGCTATGTAAATCTGCTCAGTGATCAAAGAAAAGGTCCTGCAAGTGCCTAGTCTCATGACCAGCTGCTGTGCTGTCCTACTTATATAGATTATAGGCGTATATTATATATGCATACGTGTTTTTTTTTTTTTTAAACTATTTAGACACTGTTCCATATTCACAGAAAAGATTCACCATTTGAGGTGAATGGGTGCATAATAATAAAAAACCAAAAATAACAAAACCCCTGAACCTACTGATATCTTTGTGATAAACTGCTATGCTTCTCATTGGCTTTCTATTATGTGAGTTTACTGACTTGTATAAGTTTATTTCAGGTTAGAAAATGTTTGAAGCTGATCGTCCCGGTAAACTCTTCATCGGTGGTCTGAACCTTGAGACCACAGAGAAGGCTTTGGAAGGCATCTTTGGGAAATATGGGCGCATTGTGGAAGGTAAATATTGTCCACTGAATGTGCTTACTGAACAGTAAGAGCTGTGATGAATCTTCTGGCGTTGATCAAGCTTTGAGCTGATAAAGCCTCTTTTATCCTCTAAGAAGTTCTGAGCGTCTCTGACATCTATAAATTGTAAGTTGTTTACTTGTAGAGGTTATTAAAAGGAGCTTTCTCTCTTAGTACTTCTGATGAAAGATCGAGAAACAAACAAGTCGAGAGGTTTTGCTTTTGTCACATTTGAGAGCCCTGCCGATGCCAAGGATGCAGCAAGGGAGCTGAATGGAAAGGTATGTTGAGTTCGAAGACAGTATTCTGGCATTGTCAGGTCACATGCTGAAGTGCTTAGTTCTGAGTACTAGTGATCAGCAGAATTTTTAGTCAATGGACAGGCTATGTCTGAGATGACCCCTTAAGAATTGAATGCATATTATTCTATACTTATAGTATACTGTGAAGTGTTTGTGCTGCCTACTTATATTCCTGCTTGTAAATGTATTTTTCTCTAACAGACTAATACATAAGCAGACTCCTCTTCTGGTTAGTTCACATTTAAACAAACTGAGATCTACTGAAGTTTTGACTTGTTCCTTTGTTTTATATAATTAAGGTTAGCAAATGCAGTGGAGACCATTACTTGCCCTTTGGTTGCTGGATTAAAGGGATATCTTCAGAAGCAGCTATTCATGGCTGAGTTAACTCTGCTGCTAGCAGTCCCTGCCTTCTAGTATAGATAGCTATAATGCAGCTAGTAGTCCATGGTCCAGTATACTGTTTAGGCCAGATGAAACACAGTTGTGTGAATCTAGCCTAAGGCTAGGGACAAACTGGGTCAATAGCAGCTGGTTAGAACCTGCAAGCTCATCAATAGCTAACCGGATGTGATCTACAGTAGAAGCATTGTGCATGAGACTTAAATCTCATCTGCATGTTATGACTAAACCCACAGCATAAAATGACTTGTGCTGCAGGACCCCATAAATCAGATGTACATGGCCACACTCACGGTGCAACAATGAGCTTAAGCTTGTATAGTACTGTATATACATGTGATATTTAATGTGTGCAAAGATGTCCCTTAACCCTAAAAATGAGCTATGAATTAGGCATAATACATCATGGGACTTTCTGGCCAAGTGATGCTGATGTATTGTGCAAGGCTGCAGTAGTCTGACTACAGGCATGATACTTGTTGTTAGTAACTGTAAATATTACAACTTGCCAATTTTATTTTCCAGGCTTTGGACGGGAAGCCAATAAAGGTTGAACAAGCCATTAAGCCATCTTTTGGAGCAGATAGTAGGAGAGGTCCACCTCCACCAAAAAGCAGAGGCCCACCAAGAGGTCTTAGAGGTTCAAGAGGAGGTAAAATATAACTAAAATAAGGCCTTGCTAATATTGCTGCAAATATTTTACTTGCTTATAGTGTAAGACATATATGTGCTGTGAAAAACCAGGAAGTAGTGCAGTTCCTGAAATACAGAACTAATACAGGTAGTCTTAACACCCTGAATGCTTGTGATTGCCCCAGGGGCAATCTGGCAATGTCATGACCCATAGGTCATGTGATCAGAGGCAGTGGGTAACTAATTGCCTGTGGTATGGGGGCAGGCTGACTATGGTAAAGTCAGCACCCATAGGCAATTACCTGTGAAATTGGGGAGAGGGGTGTAGTGACCCAAGGAGCCAAATGCTGCCTCTGATCACAGGGGCTTTGCCAGAACCCCTGGATCTATCCAAAAGCATTCCACTGGTCCAGGTAAGTGAATGAATACTCCCCTAGCAACCCTTTTAATGCATGAGCTGTGGTCTTGCTAGTGAAAGATTGCATGCAGAGATGATTAAAATGTTTTTGTTTTTTTTTTCCCTTTCCTAGGTGGTTCATCAAGAGGGCAAATGCCTCTCAAAAGAGGGCCCCCACCCAGAAGTGGAGGTCCACCACCAAAGAGATCTGCTCCTTCTGGTCCTGCACGCAGTAGCATGGGTGGTAGAGGTACGTGGTCATGTGTTGGCCTGTATCTTGTTGCTATTACTAAAAGGTGACTTTACATTCTGTCTGGCTTTGTTTTAAGCTGATAAAATCTCTTGTTTGCAGCTCCACTATCACGTGAAAGAGATGGGTATGGAGGACCTCCTCGCAGAGAACCAATGCCGTCTCGTAGAGATGTGTACATGTCACCAAGAGATGATGGTTACAGTGGAAAAGACAGATATGAGAGGTATAAGACTCTTTTTGCTGACATGTTGTTAACTGCTTATTTTTAGCACATCGGCTAATGGTATTTGTTGTTCAGTTATTCTGGCAGAGACTATGGAAGCTCCAGGGACTCAAGAGATTATGCACCACCTCCAAGAGATTACGCCTATCGGGACTATGGTCACTCAAGTTCCCGTGATGACTATGGCTCTAGAGGCTATGGGTATGTATACTTAGGCATGTGTAAAATGAGATGAAAATATATCCAATTGTTTTACAGTCAAAATCATAAAACTCTTTTCATTTATTTAGTGATCGTGATGGATATGGTGGCCGTGATAGAGATTATTCTGATCATCCTAGTGGTGGTTCATACAGGGACTCATATGAGCCTTACGGTAAGCTGTCATTTTGTAAATTGATCTGTCTTTCAGGATACATTATTGCCCCATGCTGAAGATAAAGCATCAAAGAAATACTAGTCTATATTGGGGCAGAGAAATTGATTTTCTCCCATACATGGAAGGCCAATATGGTCTACAGCAAGATTTAAAAAAAATAAATAAATAAAAAAATCCAGTGAAGCAAACACCACTCCATGGATATCATGTGGCAGAATCTGCAATCTAAGCTGCTGCTCTGGAGATCAGTACCCAAATGAGATGGGTTTCAGTGTGCCTCTTACTATTATAATCAACCTCTTGTAGGTTATATTTATTTCAATTATACCTATTAAATAGAATTTCCTAAACAAGGCAGACCATACCAAGACAAAGTCTAATACAATACAAGCAAACGTAAATAAGCTGCAAATATCAAATTGCAATTTCATATGTAACTTATAGTATTGCCCTATTACCTGACCATTGACCCTGCAGGTAACTCACGTAGTGCCCCACCTGCCAGAGGGCCCCCTCCATCATATGGTGGAAGCAGTCGCTATGATGATTACAGCAGCACTCGGGATGGATACGGAGGCAGAGACAGTTACTCAAGCAGCAGAAATGATATCTACTCAAGCGGCCGGGACAGAGTTGGCAGACAGGAACGTGGCTTGCCGCCACCAATGGATAGAGGCTATCCACCACCTCGTGATTCATACAGCAGCTCAAGTCGGGGTGTACCCCGTGGTGGTGGCAGAGGAGGAAGCCGATCTGATAGAGGTGGCGGCAGAAGCAGATACTAAACTTAAAAAAATCATCAAACATGGACCAAAGACATTTTATTCAGTGGCACATGCTCTGCCTTTTACCACCAGCGGACTACTATAAAGGAGTTGGTTTTGTTTTTTTATTTATCATTTTTTACCTGTAAGTTTTTTTTTTTTTTTTTTTTTTTTTTTCCCTCTCCTCCCATGAATCTTGTGTTCATTTGAGGAAGTTGAAATACTTAACCTTCATTTTGTTAGTCTTTCTCTGAAATGTACAATGTGTAGTGTAAGTTGTGTATTTAGTGTTGTAACATTTTTCAGAAAGTAAAGTTTTGGTGAAACGCCAAATTTCAGCTTATTTCATAATGTTCCCCATAACTGAGCACACATGAATTGCAATGGAAAACCAAATAAGAAATAACGCAGCCTGTCTATATAATTGTAAGTATGCTGCTAACACAACAAACCTGAACCTCCAAACGTATGTCAAATGGGTATATAAAGGATCTTAAGATATAAACACCCTACACCTGGATAATGCATACCCAGCTTGCCAATCAAATGGACTCCATTGGTAAAATAACAGCAATATAGTAGCTGTCTCAGACACCTAAGAGTAAAAATAAATCAAAATATGCAAAAATGGACTCCTTGCACACCCATTCTAATGAATTTGACACACGGTTCACAAATAGTCCGTTCATTCAAAGAAGCTTCCAAACCATATGTACTTTTACTGTTTCAATGTGTTTGCAAATCTGTAGTGTCACTTTTTAAAGGATTGACTCTAAAGACAAATGAAGAACCAAATGATGTCTCTCCTCAAAGAACATGAGCCTAAAACAAGTGAATCTTTCTACTGTAAACCATCCTATTGCTGAGAAACTGCTGAGGGTAAGCAAAGACAACAAATTTTTGTTTTCAGTCTAAGTCAAACATGCGCTGCATATGTCTCATGGTACAGAGTTCTATACATTATGGAAATTAAACCTGGAAAGGCACTGCTGGATAACTAAATACAAACCATATTATGCTTGGAGTAAGATAACTCAGTTAGTATGCTGATGGATCCCAACTTTAAGTAGGAGGTTGAGGTTTCACTTAAAACTAATACTTAGAAGTGAAATGCTCTGTCTCGACTCTAGCCTCGGAAGTTCAAACAAAAGCACACTTCTAAATTTGTTAAAAAAAAACAAACCTCAAAGCAGCTTATTGCCACATGTATATGTACTGACACATCAACTCATGACGTTTACAACTTGAATGTACTGGAGAACTACAAAAAACCTAAGATAATCATGGCAGTGCACAATGGAAACTACGTGTTTTTTTTTAAGTCATCCCAATGTTCCTTTCCAAACAAATCGCTCCTGGATGTCATTTGAAAAAATTGACCACTTTGGGATGGGGTTGGTGGTTTGGATTAGGGGCTCTGTCCTTTAGATGGACCCTTATAAAATTGTCTTGTTGCAGGTTAAACCTTCCCAGAGGACACTGGGTGGTTGTGAAAGGAGATCGTCTGTGGTCCTAAAGAACTCAAGGTATGACTTTTATTTGGCAAGACCACTGTCATTCAGTATGGCTACGAATTCATTGACAAAATTATTGCAGGGGTTAAGGACTTGTGTATTGATGCCCTATCCTTACACAATTAGATTGCCAGAGATCTGTCACATGTTCAACTGGACCCCACAGATCTTCAGCTGTTAACCTGGTTGTCAGTCCTGGAAAACCCCTTTAAGGCGGAGGCCCCGTGTTGCAGAATCGCAGCATTTTTGTTGCAGATTTTGTGAGCCAAGGTCAGGAATGAATTTAACAGAAGGAAAGCCTCTTCCTTATATTTTCCATTCCTTTTCAAGCCACTCCAGACTTTGGCTTCAAAAAGCAGCAAAATCTGCAACAGATGCTATGTATCCACAATGTGGGTCTTTAGCAATTTAGAGGGGTCAAAATTGCTTAGACTCCCTTCGAGGGCGCTAAAAAAAACCAAAAAAAAACCCAGTGCTGTATATAGCAGGGGTAGGCAACCTTCGGCACTCCAGCTGTTGTAAAACTACAACTCCCAGCAAGCACACTTGCTCTGCTGTTCTTGGAACTCCCATGGAAGTGAATGGAGCATGTTGGGAGATGTAGTTTCACAGCAGCTGGAGTGCAGAAGGTTGCTGATCCCTGGTATAGAGGATGGTGAGACATAAAGACCTGGAGTGATCAGGCAGGTTGCATGACTAGCATATGAATGCCCCTTCATGTATCCAGCCTCTCTTGACTGGATGCTAGAGCTGTCACTGTTGGGAAGGGGATGGGAAGCGTTCAGTGCATTAAGCACAGGGTATGTAAAATTGCAGCACCAAGGGGCATTAAAGTAGTCTGTCCTTAATTAGGCCAGTGCTTCATTCACGTCCTGGACTACAGGAGACTGCCTTCTTGACCAGCCCTCTGTGGGTGTCTCTTCCTTTTTAAATCCTCTGCTAAAGTTGGCAAAGACAGGGTTAAATGGGACAGTTTGAGGATCATGTAGAAATGCTGCGTGCTAATTGGTTATGTAATGTCTATACACAGCAGCGTAATGTAGTGATGTGAATTACATGGTATGTCCATGTGGGAAGTATACACAGCTCCACTATAATTGTAAGCAAAACCTTTGTAGGAGCAGCAGAGTGGATGAGATGTATACAGGTCAAGACACTGCCTAGACTGCAGATACAGGCATAACCTGTGCTGCAGACTTTCACACTGTTTATTGCAAGTTGTCATGATATCTACACTACTTGATGCAGATTCTCCTTGATGGTTAGTTGGCAGCTTGAGTCTTGTCTGTGCATAAACTAAAGTTGGAACCAGAATTGGACGAAATGTTGGTGTTTACGGAACTGTAATTTAGTTTACAGTGTTGTGCATTTGCTGAATTTGGGATCTCATGTGTATTTAACCTTTTTGCAGGTGTTCCCAAGACATGGAGACCTTTCAGTCCAAATGGAAAGATCATCACTCGACTGTATGGATGTAGGTGTGGTGTAACTGTATGGGGAGACTGGGTAAGTGGTCTCCCCACCACGTGTGTATAAACACACTGTACCCTACAGTCTTTAGGCTGTGCTTAAAATGGATCGTGAATGGTCTGTGTAGGAGCCGTATGCTTCGGGTTGGAAGATTTTCTTTCATGCTGAGCATATGGCTTACACAAGCTGTTCATACTGCCACATGAACGCAGCTTTAGGATTAGAGCATTGAATAGCTTGTTAGGGTTTGGCTTTGCTTTTTATGGCTAGTGACATCATCTTTCTTGAATGCATGAGCTATTTTAGAAGGCTTTAAAGGTAGGAGTAAAGTGGGTTAACCTGTAGTTAAAGGGGATTGTCCCATAAAGGGCACACTAGTTATCTGTGGGATCTCAGCAGTGTATAGTGTAGACCTGAGCACCCAGTTAATCATTTTATGGGATGCTTTACTAAAGTAGTCAACTCGCCCTCGGATCAGCAACCTTCACCATTCCGGCTGCTGTGAAAATACAACCCCAGCATCCTCCATTATTTTCCATTGGAGATCCAAAAGGAGCAGATCAAGTATATATGCTGGGACTTGTAGCTCTATAACAGCTGGAGTGCCAAAAGTTTCCTGCCCCTGAGCTACAGTGTACAGTTTAGATGTCCACTTTTATATATCAGGGCACAGTCTGTTTGGGCTCTATATTCACTCAGTAGATACCGAAGAATTTTGCCTTCCCATGTCAAGACATCCCTTGAGCAGGTAGTTGAGTGGCTTATAGGAAATCTCACTGATCGCATGTGGTGCCTCTTAGATGGTCAGGCCAAGTTGCTATGAATGGCACATGCTCTTACTTGTTTGGGGTGGTGGTCAGCTGTTGCAAAAAAAAAAAAAAAAATACTATTGCACCACTTTTAATAAGTATCTTGGACGCACCTTTAAATTATTAGAGACGTTAGGTTTTCTGAGATTTATCCTTTCGGATATGCCATAACTTTTAGAATGGTAGGATTCCTAAACTACCCCTGCCTCCTAAGGATGTGTTATAAATATAGGGGTTTTCCAGGATAATGGGCAAACCCTGGGGTGGGGGGGTAAAGTGGAAGGACTTTTAAGAATGTTGAAGAAAAACTGATTCAATACACACTTATCAGAAACCCTCAAAATGCCATAAGACACATTCAGATCTAAAACTAGCATACGAGTTCATAATGTACTACCTCTGGTCCTCTGTTCAGGCAGTGAGTTCCTGTGCACATGTTGAATGGGCTGGAAGTGCAAAGGCTGTTAGCTGTTGTGGACAGTCATGGGCCTCAGTGGTCACATGTTGTGTACTGGTTATGTATCAGCTGTGATGACACTTGTACCCAACATGTGGTCACCTGACCTTTGGCGCCTCTGGCACTGGAGAGAACTGGGAATCGCCACCTGAATGGAAGACTGGGGTGGGAGCGTATCAGTTTAACAACTCTGAACCTCACAGGCTTCAGAGTTCTTGACTCCAAACAGTTGTAAAGACAAACTTGGCCTTAAACTTAGTGAGGGTATATCATGAGAAGGCTACTCTACTTGCATAGAGAAAGGAGTTTTAACTAAAGAGGACCTGGGTTCTTATGGGGAGTCTTGTTCCTGCATTTTTTAAGCACACTGAACACCATGCTTCTTTACTAACATGCATAAAGCAGCAGCTGTGCACAATGGGTGACAATGCTAGTTTTTTGCATGCAGTCACTGCTTTGTATTTTTAATGAGAAATGCATGTATCTTGTGCAGATAAATTTTCCGGCTGTGTTTACAAAACTGCAGAAAACCACAATCCAAACTCCTTGAGAACCCAGCCCTTGAGCTGAGGCTCCATCTCTCGCGCTGGAGGACTTGGTACATCTGTAGCCCATTGATCTCTATGCGCTTAATGTAGTAATCTCATTCCCTCGTGCTGACCCTGCAAGGAAATTAACCCCTTTCTGCAGCGTATTCCACATTACAGCTAATAACAGGCTTTACAGATTGGGTACTCGGGAGACCTTTTTAATAAGATCTTGTCACAAGGGACATGTCCAGACAGCCTTGGGCCGCTGATGGAGAGCCTGAAGTTAGAAACCACTGATGTATAGTATTAAAAGAATAAGCAATCTGTCCTTCAAGTAAATGTGTAACACATGAGAACTGATTCAATAAACTGACATTTCTACATTAAGATGAGTCTGTCTTTGTTCTTTTCTCTGCCTCTGTCACTTATAAGCCACAGACATTTCCTTGTATATCAGCATGATGTGCAGGTCAGTCTACTGGAGACTGTATTGTGGTCTGTTCTGTAACTGACATCATATACACACACATTGGAGTAACCCCTGTATTGTCAGGACATGTATAGAAGCTTCTAGCTGTACTTAAATAACTACACAATCATGGAATGGCTCCTGGAGATCTAGGCTGGATTCTTGTACTGCTCCACTGAACAGACAGCACATATCTCAACCTATTGCCCACATGTGACTTCCTCATGCAGCTGTCAGGGTCTACCAGAAGGAAGCCATAGCAACTTGTAGCTTATTAGAGAACCCATCCTTTCTATTTATATACCTAACCACCAAGATTTTGCGGTATGGATGTCCTCTGTATTGTGCTGCTAGCAAAGATTGTCTTATATACACAATTTACATTAAACTGCTGGAAGTGAAAGATCTGGTTTGTTGGCTCCAGCTTGCCATTGCAGCTCAATGATGGTAGTAATCCCAGGAAATGTGTTGGCTTCAGATGTACTACCTACTATAGACACACAGCTTGTAGTCCCCCAGCCCTACTGATGCAGATGGTATGAACTCTTGTAGTATCATGTGTCTGTATAGTGCACTTGACTATTAATACTGCAGATTTATATAGCTGTATCCAGGTAGATCTTATGTCACAACCCTAAGACTAGACAGGTCCTGCGCCAGCTTTCACAGTCTAGTTCAAAGTTCATACCACCTGTTACTTGGGCAAGGATGCATTTGGACCCTTGGGTGTGACTCCCAAGCAACTTTTTTGTAGTACATTTTTCAGGGCTGCAGCTGTAGTTTAATAGTTAAAATCAGTCAAGTCACACTGTACTCCTAGCCTTAAAGGGGTTGTCCTGGGCTTTCTCTACCTGTTCCAGGAGTTTGCAACTTGACAAGGGGGTTCTGGATAATGTGAAAATTCAAAGTTGCCTCAAAATGCTGCAGTTTGTTCTGATGCGTTTTTTTTTTTTTTTTTCTTTTCATGTGGCTTTTAAATGCATTCAACCTGTCTGAATACAGCCTTACTTTAGACCACACTTGTGCTTAAGCCTACTTCCTACTGTAGCTGAATCAGTAAACTAAGGGCCAGTTCACATCTGCGTTTAGAGGGTCCGCTTGGGGACCTCCAGAATGGAAACCTATACATATAAAAACCAGTCTTCACCTATGGGACCCCATAGACTCTAATGGGGTCCATGTGGTTTCCACTCAGTTTCTGCACAAAACATGTGGAGAGAAAAGTGCTGCTTGCAATACTTTTCTCTCTGCTTGCCTCGTGCAGAAACCACATGGACCCTGTTAGTCTATGGGGTTCGGGGGATTTCCCAGGTAAACAGCTTTTTATGTGTAGGTTTCCGTTTGGGGGAGGGGGTCCCCAAGTGGACTCTGAATGCAGATGTGGACCGGCCCTTAATGTGGGCTATAACAAGAGCAACTGTCTATTAAACTAAACCAGAATGATTTGGTGCTGGATGTGACACAAGTCTGAAAGGTTTGTAATCAATATGTATTTTAAGAACAGGCTTCTACTGACTTGACGACGGCCTCTACCTACGGATCCTGAATGAAGAGGGCACTTCATATGTGACTTCTCCATTTGGCCTGAGAAACGTTCCACAGTTTCTGGACTTATCAGTGTATCTTACCTGAATTCTTGGCACTATAGCGAGGATTACTGTCCATACTCTAACCCTTGTTTGCCTGATGCCAGGTTCACACTAGTGTTGCCTTTTCATTCTGCTCTATTGGAGGACCAGAACATTATTGCAGCAGACTGCAAAGTTAGCTGTAACACTAGCATGTGAGACTCTGTCCTACATTCTGCTTAAAATTGTCAGAAAAAAAGTCCTGCAAGGAGGACCTTTCTTTCTGCCAGTTTTGACATGAACCTGGTGGACCCCATTATAGTTTATGGGGTCTGCGGGTTTTTGTCTTTCAGGATCCCAAGTGGCCACGAAGGATGGAAATATGAACACTAGTGTGAACCTAATGGTGTCTGTCTTCAAATTGAAACCGGTGGAGGAAAGTCATCTGTGCAGGACTTACGCCGCCAGGTTTCAGATGACGACTACTGCACAGACATGCGTGTAGCCTGACACCCACAATATTTTATATGGAGCATATGTCAACTTGTAGCAGTATTGCTTCAGGTTTTCTAGGCATACATTTTAGAGGAATTCAATTGCAGCAAAGTAGATAAATCTAATCGAATGCTGCTGGATAAACGTATAAGTTGGCAGTGTGGGCATTCTTTCTGCAGATTTAAACCTCAATATAAGGCTGAAGAAAATGCTGGACTTTTTTTTTTTTTTTTTTGTTCTGCTCTGTTCTAACTGACCAGCCCTATCCTAATGGGCAAATCTGCTTCCTATAAAATTAGTGTGAGCCACATTGGGGACTGAGTCTTAAAGGGGTTGTCCAGGATCTGAAGGTTTTTTTTTTTTTAATTTTTGATACTGATGCCCTATCCACAGGGTAGATAATCAGTATCAGAGTCTGAAGCGATCGTCTGATGTGATGGCCAGAAGCAGCCTTGCTCCAATTCACGTGAACAGGACCTGGGCTGCAGATCCAGGTGCCACTGCTACAGCACATAGAGGTCCAACTGCGCTGGAATCAGTGGAGCAGAATCTATTCACAGATGCTAAAAACTAGAATTAATGGAGGTGGCGAAAGGTCCTCTTTAACCCCTTCAAGACCGAGCCCAAAAGTGCGTTAAGGACCAGGCCTCGTTTTTCAAAACTGACGTGTCACTTTGTATGGCAATAACTTTGAGACGACTTAACTTACACAAGTGATTTTGAGATTTGTTTTTTTTGTGACACATTGTACTTCATGTTAGTGGTAAACACTAATGAATATTTTTGTATTTATTTATAAAAAAAATAGGAAATTTGATGGAAATTTGGAAAAAAAAATCGCAATTTTCAAAATGTGAAATGCTCTGCTTTTCAGACAGATAGTCATACCACCCAAATACATTAATACATATTATCTACCATATCTCTGCTATATATCGGCATCATCTTTTAATTGTCCTGTTACTTATTTTGGATGTTAGAAGGCTTACAAGTGTGACAGCGATTTTGCAGATTTACAAGAAAATTTCCCAAACTAATTTTTTAGGGACCACTTCAGTTCTGAAGAGGATTATAATGGTCTATATATTAGAAACCCCCATAAATGACCCCATTTTCAAAACTGCACCCCTCAAATAATTCAAAATAACATTTGGGAAGTTTGTTAACCCTTTAAGCATTTCACTGGAATCAACAATATGGAGGTGAAATTTAGACATTTAATTTTTTCCCACTAATTCCTTAATTTAGCCCTAAAATTAACACATTCACATAGGGTTAAAGGAGAAAATGCATCTCACAGTTTGTTATACAATTTCTCCCGAGCACGGAAATACCCCACAAGTGGGTGTAAACTGATGTTTGGGCGAATGGCAGCGCACGGAAGGGAAGGAGCGACACTGGGCGTCTGAAAAGCAGATTTTGCTGGAATAGTTTTCAGGTGCCATGTCTCATTTGCAAAGCCCCTAGAGTACCAATACAAAGGAAAACCCCAAAAAGTGACCCCATTTTGGAAACTACACCCCTCACAGAATTCATCAAGGGGTATAGTGAGCATTTTGACCTTACAGCCGTTTCACAGGTTTTGCTAACACTGGGATGCATAAATGAAACATTACTAAAATGTCACTTTATCCCCAAAGTTTTCATTTTCACAAGGGGTTAAAGGAGAAAAAGCACCCCACAGTTTGCAAAACAATTGCTCCTGAACACGGCAATACCCAATATGTGGTCGTAATCTGCTGTATGGGTACATGGCAGGGCTCAGAATAGAAAGAGCGCTATTTGGCTTTTGGAAGGCAGATTTTGGTGGAATAGTTTTCAGGTACCATGTCGCATTTGCAGAGCCCCCAAAGTATCAATACAGTGGAAGCCCCCTAAAAGTGACCCCATTTTGAAAACTACACCCCTCACAGAACATATCAAGGGGTATAGTGAGCATTTTGACCTCACAGCTGTTTCACAGATTTTATTGACTTAGGGACGTAAAAACGTAAAATTACTTTTTTTCCAATAAACCGTCCATTTAGCGACATATTTTTAATTTTTGCAAGTGGTTAAAGAAGAAAAAACACCCCACAGTTTGTTACACAATTTCTTCTGAACACAGAAATGCCCCATATGTGGTTGTAATTTGCTGTATGGGTACATGGTGGGGCTCAGAATGGAAAGAGCGCTGTTTGGCTTTTGGAGGGCAGATGTGGCTGGAATAGTTTTCAGGTGCCATGTCGCATTTGCAGAGCCCCTAAAGTACCAGTACAATGGAAACCCCCTAAAAGTGACCCCATTTTAGAAACTACACCCCCCAAGGAATGTATCAAGGGATATTATGATTTTGAGCCTAAAAATGCTTCCCAAAAATTAATGTACAAAGTGAAAATTAAAGTTTTTAAAGTAATATCCAATTTCAGTGCCTAATACGTTGCGGCCACTTTGTGGCATCAGAGACATGAACTCCTAAAACTATTAAGTGGGCTATCCCGGGGACAAAAAAATTATATATGAGGGTGTAAACTGCTGCTTGGGAACACAGCAGGGCTCAGAAGGGAAGGAGCACTGTGTTTTTTTAGCTTTTGGAGTACTTTCTCGTCGCCATGTTGTTTTTGCAGAGCCCTGGAGGTGCCAGTAAATTGGAATTCCCCAAGAAGTGACCCCCATTTTGTAGGGGCAATTTTAGGGTCTCTGCAAATGTGACATGGCGTCCAAAAAAACAATAATCTAAATATGCGCTCCAAAAGCACATAGGGCTCCTTCACATTTGCGCCCTGCTGTGTGCCCAAATGACAGTTTATGCCCACACGTATGACACTGGTGTACCCAGGATAATGTACTTAACAATGCCATATGTGGGTATAAACTGCTGTTTGGGCACAGCCGGGCACAGAAGGGAAGGAGCGCTATTTTGGTTTTTGGAGCACAGTTTGCTTTTTGGACACCATGCCACTTTTGCAGAGCCCATGAATTGCCAGTAAAGTGAAATCCGCAGACATGTCACCCCATTTTGGAAACTACACCCTTCAAGGGATTTATCAAGTGGGGTAGCGAACATTATTAACCCTTAAGTGTTGCATTCTTTTAATTTCCAGAAATGAATGCACAGCTGATAATGAAAAGTTAAAAATGAAATTTTTCTATAGATACGCCATTTCAGTGCCCAATATGTTGTGCCCAGTTTATGTCTGCACAGACACACACTCCAAAAACTGGTGAGCGGGGATCCCGGGCACAACAGCTTTTGGAGCGTTCATCTCTGATACAAGCCGGGCACAACATATTACGCACAGAAATGTCGTATTCCTGGAAATATTGTCATTTTCACCTTTCACCATCAGCTGTGTATTCATTTATGGATAATAAATTATAGCAACACTTGGGGGTTAAAAATGCTCACTGTACCCCAGGATAAATTCCTTCAGAGGTGTAGTTTCCAAAATGGGGTGACATGTCAGGGGATTCCACTGTACTGGCATTTCAGCTCTGCAAAAGTGCAATGGCGTCCAAAAACCAAATAGCGCTCCTTCCCTTCTGTGCTCGGCTGTTCCCAAACAGCAGTTTATGCCCACATATGACATTAAGTACATTACTCTGGGTACGAAAAGTGTAATACATGTGGGTATAAACTGCAGTTTGGGCACACAGTAGGGCGCAGAAGGGAAGGAGCGCTATGTGGCTTTTGGAGCGCAGATTCAGATGTTTGGTATCTGGATGCCATGTCATGTTTGCAGAGCCTCTAAAGTACCAGTAAAGTGGAATCCCATAGGGAATGACCCCATTTTGAAAAGTGCACCCCTCAAAGAATTTATCAAGGGGTGTAACGAGCATTAGTATCCCAGACGTGACTGCACAGCAGATGGGGAAAAGTGAATAGGTAAGCTGTGCGTAGAAAATTGGGTACACTAAATTCCCTACTATTTCCCCAGTAGTTCCTATTATTGGGGAGGTCACTCTGGGGGTCACTTCTGGTTTATTATCCCTCGTAAGCTCTAAATCTGGTTTGTACCCTCATATACACTCGCACAGCTTATACATTCCCTTCCTGCCGCAGCCAGTTATGTTCTAATGATTTGGCGATTTTTTGGGGGTTTTTGTCTTCACATTGTACGAGCTATATTTTCTTTATTTCTCTGGTGATGTAGCCATATGAGGGCTTGTTGTTTGCAGTATGAGATGTATTTTTTAATGACATCATTTTTAGGTGCTTACAACTTATTAAATAAATTTTATTAACTCTTTCTTGGTGGATTAAAAAACAACCCCATCAATTCTGGAACAGCGTTTTACCTTTAAATTTTTCACCATGCAGCGTAGAGCGTAAGTAACATGTTATCTTTATTCTGCGGGTCGGTACGATTACGGCGATACCTCATTTATACTGTTTTTTTATGCGATACCAATTTTGCAGAACAAAAACCCATTTGGGGACATAAATCTATTTTTTTTGCATCGCCATCTTCTAAGATGCGTAGCATTTTTATTTTTTCAGTTTAGAGAGTTGGTTTAGGGCTTATTTTTTGCGGGACAACCTGTGCTTTTTATTGGTACTGTTTTGGGGTACATATGACTTTTTGATCACTTTTTATGGCATATTTTGTAAGGTGAGATGGCGAAAAATCATTACTTTTGGCGTTTTTTTTTCCCCGACGTTCACCGTGTACATTAAATATGGTTTCAGTTTTATTGTACAGGTTGTTACGGACGCGGCGATACCAAATATGTATTGTTTTTATTAATTTTTAGGTTTATTTTTTATATAATTCATTTTATATAGGAAAAGGGAATTTTTGGGGCTTTATTCTTTTATTAATTTTTTTCACATATTTTATTTATTTATTTTTTCACTTTTTTTTTACTTTTTCATGTGTCCCATTAGGACACCTGAGCCAGAGATACTTTGATCTCTGGCTCAGTACTATAGACTGCAAGACATACGCATGCAAGTGTCTTGCAGCCTATACAGGAAGTCAGCGCTATGGAAACATAGCGCTGACTTCCGCAGGTCTCGGCAGGATCAACCAGGTAGTGGGGTCTCCAGGCAGCCTGGGGTCACTTGGCAGACCCCCAGGCTGCAGATTATAGATATCGGCACCCCCCGATCTCGCCGCGGGGGGCGGCAAGATGGCGGAACCCCTTGAATGCCGCGGTCATGTTTGACCGCGGCATCCAAGGGGTTAAAACCGCCGATCGGAACTCAGTTCCAACCGGGGGTTATGGAGTAGGGTGTTAGCTGTCAGTTACAGCTAACACCCGGTTCCGATACCGCCCGCAAGATGGCGGAACCCCTTGAATGGCGCGGTCATGTTTGACCGCGGCATCCAAGGGGTTAAAACCCCGATCGGCGTTGAGCGCCGATGGGAGGTTAAGGAGCAGGGTGTTAGCTGTCAGTTACAGCTGACACCCTCTCCCGATGCCGCCCGCGGCACTAAGTGCCGCTAGCAAACACTTAAAATGCCGCGGTCGCTATTGACCACGGCATCTTAAGGGTTAAACAGCGGGGATCGGTGTTATCACTGGTCCCCGCTGTTGCAGCTGGAGCCTGGCTGTCAGATACAGCTGGGCTCCCGCGGTGATCGCACGGGCTCTGCTTCTGAGCCCGTTCAATCACCATCACGTACCTGCACGTAGGGATGCGGTAACTAATCACATTCTCCCACGAGCATGTACGTGAGAATGCGTGAAGGGGTTAAACCATCTGCCGACTGTGTATGGCCAACTATAGGCTGTGTTCACATAACATCCTATGGCTCAGTGCCTTGTATTTGGTGCCAAAAGTGAGAATGGATAGAAAGAAACTATCATCTTGATTTTAGATGAAGAAATACTGTGACTTGAAGGGGTTACCTTAGGATAGGCCATCACCACTGGATCTGTGAGGGTCTGACAGCCATGGCTGCCAAAGATCATCGGCTCTGGGACAAGGTAACTCGCTGTACAAACCAATGGCGGCTTTAGGTACTGCAGATTTCAGTGAGCAGTGCTGCAGTTTGTACAGCAAATGAGCAGCCCAGCTCCCATGTAAACATTATCGGGAGTCAGATGGTCCCAAGTGTTAGAACATCTCAATAGTAAGCCAGATGGACTACCTTAAGCATAGACCATCAGTATCCGAAAGTAGATAGCCCCTTAATAGTGTGAATGCTGTCTAAATCATTAAAGTTTTCTAATAAGTGGCATGGATCACCTTCCCCCACATAGCACTTGTCTTTGCAATCTAGCCATATGCTTGGGCTGTGCACCGACAAATTTCTAATGTGTGTTTTCATTAAATTACAGTTAACCTAGAAATAATGCTACATCTATGGATTGTTATAGGTTCAATGTACATGAAGATGGGATTTCCCCAGTTTATCATTTATTAAATTAAGCTACATTCACACGAGGACTTGGTTGCTGATTTTCAGTGTAGATTGTGCTTCCAACTGGCTGTGAATTAAAGGCATGGGCGGCGCGTGGGACACACATGGATGTCACACGTGTGCCGGCCGTGCTTCTGCGGCCCGTTTCACTAAATGAATAGGATCCATGGTAGCAAGGCCGCAAAACTGTTCAGGAATTGGACCAGTTCTATATATTGCGGCCCGGACTGTCGGCCCGCACATATGACCATGTAATTCATGGTCATTTTTTCCGTCCCATAGAAATGAATGGGTCAGTGTGTAATCCGTGAAAAACACAGACAGCACACTGATCTTGGCATCACACAGTCATCTGCAAGAGGCCTAAAGCTGAGGCCCCACGTTGCAGAAATGCAGCTTTTTTTTGTTGTTGCATATTTTGCTACGCTTTTTTTTTTTTTTTTTTTAATCCAAAGCCAAGAATGGCTACAAAAGGAATGGGAAATATATAGGAAGTCCTTATACTTCTACCTTGTGCTCAATACACTCCGGTCTTTGGCTCAAAAAAACACAGCAAAATCTGCAAAAAAAAAAAAAAAAAAAGTGTTGCCACAATGTGCAGCTTCAGCCTAAAAAAAGGCAATTATAAACCAATTGATTAAAAAAATAAATAAATATACAGTACAGACCAAAAGTTTGGACACACCTTCTCATTCCAAGAGTTTTCTGTATTTTCATGACTATAAAAATTCACACTGAAGGCATCAAAACTATGAATTAACACATGTGGAATTATATACTTAACAAAAAAGTGTGAAACAACTGAAAATATGTCTTATATTCTAGGTTCTTCAAAGTAGCCACCTTTTGCTTTGATTACTGCTTTGCACACTCTTGGCATTCTCTTGATGAGCTTCAAGAGGTAGTCACCTGAAATGGTTTTCACTTCACAGGTGTGCCCTGTTAGGTTTAATAAGTGGGATTTCTTGCCTTATAAATGGTGTTGGGACCATCAGTTGTGTTGTTCAGAAGTCAGGTGGATTTACAGCTGATAGTCCTACTGAATGGAGTTTGCGTTTAGTTGGACCATCATTTATTTTTCAACAGGACAATGACCCCAAACACACCTCCAGACTGTGTAAGGGCTATGTGACCAAGAAGGAGAGTGATGGGGTGCTACGCCAGATGACCTGGCCTCCACAGTCACCAGACCTGAACCCAATCGAGATGGTTTGGGGTGAGCTGGACCGCAGAGTGAAGGCAAAAGGGCCAACAAGTGCTAAGCATCTCTGAGAACTCCTTCAAGACTGTTGGAAGACCATTTCAGGTGACTACCTCTTGAAGCTCATCAAGAGAATGCCAAGAGTGTGCAAAGCGGTAATCAAAGCAAAAGGTGGCTACTTTGAAGAACCTAGAATATAAGACATATTTTCAGTTGTTTCACACTTTTTTGTTAAGTATATAATTCCACATGTGTTAATTCATAGTTTTGATGCCTTCAGTGTGAATCTACAATTTTTATAGTCACGAAAATACAGAAAACTCTTGGAATGAGAAGGTGTGTCCAAACTTTTGGTGTGTACTGTGTATATATATGGTTTTCAAGTATATAAATAAGTAAGCTATATAAATAAATAATCCCCTTGGAAATCTCCAGGAGATGACACAGACCAGGCAAAGGAATTGAGTACTAATCATGAGCCATAAACAATATTACGTGCCCCTCCAATCACATTCTCCTACTATCATGTGTGGGTCCTATTCATTAGAATTATAATACTCAGCAACTGTTTCTCTCCCCACCTGATGTTACATCTACAGAGGTGTATGCCTAGGCCCTGCAGGGACCCTTAAAATCCAATAACTTGTGGACCATCTCATCCCTGATTGTATGGTTTGCTTTCTCTTTCTTCTCCATATGGCCCACACTGTCATGAAGACTTGTTTCAATTACGGTTTTCCGTATGGACATCTTTGGCTTTTATGCCTTGCAGCACGTTTCTCCCAACTTTGATAACACAATTCAGTTTCTGTCACTGTATTCACACCTGTATGATACTCTTTGGGCATCAAACAGTTGCCTAAATGTGGCATCCCAGAGCTGGCTATGGCTGGGCTGAGGGTGATCTCTGTGCATTGTATTATTTCCTGTTGCTTCATAGCCTGTGTGACATAGCAGGGGGTCCTGAGTCTCACACAACACAGCGCCACCTAGTGAGCCTCACACATGCATTACACCTCCCATAGGATTGAATAGTAACCAAATGTCCAATGGGAGGACATCGCCTGGGAAAAGGGGAGGAGTCAGCTGATCACTGGGTCCCCATGGTAACACCCCTGCAGGAAGGTCCTGTGTGTGAGGAGTGAGAAGTGTGGAGTGTTAGGAGGAGGAGGTGAGGAGATAAGTGTGATGTCCTGTGAAGAAAGCAGTGAGTTTAGTGCAGGAATCTCAAGTCCTAGACAGGCCCAGGAAGGTTGGAGAGCTGACATACTCCAGCTATTCAGAAGATCCTGTCCCCTGTCTGCCTAGCCATCGCCCTGAAGGAAGTCAAGCATCATTATCTTGTCAGCATGAGACTGTGGAGAGAACATTCTGGAACACGTGCTCCATAGCAAGTATCACAGGCCAGAGGCCAAGGCCAGACCTGTGGAATATCCTGCCACCCTGACTATTGCACCCCGAAACTCTGAGCTATCAGGACCACATAACGTGAGTGGGGAATATTATGTACTAGTATCATGGTGGGCATCCTCCTATGAGCCAAATAGGAGCCCAGACGCACCTTAGGGCTGTAACACTGAAGTATAAGGGGCTAGGAACACCTTTCATCAAGTCTACCCTGCACCCCAGGACTTTGCTGTGTCACCAGGCATACCCCGTTGTTTTGTATTGAAGAAACTGTTTAAGCATTTGTGCCTCCACACCCATGGAAGTAAAAGTTCAACTTTACAACCGTTTCTGTGTCTGACTCTGCACCGACAACATCAGGGCGCCCCAAACACCACCAGTCGGCACAGTATAGGGGAAGCGCCCCGGGGGAACAATCACCACCAACATTTGTGCAGCCCCCTCATCACCGGTACCAGTGGTGGTAACGTGGGACAGCACCAGCGCTGCGCCCTCGTGCCCAGAGACCGTGACAAGTCTGCGCTGTTTGCACCCCCGCAATCCCAACTGCAGCGTTACCTTCCATCTGGTCACCGCATAAACAATAGTATTTCTCCATGGCTGGTGTCACATCTGTAGAAGTGTATGTCTGCAGGAATCCTTAAAATCCAGTAACTTGTGAGCCATATCCTCGCTAACTGTATATTTTGCTTTCCCTTTCTTCTCCATGTGGCCCACAGATCATAGGGAAGCCTTTCAGCTACAATTTGTTACATGGACATATTTGGCTCCTCTGCTTTGTAACACAATTCTCCCCTATCTGGTAACACAGTACAGTGTAATGCTAGGTTCACACTAGCGTTTGGGTTTCCGTTCTTCAGGACATTATGGGACCTGAAAAACGGAAACCCTAGCCAGGTACAATCTAGTTTTTGTTCAGTAGCTGCTCCATATTTTTGAAAACGTATGTATTGTGAGTTATTTGGCATACACCGTAGTACAATGCCATACTGGACTCCATACACATTGCTCATTTTGTGTGACAACTTATGCAAGAGTCAGAATTACCAGCTTAAAGGGGTGGTCCGGGATTTAATTTTTTTTGGCCTATCTTCAGGATAGACCATCAATGTATCATCAATAGGGGACCAACACCCAGCCCCTGGACTGATCAGCTGTGCAGAGCCGCTTTCAGCATCCGTCCTCCACACAATACATTTTCAGAAGCAGAAAGCTCCATCCGTTGTGCAGCAGCCAGGCACCTTCACTGGAGCTCAGCTCCCAATGAAGTCTATGTAAACGGATGACCATACGTTTGCATCTGTTTGCATCCACTTTTTGCATCTGTTAAATGGATGTAAAAAATGTGATCTGTATGGACCCTTACACTGCACCAGATTTTCCAAATTGTCTAATGCTGTTTGATGATTTTACACTGTCTAGTCTGATTTTACAATATTTATTAATTGGCTTACTTTCCAAAAAAAAAATTGTGTAAAAATGTGGAGCAGTGGCTAAAATTGTGGCGCAACCTCCAAAATTGTGGCACAATGTCTGGCTAACATATTTTAGCATATTAAACCATGCCCCCTTTTCATGAAGCCCCGCCTACATGTCGTATGAGGCATACAATCTGTTAGAAAGTGTCTAAAACACATAAAAAATGAAGTGTAAAGCATGTACACCAGTTTTTTGGCGCTAATTACCCCAGAATTCTGGTGCATATTTATTAGTTTATCTGCCCCATTGTGAAACCACCAAAAGACCCTATTCACATGACAATGAGAGTGAATGAGTGTATTCACATGTCCATTTTTATGACAGACAGAAAACGGTTGGTTAAAAAAAATTGATATGTTGAATAGTTGTCTGTTTTGATGGACGTGGAACCAACAGAAATTAATGGATCCATTTTTAACGGATGTAAAATGGATTGACATCCTAGTTATGTTCAGTAAAAATGGATCAGTGAATTTAGTCTATGGGGTCCGGGGGTTTCCCAGGTAAACAGCTTTTTATACTTAAAGGTTTCTGTTCGGGGGGGGGTCCCCAAGTGGACTCCCCCGAATGCAGATGTAAACCGGCCCGTAATGTAAACGGATATAAAATGGATTGACATCCTAGTTATGTTCGGTAAAAATGGATCAGTGAATTTGGTCATAGAAGAAAGACCATTGAAATTCATCTTTTAATTTTTTTATACAATCCATTAAAAATAGATGACATCAATGGATTGACCATTTAAACCTTTTCAATTCAAAGGCTGAAATCCAGGCCACCTGCCTGGAAATTGTCTAAAAGTTGGATCTAAATCCAGACTATTTCAGGCTGGGTTCACATCTGTGTCGGCGTCTCAGTGGAGAAAAATGTCCTGCATGTTTTGAATTGGCGGACCTTATTATAATTAATGGGGTCTGCCGGTTTCTGTGTGTAACCGCTGTTGTGGTCTGGCTCTCCGTTGTTCAGGTCCCCTGATGGATCCATTCGAGGGAGATCCCGGCGCTAGTGTGAATCTAGCGTCTGCTGTTTTTTGTGGACGTCCTGCAGCAGACCCACCACATGTGTTGTTAGTTCACATGACTTCACCTTCAAATAACACTTCTGAAACAGCTTTTCTTAGAACTCTACACTGTACCGTTCCTATATTCCTCCTGGATTTGTATGAATGAATTTGTGACTATTCTCCGTGTCCAAATGGTGTTCCCTTACATAGTCTGACCCTATCAGTAATGATTAGACACTCAAGACTTACCCTATTGAAAAGGAGAATGATAATAGTTGTCAGCTTAGTCATACATTTCCAGGCGGAATAATAGATAAATTGCACAACACAGAAATCTAAGGGTACATGCACACAATCGTGATTTTTCTTTCACTGCCGATTTGCATCTGTGGGGCAGTCATTTTCACTGATTAATTATTTATATATGTATTTATTTATTTTATTCAGCGTGGGTTCACACCTGCGCTTGAGTCCTTCCGCTGCCAATCCGAGTGAAAATCTCGGGGAACGGGATTGGCATCGGATACCAACAGGTTAGCGACGCATTGGTTACCAATGCGTCGCTAACCTGTCGGTATCCGATGCCTATCCCGTTCCCCGAGATTTTCACTCGGATTGGCAGCGGACGGACTCAAGCGCAGGTGTGAACCCACCCTTACTTATATGGCGCCATCATATTCCTCAGCACTTTACAGTTATTGTCAATCACTGTCCCATATATGGCTCACAATCTACATCAGTATGTCTTTGGAGTGTGTGAGGAAACACGGGGAGGACATACAAACTCCATGCAGATGTTGTCTTTAGTCAGAATTGAACGTAGGACTCCTCATAGACTTGAGGCTACTGACAGATCTGTGAAAACACGGACAGTCCCATTGAAATAAATGAAGGAGATTTATGAAGATTAATGTTTTTATCACCTGTCTTTATATCTCCTGCACTGGCTGAGGATATGCCAGATTTAGGCTCCATGCACATGAAATTGTGCTTTGTCAGCATGCTAGATGCGTTTTTAACAAGTAGCAAACTGACCCATTATTTGCTATTGCCCCATACACACGCCTGTGTATTCTCAGGGGTCCATGCAGGACCATTTTAATGCATTGGGGGACCCTGTGCAAATGTTTTGAAAGTGGCCCCCCCCCCCCCATAATTTAATTTCTCCTGTCCCCTCAACCACCAATGTTTGCGCTTCCCTGCTGCAGACATCATCAACCAATAGCTCTGTGCTCAACTATTGTATTCAAACTGTATCTGTGTCCTAAGGACACAGATAGAGCTGAAATCTCTGCCTGCCGCCCAGAATAGCGGGACTGTCCCGCTTGATCTGGGGGCGACTGAGGGTTCCCCCGCAATCATAGGACCCGGCCATTGGCCCTATGGTTAAAGCGGCCCTGGGTCCATTTAGGAAGCCTTGAGCTCAGTGTAAAACTCAGGACAGGTTCTATTTCTGTCTGTTTTGAAATCTGGTATATGAAAAATGGTTACATGAAATCAATTGGTCCATGGAGACACGAGTTGCACTTGAATATCATCCAGGTACTGTCTGTGCCGTTTTCCCACTGACCTGTTTCTGCACGTCTGTGTGCATTAAGCCTTATGAAGAGGAGGTGCCCTCCTCTTTCTTATAAATCAGACACAACCTCCGATGGCCCATGCGCCTGCACTGAAATCTATGTCAGCTCCTAGTTAGCACTGATGTCAAGCATCCATTCCACCAGTTTTGTAGTGTAAATGATAAATCTGGCAGGGCTGATGGCCCGTACCACCAGCATGCCCTTGCCATGCTCCCTTTTCAAAAAGTGGTGAATGCGACTTGAAAATGTCAGCTGGAACAAATGTTGTAGCAACTGGCATTTAGGCCACACAACCACAAAATACTGTTCAGTGTTAGGTTTTTGCACCCCGTGTGCCATCAAAGTGTCTTCAGCATCAGTGCTATATGTATGCAAAAACAAACAATATTGCTTGAGTGTGTCATCTGCATTTGCGGATCCACAAAAAAACACCCCTGTGGGTAGCTAGGTAACTGTTCTGCAAATACGAACATCACACGGATTATATCCGTGTGCCGTCTGTTGTTTTCAGTCTCCCATAGACTTCTATGGGTAAGTCTGTATCGCAAACACTGAACACAATAGGACATGCTCTTGAGTTTTGTGGCACAGACTCTCAGCCCGCACACAGATCCGTAGAAAACACACTAGTGTACCTGGGCTCATAGAAATGAATGGGTCAGTGTGCTGACCTGGAAAAACCTGGATAGCACACTGAAATAACACATGGTCGTGTACATGAGGACTAAATAAGTTGCAAACTCAAGGTTTTTAATTTTTTTTAACCAAAAAAAAAGTGGCATACAGCAAGAATATACCTGCTCCAATGGGGCAGATTTATTATGACTGGCGTATCTTAATATAGGCGCCAAGTGGCGCTGGGAACGGGAGATTTAGGATGAGGCTTTTACCTCTTTATAAATCAACTGGACGTCCCAGCACCCGAATTGAAATCTCCTGTAGATTTCGATTACAACTCACACCAGAAAACTTGCGTGAGCTATTAAGAATATTTGAGGCTGAGACATCTCCGGCCCACCCTGTCCACATTCGTGCAATGTGGCAAGTGAGGTCCAAAACGGGGGTTGTGGCGCAAGTTTTCTGACGTATATAGATGATTGGGGCAAATGATAAATCTGCCCCAATGAGGTGTCACAGATGTTACAAAAAATGGCCGTCACATGGGAGTTTTTCATGTCGGGTGCCTTATATTTTTGTAATATAGTTATAACTTTTATATTATATAGTAGAATATTTTTTCTGAGCAATCCAATCCTTTGCTTATGTCAGGAGACCTGATCCCTTTTTTACAGGTTATTCAATAACTTTTGTTACATTCCTCACACAAATGAATTTTCATTCAAATATCCAAAGTCCAAGTGAAAAAAAAAAAACCCCAAAAAACTATTTCTTGGTGTTTTTTCTGATTCTGACCAATACGCTCACCATTACAGATCCCAAACATGTCACCACAGCTTTCCCAGACCTTTGTTCATTGGCCCCGTCCAGAATCTCTGCAGCTCAAGCTTGGTTTAACATTCAGGGTTTCCGGAAAGCTGAGTGAGCACACTCTTATTAGTTGGCATCCAGCTTTCCCAGGCACAGATAGAACTGAGGACTGCTGGACGTCTCCCCAGAGTCAGCAGCACTGCAGGGCTCCAGTGACTGACATAAGAGCCGCTTCCTGTGTTTGCTGCCGCTCAGAAAAAGGAAGAAGCCCGAGATGTAATCAGGATGTGGCCACATTACACCCAGCCGGAGTCAGCAGCAGCACAGCCATGAACCCCGAGGAGCAGACTGTCACCTGGCTCATCTCCCTGGGGGTCCTCAACTCCCCCCAAGAAGACCATCTGTGACCCACAGGACTTCCTAAAGTGCTCCCTCAAAGATGGGGTGGTGCTGTGCAAGCTGATGAACCGCCTGCTGCCGGGCTCTGTGGACAAGGTAAACATGGAGTTAACGCCAGCTATTTACATAGCTTATTACTATATACATATATATATATATATAACTACTGCTGTGATATGGGGCTCTAAGCCAGAGGGAAACGCCCTGATCTCTCTACATAATGCCCCACACACCCTGGTATACGAGAATGCACTGTGCTGGCCAAGAACTACAACTCTCAGCATGCAGCAGTCACAATACAGGGAGTTGTAGGCTTATAAAGGATGAAGCTGAGGCTGGGAAAGTTATACAGGACTGTCAAGAGAGGTAAAAGAGAGGATCAGAGCTGGACTCGTCACTAAAACCATTAAAGAACATGGCTGATAACAGAGAGCAAAGCATGTGAATTAATTCTAGTGTCCCTTTAAGTATCTTCTACGGTCTCCTTCATATGTTTTGTGTGTTGCCCATGGCAGAAACAGTCAGGAAGCTTGTACAGGACTGTGTTTATGCAAGTATTAACCCTCTAAGGACACATTCCTAGACACGCCACAAATTCTTCATGTCCAATATCCTTATATCTGCAAGTACTCTCAGCGTTCAAGTATTGGAATCACTTGGCATAGTTTATACTGGTTTCATGAGCTTTCATTGATTCCAGATATGCAGCGCTAACTATTCTCATGCTCAGTTGCATTTATGGGAGCTCTTTGTTTACTTCCAAAGATCCCAGCTGATGTATGGCAGCTATATAGACTACTATGTAAATGCTGGAAGTACTTCCTCCACTGCAGAGGTCAGCAAACCATGTATTTAGAAGTAAGGCTGGATGCACATGTGTGTATCAACAGGTCCATAGCAAAACTGCTTGGACAGCACATGGAGGATATCAGTGTGCTATCCATGCTCTCCATGGACCTATTCATTTCATGTAGTAAGCCCAAGCCACAAAACGGACACGACCTCTCCTGAGTTTTGCACTCAGGCTCACGACCCCCCTACGCCAGTGATGGCTAACCTTTTGCGCTCAGTGTGTCAAAATTCGTAAAAAAAAAAAAAAAAAAACCTAGCTTAACTCGGGTGCCGTGTCACATCTAGAAATATCCATGTTTTTGTATTATATGTATTTCTGGCCCATCACACGGTATATGACCCCCTTTTTCTGGCCCATCACACAGTATATGACCCCTTTTTTAAAGCTCACCCATAGTATATGACCCCCTTTTTTTCCCTACCACCGCAAAGAGTAGCGGGTGATAATTTTTACTCACCTGTCCAAGCTGCCCTCCACTGCCGCCTCTAAGGTGCCCTATAGCTGATGTTTCAGCATCGTAACACAAGTGTAGCGCCGCTTAGAGGAAGCAGCGGAGGACGGCCAGGACATGGGCATGGACAGGTGAGTAAAAAAGTATCAGCAGCTGCTTATTGCAATAACACAATAAATAGCTGCCAATATGTGTCACCCAATATGTCTTGGCGTGTCATAGGTTCGCCATCACTGCCCTACACTGATCTGTGATAATACGCATAGAAAATAATGGGTCAGTGTACTAGCTGTTAAAAATATGGCTAGCACACTGACAAAGCAAGCATTCATGTGCATGAAGCCTAAAGGGTAAGGCAGCAAAACACTACTAAATGTCAGATTCACCTGCAGATTTCTCTGCAGATCACCTGCAGCTTTCAACCTTTACATTGCAAAGGCTTAAGTCCAAGGGCAAAAAAAAACTAATTCACATGCACTGGGCTTAAAATCTGCAGAACAATTCACTTTGCATTGCATTTTTTTGTGCAGCATGTGGATAGGATTTGTTTATCCCATCCACTATGCTAAATTGTGATTTTTAGCCGGTGCCCCTAGCCTTAGAGAATGTCTAGTGTATCTGCTATGCTTATGTGGAGCAATATTAAAGGGGCTCTCCAGTGTTTTTTTTTTTTAAAGGGGACTGTTGGGACTACAGCATATTAGCTGTTTACTGTGCTGGTACAATCTGCAGTGCTCACTTGCCGTTCTTTTAATAGCAGCCATAGTGAGTATTGCAGCAGTTGTCCCGTAGACTTGACTATTAAAAGTATGTCAGGTGCATACTGCAGCTCGCGCCAGCTTTGGCAGAAAACGCTGAGGTGAAGGGGTCCTAATTGTCGGACTTCCGCCAACCAAAAATTGGTAATATATACATATGGCAAGTACCCCTATTGAAATAAACTACATCATGGTAAAAACACAGCTATGGCAGTATTAATGCCCCCTAGACTAATGGCATGTACCCCAGGTTCAGAATCTAGGATCTAACATATATAGACAACCTCTTAAATGGGGCCCATTGGGCTACGTATCTCACTGTATATGACTACAGTAGTGTATGTTTGACCCAACAGAATAACTTCAAGCTCCTGGACACCAGTGCAGAATCTGTAATGGGACCCCTACCATCCTTGTGCCATTTAGAATAGTGGACTGTTTTATGTGGCAGAGGGTCCTTTTGGAAATCTTTGTACACTGACCCACTAGATCTGTGTGCCTCTGTATGGTGCTTCAGTATGGAACTTTTTTTCCTCATACAAGCATCTGTAATACCATACATTAGGGCATGGCATGAAAGAACAAATCTAGGTATATACCCCATGGAGGCTACATCACAGATCTGTAATACAACCATGTGCATAAGACCGAACAGTTTTACTAAGAGGACTTTGATGTACATCTGCAGAAAGGAGGAAGTTGGATTTTACATTAAGCCACGTGGTGTTTGATTAAACCCATCCTGCGATCCAGATCCGGGCTCCACCTCCACTGTGACAGCGAGGGCCCTGCCTGTACAGTCCTCATCTACTACAGAGCGGGATCACTTCCAGCTGCTGGTATAATCGTGTGCTTTACTGTGGGTAGAGAAGGAGATATTCGCTGTAATCCTCACTCATATAGGTGGACACTAAACTGAATCAGCATAGACAGTAAATTGGTAGGCTACCCAGTATGGTACCTAAAGTGCAGTAGTACAGAGATTAATGGGGTACTTGTGTCTTTCCTCCAGACCATAGCATCTCCTCACCATATTGGGGATAAACTTGGCTTTTTGTACAATTTTTATTTCCTTTTTTAGTCACAAACAATAAAAAAAAATAGTTCAGTTCTGGGATTGTTTTTGAGCTTTATTTATGACATTTGCTGTGTGATTATAGCTGACATAACCGCACGATTACAACCAAACTTATATAGTTTGTTATACAACTTTTGCACAATAAAAACATTTATAAAATTTTTGTTTCGACACATTTTAAAGACTGATAACATTTTTATTTTTCTGTCAACTTTACTAAGAGGGCTTTCTGTGGGACGAGCTGTAGTTTTTATTGATATCATTTTGATCAATTTTTATTCCATTTTTCTTGGGAGGGAAGCACAACAGCAATTCTGTCTTTTTTGTATTTTTTTTTTTTTTTAATTATCATTATTATTATGACTGTACACCGTAATACATTATTGGGTTAAATAATACAGTAATTTAAAGGGATTATTCTGGTTATTTTAAAGGGAGTCTATCATTCGCAAAAACACTTTTAAGCTAATAGCATGTTGGAATGGCCTTTAAAAAGGCCATTCTTCTCCTACCTTTCCTTGTTTTCTTCTCCTAGCCGATTCTAATATAATTCACTTCTTCATGTATGTAAATGAGCACCACAGAGCCCCCGGGGCGTACCTTCTCTTCTGCGAGCACCCATCGCGTCATCGCTTCTCACCTCCCCTTCGGCCGCTATGGTGACTCCCCTCTTGTTCTTCTTTCTTCTCAGTTCTCACTGGCAGCGAATTCTTGCGAATGCTCAATCGGGCCGCCATTTTCCGGTGGTCTGTCACAAGAGTGTGGCAGAGCCGATTGCACATGCGCAATCGTGAGAATTCGCTGCCAGCGAGAACTGAGAAGAAAGACCAAGAGGGGAGTCACCGCGATGGCCAAAGGGGCGGTGAGAAGCGATGACGGGATGGGTGCTCGCAGAAGAGAAGGTACGCCCCGGGTGCTCATTTACATGCAGTACATGAAGAAACAAATTATCTTGGAATCGGCTGGTAGAAGAAAACAAGGAAAGGCAGGAGAAGAATGGCCTTTTTAAAGGCCATTCCAACATACCATTAGCTTAAAAGTGTTTTTGCGAATGATAGGCTCCTTTAAGCACTGGATTCTACTAACTGGAGCAGTCCCATAGAAGTGAATAGAGCAGTGGTACAGGCACTACAAGCTGTTCCATTCATTTGGGGGTACAAGGGATGTTTGCTCCCTTGATCATCAAGTTACCCCCCTATCCTGTGTTGGAATTGATCATTTTATCACAAGTCGTATTCAACCTGGGGATAGGGCATGCTGGGAATTTTAGTTCCATTAACAACTGGCAAGCTACAGGTTAAGGATCATTATCAGTCTACCATTTATTACAAATGTCAGTTTCTGGTTGAATTATCAGCATGTCCATTGCCATGCCATCTTTGGTGAAGCTGCAAATCCCAGCATGCCCTTTTGCTATTATAAATAGATATCTTTATTTATCCCTAAAGGTGAAATTGTATTACGGTATTATGTAAAACGACAAATAGCTGTAATTGTGTGCTGGAACTTGTAGTTCTACACCAGCGTGAAAGCTGCACTAAAAAAAAGCTTTGTGATTTACACACATAGCTTCATAGTGATACATTTTGTGACATATAAAGAAGGACTATTATATATTTGCTGTCCCAGTGATACAATGTATCATTCTTGTGTTTCTTCTCTACACCTCCTTCCTGAAACTGGAGATATAAGACTATCAGTCATTGGTAGCTGTGAAGAAACTGCAATTGGTGACTTCTCAGTGACTTTCTTATTGGTCAGAGGAATTTTCCAACCCAATTTGCTTTCTCTTCCTGTCAGTGAATGTATATACTGTAGTTTGCTGCACTGAAGGCTGCTCTGCCCCACAAACTGCCACATACCAGGTCAGTGATTGCTTTCTATAACCCTCTCATCGCTCTTTATTTGATACCTGTTCTGTGTAGACTTTGCAGGAGGTGTCATATTGGAAGAAATGGCTCATAGATCTGTCTAAACAAACTCAGTTCTCTGAGCTCTGACTATATACATATCTGATGTGCGGACAGTCTGCACTGCTGGATGTAATGTAGTGTTACAGTATTAACCAGTTAACATTGGGGTTTATGTTTTCTCTTTGACCTCAGGGACAGGGTCATAAAAATTGTAAAATACGGTTCCTTAGTTGTATCCCTTCCTGGGAAAGCTGGGTGACATCCGATATGTCTGCTATTACAGTTCCCTCAGATGTTGCCATCCAGCTTTGAATGGCAGTCTACTCAGTTATAAAGTTATAGACAGCCTCATATGTCACTACTTTGACAAATTTGTCATTTAGGGCTCTGAAAAAGCTGGGTGATAGCAGTATTATTTATTGTCACTTGCAATGGAAGAAACCCTCTGCTGCTCCAGTACTACTGCTCTATTGGTTGCCTCTCCCCAGTCCTGGAGCAGTGATGTCATATACAGCATGTATATGACTGCCACTGCAGTACTGGCCTCAGTGGTCTGTACCTGCAAGCGTTATCACTGAGGCAAGTGATTGGCTGTAGTGGGTATGTGAAATACTGTATGTACGTAATGTTACAACTGCTAGACCAGTAGAAACCTGGAGATAAGGCGCCTGAGCATTGGGGGACGTTTTGGTAATAAGTATTTTTTGTATACAATATCCATCACTTATGAAAATATCCCAGAAAACCCTGTTAAGCTTGTTACACACTATTTATTATATATTATATTATATATTTTAGCTCTCTGCTCTTGGCTAACAAATGTAGGTCCTGAATGGGAGAGTCTAGTAATTCCCAAACTGATTTAGAAAATCCATTTTCATATACCCTGATGTACAGTATAATCCCCATAATATGTTCAGGGATGGATTATGTGACTATATCATAGCACAGTATCACAGTATAAGTGTAGATCACTAACATAGTAAAATATTCCGTTTTCATAGTGGTGTCGCCTGCTCCGCTCGTGTTTAATGTCAGATTAAATCAGTGATTCCCAAGATAAAATGCTTGGAATACTTAATGCTGTAAACTGTATGTGCACATCTGCGTAAGATGGAAATGTGGGTGTGTGGGTACTGTAGCCATATGTCATGCATGAGTTTATATAAATTAATATAAAATAATAATTGAATATAATAAATAATCTACAGTGTATAACATTCTCAAATTTAAAGGGAAAGAATGACTGTGGATTTGAATGGCTTTTGCTTATCCTTTATTCACAATAGAAACCGTGCTGACATTATATGGTGGATCCTGGCAGTCCCTGATGGATCCTATTGACTTGCAGTGGGATATGTTGGAATTCTGTTTTGATGGCAGGATTGGCCTAGTATGTTGTGCTATTCTTGCATCACATATGACAGAACTTACAGATGATTCACAGATACTGGCTGGTGATGGGTTCATACAGCTTCAGTTACATAACCTTTTCTATTAAAAGATGGCAGGACCATGGTAGCAAACAAGCCCTCTGACCTCTTGTGTCCCCCTATCTCCTCATAGAATGTAAGCTCTTGCGAGCAGGGCCCTCACTCCTATTGTTTCATATGTTTATTTCTTTGTCACATTGTAATGTCTCATATTGTCTGTTCATGTGTCCTCTGACTTGTAAAGTGCTACGGAATATATTGGCGCTATATAAATAAAGTTATTACTATTATTTATTATTATGATTCTCCGATTGTGTGAATATAGCCTTAGATGGTTGTCATTGCCCAATGTCAGATGGTCCACAGTCTGAGACTTCACCAGTATGATCTCCTTACATGTATCTATGACATATCAGATCTTCTTAAAGAAAATGTGAGGTTATTACATTTTGGTTTTCCATCAATATAAGGTTGCGTTTCTAAAGTGCATAAAATTTTGTAGCCAAGTATAATACTATGCGAGTGAACAAACCTCATTCACAAAAAGTAGGACACGGTGTGGATTTTATAGCCTGAAGCATGCCTAGAACCGATCTGTAGCAGATTTAAAGGGGTTGGCCACTTTCAGACCAATATTAAGACACCAATGTTATTGTTTGTATAATAAAAAGTTGTACAATTTTCCAATATACTTTCTGTATCAATTCCTCACCGTTTTCTACATCTCTGCTTGCTGTCATTCATTCTGTTTGCCTCTAGTGGATGAAATTCTGACCATGGTCATGTGATGAGCACACAGGTGCACAGCTCATTATAGTCACAGCATAGTAATCAGACAACTGCCTGGTAACGAGCTGTGCACCTGTGTGCTCATCACATGACCATGGTCAGACTTAAATGACCATATAACAGAATGACAGCAAGCAGAGAAAACCATGAGGAATTGATACAGAAAGTACATTAGAAAATTGTATATCCTTTTTATTATACAAACACTATTTGTCTCCTAATATTGGTCTGAAAGTGGCCAACCCCTTTAAAGGCGTTTTCCATGGGGAAATAAATATCTGCCATAGTTATCACTAACTGCGCCCTAGGTCTCAGTGGAAATTGACTCTCTTAGTGTTTGGGCCTATAGCAGCTGCTATGTCTGCTACCTTGGTATTTACACCTATGCAAAAAGATGATTATCTCTGCGTTGCTTCATTGGTTTGTAGCCACAAGGATATATTTCTGCTTCTATAAGGCTCCTATACTGCACTATTATCGATTTGGAGGAGAATAATATAGTAGTATAATATAGTAATATACTACATTATTGATAAATGAGCACTGCTAACTACTTGAGCACCACAAGGCTAAGGCAGTGTTTGTATTCCAGTGTGAGATGGAGTGTATTGGCAAGAGTCTGTGTGAAAGAATACTAGCCCCTTCTTTTTGGGTACACTATCTGTCTTGGTAAAGGAAACGGAGGACAAAATAGAAGAGGTCTTCAAGGCTTTGATAGCAAATAATAAAATCCTGATGTATCCTGTTATAAGTCATTGGGATGCATCTGGAATTGTTGCCATTAATGTAATAACCAATCCATCATACCAGCCCAGACTCCATGAAAAACATTAATAATGGCTCTAGTGTGAACAGAGTCTAAACTAATCAGATTGCTAAAAGGTAATTTACTATTGCTTTAAAGGCACTTACCTGGAATTACATGGCAATAACAAAAAATTCATTATCATCTATCAACAGTATAAGTGATTGTCTGATCACTCCAAGGAACTAGAGAGGGTGTCCCGATGAGTCGCAAATTCCTGAACATTGCGTTACCTGAATGAGGGGTAGCTTGAATGAAGCAGTGGTTGAGTATAAGCCATGGCTCTCCATTAGATGTATGTCGGGCTGACAGAAACAACTGTATGATGTATTGCCACCGTCAGTCCCATAGACTTTGAATGGCATGGCTTATGCCCAAACTCCACAGGGAACTCTGGATCCCCTTTCTAGTGGGGGACCCAGCAGTGGTGCTCCCAGTGATCAGACCTTTATCACATATTTTGAGGATTTGTGATATATAGCCTTTGTAAGAAAAATTGTTCATAGGCTGGTACAGTCTTAGTAATTTTCAGAAGCAGTCCTGGCAAATTCAGTTATCTACCAGCCAGAGAAAGGGGTATTGCTATGTAAGTAGTCCACCAGGTCATCCTTGGGTTTACCAGGGGTTGGTTTGGTTCAAGGACAGAACTTGCAACATTATTTTACCTAATTTAGAATTGGTAGCATATTGTCAACATGAACCTGATATAAGTGAGAAAAAAATCCCTTCCTATTTCTGTATTTGCCAGGATCAGAGTTGTAACAGAACGTATATGGAGATCAGAGCATGTGTAATATATTGTTAGGTAATATGTTCCTGGAGAATACTAGACATGTGTAATAACCAGTTTGAGATTCAATAAAAGTTTATTTCGAAAGGAAATCTAACATAACAAGGTGAAGACATCCTACACATGTTCAATTTAAGTTTTACGCTATGTTAACATCAGCATTGTGTAGTCCATTGTTCTGGTTCATCATAGGACCAAAACAACGGAGAGGGGAATTGCTAAAACTTCAGACAACATCGGTGCCCAGTGGACCCCATTGTCTATAAAAGTGAAATCGCCGGATGAAAAAGTCTTACTTGCAGGACTTTTTCGTCTGGGGATTTTTCAGCAGAGACTCTAACGCAGATGTGAGCAGCCTTGGAGAAAAAAAAAGTTAATGGCAAGGATATGTCAAAAACAAAATACATCTCTCCCATACTGTGGGCCAGCCTACCCTCAGATTCCATCAGGTGACCTCATCCTCCTCCCTTCTTCCTCGCTCTGAGTTACTCGCCCCAGATTCAAACCCTAACTCCATCGCCTCCCACTGGCAGTATACTCAGCTCTCTCACTCTTAAACCGTCTCATAATCTTCATAGGGCGTTGTTGCCTTTTGAACGCTTGTGCTTCCCACCCAGTGTTTAATTTCATACTGTCTCGCTTGTCTATGGCATGCTAATGGAGGGCTTCAATACTTGCTTGCGAGTGGCTGGGAGAGGGAATCGTTCTCGCCAGACGTGTGGTCATCGGCTTTCCAGGCATGCCACAAATTCTCCATGTCTTGCAAGGCGCAAGAAACGAACTATAAGATCCTCTTTCTGTGGTATAGAGTCCCCTCTGTTCTCCATGAGATGTATCGCTCCACATCGGACCAATGCTGGAGATGTAACGTTGACTGGGGTACGATGACACATGTTTGGTGGGGATGTACGCGCCTACGCCCCTTTTGGAAGGATGTCCGCCGAATTATTCGAACGGTCACTGGAATCGCTCTGGATGATGATTCTGCTCCCCTCCTCCTCCTCTCCATTTTACCGCAAAAGTTCAGGAAGCATACCCGTAGACTGTTAGGCTTCCTATTAATTGCAGCGCGGTCTGTTATCCTTAGACTGTGGAAATCCCCAACGTCACCCTCTCTGTTGTCTTCGCTTCAGGAGGTCTTGCACATTCGAAGCATGGAAGGCTTGGTTGCGGAGTTGAAACATGATGATAGAGGCCATCAACAAACATTGCTCCTGTGGAACCACTTCTATTACTCTGCCGAGTTTCAGTCTGCCTTCCCCTCTGTACCTTCATAACCTTCCCTATTTTTTTTTTTCTTTTTTCTTTTCTCCTGTTCTTTCTGTTGATATGATGTATACCTGCCTTGTTTTTGTTGTTGAATCTACTGTTTGACTCTGCTGCGACAGAGCCTTTGTTATTCCCTCCCACCCTCAGTCCTCCCTGTTACCCACCTGATGTACCCTGTTCTCCCCGCTCCTCCCGCCCCCTTTCCCTAACCCTCTTTCCCTAACCCCCTTTCTATGCACCACCTCTGTTGGTATTGTGTTGTGATAAGTTTACTGTTTTTGAACAAAAACTTTTAATAAAACTTCTTAATGAAAAAAATAAAAAAAAAAATACATAAACTGATGTGCATACAGAATGGGATAGAACTGGAAACATTTATTTTAATACATCTCTGAACTAACTGGAACTCTATCCAATAACTGTAAGGGATCTGGTTTTATACTTGGATGCAATAGCTGGTTGTAACTAGTAATTATCGCTGATTACTTGTTACCAAGGCAACTGTGTAAGCCTAATACTATGGCGTTCAGCCGAAATTTGCATCTGTCATATGTGGTGACATTTAGTAAAGTGATTCATTCTATCTATCTATCTATCTATCTATCTACAATGTCTGATTTTGTCCAATAAAGAATTTATTTGTAACTGTTTATTTTTCTTCTATCACTAGTTTGTTGCAGAACCGAAGAGTGAAGCTGACTGCCTTGAAAACATCCGCGAGTTCCTAAGAGCATGTAGTTCTCTCCGTGTCGAGGTGAGTTTCACTATCATTTACCCTTCTATTATGCATGAAGCTGGTCTACTGTGGGGTTGCAGGTAACATGAGACCCTGCCTGCTCACTCATATACAGTATGTGAAGCTTCTGAGTCCATACTCAATGCAAAGAGTTCAAAGGTGTGCAGATCTTATACTTTTTAGGTCTAACTTAATGGGCACATAAGCTTTACTTTACAGCAGTCTGCCATGCAATTTGGGTCACTTTTCTGGTTATTAATAATTAAAGGGAACCTGTCATCATCTTAATGCTTCTTCAACCATGGACGGCATAAAATCCTGACAGGGTCCCTTATGCCAGAGAGTATATTTTACTCAAAAACAATGTGGAAAACAGGGAGAACGTTGTCAATTCATCTCTCCATTCCCAAATTCTTTTTAAAAGTATATTTTCTATGAAAAGATGTCATATCAGGGACCCTATACGGATTCCAGGCTGCCTGAAGTTTGACCACTGTGAACCTAATGATAGGTTTCGTCCAAAATCTTTTTGGTCTTGGTCTTAGCTCTTAGCTGCAGTAACTCAGCCTGGCTACTACATAGAGAACAGAGCTATCTGCTTCCGCTTCTGTTCTCCGTATAGAGGCTGCTGAGAACAGTTGTGGCCCGGGTGTCGGATCCCTGCTGATCTGATAATGATGATGTGAGCTAAGGATAGGTCATTAACATCACTTATCTAGAAAACCCCTTTAACCTTCTACTTCATTATACTGCCAGCAATCCTCTTTCAGGTACCCCATCATTTCTTTTATTCTGACAAATTAGTACATCTACAAATGCAACATAAAAAAATTGCATTTTTTGCTTGTTTTTCTCAGTTATGGTTGACAAGCTGTTGTGTCTTGTCAGAAGAATGTGTATGATATGGAATGACTGTATATTTTGACTGACTGTTGATCTCTAGTTCTGGCTTGTTGGTGCAGAATATTTTATCGCTTTCCTTTTTTCTACAGATTTGATACCAGCTTAGTCCCCTTCCTCCTCCCCAGGGTTAAAAAGTAGTGTAAAGTCCAATGAAATATAAAATGAGGAAAGAGTCTAAAATTCATCAAACAAAAAATAACAGTAAGACATGTTGAGCACACTGTATAAGTTGTCACAGGATGAGAACATTAAAAGGTAGATGCAGATAGAGCCCCTTCAATCTGGGTTTTTCTGGCAGGACTTTTAATTCCGTTATGTTTTGTTATTTTTATAATGGAAGAAAGTGCCTATTTTCTTTTTTTTTGTTTGTTTGTTTGTTTGTTTTTTTTACAAATGGATGACTTATTGACTCCACAGCCCTGGATGTTAAACTCACTGGTCTGTAGTTAGAAGACCTGAAGCTCTTTATAAAAATGGCCATCACATTTGCCTTGCACCAGTCTCTTGGCACTGTACCAGTCAATAGAGAATCTCTAAAAATTAAGAGTAGGGGTACAGCAATGACTGGACTGAGTTCTTTAAGTACTCGTGGGTGTAATCCATTTGGACCCAGAGTCTTGCTCCCCTTTAGCTGTAGCTAATACATTGTATTTGGTGAAAGCCAACCATTCTTCTCTCCACCTCCCACAGTTAAACTTGTCATGCCACTACTCAAAATCTTTTTTTTTTTTTTTTTTTTTTACCAAGGGTATCCTGATGGTTTTTCTGACCTTTCCCCTCTAGGAAGTAGCCTAATGACTTGCATAGAGAAGAGTCATGAATATGTGCTTTCATATTGTGTCTGCCACAAATATGTGCTATCATTGTACTATACGTTCTACCATATTGTGCCCATATACTCCTCTAGGGAAAATACCTCCATAATATGGTATTTGATGGGCCATGCCACAATTTTTGGTCATGGAATCCATGAGTGAAAAAAAAAAAAAAAAGTAAATACTTCTTACAAAACTCGATTATAGTATGAGCATATAGAATTCTATGTGAGAATAAAACCTTACTCTGTACAAGAAGATACCCCCCCCCCCCCCTTGTCTGGATATTAGGAGTTGGAAAACTGAGTAATAATTTATTCAGAAAATGGGGTTTATCATGGCTTCTTTCCATGCAGGCTTCTATGTTTTTATTATAGGAATGATCTACTTAGCTACTTTGTCTGTTTGTGGCATCCCGCTTGCTTCTATTAATGATCTATATGGCTGCAGGGTATTTTATCTACAGTCGTAGACCTCCTGCACTTTTCGCAGTGTATTGTGCCGTGCCCAGAGATGGCACAACCTCCTGTAATTGAGGGTGAAGTTTCGTGTAGCGCTCTGGCACTGAGTCACTCTGCACTAAGAACATTCAGAGCACTGGCGTGACAGATTGCAGAAAATTACCTGGAATGTCTTTAGGCAAATATCTGAAATATCTGAAGTTCTAAAACATGTACCTGGCAGGCAGTGCTGGTTAATGTTGATGGATCATGTGTGGTTACCCTGGAAAGATGGGTTTCAGCAGTTCTGAGCAAAACTTGTTACTGTAGAAATAAGCAGATACATCTTGAAATGATCGACTGATACATAAGAATTTTTGTCTTTCCACAGCTATTCGAGGCACATGACCTTTACACTGGCGAGAACTTTTCTAAGATATTGAACACACTTACTGCTGTCAACAGAGCTACTGAAGGTAAGGAGTAACAGCACACAGAGCTCCTGTCTACATGTCAGCATTTGGGTTTGTGTGGGAGGAAGCTAATCTTTAAGCATAGGTTTAGCTTTGGTTAACCCTGAGTGTATTATTATTCTCTTATATATATCATACACCACAATATATGCATTGCTCTGCTATAATTCAAGGCAGGATGTACAGAAATAAGGCAAATTAGGAAGAGGCCTCTGCCCAAATGAGTGTGATAGCTGACCATTAAATCTTAACACATAGGCTTAAAGGGGTTGTCCAACTAAGATGCAAATAGTGGAAATGTAAAAAAAATAAATAAATAAAGCTAACATACGATTTACAGGTCCTGCTTTCCAGCAGTTACCGCCATTACTGTTTTTTGATAACGTTTTCTTGTGAAGTTACTTTTTGTTTGGCTGTAGCTGTGACCTAAGCACTAGCCTCAGCAGTGACCTGCAGGCAAACCAGGGCTGTGGAGTAAGTAGCTGACCATGGCTGTCAGCCCGACTCTGACTCCTTCATAAATGGCTGACAGCCATGGTCAGACAGAAACAGTAAAGCTTCTCTAATTCATTAAAAATCCAGTGATTGAATTCCTATGATAGTAAATATGTAACAAACTGTACATCTAATTAATTATACAATATCGATAATTGTGTAATATAATTAAAAATAATATTTTTTTTTAAGCCAGTCAGAGCCAGTAACCTTTTTATGACTCTGACTCCACCCAGAATTGACTCCACAGTTCTGAAGCAAGTGGCACGTGTCTGCTGTGACTAGTCAGTTCACACACTAGGACCACATAACATATACTGGTGCTGCCTGCCAGATATACCACACTTCAGTGCCTTCACAGATACAATGTTTACTTTGCCTATACCATCACCTCATTGGTACTGACTGCCCTGTACTCCACATAGGTTGCCCAAACACTTCCTCTATCAGTAGTCCCTCCAATGTAGCTTTCTGCAACAACCTTTAGGGCGCATTCACATGATCGAGTTTCAGCCGTGATACTCGGTCCATGTGTTGGTTGAATTTATCGGCCTGTACCTTATGCCAGGAGAGGGATTCCTAGCTGTATAGTTATCTTCTGCTAGGAGTCCCTACTTCCCAGCGACTATACTGTACTGTAATCACAATGTGACAGTATGTCCTTGGGAGGTAGTGACTTCTAGCAGCATAGATAACTAGCATACCAGCATACTGTTCAGGCTGGTAAGTCCAGCCAACACACAGACCGAATTTCATGGCTGAAACTCAGTCATGTGAATGCGCCATTAATGTTTGACCATCAGCACTGGCTACTTCTGTGGGGCAGAAGCAATCCGCTTATTTGTATAACGCCATCGTATTCTGCAGCGCTTTACAGACATTTTGGACAGTGATATGTTCGGTCTTGGCAGATATTTGGAATTTCAGTACAGTGCCAGGAATTGTTACTATCCTGGCTTGAGACCTAAACCTCGTGCTGACAAAGAATTGCTTACTTTTATTAGCAGTGTATTATATTCTACTGCTAAGAAGGAACAGTTCTGAAAGTAGCACAGACTTCAGGAAAATTAGCAACATTGCAAATAGCCTTTATTAAATATACCATAACATTTGGTGTATACAGCTACTATGCAAAACTTTTTTTTTCCCCCTAACAACATTTATCTGGATAGATAAATGTCTGATCTCTGGGCGTCCAACCACTGGGATCCCTAAGGATCATGAGAATGGGGGCCCGAATGCTCCATGTGACTAAAGAGGTGGTTCACTTCTATGGGACTGCTGGGACAGGTGATCTTCGGCAGTCCCATCGCTGGGTATAGGGGATAAGTGACTACTGAGGAAAACCCTTTAATAATAATCATATCCTTGTAGATTGTCTTGTGAGCAGAACCCTCAATCGTATTGTGTGAATTGATTTATTACACTGTAATGTCTCATTTTGTCTGTACATGAGCCCTGTGATTTTTAAAGCACTGCAGAATGTTAGCTCTCTATAAATACAATTATATTATCATCATTGTTATTCATACTGTATCCTTGTGCTTGACAGAGGAGACATTGAAGAGGCCATGTTCTCGAACATCTTTACAGTCGCATAACTTCACACTGTCCTCCCAGATAAGCGCCCAGGGAACAGAGAGTTCATCACGAGTACTACGGAGGCAATCGAAACCTATGGTAGGTCTCTGCTTATGAGCATTATATACACTTTAATGGGGCTTTTGATATCACAATTGTGAATTGCTAACATATTTGCTTCCCCACAGAGTAGCTTTGTTCTGTCCATTTTATGTAAGTTACCACAGTCGCCAGGGATTCCAGTATAGTTATTTCATGGCCTAACCTTGTTTATCCTGCAGATATGTTTTTTAATAAAAGATAAAGATTTACTATTGACCATGGTGTTTGCTACACAGCGGCAAAGTTCTGCTGCTTCTTGCATATGTCTCATCAAGCAAGGAAGTTAAAGGCATTATCCATCTTTTAGAAATTTTGATATAAAAATGTCAAATTTTGATCTGTGAAGTTCCAATTGTTGGAAAATGCACAGATCAGCTGTTTCCCGAAGTACAACTCCTGGCATGTTTACTTTTAGTAGTGGCAGATATGGGCACTCCAATAGTGTCTTATTGATGACACAGTGATAGTACCCATAAAGATAGGACATCAATTTTTAAAGGTGGACAGCCCCTTTAAAGTAGATCTGTCAGATTTCCTATTCTAAATGTGCCCATACGCATAAGAGCAAAGTTGTTCAAAACTGCCAATTTCAGCAGTACTGGCTATGTTACATATATTTGGGAGTACTGACTCTTCTGTGATGGAGGATGATCAGAGAAATTAGGATTGACCATGTTGTCTTTAAACATGAAGATCCTTTGTTCTCATGGGAAATAATCCACTGTCAGAGATGTCTGGCTCACTCCCCTCTTCCCATTGAAAAGACTTGTGCTTGGCTAAGCTATATGAGTGTTTTGGAGGAATCGCTGTCAGATGACTGATCACTTACTTGACAGCTATTTAAAGTGTATTGGCCACTTAACCTGTAAGTTACAGAGGAGAATGCAAAATTCACAATATTTTATTCAATATTTTCATGTATAAAGCTGTGGGAAATCCTATTTGCCATACCCAAAAAGAGACTGAAATCTCTCCCTATAAAAACGCTACAAGATAAGATGGCAGTCACTTTGTCTGGAGGAGAGGGGTAACTCTAAAGGCCCTATTAGATGGGCCGATATTCAGGGCAGTTATCGGCAACGGGTGCTCCTAGGAAAGTTTGTTGCCGATAATAACCCTGTCTAACAGTGCTGTTGTTCAACTGGTTATAAGATGGTAATTGCTGGCAGCACTGCCGATAATTCATGCAGCCAGATAGGTGAGGAACGATTGCAACAGAGATTGTTCCTCCCCCCAAACAGTTTGCATCGACTACTTATGACCATGTGATATTTCAGTTTTTCTTTTTTAATAAATTTGCAAAAATATCTACATTTCTGTTTTTTTCTGTCAAGATGGGGTGCTGAGTGTACATTAATGAGAAATAAAATGAACTGTTTTGCTTTTAGCAAATGGCTGCAATGAAACAAAGAGTGAAAAATTTAAAGGGGTCTGAATACTTTTTGTACCCACTGTATAGTGTGTGTGTGTGTGTGTGTGTGTGTGTATGTATATAATATAATTTTTTAACAATTTCTCAGTACATTATATGGAACATTAAATGGTCACATCACCACTTATCCAGCAAAATACACGTCCTCAGATAGTAATGGAATGATATAAATGATATAAAAGTTATGGCTCTTGGAAGGTGGTGAGAAAAAAAATTGGCGTTATCCTTAAAAAGTTTAAAAAAGTAGAATGGAATGAGGAAAAAGGGGGGCAAAGTGGTGTAGCATTGTAGTGTCATGATTGGGAGGTCATGGGCACTTAGGTAACCTGAGTGTATTTTTTTTTTTTTTCTTTTTTTTTTTTCATATTAGGACATGACCGGAAATGGCAGTGTTCAGTTAACAGTGAAGGCAAAGTTTAATTTCAAGCAGCAGAATGAAGATGAATTGTCATTTTCCAAAGGTGACACTATCCTTGTCACCAAAGTAGTAGACGGTGGCTGGTGGGAAGGATCACTGAATGGCAAAACGGGCTGGTTCCCAAGTAACTATGTCAAAGAATACAAGCCTAATGGTAAGTATAAGGTTAAGGGTAATTGGAACAAAAGTATTGGGAATTGTTGTTATATTGCTAGTCATACATATGAGACGGCTATCTCTCCTAACCCCCGGTAAACATGCATGCATGGGTTGGCAGAGTGTGCATGCTTACTGACACTGGTAGGGGGTAAGTGCTGCCGGACAAGCTCATATTTGTTATCTTCTGTAGAAAAAAACATGACCAGATCCTTGTTTAGTAGTAAACTATGTTTTTTTTGTTAACTTCATGTAGGCATCTCGCTTGGTAAATATGCCATAATTGTCCATTGTCCTGCGCTATGTTCTTGCGCTTCTTATTGTCTCAACAGTTTATACATTTGTTTGAGCTCCTTTCTAAGTGCATTGACTCTGTTTAAGGATATAAACACATTGCAGGGGAAGTCTATGAAGCCAGGAGCTATTGCACTGAATATTACAGAAATGGAATCATATACTTTTAGAGCAATATATGGCGTATTTATCAAGCAAGGTAAACTCTGTTCTGTTTCACATGGTTTTCTAATTATACACAACCACTTTGATTTGGGGGCCACATATCTATCTGTCTATAATGCTTTTTAGTATTTAACAGTTCTGATGTAGGGGGGGTCATGAAAAAGAAATAAAAAAATGAATCATCATCTCCCTGGTCCTGTGTTTCCAGCGGCGGCAGGTTCATGAGTTCTCCTGTGATAAGGATGGAAAGGAATTAAATGGATTATTCACCTTTGGAATATTGATGGCCTGTCCTTAGCAAAGGCCATCAATATTAGATCAGACCTCTGCAGATCACCTGTTTAGGACAGTGTGGCTCCTGGTAATGTTTACATGCTGCTCACTCACTATATAATCTGTAACGGCAGTGGTGTCTCATTGAAGTCTATGGGACACCACTGCAGCACCTAAACTTGCCGCTACACATCGTACGCATATCGCTCCCAGCATATAAACTTGTCCTGAACAGCTGATCTGCAGGAATCCTGGCTATCAGATTGTCCATCAATATTCCAAAGGTGGATAACCCCTTTAAACACTTGCTGACAAATTTCCTGGAAGAGTGAAGAAATCAGGCAATACCTTTTAGAGGCTAACTGAGAATATACTCAGCCTCTAAAAGGTATCGCCTGATTTCTTCACTCTTCCACTACTTTCTATGGCTAACACGGTACAACATTATACTGACAAATTTCAGATTACTGCTGATAGATAGGGGTCCCACCACAAGGGTATCCTATAATTTACATATTATCAAGAATCCTTATAGCAAACCAGGGATTGTCCCGTATCCTGAACGCTGTATTTCAGTGTAAAGGGAGCATAAGGGTTTATGAAAAATAAATAAATCTTTTTTTTCATAGGTCTGATTTTATTAGTGGACCTGGCTCGGTTATTGGAATCTGTCTTTTTATGAGTAGGAGTCATCTAATAAGAAATAAAATTCTACATCATTGGCGTGGGAGTACACCACATTGACAGGGAAACTGCGGATGATTATTAGATCACTCCCACTCATAAAATTCCCATAATGAAAATTATAGCAGTGAATTACTGTGTACACTCCTATAAAAATGTAAATGAATCCAAGGCTTTCCAATGGTAAACCTGTACTTTGACTTGGTATTCAGCCAGTGTCCCTGTCACCAGAGGTGTTATTGACACACAACATATATTGTAGGAATTTCTTATCTCCTCCAGATAAACCACTGTCCCCAAAGGGGCTGAAAGGATGCGATGGCGCTCAGCTAACCAAAAATTATTACACGGCGGTAAGCAAGTTTTTTTTGTTTTTTTTTATGTTTAATGCATAGAAAAAAAAATGCAGTTTTACTACAGTCAATTGTTCAAGATGGAGGAACCCAAAAAAAAAGCTGAGAAGTTCACCCATCTCTAATTAACAGATATGAAGTACTATGCAAAAGTTTTAGCCATGAAATGCTGTAAAAACCCAGCCATGATTCTCTTATTGTAGCTGGGTTATCAGGCAGAGACACTACATGTATCAGAAGATATCCCGGCCACAATAAGAAAATCATAGCTGATTTTTTACCTTAGAATGTTCCTGCACTCATGGTCGTATCCACTGGCAACCGATCAAGACAACAACTAGTGACTATGAGAGATTTAGATAAAATCTTTAAGATTCTGCAAAATGTTTAATTACTTATATTTGCAAAAATGCTTAACCATTTTTAAAGTTGTAGATAATTAAAAGTTATGTTCGTGGGAATACCCCTTTAAGACCTAGCTTAGAACACTCTTAGGGCTCCTAGGAACCCCATCTATCTAATTTTTAGCTTTCTAAGGCAAACACAGCCAAAGGTATGTCAAAGCGAAAGTGACATTATTATAACCTGGGGTCTCTTCAGGGGAGATAGACTTCCTGATCCAAGAAGTGAGGGGTAAGCCATTAGGCACCTCACCAATGTGTTCCTCCATCTTGAACAATTGACTAGCTGCCAATAATGGTCTGATGTGGTGATCTTCTCTAACAAGAAGGGCAATATACATAGTGTATAGAGGCACTGAAAATCTGTCAGAGAACTCTGGTATAAAACATAGGCCGTCTCCTTACAGAAGTGTTTTTTTTTTTTTTTTTTTTTTTTTTTGACAGGTTTTACGGAATACTGTATGAATGTAAATGAAGGTAGTGAAGGCCTAGTTAGCACCACTTCTAAACTACTTAAACTAATTCCATAAAAGAACCGTCTGTAACGTTATTTATACGCCTTAGATACCTGAGGTTAAATGCTACATTGGGGAACAGGTATTCCTTCATACCCATTCTCCCATACATATGAATAGGGCTGTGGAGTTATGGCCAGTTTTGGGAGCAGTTGAGAAAAAAAAAGTTGCTTCAAAATAAAACTAATTTTAATTATAGTATACAATTATTGATATTGTATAATTAATTCGATACATAGCTAGCTAGTTACATACTTACTTTTTTAGCAATTTTTATGAATTAGAGGATTTTTGCTGCTTCTGTCTAACCATGGCTGTCTGACACTTATGAAGGAGTCAGAGTCACAGCAGGAGTCAGAGCAGTTGGAGTTCTCAATAGGCAGAGGGGAATAGTTCTCTGCCAGACAACTTTGGCAACAGCTTACCTACCTTGACAACAAAGGATCGGGTGTGTTGAAATCCAACATGTCCAATCCTTCTTTTATACCTGACATCTGCCATTGGAGAAGAGCTGGAAGATCCCCTCATATACAAGATAGTTGGACATTCCCATCAAGAGCAGTGGTTTTATGACCACTTCTACATTTTGGTTAAGCAGATCTTGACCAGGTTGGCCATGAATGTGGTTATCAAACTGGATAGCTAATGTGGATCTTGTGTTTTATCTATCCTTGCGAACCACTGCAGCGAGGTCGTATGTAGCTATTTTAGTCAATAGAATGGTCCCTTACATAGGAAAAATAACCTCATTGATTCCCTATGACTCTGTGAACTGTATATATCCTTCTCAATTTCCATTAAAAGGTCCTGCAGAATATTCTGGAAACTGAGAGAAGCTACGCGAAAGAACTTCAGTTACTGTTGACCACTTACCTCAGGCCTCTTCAGACATATGATAAGTAAGTTGGGGGGATAACTGTTATCTACGTGTGTGTGTGTGTGTGTGTGTGTGTGTGTGTGTGTGTGTGTTTTTTTTTTTTTTTTTTTTTTGTGAGTAATGTATCGTTTTAGTGAGTAACTTCTTTGCCCACCCCCACCTAGCATAGCGCCTCCTTTTCTGGCCCTCACACAGTATAAAATCCCATTTCCACTCACTATAATATCCCATAGTGGCTTCTCCATACAGTATAATGTCCCATAGCGGCCCACCTCGGGTAAAATGTAGCTGCCCTACAACAGCGGTAGTTCTGGCACTGGCTTTGCCCTTGCATGTAGGTTATTAATAGAACGTTTCTCTTATAATGTTGTATTTTGGAACATTAACTATGCGGTTTTCTGAGAAATCCTTCATCTGATCTCTAGATTTTAAGCCAAAAAGTAGTGTTTTTTGATTTTCTGTTTACAGCCCAAACATTTATTAAAAAATATATATTTAATTTTTATGTGTTTTTACTTAAAAATTTTTTTTTTTTTTGTGCAGGATAAGTGCTGGAGATGTTGCATCATTGCTAGGAAATTTTGAGGAAATCTGTACATTTCAGCAGACACTTTGTCAATCCTTAGAAGAATATGCAAAGTAAGAATCTTTGATAGTTATCGCTGTCATAGATCATACAACATGGGTTAGATTTTATTTATTGATTTTTTTAATAACCTGGTTCACAGCCGCAAAATATGCATGAAATAAACATGAAATTGTTAAAGAAGGTATCCACTAGAAATGGGAGAATCTTGCGAGATTTGTTTTTGTACATGTTTGTATTTGTTTCAGGCTGGACTTGTTCAGTCCAAAACAGACCTATTATATTTTGGGGTTTCTTTAGACCCCAGAGTAGGGCTGGGTGATTCTGACCTAAATCAAAATGATTAATTTAAATCAAAGCGATTAATTGGGCATTTTACCTTGATTATGGTTAATGAATGATTATTTTAGGCCTGCCCTTTTTTAAAAGCCACTCCCCCAAGGGCAAATTATAATAAGGGTGAAATGGTTTGTAGCCCAGGGTCCAATGGCAAATAATTGCCTATTTGCCCCATTATAATCCAAACCTTGTGATTACTGTTGTCAGTGTACAGGAGGTAAGTACGTGTTGGAAGAACCTCATAGGATTCACCTCGTGAGGCTCACCCAGTGGTGTTCTTTGGGCCTAAACAGTCTGAAGCGGAACTGCTATTATACTCTGGGGTCCCTTCAGACCTTCAAACATATCAAACCCTGTTGCTCACCTCCCCTGGGCTCTGGCACGGGTCCTCTTCGGGCCTCTTCAGGCATCATGAATGATGTCAGAGACTGCTGAGGACTGTGACTGAGTGTGACTGACACGACCTCCTAGTCACAGACCTCAATGGTCCCTGAGGTCATTCAGGAAGACAGAAGAGGATAGGGGTCCGTGACGGAGCTCAGGGGAAATGAGTAACACTGTTTGTTTTTGTCATCTTCCCTGGGCCTCCGCTTATTTTACTATGGGTTCTGAAGAGACCCCACAGTATAATAATAGCAGATCTGGTTTGGACCGGTTCAATTCGAACAAAACTGCAGGTAGAAACCCGTGAATACTGAAATTTCGAACTGAAATAACTCATTGACGTTCATTTTAATTTTCTTCAATAATTTCCCAGCCCTACCCCAGAGTATAATAAAAAGAAGCCCAGGTGAGGTATGGGAAAATAATGAACACTTATAGTCCAATTCCCTCACTTTTCCTGGGCTCCTTCGCATTGGTGTTCTTTTCCTGGTATCTTGCGGCTTCCTGGGTGACGTCAGCAGTGTCAGGCCACTGCTAAGGCCTGTGATTGGGCTTCATCAGTCACATGGGTTGTTGGTGTCATGATGCTTTGCTGCAAGGAGCCTGGAAGATGCCAGAAGACACCAGGGAAGAAACACTAGATGCCGGGAAGGTGAGTGTAAATATTTAAATTTTTCTCTACACTTGCCCTGGTCCTACAATTAAACTCTAAGGACTGAAACGACCCTTTCATGCATGGTGAACAAAAAAACATTTCGGGTTCACCTGAATCCAAAAATTTGTTTTGAACTGGTTAGCTCATCTCTAGTTTCCGCCTATATTTCAGAAATTACTAGTGGACCACCAGCCAAAACTGCATTGAAAAGCGGTCTGAAAATCTGTAGCATTTCTGCCTTTTCTTTCATGTGGTTGGTAGGTTTACAACAGTCAGTCTATCTAGTTGGACATTGACACATCCATATAAATGAAATAACAATTCTAAGCAATATTAGACTGATGGTTTACCCAGAACTTTTGTAAAACAACATTTGGAGTTCATACCCGTTACATGCAATATTCATGGGCAGGGCCGTTTTAACACATTGGTGGGCCCAGTGCAAAGGTTTCATAAGTGGGCCCCTTCCCCCCCCATCACCACCCATAAAAACCTGTGTGTATCAGTATGTGTAGTATCAGTTGATATGTCATTGTAACTTTTTGAATGGTAGACTTTACAAAATAGTTCCCTGATTTTTCCACTAGATGTCGCTGTGACATTACTCATGTGAAATGTAGCCGTTACTGAATTGCCACCACAATGACAAAAGATAGTATAGTAGTAATATGTTCTGATTCTATCATGTATGTAATAAAATCAATAGATAATATATGTGTATGTGATATCCCATCACAGGTCACACAAATTGTGTAAATGGCCATTATAGCTTTATATAAATGTGTGTTGTATTACTATACTGTGCAAGTTTATTTTCTGATGTGGGATATATATGTCCATGGAAGAATCATATGGCTGTAGGAATCTACTGTTTACCTTCTTTTCCTGTATGTGCAGTCCCAGAGATTGATAGGATAAAACTTTGATGTAGAATATATTAATAAACGCAGAATTCACCAGCTGAGCTGCCAGGCTATGCTAATGGGCATTAATGTTTAATTCCTACAGGTTGCCAGAAAATCATCAGAAAGTTGGAGGTTGTTTTCTGACCCTTTTTAATCAGTTTAAGTCTTTATATTTGACGTACTGTGCAAACCACCCAATAGCTGTCAATGTCCTCACTCAGCACAGGTAAGTCTTTTCAGGAAAACATGTTGTTCGTCTACCTTGTAGATATCCTAAATTGTAGATCTCCATCCTGCATTATAGCTCACAGCTACATTTACAATTATGCAGGCTTTAGAGATGAAATCTCTTCTCACTTCCTGCAGACTCAGTGGTGAAGAAGATTTACTAGGCAAAATGCACCAGAATTCTTGTGTAATTTGTGTCAAAAAATACTGACAATGTCTGTAAAGCACTGCGGAATATGATGGTGCTATATAAGTAAGCAAAATAAATAAATATGTGTAACATGCAGGGCATATTCTGGCATTTCTGCTGCCTGAGGTGGAAATTGGAATGGCTCTGAAGTTAGAAACTCCATGGGAAGGGGGTGGGGAGCTGGGCAGGTGTTACATAAAAAGAAAATGTATTCACCTGTCCCCAGCACTCCAGTGCCTGCCACCATTGTGCACCATGCCTTGGTTCCCGGAAGCCCTGCGTCCCATGTGACCACTGAGGCCAATCAGCGGCTGCAGAGGGACTGGTGACAAATGTGAGTGACTTCACCGATCCCTCTCCAGCAACCACTGAGGCTGCTGATTGGCCTCAGTGGTCACGTAGGACACAGGGCTTCTGGAGAATGAGGCAAGGTGTGCAACCAAATGGTCTGAAGTGAGTATGTTGTGTGGTTTTTGTTTTTGTTTTGCCTAGAAAACCCCATTAATAACTATGTCCCATAGAGCACACAGTATAATGTCCCATAGTCAGAGGCTGCTGATTGGACCTCAGCTGTCATGCTGGCGTCATGACGCTTAATGAGCGGTCTCTCATGTCAAGCAGAAACAATGAAGAGAACAAGTTGCCGCGCTGGAGTTCAAGGGTTGATGAGTAGCAATGTTTGTTGTGTTTGATCACCGCTCCTCAGCATCCACTTATTGTATTCTGGGCTTCTGAAGAGACCCCAGCATATAATAGCAGTTTTGTTTCAAATTTGCTAAAGTGCTTCCTCCTAAGGGACTTGTCAATTTGCCGCCTGAGGCGAGATGCTCATTTCGCTTCATGGCAGATGCAGCCCTGCTAACATGCCTTGCTCCACATTTATAAAGCATTTTAGACAATTTTATGAAAGGGGGTTGTGATTTAGTGGGGAAGGGACATGGCTTCATAGGAAATGGTTGTGACCTTAGTCACAACACCATAAGCTAAAATAGAAGGTGTAAAGTAGACCATGTAATAACGCAACAGATTTATCAAACCATATCAGATACTACTATTACTATTATTATTTATGTAAATGAATATTAAGTATTAATAATAATAATAATAATAATAATAATAATTTATTAATATTATTATTATTATCGTTCTTATTTCTTATCCTTTTGTTTGATAAAGACAATACAACAGAAAATTAAACATATAAAGATATTAATAATCCTTCTTTCTTTTCAAACCCTGCATAACCCCTCCCCAACCCTCAATCAAAATTCACCCCCCCCCCCCATTGTATGGCTCAGGATAGGTGATCAATATCGTATAGAGGAATATTTGTACAGCTGCTTTCTCTGAGACTCCGGCTGTAGGACTTTACAGCCCTATGTAAATTTCAAGTACATGAAACTATTTATAGCACTAACTAACCCTATTATATCTGTAGGTTAATGTGTTTCCCTGAATCTGTGATGACCTTGCTAAGCTACTAACTGTTCTTCTTTACTAGTGATGAACTGGAAAAGTTTATGGAGGGGCAAGGAGCCACCAACCCAGGAATTCTGATGCTGACCACAAGTCTCAGCAAACCTTTCATGAGGCTGGAAAAATATGTTACTCTCCTTCAAGAACTGGAAAGGCACATGGAGGTAAATGCTTCTTGTAAAGTGGTTATTGATGCATCTGTTTGGTGGACTTTCATTGCGTGGACCCAGATTTCTGTTGATCTCCTTATATCATGACTGTCATGAATCAATCTCATACAAAATATATCTCACATTATTCCGTTCAATTCAATCCAGGATCCGTACACCCTACTCACCACACAATCACATGCAGCCATAAAAGGGGACTCTGCTTCCACACTCCCCTATCACCCTAAGCTACACAGGAGTGAAACGACCTCTACAATCGTACAACCACATAAATAAATGCAACCACTTTACTGTAGGTGAGACACTGATATGCCCAAACCATGCACAACTAGCAACCAAAAAGGTAACAAGCCTAAGTGATACTTACATCCTTTGGAATTGTGGGGACATTTAGAGTCTAGGACAACCCTCTTAAATTTTAGATTTAATATACACTAAAAGTACAGTGCTTGCAGGGAAAAATATAATAAAAAAATTTGCATGTGAACAATATCAAATAAAAAAAAGAATTAAAATAAAACAGACTTCTTACAGCCTGGCAGTTGGAGAGCCTTGGAAGAAATCAAGACAGATCACATACTATGTTGTGCCTTCCATATATCTGACCCTGAGTTCATGTACCTCATTGCTTTTTAAGGACCCTCAGCCACCCCTCCCCCCCACCTGTGACTGGGGTGGCTGATAACGTGTTAAATTTAGAGCGATATTACATATTTGGGGAATATACCATAACTTTCAGTGGATAACACATATAGGTGTAATAAGCCTGTTTAAGTTACAAATGTTTTTACAAGTTTAGGCTTACCAAACATGAATATTTATATTATACTCCATTCCTGCATAATTTGGACTTGCACTTATTAATGTTCAACATGCAGACTTTTAATGCCCCTACCTGGTTAGGGTTTCCGTGGCAGTCTTGGATGGTCATAATACATTTCTTTGTCATAATTTTTATTTTGTTCACACCATTGTGGCCAGCCATGCTTCTAGGTAGTCATGACATCTGAGGTTGGCATCCACTCACAAAAACCTGCTAATTAGATTGACCAAAAATTGAATTAACATCCCTGACTTAATTCACCCCCTGCATCCTGGCTTGTGGATAGACCTTACAATAGACAAGAGCCGCACTCAGTTCAGCCAGACTAACTAGCACATTAAACCAAAATCCTAATACAACGATGAGCAAAAAAATCATAACTAGTCACATAACTCATAACTCATCACAATAACATGGAACCTGTCACTTATTTCCTTATGCAGTTTTATACATGTTCAAAGATTACTATACTTAAGAGACAAATGTATAAAACAAAAACTAATACTTTATTGTATCTCACTGTCAGGGCCCATTCTAGCTTTGTTATGCCACTGAGTCCCTGGCATATGCACAGTGATTGAAAGAAGCCAGGGAAAAACACCCACGCCTCAGTGCTCAGCTTAAAGGGGTTGTACAGTCAGCTGCCTCAGCTGTCGTTGGTGAGGGATCAATGACGTATGTGACTCACCAGTCCCTCTCCAGCAACATATGGCTCAGGGCTTCTGGGGACCAAGGCATAGCATGTGAGTGAGTGAGTGAGTGAGTGTGTGTGTGTGTGTGTGTGTGTGTGTGTGTTGTTTTTTTTTTTTTTTTTTTTTTTTTTTTTTTTTTATGTTGGCCCTTTCACACATTATAATGTCCCACAGTGGATTCCATACAGTTTAATGTTACATAGCAGCCCTCGACATAGCATAGTGTCCCATTGTGGCTCCTCCACACAGTATAGTATTTCATAGTGGCCCCTCCACACAGTATAACATCCCTTAGTGGTCCCCCACGGTTTTCTTTACAGATTTTTTGGTGGTTTTCACTCATGATCCATTATTATACTCTAAAGTCTCTTCAAACCCAAGAGTATAATGAACGGCGACCTAGGGGAGAAGACTAAACATAACAGTGTTACTCACCTCCCTGGGCTCTGGCGTCTGTCTTCCTGACATCTCTGAGACTGGAAGAGGCCCGAACGACTACATTGGCGCCATGATGCAGATGTAGCCCACATTTATAACGTCTCTGAGACCGGAGCCCAGGGGATGTGAGTAACACTGTTAAGTTTAATCACCTCCCCTAGACCTGTACTCATTATAATCTGGGGTCCAAAGAGACCCCAGAGTACAATAATAGCAGTTCAGTTTCTGACATGTTCTGCCTGAACAAAACCTCTGGGCGAAATTCGCGAGATGAGTCTTGCAAGGTTTGCACAACAAATACTCTGTCCCACCCCTTCAGGGACTCTGCAATCTGTCGCCTAAGGCAAGATACTTGTCTTGCCTCATGACAGATGCATCCCTGCTCGCTGTTGGCCCTCAGGGAGCAATATATAGTACAAGGGGTATACCTTTTGCCCACAGTGGTCCTTTACATTGTTTTAGCTAAAATGGAATTTATGTGGCAAGAGATAGACAAAGGTACAATACCAAGTCCCTTTAAACTTTTATATTTTTAGGTCAATGCTGTTTCTTAGCTTGAGCTGGACACCTTGGTAATAGCGAGAAGCACCGTCTGACAACCAAGTGTAGCAGGTTATAGTAATTTCTCCAGTAACCAGTCTGTTTTAAATTACTCACACCTGTATTTGTACTGAAAATCAGCTTGGTTTCAGTCTTTACCATCTCTCCCTGCATTATTAATCAGATTTTATAAAAAATATATCCTTGTAAAATATACATGTGGGGCACTGCTCTTGTGCTTGTATTATTTAGATAATCGATTTCCCACTCTTTTCAGAATAGGATAGGAAATTTCCATCTATATTAAATGGTTCAGTACACTACAGATAGCCTATAGGCCTGTATGCACTGTGATAAGCTGTTGTTTATAAGGAATCTGATTAAGGCTGGATTCACAGCCTCCATGTAGAACAGGGGATGAAAGTTCTCTGTTGTAATTGGTGGGGGTCTTCAGTCAGCCGAAAGATACAGAATATTTCTACATAAATGGCCTTATTTACATATTGTTAGAGAACTGGGTATTACTAATCTTCACCAATCCCAGTTTCCCTCCTTTCTCCTTAGGTATATCTACTTATCTGTTTCCTTGACTGGTTTGCATGTACGATAATTTACCCCACAATATTAATAATAAAATAAGTTTATTATTAATGCACTTGTAATATGATGGAACTAGGTTATAGAATAATACAAAACCGTATTAACACAATGCAATACAATAAGTACAGAACCCAATTACCCAGGTGAATATAAAACCTGCAGATATCGAGTAATACAGATTAATAGAGGGTGACTGATAGATAGATAGATAGAAGATAGTGTGTAGTAGATAGATGGATGATGGGTGGATGGATGGATAGAGAGATAGAGAGAGAAAGTTATACTTAAGCCTTATTATGCTCTGGTGGTATATGGAGCTTGTCTAGGTAAGGCTGGTCAGTCCATATCCCAAGGGGGCTGGTGAAGAGAGAGAGAGGGGGGCTTTTGGCCCATCATATTTATGGCCCACAACTCCGCCCACCTAGATGTTGTCACTCCAATCAGGCTCTTGGTATTGTAATATGCAATATTTCTTATGAGTCTTGGGATGGCGCTCTAACACTTAAAATCGATCCTTGGCCCAGGGGTAATGACCTATCTCCCCCATCTGACTTCTAATATCTCTTGTTCAGTGGCTTATCTCTGGGTAACTCTCTTTGAACAAGGGAAGCTGATTATCATCGCCATGAAGGTCTCATTAGCACATTCCATCTCCACCCCTTTAAACAAAAGCCTTCCTGGCCCATGCTTGATGTCAGTTAGATTACAGCTCTTTGAAAGCAGGTTTTGTAGCCTGCAGACACTTATGAGATATCTGAAGTATATAGCTCTCTCAGAAGTTCTGAATGGAATGATTGATACAACTAGATAAATATATATATATATATATATATATATATATATATATATATATATTAATGTTTGTGGTAAGCACTTCCCTTTACACATATGAATTATATACACATTGCTTTACATCGCTGCAATTTCCCTGTGTAAATTCAGACACCATATAAAGAAAGCTGAGAAGACAATGCACTGATTTTCTACTTGCAGCATGCAACAGTCTGTTCTAGTCTGATACCTCAGTCCCAACACATGAAAGCCTTCTAACCTTTAAGCTATGGATATATAATAGGCACCCAGGAGAACAAGCATACACTGATGTAGTTATATGGTGCTAAGACTATAACCAGACCCGAACCCCTCATAGAAAAATTTAATGTCTCTTAATTATGGTGCAAAAGTAATAGGAGACATTTAGAAAAAGTCATATGTTGGAATAGTATTTTGTATTTTAAGGTCAGGATGTGTTTACAGGGGTTTTCAGGGTACAATAAAATATCCTAAAACATCTAAACATGGGTGCGCTTAAAAGTGTTGCCCAGGATATTTCAGTATTGCAGCAGGACGTCAAGGAAGGTGGAAGAAAAAAAAAAAAAAAAAAACTTACTCGCATGTTCCCGGTGCTCTGGTGTCCCGGGCCGCTGTCCAGTCCCCGCAGTGCCCTGGGGCTTTTCCAGCAGAAGTCCCCGCTGCATGTGGCCGCTGAGGCCAATTAGCAGCCTAAGGAAAGGAGCTGGAAGGTCATGTACGTCGTGGACTTCAGCTGGAAAAGTTTTGGGGTACGACGGGGACCAAACAGCAGCCTGAGACACCAGAGAAATGGGGACAGGTGAGTGTGTGTTTTGTTTTTTTTTTCACCTTCCTTGGCCTGCTGCCACAATACAAAAATATCCTGGACAGCCCCTTTAACAAACATTTGCTAACATCTCCCTGATCTCGCACTCCTCAAGTCCAGACATTGCTTAGGTCTCTGCTGCATTACACTTCTCGGTGACAGTCGACACACAGGAAATGCTTGGAGATGCTTACACAACCAATCACCAGGAAGCAGAGTTTAGTGAGGACCTGGGCAGGGTCTGGATCAGTGTGGGGAGGGACAGGGGAAGGAACGTAAATTGTTCTGTTAGGGCCACCATTCTTTAGATGTTTTCCACACACTGTGGAAAAAAAAATGCCGCAGAAAATGGAGCATTTTCCAAAAAAAACTGTTTATGATACATTTTCCCTATAGAATAATATGGGGGAAGGTTTTTAGCTGCTTTTCGCTATCTTTGACCTTAGTCATAAAAGTGTCATAAGAGTCTGTCAGCAGTAAAAAGCTAATTAAACCAGCCACAGAGCCTTGAACACAGTGCTATACTTTGTTGGCAGAATCGTCGCTTTATTTTGATGTAAATCTGTTTTTTTTATTATGTAAGTGAGACAAGAGTGCATCGGTAGCGGGTTTTATAGTGGATGAACATCGCTTATTACTCCTCTCATCCAGAACGTCAGCAGCACTTCCTCCACTTGCTCCTCAGTCTCCAAACTGTGAGGCGCACTGGACTGCGCATGTGCACCTCATGTCACCTACACCCAGAAGAAAAGGACCATGGCTAGTGTTGAGCGAATTGGTTTACAACAAACTAGATTCGACCTGAATATTCTAAATTGCTCGTTTTTTTTTAACTAAAACGAACAATTTGGGATTTGTCTCGGAGCTGTAAAAAAAAAAAAAAAACATTTATACTCACCTTCCCTCACCTCTTTTGTACTTCCTTGTGGCATCTGTTGGTTGGTGTGTTCCTCCTCCGGGTGCTCTGGTGTTCCTCTGTGAAGTCATGTGCCTTGGGTCACTGCTGGGAGTCTGTCACCCCAGCATATCAACCCAGCCCCACATATTGATTCTGGTAACCTCTGCGAATTTCCTGTGAAAAGCTCTGCGGGAAAAACTGCAAAGCATTGCCGCTGCGGCTTTTCCCGCACTCTTTTTTGCTGCGGGACGCCACGTGGGGCCTTAGCTTAATGGTGTTATCCCCTTGTGCTGTTGCTCCAGAGAGGTAAGTGACAATGCCCTCATTGCTCCAAAGAACTCATATGCGTATTGACAAAACCAGCAATATCTCAGAAACTGAGGGAAAAAAAAAAAACACTGTTTGACTCAGGTGAACCTAACCTATCTGCAGGGCTGGGTTCTGGTGACAGACTCCCTTTAACTCTATGTCTAAGCAGAGGATTCGGGGCTCTGTATCAGCAAAACAGAGCTGTGACCATTATAAAGTTATTCAAGTAATCCTCTCAGAACATTTTTTTAGAGTTTTGCTTGCACACCAATTCAGTAAGTTAGTTTTATCAGTATCTTCTCCCCTTGCAACCAGGATTAATCTGCAAATAGAGCAGCAAAAATAAATTTTTCAACATTGTCTTTTGCTTTTGCAGATGTTTTCCAGGCTGTAACTCTGAATGGTTGAGATTACATTCATAGCTTTAGTGGAACCACATCTTTTTACATTTTAATTTTAATGAAGTAGTCATATGAAACATAGCTACAAATTCTTCTATGGAAAACTGCATTGCATTGATTTTTACATGTGGTTTTGTATGCCGCTGCATACCCCATTGAAGTCAATAGGGGGGAAAACCGCAACAAGGCTGCCAAAAACTTGAGTGATGGAGCTTGCTTTGTGAAATAAGTAGATTGAATGTTCAAGGAGGGATAATGATGATTTTTTTTCATTGTTTGTTTGTTTCAAAGCAACTGAAATGAAAAATGAAGCAACTTAATATAGACACGACAATATCAACTCATTTTCTTGTTATCAACCCCTTAGCAATTGGAGTGGACAATGTACTCAGTCCATACACAGCAGGTTAACTGAAATATATGTTTGCTCAGATTTGTAGCAGCAAACTTGGTGGGGATGACCAGACTAACTAGAGGTAACAGCCTTCGTGGTTACAAGGATCTTGAAAGAGGCAACTAACTTGACTGTTACAAGAAGTTTCTCCAGTGAGGGCACAAGCCTGGTAGTTACACGCCTTTACAGATGCTCAGTTCTTGGCACTTTGACAGCACATAGCGTGGCATGGCAGAACACAGTCCGTATATAACCCACTCCAGCAGTTGTTGCTAGCACCAACATACAACTCACAGCACTTTTACAAAACCACCTGTACAACAACAGTCTCACAAAGTGTATCCCTTTGACCACCGCTTTGTACGTACCCCAGTTTTGGACCTGTTTCTTGGGTTGGTGTGCCAATTGACAGTAGCCACTCTTCCCCCTTACTACTATCTAGCTATTGCTACAAGGAATGCATTGGCACCCCAGTACATAGAGCAGGACCACATCAGGATGCCATGTGGGACCAGATAGCAGCATACTCGCCTGTAACCCAGACTTAACCAAGCACCACAGCTTGTACTTTAAAGAGGACCTGTCGCTAAGTATGAAAAGCCAAGTGGCCTGACCTGACCTGATCTGATCTGATAGGTGCTGTCACTCTGAGCATGTTGGTATTTTGTTTATCCAAATCTGTTCAGCCATTCCTAAGATATAAGCTCTTTTAGTGGTGATGCAGACTAGTGTATACTAGCCAAGTGGGCAGTAACACTGTATGACATACAGTACACAGAGAAACCACATTGTTACTACCCCCTTGACTAGTATATCCTAATCTGCATCACCAATAACAGGGCTTCTAGCTTTGGAATTGCTGAACAAAGTTGAACAAGCAAAACATCAAAATGTTCAGTGACAGCGCCTATCAGATGATGTATGTATGTATGATGTATGCAGTTCACACCTGGTGACAGGTCCTCTTTAAAGCTATAGTATACATGAATATTACATGTGCATTCTGACACAACATACATAGCCACACATGTTATACACATGTTATACAATGTTATACACACATTTTTGGCAGTTTTACCAATATTCTATACATGTACATCATTTACAATAGTGTGCATACATACACACATAGACAAAATTGTTGGTGCCCCTCGTTTAATGAAAGAAAAACCCACAATGGTCACAGAAATAACTTGAATCTGACAAAAGTAATAATATATAAAAATTCTACGAAAATGAACAAATGAAAGTCAGACATTGCTTTTCAACCATGCTTCAACAGAATTTTAAAAAAAAGAAAACTCATGAAACAGGCCTGGACAGAAATGATGGTTCCCTTAACTTAATATTTTGCTGCACAACCTTTTGGGGCAGTCACTGCAATCAAACGATTCCTGTAACTGTCAATGAGACTTCTGCACCTCTCAACAGCTATTTTGGCCACTCCTCATGAGCAAACTGCTCCAGTTGTCTCGGGTTTGAAGGGTGCCTTTTCCAGACGGCATGCTTCAGCTCCTTCCAAAGATGCTCAATAGGATTTAGGTCAGGGCTCATAGAAGGCCACTTCAGAATAGTCCAATGTTTTCCTCTTAGCCATTCTTGGGTTTTTAGCTGTGTGTTTTGGGTCATTATCCTGTTGCAAGACCCATGACCTGCGACTGAGACTAAGCTTTCTGACACTGGGCAGCACATTTCTCTCTAGAATCCCATGATAGTCTTGAGATTTCATTGTACCCCGCACAGATTCAAGACACCCTGTGCCAGATGCAGCAAAGCAGCCCCAGAACATAACAGAGCCTCCTCCATGTTTCACAGTAGGGACAGTGCTCTTTTCAAGATATGCCTCATGGGGGGGTTTTCACCAACATTTTAGAAAAAAAAGACAAGGACTGCTTATCTCAGTATTATACATTGATCTATGCTTTTTGGTAAAATCTACAAAAATGAACACAGGGTTCTTAGTATACTTATTGATCAAGGAGTATAAGCCCACTAGCCACTTCACAGCAACCTCATGGGGGGGGGGGGGCATTTGCCTTCCTCCGGATCAACTTGATAGGTTTGTAGGTTTGGCTTGATGGACCTGTGTCTTTATTCAACCTTATCTACTATGTTACTCTGCTTGTGCAAAATTAAATGAAGATACCCTTGACTGTGCGTAATGTGCAAGTTATCTGCCTTTACAAATATGTGAATTGGTTGTGTAATACTTTTTTATTTCAAAATTTAACTTTTATGTAGATTTGTCAAAAGTGTGAGGATTGTCCTGTCAGCGAAAGGGTTTATAAAGCATCAGAACACCATCATCATATAGGGCTTATTGGGACTTTACAAAATGTAAATTTTCTGCTACATCATATATATATATATATATATATATATATATATATATATGTGTGTGTATGTGTATGGCATTTTTACACATTTGGCCAAAATGCAGAAAGTCTGTTACGCATGAAAGTGCCCTCAAATTTCCTCTCTTTATCAAATTGTATGTGATGCTATAAGGATAGCGGTTTGTATGTTGTATTACACTTTTATCTTGTCCCCATCGGTAGGAAAAACTAAACCCTAGCAATGATTCTTTTTTTCTTGTTCTAGGAAGCACATCCAGATCATAAAGATGTTCTGCGAGTGACTGCCTCATTCAAGGCTCTTGTGGTAAGATGAGTTTGTCGTCAGAAGCCGCGTGTTTATATATAGTGATCGGGTTCTGAGCAGAGTGAATCACGCCTAACATCTATCTCTCCACGTACATAGACTGAAACAGAGCTGGAAGCATTCTCCCATTTTCAGGGCACATGTGACTAAGACAAAACGTTCCAGTAATTCTATATTTTACAGCTCACTGTTATACACCCCTGAGCAACTACCGGTTGTCAGCATCTCTTATTGGGATGTTGTCTAGGAAACAGAGCCCTTTTAAATGTTATTCATTAAAGGAGTAGAGATGGGTGAACCGCTGAAGATTTGTTTAGTTTCTGGTTCAACGAGTTGACCCTCTGCTTCATTTCAGTCTGAACTTGTCTGGATAGAACCGGAAGTCAAATTATTATATTCTGTCTCTTCAGGACCACCTTTCCTCACTTCTTCTGCGCCTTCTCGCAGCATCAGGTGCTCTCCCTGGATCCTTTTCTGGGCTCTTTTGGCCTCCTGGGTGCTGTCATATGCCCCAGGATCAGCGCTGAGACCCAATCACAGGCCTCAGCAGTGACCTTGGGGTGCATGATGTCACCTAGGAGGCCAGAAGAAGACGCAGGGAGAGCATTGGATTCCATGAGGAGGCCCAGAAGAGGTAAAGGAAGGGGAGTATAACTGTTTTTTACCCCTCCCATGGGCCTCCACCTATTATACTCTGGGGTCTGAGGAGACCCCAGAGTAGAATAATTCCACTTCCAGTTTGCAGGTGACGAAGCCCGCAAATTTTGTGCACAGATGAACACAAAATTTTGGAAAATTTTGGGTCGAGTAATCTGGTTTGCTCATCTCTAGTGAACAGACCTCTACAGGAATGGAAGCTTCAGTGTTAACAGAATTTACATATAAAGATAACACTATGGAATTGCATTACCAGCAATCCCCTCTATAACACTATTTGCTAATCTGCAAGACTAAAATTCAACTTCATCCTGAATGGACATTGCTGTAATTTGCACCAGATTTATCAAATATCACCCACTGATAAATTTGCAACATCTTTAAGGCTAAGCTACATGGTGAATTTGGCCACTACTCCAATGATTGCCAGTTAGTCCTGCAATTCCAAGTCTCATTCCGACCCCTTGTTTGCCACAACTGCAGCTTCTCTTTGCAAAAAAGTAGAGTAATGTTCTTGCCAAACACTGCAACTCCATTGACTAACATTAGTGAAGGAATCGTAGAGCAATCTGGTAATCTTTGGTCACGCGCCAGGAGCCCGGGCCAAAGTTGCCCTAGCCTTTAGTCTGAAACTTCTGTAACTTCCAAGTGAATGGGGCTGAGCTGCAACACAATGGATATCATCATTACAATCGCAGAAAATCCCTTTAAGTTATAGTAGTCTTCAAATCACAATGTAATCCTCCTAGGTAGTTAGCAGAACATGAATATTAGAAGATGCTTTGATATCATGGAACATTACCATATAATAGGCAAAATAAAATTGACCACACCATTTTCTACAGGTATATGCACAATTCTGTTAGTAGTCTACATTATTTCATGCAGTTTCACTCATGTAGTGATGTAGTGCAGAGTTGTAAAGGATGAAGAGGTACCAGCAGCACCTGAAGCCTGGTGCCCAAGGGTTCCCAAAGGCACCTTCATAGCACATACTATATCAAATTTTCCATTGAGGTGCAGGTTTCTCAAGTCATGCCCTGGTTTTGATTTTAAAGAGGATCTGTTGCCAAGTGCAAAATACAATTTAATTTTTTTTTTTAACTGAATCTGTGCACCTGTACAAACAATATAGCCCCTGTAAGGTTATATGCTTAATTTCCATATACTGTAAACTACAAGGGGCCATATTATTCACCAATTGGACAGTAACCTTTTATTTTCTTAAAATAAAAGGTTGCATGTGTGCATTGCCATAGCTGGAATAGAAATGCAAACCCAGAGGGGATCATTTATGAAGACTGGCACCAGCGGGGGGCGAACCTTATTTATGCATAGGTGGATGCTTCCTCATAAATCAGGTGTACCTTCCATGGGACTGTGCACCTGCACTGAAATTAGGGATCATTGACCAGTAAACTGGCAGTGATCATAAATCATGCCACAAAAAATTTGCAAGTTTTTCCTTGTACTCCAAAATAAATGGTGTACCCGACATGATAAATCTTTCCCATAAAGTTTTAACAGTACTCAATAGTGTAGGGTCCCATGTAAAGAGGTTGCCTTTTCCCGGCAGACAGACGTTCATTATTATTTGGTCAAAATGTGCATATTTGTTTATATAGTAGGCATAGCAGTAATGCCTTGTTGCTATTGCAACTTTTTGTGTAATATTTTTCAGTCAGTTCTATGTTTAAGATTAGTTATACATGGGGTTTACCATGGGCACTGTTATGTGTCCTGTGAAGTACCTAATCCAGCCTGGATGATGCACAATGAATCGCTCTCACTGCGATACTAAGAGTTCCCATACATGTAAGCTGTGTGGGTGGAATTTCCTTTCTCTCCAGTCCTACTCTGTGGTTATTCTGTATACTTATTGAATCTAAAAATAAAAAATTCCCTCACATGCTGACAATCTGTCTATGATGGAAAGATGTAATGAGAAAACATATCTAGAAATGTTCATACTATGCCTTCTGTAGTTACGGAAATCTTGCTATCTACTGAAGATCACAGTAGAAAACTGTGTGGTGCACAACGTGATGTGCCACGGTTAATGTCTACTCTTAACGCAGTTGTTTCCCCTCTTCTCCAGCTGGCTATGACTTTTAGGCTGGGGCCCCACGTGGCGTTTTACATTCAGAGCAAAGTGGATATGGGATTCTAGCAAATCCCATGCCCACTTTGAGGTAAAAAACGCGCTGCGGACACGGCGATTTCAAAAGCCAGCGTGGTTTTGGAAATCGCAGCATGTCAATTATACCTACGGAAATATATATATATATAATATATATATATATAATATATATTATATATATATTTGCTGCTAAAAAAAAAACACTGTGTCTCATGCTGCCGGATGTGAACCTGTGAAGGATGTGCTTGGTTTTAAACAATCAGGCTAAAGCCCCATGTTACGGAAAAGCTGTTTTTTTTATTTTTTTTTATTTTTTTTTTTTTGGCAGATTTTGCTGCTTTTTTGTTTTTGTTTTTTTAAGCAAAGACAAGAATGGGAAATATATAGGAAGCTCTTATACTTCTCCTTCCTGCTAAAGTCACTACTGGATTTGGCAGGCTTTTTTTTCCCCCTGTAAAATACCCTGTGGACATGCAGAAGCATTTTCATAAGATGTGGCCTTAACCTCACATGACCATGTGCTATTTCAGTCTGCTATCCTGGTTTTTTCTGGAAAACACTGACCCATTCATTTCAATGGGCCTATGCACACTACCACGGGTCCATGTGTGGGCCGCAAAGCCTATGGGACACAGAAAACAGATCCGTGTAACGTCTACATTTGCAGAACAGTTACCTAGCTATCGACAGTTTTTTTTTGTTTGTTTTTTTGTTTTTGTTTTTTTTGCAGATCCGCAAATTGCGGATGCAATGCTGATGCTGAAGAAATGCTGATGACACATGGACTGCAAAAACTGAACACTGAGCCATATTATACAGACCGCAAAGTACACATGGTCGTGTGCATGATCACCAAGGCTGAGGTCACACACTGCAAAAAAAGCTGCATTTTTCTTTTTTTTTCTTTTTTTTTTTTTGCTGCAGGTTTTTTTGAGTCAAAGCCAGGAGTGCACTTGGCAGAAGTGCTACCTCCATTTTTTTTTTTTTTTTTTTTTTTTTTCCATTCCTCCAAAAGCCAATCTTGGCTTTGGCTCAAAGACCCACAGAAAAATCTGCAACAAAGAAATGCAGCTTTTCTCTAATGTTTGCCTTCAGTCTAAAGGGGTTTTCTCATTACAAACAATCCCTTACCTTAAGACCTCCAGTAATGATCTGCCAGTATATTCAGTTGACTGTGCCATATAACATGACCCCTATATGTCCAAATAACCATATGCCTTTTAACTATGCATTTACATGTATATTGTATGTATCTATGCATTTTTACGTTAATATGTGCATGTGCCTGACCCTGAAATATATCTTATAGTCTCATTGTCTCAGGTTAATATCTACTTTCATATTATGTGAAATTCTTGAATTGACAAATTCTCTACTTGGTAACATCAAGTGGGATTGCCCCATGTATGAAGGGCTGCTGTTTCCCCCATGGGGTTGGGTTTTCTAGTGAGAAAAACCGCAGCATCTCTGTTCACAAGACAAGTGTGTTTCTCAGAAAATAGGAGTGCTGGAAAATGTGATGATGCAGATACTGAAGTGCAAGTCTCTGCTTCTCTAATAATCAATCTGTTTAGATGGGATTGGTACCTCATGGGGTTTTCCAGTATGATTAGCAAGTCACAAACTGCTGATTTTGGGTTTTTATTTTTTAAAAAGTCTTTTCTTTCAGCATGTACTGTGAATGAATTGGTCGGCAACCAATATTACTGTCATTAGAGCTGCCACTAGAGGGTTAAGTTGAAGCCCCTGGGCCCTGAAGCAAAATGAGTGATAGTTTTCCCAATGGTGATGCAACGTTTATAGTACTGGGCTTTCCATATAGGACAAAAGAACGTTTAAAGCACTATGAGGGTCTGAGCACAACGCCTGCACCTCCTATAGTCACACTGATTCCCACACAACTCCGTATTAAGCACTCTCTGACCCAGAAAGGCAAATCTGCTTCATTGTGTAATAGCACATTCCTCAACTACCAGAGAACTGTGAGACTAGGCAAGGTTGACAATGATGCCTCTTAGAATAGAGTCCATGACATCTACAGGGTTAAATGACCGGCGCCAAGAAGTACACTGCCATCTCTGCTGTTACTGTGGGAATTTTATGTATAGAAATATTCTAAGCGTATTTTCTACTGATCCAGAGTTAGTCTGTATTATAGATTGGAAGTGCAGTCACGATTTTGCTGTTTGCTATTGGAAACAGTCAACAACCTTGTCAGCTGAAAAACTAAAAGCTTAGCTGAGTACCAAAATTACATCCGGGTGTTTGTTTTTTCCAGCATGAAATTGCTGTATAGCAAAGGGTACACTTCTCATAATGCAAATCACTAAACTGGAGATTTCTGCTCTGAAGCTTGCAGAATTATGAATGCAGCTCTGAACTATAATGCCAGCTGTAATTTAGGATGAGTATAAGATAAATAAATCTGATGTATTTATAAAGTTACTTATCCTTTATGTCGATAATATATGCTATAAGGCTGTAATATAGTATTCTAGGCTGACTAAAAATAACCGTAGACCTAGCCAAGAATCTAATGTGTATGGACACAGCCGACTGCCATTTCCTGTCAGTGAGAGAGTGATCGGGTAGCTTAAATGTAAGAGATACCGTAAATACCTGGTAGCTCTCAGCCTATTTCAGTATACATGTATATGGGGGAGTTGGGGCATTTTTTTTTTTTTTTCAATTTTAATAGCCATTGACTCACAGATGAAATGCATAGTAAACTGTGTTACTCTTTTTAAACTTCCCCTAATCTGCCCCATTGAGTTTTATAAGCAATCCTGTGGACTGTAGTAGTACTTTAATAGTAAAAAATCAATCAGTAGTGCCACAAAAAGTGTCTTTCTAGCCCTGGTATACAGGTGCATCTCAATAAATTAGAATGTCATTGAAATGTTCATTCATTTCAGTAATTCAGTAATTAAATTCATAATCAGCGTCGTCCATGATTGTGTGTCCTACTGAACCAGACTGAGGGACCATTTAAAGGCTTAGGAAACCTTGGCAGGTGACACTGAATTTACAAGACTGACCTTTTTCACAATATTCTTATTTTCTTAGATTTGGGTTTTCATTACCTGTAATCCATAATCAACATTTACAGAAATAAAACACTTGAAATAGAACACTCTGTGTGTAAAGAATCTAGAAAATATAGGAGGTTACTTTTTAGTTTAATTACTGAAAGAAAGAAATGTTTCAAAGATATTCTAATTTATTGAGATGCACCTGTATCTCTGGAGTCAGTTTGACCATTTTTTTTTTTTTTTAAAGTCAGTTTGGACTGTATTATGGCACAAGTAGGATTTAGTACCCCTGTACAATTTAATGTGACACTTACACCAAGTAAATTATTCCCTCATTCACTCATATGTAATACCAAACATGTCCTTTGCTCAATGTCAGTCGACATTATAAATCTAAGAATAAAAGTTCCTATTATACTTGTAACATCTCTTTTACCCATAGCTGATCTGTGACATCTGCATGTGGGTACAGATAATATTCTGTATAAACTCATGTAAGGGCAGCGTAGTTAGACTAAAATGAATAACTTAGGGTAACGTATATTTTATGTTACTGTAGATCTGCGTATTTAACTGCTCAATGAAATCTGTCTCTATCCTTCCATGTTTTAGGCGCAGTGTCAGGACCTGCGAAAGAGGAAGCAGTTGGAGCTACAAATCCTTTCTGAGCCCATCCAGTGTTGGGAAGGAGAAGATATTAAGACTTTAGGAAGTGTTGTGTATATGTCCCAGATCATGGTACAATATGGAGCAAGCGAGGTATGGAACAGATATACCAATACAGTGGGGAAAAAAAATATTTAGTCAGCCACCAATTGTGCAAGTTCTTCCACTTAAAAAGATGAGGCCGGCCTGTAATTGTCATCATAGGTAGACCTCAACTATGAGAGACAAAATGAGAAAACAAATCCAGAAAATCACATTGTCTGTTATTTTATATGTTATATATACTTTGTTGGCAATGACAGAGGTCAAACGTTTTCTGAAAGTGTTCACAAGGTTGGCACACATTGTTGCTGGTATGTTGGCCCATTCCTCCATGCAGATCTCCTCTAGAACAGTGATGTTTTGGGGCTGTCGCTAGGCAACATGTAGTGTGTAGTGTGTTACTGACGGTAGCCTACATTAGTCCCAGCTTTCTGCAGGTCATTCACTAGGTCCCCCCGTGTGGTTCTGGGATTTTTTGCTCACTGTTCTTGTGATCATTTTGACCCCACGGGGTGAGATCTTGCATGGAGCCCCTGATCGAGGGAGATTATCAGTGGTCTTGTATGTCTTTCATTTTCTAATTATTGCTCCCACAGTTGATTTCTTCACACCAAGCTGCTTGCCTATTGCAGATTCAGTCTTCCCAGCCTGATGCAGGTCTACAATTTTGTTTCTGGTGTCCTTCCACAGCTCTTTGGTCTTCACCATAGTGGAGTTTGGAGTGTGACTGTTTTGAGGTTATGGACAGGTGTCTTTTATACTGATAACAATGTCAAACAGGAGCCATTACTACAGGTAATGAGTGGAGGACAGAGGAGCCTCTTAAAGAAGAAGTTACAGGTCTGTGAGAGCCAGAAATCTTGCTTGTTTGTAGGTGACCAAATTCTTATTTTCCACCATAATTTGCAAATAAATTCTTAAAAAATCAGACAATGTAATTTTTCTAGATATGTTTTCTCATTTTGTCTCTCATAGTTGAGGTCTACCTATGATGTCAATTACAGGCCGACCTCATCTTTTTAAGTGGGAGAACTTGCACAATTGCTGGCTGACTAAATACTTTTTTTCCCCACTGTATCTATTGTATGAGGATGCAAATTCTGTGTTGTCACCAGTGGACCACATCCAGTGTTGCTTAGGTCTCAACATGGAGTCTTCAATGTTAATGAGCAACAGCTGTCAGCAGCTGATTGACAGCCTTTTCCCTATTACTGTGCATAGTGAGAAAGCTGTCAATCAGTTTTCTCCATATGCACTTTATGCTGCTCGATCTGGTGACAGATTTTCTTTAAAATGTCCATGAATGGGGTTTTAAATCCAGCTACACCATAAAGTGGATTGATAAATCTCCCTCACTATGCCCAGGCTCTGTTATGATTTGTATGCTGGTACTGAGCGTCTTCTTGATCACATGTCCATTTCTTTGATGCATACTGTATGTTATCTATTTTCTCTAATCAAGGAAAAAGAAGAGCGATATTTTATGTTGTTTCCTAATGCCCTCGTCATGCTGTCTGCCAGTCCACGGATGAGCGGCTTCATTTATCAGGTATTGTAAAAAATCTATTGAATTCTTTTCTTTGATACTTTGTATTTACAGAGCAAAAAGATTCAGGGACACACACAGGGCGCATTAAACTAGAGCGATCGTAAGTCACCCACTTGAAAACCACATACATGTAGCAATAGAACAGTTCCCACAATTGGAGCAATGATGGCAAAACTACATTCAACTAAATTGCCTTAACGTAGAGTCCCAGAATGTATTCTCACATATAAAAAGAGTGAAGTTTAGTTCAGGAGACCAAGGCATAAAAACACTTCAAAACAGTAAAACTAATGTACTGCAAGGGAGACAATCAAATGGATAAAGCAGAAGAGATGAATAACCAGGCAAGAGAAAACAGGACAAAAGATGTGATGGAAAGGGGAAGGAGCGCGATAAGAAGTGATGTCAATCTTTGGTAGGTAAAGGTGAAGTGAATTAGTAGAGAACATATGTAATGTATTGAGGAATCCAAGTTTGAAGTAGAAGTCTCTTACCCTCCCATCTGTGGTACCTAAAGATAAAATAAAAGGTTGTCCAGTTTAAGGAAATAAATGTTATTGTTTGCATAATGAAAATCTAGCAATATAGATTCTAGTAACCTTCAGTCGCCACTAGGAAGGGCAAAGCGCAGACAGAATGAAAGAGGTTCAGTCATGAAGTTTGTGCACTGACTAGACAGCCTTAGAAACAGCATTTAACCCCTCATTTGTGCGGTAAGACACGCCATAGTAAACATATTATTTAAAGGCGTTGTCTAGTTTCTTCAAATCTATGTTATTTACCAGACAGTGGTCTGATTACTGTGCTGTGACTGTAACAAGCCATGCACCTGTGTGTTCATCACATGACCATGGACTGATTTTTATCCACTGGAAGTAAACAAAGTATGACAGCAAGTAGAGATCTAGAAAACTGTGAGGAATGGATACAGAAAGTGTATTGGGACATAATATATATTTGTATAAATTTTATATTATGCAAATAATATGTCTGCCATTATTTGCCTTTAGGAAACTGTCCCTAAAAGCTGCCAAACACCATGACTTTAGTTTAGTGTTATCAGTCGATATGTGCATCTTCTTACATCCATTTTTATTTTCTAAGGGGAGATTACCACTTACTGGTATGTCAGTGATCAGGCTGGAGGACACTGACACCATCAGTCATGCTTTTGAGATATCAGGTGGGTTATCATTCCTCTTCCTTTATTCTTTATTAGAGAATTAGTGAAGCAGGTATATTTTATAGGAAATGTATAATTTACATTATATTCACAGGATGGGGGTGTAACATGCCAGTTAGTGTGAGTCAGACCACTAGGAACGCCAGCAATAATGAAAACAAGGGTGTTTTGCAGCCCAGTTCGAATGCAGCTAGTGGTCAGAAATTCTTACCCTGCTAAATTCATTTCCGTGGGATTGCTGTCTCCAGTGGTCCCTCTCAAATGAATGGAGTGGAGGGGCGCATGTACAACCACCCGCTATATTCAATCTGGGGTGCAATCACCTGCTCTCGTGATCATTGGAGGACCCCAACTGATCAGCCAGTTACGCCCTATCCTATGGATGGGGGGTAACTTGTTGTGATTGAAATATCCCTATAATCTTAGTCAATGTAGTCATGTTATGTTGGTTTTCATGCGCATGTTCAATTAATACCGATGGTTTAAGCATATTAGATGTTATAACTCTTTATTCTTGTTTGTATGTTCTTATATGACGTATTACATTTTCATTCAGGTCATATGATAGAACGCGCTGTAATCTACTGCAATAATGGTCAGGACTGCCAGGAGTGGCTTGAACATCTCTGCAGGTTTACCAAGTCTCCTGGTTCACATGCCTCCTTGTGTAAGACACCATCTTGGCCAGGGCACTCAGTAAGTGATATTTCTCATAGTGGTAAGTTGTTAGTCAAAGTAAATTTATTTTCATTTCTGTAGATTGACTGATATATATTAGAATAACTTATAGCTTATATCACCACCTGTGCTGGGAAGTGTAGTAGAGTACCACATACTTTGTGATCATCTTATTGTTGGGGGTCCTATCCAACAAAACAGACCATCCCTAACATAGTAAAGACAGACACAGCCTACAGTGCTCCCTTGAATTAACTGTATTTATCAAAAAATGGACAAAACCATTGAAACTATATGAATTATTGATGCATTTATTTACTCCAATATGTTATGTTTGTTGTGTTTTAATGTGGCAGATGCCAGATAGAAAAAAATCCTCCTCCTTCTCATCACACCATTTCGGTACTTTCTCGTGGTCCCCTGGAACCTCCCAAAATCTATAAAACCTGGACTCTGAGTTGTCTCCGGCCAGCTCCTCCACTCAGACCCTCGGCTGCACTTGGCTATAAAGAGGTATGGAAATTTACATCTGTGGGAATAGTTTATTTCACACTTCTGTAGCCGAACAAGATGACATTTAGTCAAATACAAATACAGATTGTGATTTCAGTTTTGCTAATTTGTATTGTGTTTACAGCATTAATAAGTTGCAAAACTACCATAGTTATCACACCCTGACCAAAATCACCTGATATGAAGTAGACTACATGTACGTCTCGTTGAAATGGTTAATACAAAAAATTACATCTGTGTATCGGAAATGGTAGCTGCTAAGGAAATAGAGATCCCTAAAGGGAGTCTGTCAGTAGAGCCCAGCCCCACAGATAGGTTAGGGTCACCTGAATCACAGTGTGTTCCCCTTGAGAATCAGTGCCTCTGTTGCCAAAAATTTCACAGTTTTTGTCAATAGTCAATATGGTGTTGGCATTGCTCCAAAAGTGGGACACTCACATTGCTCCAAAGAACTAATTTTTAATATTGAAATAAACAGCGCTGTCTCGGCCATGGAGCCACCAATTCACAAAGGGAAAATACCATTTGATTCAGGTAACCCTAACCTATCTGCGGGGCTGGGTTGATGTTCTGGTGACAGACTCCCTTTAAAAGCTGAAAACATGAAGCATTCTCACTCCTTGGAGCTGCTCTAAAAATATTTTCAGCAATTGAATAAATTAACATAATGATATCTATGTGAGATGGTTCCAATAATAACTTCCAGGGCTGTAAAGTCATTTTAGAGCTTGTGGGGGGAAATTGGGAGGGTTTTTGGCAACATTATATACTGGGGAGTAGCTATTTACTTACCCGCTACTAATATTGGGTTACAGCTACTGATTATGCCAGATGAATGGGCCTAATCAGCAGGGAGTCTCGAGCCTCGGACCCCACGGCTGAATCCGTGGCAAGATCAAGCAGGACGCTTCTTTTTTTTCCCGCGTTCTGCTGCGATCTCTGCCTCCCATTGAAAACAATGGGAGGCGGATTCAGGGGTGAAATCTCCCCCCAAATCCACCACAGATTCCTCCGTGTGAACATGGTCCACCCCTTCACAGAGTCATGGGCATCAGCGTTTACACATGCCTGAATACAGTAGACCAGCAAACTTCCAAAACTTCATCAGCACATGTGGCCACCTGCATAAAAGCAAATCGGTTAACCAAAGCCTTTTCATTAGCAGTGTGAGGCTTCTACTTACCCTGTGTAGTTCCAATGAGAGCAGTAAGAGTGTTTTTTATGTTTCACACACTGCTCCCGCGTTTTGGCCTAGTTTTGTAATTTGTCATTTGTTGTTGTTCATCTGATTGTTGTATCTCAAAGGCCAGATTTTTTTTTATGTCCTGGTAATAAAACCATAGAATTCAAAAACTGTTTACTTTGACTTTCTCATAACTGTATGCATACTTCAGAATATGCTTGGACACAATCCCCATTTACTATAGATCAGACATGGATATAAATCATACAAAGTTTCTCCTAACCAGTTAGAAAACGCTTGGAGAAAGTTGGGCTAGGCCAGTGATATCTAACAGGCAGCCTGGGGTCTTGCCCACATATGTGTGGCTTTAAGGCAACATGCACACAACTATGTGTGCATCGCTGGGACATGAGTCTGCTGCCCATGCTTCCACGGACCCATTTATTGGAGGCATTGAGAACGGTCCACAAAACAGACAGGAATAGGACCTGTCCTGAGTTTTACTCACTTCTCACAGCCCCATACACCGACCGTAAAAATATTATATACTGTCTGCAAAATATGACTCGGTGTTCAGTTTTTGCAGTACGTGTGTCTTCCGATTCAGTGCCATGTGTCCGCAAAAAATGGTCAGCATGGTATCGGCGTCATCCGTATTTACAGATCCGGAAAAAACAACTGTGGGTAAGTAGGTAACTGTTCCACAAATACGGATGTCACATGAATTACATCAGCTTCTATTCATAGGCTTCTATAGGCTAGTCCATTTTGAGTTTTGTGGCACGGAGTTGCGGCCTGAAGACAGATACATGGAAAACACAGTAGTGTGCATAGGCCCATTAAAAAGCATGGGTCAGTGTTCTATCCAGGACACATCAGGATGGCACATTGAAATAGAACATGGTCATGTGCATGAGGCCTAAAGGGCTGCATTTGAGGGCATTACAATGTTAGGTTAAAAGAAGTCTGTCATGTCCAAAATGCCTCCTAAACCGCTAATACTGCTAGGGTAGAGGTCTTTTAATAGAGTAGATGCTTACCAATGAAGCAAATCAGCCTCAAGTGCATTGGAGACGGGACCTAATTTTCCTACAGACCGCTATGACACAGCCAGAGGTTAAAAATGCCATTCACAGCTAAGGGTGAGGGCACTGAGCCGTAATTCCAGAGGAGAACCAGAGCACTTTCAACTGACTATAAGCAAATCAAGCCCGCCCCTGGTGCACTTGCAGGCTGATTGGCATATCCATAAAAAGATTCTCTACATTGCTTCATGGTCTGTGTATGTTTCTGTTCCTATTGAAGGTCCCTATGCTGCACTATTATTGGTTTGGTTGACACATTGGACCTGATAGACTGCCTTTAAAACCAAGCTAGGCAAAAAAACTTTCACAGACCACAATAGAAACTTTTATGTATCTTTTTATACTGGAAATGATTGCACTTCATTTTTGCTTATGTTTCATTATTATTTTTATAGTAATTAGAGAATCATATTGTTACTGGCTATGTGCAACTAAAAAACAGGAAGCTCTTGAAGGTCACCTGAGATACGCACATTTAGTTTTGCTTAGAGCGTTTTTCATAATCTGAAAGCTGACAACTTTGCACATGTGAGTTTATGGAAAGTGTCAGACTTCCTGTCTGTTATTACTGACATGCAGCCTTGAAGTGGAAGTATGTGTGAGGTCTGGATCCTCTCGAGGGTCTGTCTTCACATGTGGTAAGCCATCAAACACTTTTCTGCCCTCTTAGTTACCAATAAAAAAGATTTAAGATGACACACACCGTATTCCCTTTCATAGTCAGCATTAATGGTAAATTAGTTGTTCTTACTATGACAGAGAAAGGAAAATCAGTTATGACACACAGTACTTGTAAGCTTTATAAGAAATGACTTCTTATAGAAAGTTAGTGCTGTGTGGCAAAGTCAGATAGCGACCCAAGAAAAGTGCCCAGTGCCCAAACTCCATATCCATAACTGCCACGAAGCCTCCATATCTGAAGAATAACTTTCACCACCTCCATCCTCTCCAGTTCTTAACATCATTTAATAGTCGCTGCTCCACTGATTCTAGCACAGATGGAATTTTCTCTCTAGCCCCCACCATTCCTGAGCAATCAATGCAGTTAGTTTTTGTTACCTTGTATACTAACTAGACTCCTTGACACTGGAGGCTACAGAAGTAATTAATAGGGGTAGCTATTAAGGGATAACAAGAGCTTGAGTTGGTTGAGGTGGTGAAAGTTCCTCTTTAAGGAGACAAAAATGAACAAAAACATGCTTAACTCTTCTAGACATCAACATTTCTCACTTCCACTACAAGAATATACTGAAAGCTATCCAGCTGACTGATAGAGAATTCCTAATGTCCCTAATGGATAGACTTGTAGAAGCAACAGCCACAGTTCTCTTCAATAGGGGCAGCTTTTGTGGTCCAGTCCCATTATCTCTATGATAGCCCAAATGTTTCTATAGCTTTGAATCAATGACAGACCTAGTGCCCCCTTAAAGGTTATAGTCACAATGTGTCCATAATGGTGACATTTGCAGCGCCCTCATAATGCTGACAGTTGCAGTAACCCCATAACAGTGACGATCATAGTGTTTTGCTGGACATCCTATTGAGAATGCATGATACTTGTCTACTCTACCCTATTTTACCTTTTTGAAAAACGCCAGCGTTTCTGTAGGTATAATTAATATGTTGTGGTTTACAAAAACGTGACGGTTTTAGAAATTACAGCATTTCCGCTGTGGATATTTTTCTGCAATGTGTGGATGAGATTAACCAGAATCCCATCCAATTTGAAATTGTTTTCACAATGTGGGGCTCTGGCCTTAAATGGTTTTTCAGAGTATTATATCCACAGGCACATTTTAGGATATGCAATTGAATGTATGATCAGTGAAAATCCCTTACCCAAAACCTCACTGATATCATAATGAAGAGGACTTAACTAAAGAGTACACCATCATTGTAATGTACTGGAAAAAACCCTTATCAGAAGAAAAGGCTGTGGCTGGTAGGCACAAAGTGCATCATCTACAAAACAAAGGGCAAAACCACTGGTCTGCTTTGTGTAGCCAGTGCATAAGTATAGTTTTCGTCATGAGATAGCTTCAGCTGTCTCTTCCATTGCATCAATAATAGGGATTAATGGCATGGACCTCTTTATTAGCATTGTGGCCAATATCAAAATCTCATATAAAGGGGTTCTACAGGGAGCTCTGACCTCTAAGGGAGGAAATGACTACATAAATTGGTTATGTCTATGTTTTTTATGGGCATCCCTGTTTGTAACATATCAGCTGTAAAACCCTGCAAGTGAAAGGATATTCCCATTTTATGAAATAGCATGTCTAGGATATTTCATTGCTTTATATTCCTCAAAGATTTCAACTTCTTGGTCTTCCACTGATCCTAATGGTGAAGAGGCTGCAGCATTGGTGTAGAGCTGCTTCCCCTTCATTGGTGGGTCGTGACACTGCTTTAAAGAGGTTTGGAGTGTGGCCATTTTAAGTAAACCGGGCCAGCTGCAGCTCCCTGCACAGTAGGGTGGCTGGGAGCACTGCTGTGCAAGCTAAACTTCTAGACCTCTTCATTCGCAAGATCAGTTAGGGTCCCTGTGGACATACCCTACCAATCATAAAGTGATGGTACATCTTATATAAATCTATATAACTTTTTAAAGGGAGTCTGTCAATAGAACTCCAGATGTCAAACCAGACCTACAAATAGATAGGATAGGGTCACCTGAATCAAACAGTGTTTTCTCCATGTGGGGGGTATGAAGGGATTGACACTTACCTCATTGTTCCAAAGTGCTCATTATTAACAAAAACTTCAATATCTCGGCACTTGAGGCACCGATTCACAAGGGGAATTCACTGTTAGGTTGATTCAGGTAATCCTAACCTATCTAAGGGGCTGGGTTTATATGCTGGAATTTGGTGACAGACTCCCTTTAAGATGGAAGTAACCCTTTAAAGGACAACTAAACTTTTGGACAACTTTTGTTTTTCTGGCAGTATTTGTGTCCTTTAAAGAAAAGGAGAGTATACATTTTTTTATTTGTTTCACTGCCCCCAGCTGATTTAAATGTTAAAAGGGTTGTCCATTTTTGCTTGGACAACCCCTTTAATAAATTTTGTAATATACTTTTATAAAATTTTGGATCCCTTTTGTGAAATCTTGCTTCTGTATTGAGAGCTGTTTCTGCTTCTCACTGTGTAACATGTAGGGGAGGGTCACTTCAAACAAATGTATCTCGAACATTGTAAAACGTACAAACTTGCTTTTGATGTCATATGAATGAGGAGATTCTATATGAAAAAAGTGCGGGATTGGGATTTTATATCATTATTAAACATTATTAAACATATCCTAATCCCAACTGTGTTTTCAACCAGTGATTTGTCTGTAAATAATTTAGATAGCGCTGCAGCCTTAGTGTCATAAGATATAACTGTTTGAAGTAACCCTCCCATGCCCTCATTTTCCCTACATGTTACACAGTCCGTACTTCATACACAGTAACATTCAGTGAGAGGCAGGAACAGCTCTCAATACAAAAACGAGGGAAAGCGTGAAAAAATGTAGGATTTCAAAGAAAGGAGACAAAATTTGTTAATAAAGTATATTACAAATTTATTTATGACACAAATACTGCCATAAAATCAAAAGTTGCCTGAAAGTTTAGTTACGTTTTAATGGTTTGCGCCATCATACAATCTATTTATTTATTTATTATGCTTACTTATATAGAGCCATCGTATTCTACAGCCCTTTACAGACATTGACAGTCATACTATTACATATCTGTTATTTCTTTCAGCTGACAACAGACCCCACAATTGTGTGTGTAGTCCTAATAACACAGTTTATCATGGCGGAACACAAAATAATACATCTAATTCATCAATGGTTGTTTCAAGCTCTATATCCAGTATTTGTCCTTACATCTTAGACTCAATAATGCTACATGAATAGTAAGGAGTACCTGTGGTTATTTTTGATAATGTTGCACTCAGAATTACACATCCTGGAAGAACAGGAAGGACCGTTGAGGGTTGTGAAGTTGAGTCGCCTCTTGTTTCACACCACAGAGCAGACAGGAAAGCTGTTTCTATATAGCACTGCATACTTTTCTTGGAATGGGTGGTTAAGTAATTACTGTCATTTTCGTCTGTTCTCTTCTTACATATATTCTTTTCTCTTTCTACATATTTATTTTAGAGGATGTCTTATATCTTAAAGGTAAGGGTAGAACTAAATTGTTACGCTGCAATCAAAAAGCTTCTTCCCCTCGCCTTTAGTTTTCCTGCTTCTGTCTGTCTTAATATCCGCCAATCCCAGTGTGGTCCATGCAGTTGGGCAACAAAAAAATAAAATTCAGATCGTCATAGAAAACATTTCCCTTAAAGTCAAAAAGTTACCTAGGAATATAAGAACCTGAGTTGTCCTCGAGCACTGTCTTGCCTTCCATTAGCTTTTGTCCCACCTTCAAGCAATTGACCAAGGTAATGGTTATGTACATTAGATTAATGTCAATGTAAACTGCTAAGTGGCCTACAATGTAATGTGTATGGGGGCTCCTGACTCAACCCCCTCCTCCAGGGAACCAGGAAAAGAAGGATCGGGCAGATGGATTTCAACATACCTGATAAGATAAAAGAGAAGTCAAGATAACGCTAAACCATACACAACATGATTTTATAAAACAGCTATTTCTTAAGGAAGAGAAGAGTGTGCCTTTATCAGACACCTCTGTCCTTGGGAACAAAAGAACAGGCATGTTGAGATCCAATGTGCTTTATCCCTCTTTCTACTGAAAGTTGACTTGTCTGATCACCATGTGTCCAGCTCCCTACTCACAGCCCAAGCAAACACATGGCTCAAGTGCTGCAGAATGGGAGCTGCTCTGTTCTGGCTTATAGAGGGGAGCAGTTCTGTGTTCTGTTTTATACTGGGACAACCACTATATGTCTTTGAGTAGATTTAAGGATGTGGAGAGACTGAATTTTTCACACTGCACTGAATAAACATTTTACTGCTATAGATGTGGGTTCTCCATCGTCCAGATTATTAGATTTGCAGAGCGCAGCACCGAGCCAGAAGTCTTTGCTTTTGCCTCTTAGGCTGATACTCTGACTCTTGGTCACATGATCAACTCCGCTCTACTCTATGTAAAAGCCACTGGAGTAGAGCAGAATTTGTGACTTCACAGAGAGCCAAATCAGCAGCAAGGAAGGCTGAACTGAAACTTCCAGCATCCTGCTGTGCTCTGCTAATAATAAAGATGCCAGGGGATCCTAATCTGTATGAGTAAAAATGTTTATCCAGCGCATTGAATGAATTGGGGAATCTTTACTTTCCCCACATAATCCCTTTTTCTAAAAAATCTGTACACAAGAGGATGACTCAGAGCCTTATAATTGTAGGTACTTTACTGATTTTATGGACAGATGCTCTGGAAAGAAGGTGCACTCCATGGATTTATAAAGGGCGGTGGTAAAAATATAGGTATGAAAGTCATCCATTGTCTTTTGGCAAAGACAGCCTTTATATATAATATATGCTCTTTGCTAAAATGTCTTTGGTACCAGTTATTATTTAATATGGAAGGCAATTGTGAAAAGAGTATATGCTATTTAAGTGGATTTAGTTGAACATGTGGAAAGGTACTGAAATGGTCTCCATGGGAAAGCGTACAAATATGGCTCTGCTTCAGTGGTGTCCTATTGCTCTGTCTGCAGACAGTCTTTTGCTTTTCTCTGCATTATGTTGCATTAACAAAGGCAGAATAAGAAATTGTTTGCTTTTTTTATATGCTGTAAGAATATGCTTTGTAATACTTGTATCCTTGGAAGGCCAAATGTTGCTCTGTAAGAAACCAAGTGACGTACATTCATTGTCCCAGATTTATTATGCCTTGTATGCCAGATTTCTGGTGTACAAGGCATAAATAGTCACAATATTTTGTGCAATTGTGCAAATAGTTGTTTTTTTTTATTCATTTCTACACTACCCTCAACACTTTCCCAAAAAAGGGTGGTTGTGAGGACGAGCAGATTTATTGTCATTTACACTAGAAATCCGGTGTAAATGACATGGGAAATGTACAGTTAAGTATGAGCTGGCTCGTACATTTTGTCTCCAGGCGCATGCCCGGAAGGGGATGCGCCTCTTTTAAGAGGAGGCGTGCACCTCAACATACATGAGGAACACCCTCCAGCGGCCCAGGGGCTATGAAGACTGCCATTAATAGCGACATTGTTCATAATTCTTCCACATTGTGCCCAGTCAATGAAATATTCCTCTGCTTTTTAGATGGTGGACTTCTTCATGATAATTTTTTGCACCACCTTGCTGTCAGCCTTTCCCTTTTTAATGGATTGGAAAACCAAATGCATTCTTAATGTCATATTCTTATGAGCTGAAAGAATATCAGTTTTTTGTTTTTTTTTTTTTTATGTGAAGTTACTATTTTTCATACTGATAATTGAAGTCAATTAGAGCTACTTAGCCTAACTTGACCAATCTTGGCCTAACCCCAGCCTCATATTCTGGGATCATAACTGTAATATCAATACATAAGGCAATGTTCACAAGAACAGGGCCTTGAAAAACATGACCAGTTTGCAGCCTCTGTGGGTTCTGTTTTTTTCATAGACCCATTACCTTCAAAGGGTGAATTGGGTCCATGAAAAACAGACCCGAGGAGTCCAATCTGTAAAAAAAAAAAAAAAAAAAGTGCTTGTACTGTATGTTCAACAAACGCAAATGGCTGATCTACCAGTCTTGTGAATATAGCCTTAGTACAAGACCATGGATGCCCCCCCAGATAGTACTTTTAAGCAACAAAATCAAGTAGAAGATTATTATGGGCCATACTAGCGAATGTAATCTGAGCATGACTGATCATGTATTTGCTTGCTGTGGTTACTACCACTAGTTATCTATATTTTTGCAGTGACCATGTTTGATCAAATTGAATGATCCAACTATTTGGTATTGACGAGTTTTTAGACTGATAGCTGTATTATAGATCCACATGAGAACTTGGTCCATATGTTTAGTCAACAAAGGCATCTGAATGCAACTTAAGGCAGTTAAAACAATTGGTGACGTATGTCAGCCAATAAAGCAGCCATTTTCAATTGTGTGATAGTGCACGGGAAACCAGAATTTTGATCATACAGTAGATGAAAAAGATAAGCATAGAAACAATACTATACAGCTCCCCAAGACACAGGTCAAGGCAGAGTAATGTGTCTTAATATGACCATTCAGCAATGGATTGTCTGGAAGAAGGAGAATGGACTAGCTATGCTAGTAGCCCTCCGTTTTTGGTGTGGGATTAGAAAACAAGGTGAGTTTAAAGACAACCCCTCACATTGAACACATGTTTTTTGAATCTATTGTGAGCAAAGTGCATTACAAATGGTGATTGCTGTTGATCTGTTTGAAGCAGGGTATAGATCGGGAGATGATGAGCGGATTGACATTTAGTATTGTGAGAAAACATTCCTTTATACCTTTTATTTACTTTAATTCCGGCTTATTCTGTGATTCGGAGCCCTGTTGGCATTATGCACCAGTTGTCAGCTATATATTTACATACATGTATACAAGGATGATTGTCAGTGATTGATAAGACCACCTACTGGACTCCTAAGCCCAAAGTGACTAGAATTTACATAAATATATAACCAGTTATACTGAATCTTTTCCCATAAAACTATATATCATTCTGCTCAGCTTCTGCTCTAGAATATGTTGCCTACAGATTGGACTGAGGCCTAGTTTTGGCCTCCTGGTGCAGTTATTGGGATTTCCTAGTCATTGCAGGAAGTGCTTCTTTATTGGAGCAAAGTAAAACTCTTTTGTGAAGCAGCACCTTTAATTCTCTAAGTCAGAGAGTACAAGTAAAAATGTCATAGTGGTAGAGGAAGACATTTACAATTCTATTTTAATTCTTACTACCCACACAACTCCTTGCAATCTAGAGAACATAAGAAAGTAAGCTGTGCTGTCTTCACATAGTGCTGCCTTGAGTTGTGAAAAATTGCTCATTTTATAGCCAGATAGTGTGGTGTTGTTTTTGTTGTTGTTTTTTATCATTAAATAACTAGAAAAGACTGTTTTACATTTAAAGGGGCTAAAAATATTGATGACCTATCCCAAGTTTAGTGTATCAGTATTAAATTAATGGGGGTGTAACCTGACACCACCTTTCATTAGCTATTCTTAGCAGGTAATACACAGAGAATGGAGCAGGAAGCAGACAGCTCTGTTCTCTGTGTAGTGGCCAGAAGAGAGTATTGCAAATTAGCTCTTAGTCATTTGAATAGGAGCTAAGCAACAGTGACTCAGTTAAGCCATCCTACAGGGTACAGCACTGCCTGTATATTTTAGGGATTTTCCTAAAAGTCAACTCTATAATGTTATATTATCAGAATTACCCTTTGGTTGTGGCAGATTGGGGTAGGGCCATAGGAATTTTCAGATTCCTTTTGGTTCCTGGCAGATTCAGTACACATTTGACAACCTTGTACTATAGATGGTATCTGCATTGTCAAGCTAAAACCATAAATAGCAGCTTATAGTCTACTGGTCTACATTCCCTCTTTCCTTGTCATATTATAGGACTGCTTCCATAGCTATAAGTAGGAGTTCTTGTTAATTCTACAGTAATAGGAAATTGCTGCTTATAACTACAGTACATAAGATTCCGCTGCATTTGTCTTTGCTTCTATGGTTAGTCCTTTTGGTCGATGGTTTCCCAGTTATCTATAATACCCTTTAGATTTAATGCTGCTCAGAGCTTTCATGTGTCAAACTATAATATACTGTATGTTGCATATATATATATATATGATTGTGGGGAAGATAAAGGGGTTTTTATTTTGCAGTATTATGTTACTAAAAGGAACACTAGACATAGAAATGAATGGTAAAAGAAGAAATCTAGTTGTCCTCACTGTCTGCAGCAGCATTTTCTACATGATCCTCACTCAAACAGCCTAAATCCTGCAGAGAACATAGGGGTTAATCTCCTGTTGAGCAGCTCCAACTGAGGGGACAGGGCATAGCCAAGGGGTGGGGCTTAAAGGGAAATGGTCACCAGATTTGAGGCCTTTAAACAACCAGCATGGGAGTTTAGGGACCTACTGTTGGGGGTTATGGACCTGAACCTGATGACCATTTCCCTGTAGCGATCCAAGGTGTACTGTCCTCTACTTTAACAGCACAATGCACATGTATCAAGAACCACCAAAGATGAATCCGGGATGGGTCCAGACTTCTTAATTTCAGTAATGGAGAAAGTGGTTCCCTTTTACAATCTTTTTTATGTTGTCTTACAGCCTGTCACAAGACAGTGAGGATGAAGGGGAGTGGGACATGGGTGAGACACTTAGTGAAGATTTCTTTATATATTTTTCACTTTTTACTGTAACATGAGGCAAAAGACCAAGGATAAGGAGGAAGAGCTTGGATATGTTTTCTTTTATGTGCATTTTTTTGTGTTTAGTGTTCCTTTAACTGTTCTGTAAGGAAAATATATGTTGCTTTTTTACATCCTTTATGTTTCAGTATATCATCAGTTTTAAGATCTCGGTTTGCTGGGTGTGAAAGCAGCATACTGTAAATATATGTGTGTGTGTATATGTATATATAATACATACACAGTACTGTGCACAATTTTTAGGCTGAAATGGATTTAATGTTGCAAAGTAAGAATGTTTTCAAAAGTAAAACTGTTTAATAGATTGTCAATTAACAAAATTAAGTGACTGAAGAAAAGACATCTAAATCCCATCAATATTTGGTGTGACCTTTGCCCTTTGGAGGAGGAGTCTTGAAAGTGATGATATGGCCCCAACTTAGTCCTGATCGCAACATCATCCAGTCTGTCTGGTATCATGAAGAATTTGAGTAAGCCTACATCCACAGAAGATCTGTGCTTAGCTCTACAAGATGTTAGGAGTAACCTCCCTACTAAGTTCCTTTAAAAACTGTCTGCAAGTGTACCGAGAAGAACTGATGATTGGAAAAAGGCACAGCAAATATTGATGGGATTTACATTTCTCTTTTGTTCATTCTCTTCATTTTGTTAATTGACAAAACGAAACTATTAACACTTCTATTTCTAAAACCATTCTTGCTGTGCAGCATTTTTTCCACATATGCCTAAAACCTATATCTCTATCCTGTCCTAATAGCATGCAATAATGCATCAATGTAGGTCAAATGGATGAGCCTGGAGTCTAGAGTGTTTAGCTTGCAGAAGATTGATCAGGCAAGACACAATTGTAGCAAACTACCTGCTGTTAGGGCCGGTTCACATCTGCGTTCGGTTTTCGTACAGGGGAGTCCACGTGGGGATCCCCCCCCCCCGAACGGAAACCTATACGCAGAAAGAAGTGGTTTACATAAGGAAACCTGCGGACCCCATAGACTATAATGGGGTCCGTGTGGTTTCCGCTTAGTCTCCGCATGTTTCGTGCGGAAACGTGTGGAGAGGAAAGTGCTGCTCCCTGTACGGACTCCCCTGTACGGAAACCGAACGCAGATATGAACCGGCCCTTAGATGCAGAGGTGTAACTAGGAGCCCCTGGGCACCATTGCAAATCTGTATCCAGGACTACGGTGCAACTATTACATCTGTACCCCTTACAGCTACACTCCTGGCCTAAAGTACTAGGTCTCTATAGGGTTTACATTTTTCGATGTATACTAGAACGTCACCATTCACTGACAGCAAGTGAAGATCTAAAAATGGTGAGAAACTGATGTATATAAGAAAGTTGTATAGCTTCACATTATACAGTGGTTAAAGGATTACATAAGATCTAATAAACCCTCTGCACTGTTAGAGGCTGCTGTGGTTTGCAGATACACAGAAGCTGCTCGCTTATTACAAGCCAAGTCCTTAAAGCACTGTTACGCTTGTCAGATTTTACACTTTTTGTTAGCACGTAGCCTTATGACACTGAATGAATGAAAGCGGAGACTAAGTGTCTCTTTATAAATTCTTTTCTTTTTTTTTGTTTTTGTTCTCACAGGAATCCAGCAAAAGCCCCAAAAATGTCAAAAAATTCCTTCCTAAGAGAAAACCTGAAAGAAAAGCATCTGACGACGATTCTGCCTTTAGGAAAAGTATGCTGCACTTATATTATGTTTACGATTTTCTAGTACAAAAAGTTTTCAGTCACATGTTATTGAATTAGAACATTTTTAGCAGTGTATACCAATAAAGTTTTATTGTCTGGCTATATGTAAATGATTTTGCCCACTGTTAAAGGAAAACTGTTGAAAAGCACCACCATTTTACCTAGTCCCCCACTAAAGACAGTACATATCACCAGTCAATTCAGCCCTAGGCAACAAGCAAAGTGACCCCTAGAACACATATTTGGACTGCCTTTTTATAGTTTCCAAAGCATTTACTAAGTTCTATTCTACCCAAATACATGAGCCATTTGCAGAGCGGAATATATTTCTTCTCTAGGAGCCCGCTAGGAAACGGTGGCCTAGGCACATACCCAGTTTGACGCTTTGTAAACTACCTGTTACATAATGTATGGATATTAATTCTGGTTATGTCTGTTTTACATTTGCTCTTCTGTAAATTAGTGAAGTATAAAAATAATAGGTTTAATTTGAGTTTTTTTTTCCATCTTTATTTTGGGAGTATGAGATATTTAGGCTAGGTTTACACTACTTTATTTGCGCTAGCTGAAAAAAAATCAACTAGTGGGAAAGTAAGTGTCCTGCTCGATCTACAGGTGGATTCTACTTGATACTCCCATTGAAGTGAATGGAAGTAGGAAAACTTTGTCATCCATTCCCTGGATTTTACATGGCGTGTCTTGCCGAAAACTCTGCCATGTGAACCTAGCCTTAGCCAGTCAATTAACTGAATGTCTAAAGCTGCTCCACCAGCTCTGCCAAGTAGTGGGTCTACTGCTGGGTCCTATTATCTTTGGGAAATTGAGTGGTAACCTGTATTGCTCCCCTAGATGCTGGACCCTTAGATACTACTCTGTTATATGAACACTCAATCCAACTTTGCTTTTACAGTATTTGAGCCAAAAGTATGCTAATAAGTTATCAAAAAGATTTAATGGTATACTTTCCCTTGCAGGTACTGTAGCATTGGAAGAAGATGCACAGATTCTCAAAGTGATTGAAGCATATTGCACAGGAGCTGGCTTTCAACAAAGTCATAATTCTGGTAAATAATTTTTTATTTTTTTTGGTGGGGGGGGGTATTTTATGCTTAATATAAGAACGAAGTCAAGTCAATGGGGCTGGCTATGGTTCCCTTATCAGTCACATGGTCTGAAGCAACACTGTTCAGGAAAAAGTAGCAAAGTGTTGAATCAATGTGATGGCCCCTGTATGGTGTCATCCACCTTTTCAAAATTATTGCCCTATCCTTAAAAGGGTTTTCCAGGCAAAAAAGGTCTGTTAAGTGCAATTAATAGGTTAATAAGTGCACCCAAATACCTTTTAGCAGTGTTTTCTGGGTTTCTCTGGGAGCTCCTGGTTTTGTTTACATGGGTAGCTTCCTGTTCTGTTTTCCTACAACTACCGTGATGCATTGTGCTTCACCCAGAGGTGACTCACACTACCTCACTCCCTCACACCCCTTCCCTGTTTCCCTAGCTAGCCCTCCCACTACTAGCCCTTCCCAACTAACTAAATCAGGATCTATGCAACTGTAGAATTGGCTGATCTGTTTTAGTTTGAAAGCCTATCTTAATGATTTCTGTTTTGAAAATGTGATTGACCTTTTTAATTATCACGATTACTGGGTACTGATGGGTTGCCATAGCAAGGTCTGCTGTCTTTGCCCAGTATTGCCATGTACAAGAGCTTATTAAACCCTGTCAAAGACAGTCACTTAAAGAATGCCAGCCATAATACACTGCAATACAATAATATTGCAAGGTCAAGAACCCTAATGTGACAAAGAAGCGTAAAGAAAAAGACTCAATTTAATTTAAAGGGGTTTTATGAGCCGCAGTGACATTTTTTTTTTTAATATACTGGTGACCTGTCCACAGTGTTTTTTTTGTTTTTTTTTGTGTGTGTGTGTTTTGTTTTTTTTTTTCAAAAGTTGTGAAACACACACACAAAAAAAAACAATCTATATATTTGATGTTGCCATAATAGTAACAACCCACAGGAAAAAGTTGACATACTATTTATACCACATGGGGAATGCCAAAAAAACTATAGCTGAATATTTGTATCTTTCAAAAATAGGGAATGAATCTTGTTGTTTTTACAAAAAAATACAGCTTTTGTCATGTTAAAATGATCATTTGTGTGAAAAGAGCTTTACAAACGAGACATTTAGGCTTAAAGCAGAGAGCGTTTTTCTAAATCTGTAAGTTAGAGATATTAATCTTGCTTCCTGTGTGTGCTACAAAACAAGAATATCTCCAAATCAAGTCTCCTGCCACAAACATGCTACTTTTACAATGTGCCGTGCATGCAAGGGCTGTACATAAGTGACTGCTTCTGTAAGTGCAAGATTATATTCTATCACAGCATCATACTACTTACTTCACAGCAGTGGCTTCCTAAAGTCTTTCCGACACAAAAATGCAGAAATGTGCGGGATGCGGATATTTGCTCTTCATGCACAGTATTTACTGTATGTTTGGGCTAGAAAAAAAAAGATGACTTTGGAGAATATATGGCCGTTGCGTAAAGAGTACCCATCGCTAGGTCTTAAAAGCCCAATAACATACATTATCTGATAGGCACTGTGCCTGAGCAGATAGGTGTTTTGTTTATCCAAATCCGTTCAGCCTTTCCGAAGATATAAGCTCTTCTAGGGGGGTAACACTGCATGACATACAGCACAGAGAATCCTCGTCCCCAGATAAACCACAGTGTTGCCACCTGCTTGGCTAATATACACTAATCATCTTCAACTCTGAAAGGGCTTATATCTTTGGAATGGCTGAACAGATTTGGATAAACAAAACACTGAAATGCTCAGGGTAACAGTACCTGTCAGCCGATGCAGGTCATTAGGCTTTTCAGACATAGTGAGAAGTCTTCTTTGAAATAGCAATTCCACAATGGTGTCTTCATCACACAGCAGACTGTAGAATTAAAAGACACGTAACCTGAAATGTTTAGAAATTAAATTGGAAGTGGATGTAATTTTATCCAGTTGGGGGGGGGGCACCTAGTTGAAAGGTATGCAGAGGCTGAGCCTTGGAGATGTTTGTAACAGTGTATGTTACCAGTATTTATTCTATTACAGGTACCCGCAAAGATTCTGTTCCACAGGTCATGCTACTTGAGGATGAAGGTCGAATCATTGATGACATGAGCAATGGACAAACTGTTCTTGAAGAAAAGTAAGTTATTCTTGACCTGGATATGGCAGGGTAGAAAAATCTTGGGAAAAACTTAGTTATGCAAATGTTCTGTATCCCGTTAAGTCAGTTTGGTAGATGGTAAAGAATGGTGGAGAATGAGTCCTGCTAAATCTTCTTGCTCTTTTTAAGCTCTTATTAATGGTAAATTCTGATGTAAATTGAAGGATGGTTTAATCTGAGACTGAGGTTACTTATGTATCCTATGCCTTATGACCTCTTTGAGACAACAGCATTGATTTTTGAGTAGTCAAAATAACTTGTCTGGTTACCTCCAAAGCTGATCTGGCACCATACTGTCAGAAGACAATTGAATAATGTTGTTCATGTACCTTTGTAATCTCAAGCGTTCCCTGTAAGTCCTCCACTGTAAATTCAAGTTTCAAATCTAGAATTGATAGCTAGAGCACTATAGCTAAAGAAACCTACCAAACAGAGAATTACAAGCCTGTAGAGGAAACTTGCAAGTTAATAAAGTCATGTGATTACAGCAGCCACTGCTCAACTAATATGTTGTAGTGTACTAAGGGAACAGAGGATGAGGGAACAGCAGAAATTTTAATATGAGTCTTTTAGGCCTGTAGAAACAATGAAGTGAGACATTGTGTACAACCTCTGTGAGTGAATGAGGAGAACTTGTGTGTGGAAGAGAACATTGGTTATGATTCATTGATGGGGGATATCTCTGTATAACCATTATGTAAATCATACAGTGTAAAGCATACTATTTACACCTTCCTTATATATTATGAAGTTAGACTGGAATTTATCTTGGGGTTGTCTGCCCCTTTTATACTGTGGTGCGCCTTTTTATTCTGCTGTAGCAGCTCTGCCTGATTGACACCATGCAGTTTCTTGATTTTTGGTGCCTGTTTGTTTGCTGTATTATTTAGCTGAGCAATTGACATTGTGAAAAAGGCCATTTAAAAGCTTTATGTATCAAGCACAAGGGGCCTATTGAAGTATTACATGCAAGCATATTGGCTTTTCTGATTTGGTATTGATTGTTTTTACATTACAGCTTTGTTCTTCAGTTTGCCTTTTTGCAGCCAGGCTTTTCAATTTACCAATTGTATTGCTACGGTCAAAGTGTTTGACAAAAAAAATATATATATATCTTCTAAGTTGCAGTTTTTTACTTTGCAGGAGTCTTGTAGACACAGTCTATGCGTTACGAGATGAAGTCAAGGAGCTAAAACAGGTAAGAAAGATAGTGAAGATCCAGCCTGCATAGCTGACTCATTTATGTCTGAAGAAATAGAATACACCATGAAACCTCCTTGAGATGGCCACCTTAAAGTGGTCTTCAAGGGCAATAGTCTGCTCAGTGAAGATGGCACGTATGGTTGAATTGAAAATCTTGTCTGGGGAAGGGAGTGGTTTTCTTAAAGACATTGTCTTTTGGAGAAGTTTCACTGTATAATATAAGGTGGAGGAATCAACTGGTCTGAATGCCTCTAAGTCTATGATATCATGACCATAAAGAGTTGTTCACATTGAATATCAGAAATGTGTTCTAATTGTTGTTTAACTAAAAGCAATGCTTGGCAGTATATTACCCCCACACCCTTAAATGAAAAGGGTTTTTCTATGTTAACAGCTTATTCCCTATCCACAAGATAAGTTGCTGATGTGTTGAGAGATCTGACTATTTGGGACTCTCACTGATCGCAAGAACCTGGGTGTTTTGTTCCCCATTCTGAGTGGACCAATACTCGGACAGATGTGCCCCCGTTACAATCATTTCATTGGAACTGCCTTACATACTAGAGTGTTCTACTTCACCTAACAGTGCTATTGAAAAGAATAGAGCAGGTGCGGCTCAACCACCTTTCCATTCATAACTGGAAGCAAAAAAACACCCCCTTTTTGCTGATCAGTGGGGGTACTAGCAGTCTGACCCCACCAATCTGCAACTTATTCCCTATCCTGGGAATAGTGGATACATTTCCAAGATTAGAAAACCCTTTTACACACTTATTTTTGTACTTTTCAAAAAACACTTATTGACAACTGACTGTTGTCACACCAACCCTTCCATCACACATGACAAAGGCATCACCTACTGGTTGTACATTTGACGCTTGAATATATTGCTTACTATTACACAAAATGTATTACTAGACAAAGGGAAGAACAAATTCATGGCCTAGTTTTAGCAGCAAACCTCATTTTATATTGAACCCTACCATAACAGTGTAATAATGATCACAAGGATACAGCCCCATGAGGAATTAGCAAGAAAAAAATGTTATATCATTCTGGGAAAAGGTTGCAATGAATTTTCTAAACCACGATCTCAAATTAAAGAAGAGTTCCTAGCATTGGTGAGTTGGTAAACGTTATTTTCAGGATTAAAGTGTCGTAGAACTAAATAACACAAATCTGAGAGACAAAAACATCTGTGCATAAGCTAAAGTACAAATGTAGTTTTCATTAGTTGTAGCATGGCCTATTGGTGCATTATGACTTGGTGATAGGTAGAAACTGGGAGGTTACATATTTCAGTTCAGGAAGGACCCAGTCCAGTCTTTAAGTCAGAACTATTTAAGAAGATATTTTGCACTGGGGGAAGGGGAAGAATTTATGGTAAGTGGTTGTAGTAACACATTCTTGTTTCATTTTCTCACTTGTGCAGTAGCACATCTACTATGCCTTAGGAGCAGTGAATTCATTTCTAACTATGTCAGAATGAGATTTTTGTTTTTAGCTGTTTCTCACTTCTTCTTATCAGTATTTTACTGATTTGAGTAGATTGGCCGATCCTCTTCCCTTGATTCTCATTATAGAGAGCCTCCTTTAGCTGAGTACAGTTTTGCTTGAAGTTTTACCATAAACATGTTCTGAAAAAAGAGTAAAAAAAAAAATCTACAATGAGAACAGATTAGGAAAAAAAATTGTGTTGGCATTTGTCTTTAATTTGGTGAAAAATAGGTAGGTAGGTGATACATTCCCTTCAAATGTATTGGTGCCCCAATATCCTGCTATCAGACCCAGTCCCAGGTCCCTCTTCCAGTTGGTGTTTGATACTAGAGAATGGGGTTGACTTAGTTCTTGAAATGAGCCAGTCAACTAGTTCCCATCATACGCAGTCAGTCATATTTCCAACACAAAAATTCTCTCGAAAACAAGTCGATGCAGAAGATGCCATGACCCAAACCTGGGGTTGAGAGAAGAAAATTGGGGCACTTTGTTAAATCAAGTACATTACACAGAAGTACAGTACTGTGCAAATGAAATAGAAGTGTTAATAATGTATTTTTGTCAATTAACAAAATGAAGTGAATGAACAAAAAAGAAATCTAAATCCAATCAATATTTGGTGTGACCGTCCTTTGGAGGAAGAGTCCTGGAAGTGATGATATGGGTGATCTCAATATCTTCCAGTCTGTCTGGGATTACATGAAGAGACAGAAGGTTTGGAGCAAGCCTACATCCACAGAAGATCTGTGCTTAGTTCTCCAATATGTTTCGAACATCCTCCCTGCTGAATTCCTTCAAAAATGGTCTACAAGTGTACCTAGAAGAGCTGATGGAAGGCAATGGGCGGTCACACCAAATATTGATGTGATTTAGATTTCCCTTTTGTTCATTCACTTCATTTTGCTAATTGCCAAAAATAAACTATTAACACTTCTATTTTTTAAAGCATTCGTACTTTGCAGCATTTTTTCCACACCTGTCGAAACTTTTCCACAGTATTGTATATTGTTTAATTTTAAGCGCAAATGTAAATCTTTTTTTGAGGTGGACAATACCTTTAAAAAAAGATGCCTGGCAGTCTGCTGAAGCCAGTTAATGCATATTTACACCGGCAAAATACCTGATGTTGCAGACCAGGCATATTTATTGTCTATTCATTTTTACAGGAGAATAAAAGGATGAAGCAAAGTTTGGACGAAGAACAAAAGTCAAGAAAGGAATTAGAGAAGTTGGTTCGCAAAATGTTGAAACAAGCTAGCGAGTCAGCACGTGACGACCCCTCACATTAAATCCAACTTTATCTTTATGTCAGCAGAGTCATCGGTGACACTTACTGTAAAGACTTCATATAAGGAATAGGTGCAGCCATACATAACGTTCTCAGCATGTCAGGGTTGTACTGCGCCGTGTGTTAGAAGGAACAGTTACTGTACATACATGGCCAAGATCCATTTGTATTTCCACTGTAGGTTCTGTGTACCTTCAGCACACTATAGGCACTCGTTTTATAGGGTGATTTTTTTTTATGTGGCCTTTTAAGGAGTTGTCTGGTTTTGGAAACTGGTACGCTGCGTGTTCCTACTTTGTAAAAAGTTCCTTGCACGGCTACTTTGACCTATGTATTTGTATCCCACCCATAGATTGTATTGTATGTGAACAAGTGCACACTCTATAAGACCTCTTAGGATTATATTACAAAGCAGAAGCTCAGAGAGCGCTTGTTTCATTACACTTATGTACAGTAAACTGGACAACCTTATTACTAGAGACATCAATGATAGATAGCGGGACTATTTTAATGGCCGCTCAAAGACAATGGCTTCCTTCACTGATTAATAACAGTCGTACTATAGATGTAATATTCAGCATCGGTTGGCACACCAAAGTAGACGTTGTCTAAAAATAACATACTACAGGTGACTACAGGTTTTGTTTCATCAGCATTAGAATCTACCTTCTTTAAAGCTAAGGATAATCTTATCATTGGCTGAAACGGATAAAAAAAAAGCCATATCTAATCCAGCATTATAGTCCAACAAAGGAGCCACAATATGACCCAGTGGCAGGATGTCATACTATTTTCAGACACGTGGGTATATCCAACTGACTGGAGACCAATTATCTAGTGTGGTAACATTTACACATTGACACATAATGTGATCTATGACCCAATGCACAGGAAGCATGCTACAGGGTACTCAGGGTGAGTGAAGGAACTGGGATAAACTTCACTTTGGGAAACATTGTTTTTATTGACTTCCCTCCCTATATTGAAAGCACTTGAAGAAATGTTTGGTTATTTATATTTTAGTCAAAAGATTAAAAAAAACTCTGTGACTTTATAATAACATAATGGGCCTGACCCATAAAAAGCTAGCATAGACAAAAATAAGAGGCACTGCTTATAATTTTTCAGCATCTGAAAAAAGCCAGGATTGTGTCAGGCTGTGCCTGAAGAGGTGTCATCTTGCTTTACTGAGCCCTTAAAGTGAGTATGTCAGCAGAACAGTCAGATGGGCTCACGTGAATAAAACACTTTTTTTTTTGCATCCTGGTCGGGGCCTCTGTTGCTAAGATATTAGTATTTTCCTGATACGCTAATGAGATGTTTGGTGCAACAAAGGCATAACTATTGTTCTCATCTCACCAAATAGTAACCTCCTAGCAGTGACTGACTGGGCCCAGCAGTGTATGTGACAGTTATAGCAGGAAGGGATTGAGGGACTCGGCATTGGAAATCATAGCTCCTTGGTGTGATTGCACCAAACAACTCCTTAGCATATCGGAAAAAGAACTAATATCTCAGCAAAGGAACAACCAATTGGGAAGCAGACAATAGATTTTTTTTTTTTCACGCAAATCCTGGCTGTGCTTATAATTCAATATGGACTGTTGTAGTGACAGACTCCCTATTAAAATTACCTTTTAAGTACAGAAGATTTTGTGCCTAGAAAAAGTTGATGGTTTTTAGGGAGAAAAAAGTCATAGTGTGCCTAAAAGAGAAGTACAGCTGGCTTCTGAATGTTTGGTCCAGGCCGATGTACCTTGAATTATTTTAGACCTGAAATATATTGAATTTGTCATAAGTCCTAAAGGAAACGGAGGGAAATTTATCTATCATATATATACATCGTCAAAATGGGGGAGATTTATGGAGACTGGCATATTCAACACCAGTTTTCGTATGCCCTAAAAGATGCATCCTCCATCAGGTCACACAACTACTCTGAAATCTGTGCCAGCTTGTAGCTAGCATAAATTTCAGGTATCATTAATAATCTAGCAAACGCTCACGCTACGCCCTCTTCCATGAAAGTGACGTAAAACAGAAAGTCATAAATTTATGCGCAAAAACCTGGTTTGTGCAAAAATGTTATAAATAATGAATCTGGCTAATGTTCCCTCTTTTACTATACGATACCTCCACAATTATACGACTTCTAGCAATACGTAAAAAAAAAAAAATGCTCCCCAGTTAGCAGATCGGTGGGTAACCACACTGGAACCAGCAAAGTATTTTTTTTTCCAGGGTACTACATTATAAATGACTTTCCTAAAACTTTATATTCCCTTTAAGGGGGGCTGTCCAGAAATATATGAATAGTGACATACTAATCTCTGGGTTGTGTCTGGTATTGCAGTTCATCTCTGTAGAAGTAAACTAGCCTAAGCTGTGATACCCTACATAACCCGGTTACAGACATGTCACTGTCTTTGTAAGAAAGCAGCCATGTTTTGTTTTCCTTTGTCTCAAATAACATTATCATAGCTGATCGTGTTGCCCATAGCAACCAATCAGAGCTCAGCTTTTATTTCTTAAACTGCTGTGAGCAAATGAAAGCTGCAAAGCGATTGGTTGCTATGGGCAACAAGGCCTGTTTCTCTGACTGTTTTGTTCTCTAAGGCCCATTATGTCAGTATAAATGCTCGGTGCGTTGTGATAGACTTTGCAGCCCTTGTTTATTCCACATCTATCCTTCCCTAGTGCTCATGTGGCAGTAATAATTTTACATAAACCGGGTTTGGCACTGTGTCATTTTTCCATTCACTTTGCTGTGAATGCCTCATACTGTATAGGTGCACATTAATATATGCAATAAGACTCAATAATGTGCAATGAAAGACTGTGATACATTTTAGTTATCAAGCATACATGTAATCCTATTATATGTAACCATCTAACCACCATATTTTATATGTATTATTTTATGGGAATATTGAAAATCTCCGTCCTGAAATGGTTGATAGGGGTGTAGGATGCTGGGTACCAGCTAAAAATACTGCGTTTTATTTCTGTATGAAATTAAATATGTTTTATTTAAATGGAGTCTACGTCCTCAAATCCCTCAATCCTTTAAAGTAAAAGGCGGAATTTCCGTTTCTCTGGTTTATTAACTTTTTAAGTGTTTGTTTCAACGACCATTCAGCCAGTCGGTGTTTGTGATTTAAACAGATTTATATTATTTTTTTAGTCACGAAGCAATAAAATTTTTTGAAAAGTATAGACTGTATATTATAAATTATGAGACCCTTTTTTAAATTCGAGTCTTTCCTTATGGTACATCCACATGAGACTGATACGTTGTAGGTTTTCAGCAGCAAAATGAGCTGCAGCTTTTACACTATGATTATTACATGGTAAAGGGTGAAATCCACAGTGAAGACCCACAAAAAGAATTAACATGGACAGGCATTTAAAAGTCATGTATAGAATGTATATATAGCAGCACTGTGGAGTCGGTAGGCCAAACCACTGACTCTGACTCCACTATTTTTTTCACAGTTTGACTCCAACTCCTGACTACTTCATAAATGGCTGACAGCCATGGTCAGACGGAAGCTATGAAGATCCTCTAATGCACAAAAAATGCCAGTGATTACATTTCTATTAAAGTAAATATGTAACAAGCTATACACTTTATTAACTATACAATATTAATAATTGCATAACATAATTAAAAATAATCATTTGATGTCAGAGTTGGTAACTTTTTTTTACGACTTCAACTCCACTCAAAACTGGCTTCAACTCCATGAATCCACCTCCGACTCCACAGCCCTGATATATAGTAACCCTGGGTTATTCTTTCTATGGTGAGCCAGTCAGTAGTAAGAAGGATTAAGTGGCACCTTAGAGCCATTTAGATGTAGTGTTAAGCTGGCCATACACATTAGACTTTAGCCTATCAAATACAGATTGTTCATTTTGGATCTTTTTGGGTGTCTCTCACTCAAAAATACCAGTGTTTGGCATGATCACCCGCTTTTGGCCGATCATCAGCCAATTTCTGCAGGCTCATTGTGCTTCATTTTTTTTTTTTTTTTCTTCTAGCTACGGTAAATTGCCCCCCTGATCTGGCAAATGGTTGGCAATGTTGATGGGCAGATTGTTTGTGCAAATAATTCCATCATTGATCCGATGGCCGACCAAAACGTAATGTGTGTGGCCAGCCTAAGGGGCAAGGAGATACTAACGTGAAGCTTTATGGTCACTTTACTAGCCAACAGGACTCTGCGAGACAGAACACCACTTTTACATGTAGGACACATTACACTGAGACTGATCAGAAATTGCCCCCAAGCTGTGTTTATTTAAAGGGGTCTGTCCTTGTCCATTTACCTTTTAATAATTCATGATGATCCCAGTGGAAAAAACATCACAGTGATTGCCACCGCTCCATTTACTATGGCCTAGAGTTATTTGAAAATAGACTGGTAGTATAATAGAATTGTAATATTTACAAGGCACAAATGTAATGTAATGCGAAGGCAAAGTAAAAAGAAACTTCAGGGTAGTCTCGTTGGGGAAACCCTTTCCATATGCCCTATTAGAACATATAGATGCCACAGCAGGGGTTTCCCTTGCTTGAGATGACATTGATGAGCTCAGCGGATAACCACTAAATAGAGTGAGTGCCTCTTGCTTTGGCAGGTTTGGACCTTCTCAAGCATAACCATTGACTCATTGGTGTATAACCAAATGGCCATTAATTGAGCTGGAGATATGTATGGCTGGGTATAATTCTCCCTGTTAATAACCACTTCTTCTAGATCTGTAGTGATCACTAGCGATCACATTCATAGACTGAATGTCAAAATAAGACAATCCATTTAAAGACATGCTCCTGCCTTGGTCTATTCTTACTCTGATTTAGGATTTAGCTTGTACCACTTTGTAGTTGACCAAGTAAGCTTTAAATTACCTTTGTGTGATATGTTGTACGATGATCTGCTCTCTTCTACAAAAACATTTACTGAAATATTTTGAGGACTTTACCCATCTAAATTAAACATCGTCGTAACATCAGTATTTACTTACATATCATGAGCCTGTAGGGTTAATACACAAAATATTGGTTAATTATTTCTTATCAACCAAGCCCAGGGACAGAGACCTATTTTAACACTTAATAAGACTACAGTAGGTCTGTGGTCTTCTCCAGTGAAGAGTTGGAACATCACTTATGGTGATTTTCCCACAGAACCATTTATGCAAGCACTAGAATCCAAAGATACTGAAGATGGAAGGTAAGCCATGGGTTTCATAATAGAAGTCATATATGTATTGCTTTAGTGCTGTTTACAGAATATGTAAATACTATGCGTTTCTGTTGTGCTATTACCTTGTAAACAGCAGTTTTACCCATTGTGATGTGTTTTGCTTGTTTCGTTTTCTATTACTTTTTTATTGCTATTTGACATTTTCAATAAATATCTTTTTTAATTAAATGTGAATGTATTCATTTCTGTTTTGTACACATTTACACAGCACTTCTCTGTCCACAGCTCCCTACTGTACAGTATAGAGATTTTCTTTCTTTTAAGACCCCATGCACACAACAGAGTGTGCCAACCCGAGGGGGAAGGGTGATTTTACAACTGAATGTACTCTGATGTACTCGCCCCTATGGACTTCCGATCCATCCTGTTCCAATGACCGGATAGGATCTGCTCTGTATTCATCGGAATGGAATAGACAGACGACCCCTTGGGAGAGCATCGGTCGTGTGCATTAGACCTAACACTATATCATTTTAGCATCACAGATTCTGAGCTGATTAGTTTCTTAATATGCCTTGACGGTTCTCAGAGCTCTGATTAAAAAAAAAAAAAATATATATATATATAAATTTTTTATTTTTTTTTATGTGTGTGTGTGTATATATATATATATATATATATATATATATATATATATATATATATATATATATATATATATATATATATATTTTTTTTTTTTTTGCTGCAGTGGTCCCATAGATGTATGTCATGTCATTGCTAAAGCCTGTCAAGGAAAACCAGACTATTACTGGAGCTGTGGGGATTTTACAGATTACCATTGGTCATATTGTTCATTTTTATCACTTTCCTGCTGTTAGAATGATTTTAAACTCTTGGAAAACCTATTAAAAGTTAAAATTATATTTCTCTCACCTTTTTAAGGCCACAACAGATTTTGTGGTGGATATTTCTATAACTGAAAATCCACTTCATTCATCTGAATGTTTGTTTTGTTTTGTTTTTTTTGTTTTTTTTAAAACAGAATTACATAGACTCCAAGCCCAATACAGATGATTATCAGTTACATAAATTTCTGCAACAAAAGCTGCAGCATGTGAATACAAACTAATACAAATAACAACTGAAGACAGCAGATTTGATAAAACGACTTATTTATTTGTATGTACATCAACAGTAATAACTTAAAACTGTACAATTTAATTTCTTTTGAATATATAAGAACAATTTGAACATTAAATAGTTATAATGTACATAAAAAGCACAGAAATTCTTAAGGTGCCCATACACCTTCAATAGTTGTCGGCCAAATGGGAGTAGCTCGGTGCCAGGTGCATCTAGCAGCAGCTTCTCTCCCCAGAGAACAATAGATAGGATGTTGAAATTCAACATGCCCGATCCTTCTTTATTCCAACATAATTTCCCAAATACCTTCTAACTGCACTTGAAGGATCAGTTAGCTCTTTTTTTTTTTTTTTTTTTTTTCCTTGCTGAGATCTAAGAATCTCACCAAAAATAACCAGTCAGCATTGCAAAAGTATCTCACAGAGATCGCATATAATGAATTTAAGCATAGTTTAGGTTTTAATAACAAATTTAAGTGACATTTAGCTTGAGTTATACTGTCAATGGTGCAATGGTGGAGCCAGCACAGCTGGTGAAAACTTGGTGTTAAGACATACTGTTTCTGCTCCGGGACAACACTCTAATGTAGTGCTGCGTTCAAGAGCATAAAGATTAAAGAGAGGGCCTATTGGGACAAGCTAGGAAAAACTGCTGTTTGCTGGGCTAGAATAGCAGAGACTAGAACAGCAATGGTGTTGTCTAATGTGTCAAGTCCTTTGACTTTGTTTTAATAGGTTAAAAGAATGGGGAGAAAGATGGGTTAACATGACTGTTAAGAAAAGTATAATTTCAAATAGTCTTGATAAAAATATCCTACTTGAGTTCATAGACCGTATGTAGACTTATGCGCCATATCCAGTGTTGTAGTCATGTGTTACTCCCTTGTATCTACCTAACAATTGTGAGATGTAAGGGAGTAACACATGAATTGTTTGTAGCCTGTGTAGGGATATATAGGTTTGCCAAGAAACTGTATACACAAATCGGCAGGATTGTTTTAACCTAGACTATTTACAATGTCGGGTTGTTTTGTTTGTTTTTTTAGATATGTTGGAGGAATGACATGTGTTCAAAGGCTGACATAACTTTTAAGGGTAACCAGGATCATAGATGTACTATAAAGTCTAGAGAATTTAGAACATGCAGGAATGCCTTAGGCGGACAGATGTCATTAGAGAGATGCTTTTGATGTATACAAACTGTCAAAGAAATTCTTACAGTGTGTTATGGCTTTGCTGTATGTCTTTCTTTATCAAAGTATATATCAAAAACTTCAATCATATTTATGGTAGCATTTGCACTTACAAAAACTTTGAAATTATATGTTTGCAATTTCAATGGTGTATTTTTACTGATCTTCATATCCTTTACTCTTACTCTTCACATTGAATGTTAACAGCAAGAACTACACTAGAATAGGCAAGGAACAGGTCACAAGAGACTCTCCTGATTTCCTGTACAGATTTAGAAACTCTGTTAAAGAATCACTTCAGTTGTGAAGTTATGTGCTTCCCTCTGGAGCACTGACCTCCTCGCTGCTCCTCTGATGAATACAATATTTCCTGTATGAACTGGAGATCAAAGTGAAGCCTATAGTAGTCAGATCAAGGCTATATAGACTTGCATAGTCAGTTGAACCTCCTGATCACACAGGAAACACTGTATATGAGAGGAGCACATACTTTCATAATAAATCTGTCATTAAGTTATTCAGTAACATTACACCACACACACTCATTTTCTAACTAAGGGGACAAAAAATGTGCTTCTTTTCAGATCCCAACAACACTAGAAATTGGTCATGCATAAACTTGGCATAGCTATAGGTTTTATTATGAGATTGGTAGTTTAGTAAAGAAAACATTGTTGAAAAACTTTAATAGAGACAGCTGATTTAATAGAGTAGGGGGCTCTCATTCAAGAAACTGGGGCATACTTATTAAAATGTTCTAAAAGCAAAACTTTATTAGTTGCCCGTAGCAAACATTTACAATGCATTGTTCATTTTCCAAGAGCAGAATAGAAAATGAAAGCTGTGCTGTCATTGGATACTATGGGCAACTGACAGTTTTAATAAATCTGTCCCATTGTATCTATAAGGAAAAGTGGAGAATGGTTTCAAAGAGTGTCTTTCACAGTGGAAGACCTGCCACAACTGTGTATTACACAGGGAGGTCTATCACAACCAATCAGAATCTGTTTCATTTTTTTTTTTTTTATGGAGCAGCTGAAAAAAAAAATCAGCATTGGAAGCCTATAGTATAATTAAAAGGATTGTGCTAGCTATGCACAAGATCTCTGAGACCCCAACCAATCATATACACGGTGGTCCCTTGTACAGCCAATTATATGAAGCATTGGAAGTCTACAGTATAGTTTAAAAGGGTTGAGCCAGGAATGCACAGGATAGGATATAAGTGTCTGACCATTGGGGGTATGATCTTTGAGACCCCAACTGATTATAAAAACGGTGGTCCCTTGTACAGCTAAATGGAGCATTGGTTGCCCAGGCACCATGCTAAGTTGTCAACCTGCCACAACCCATTTAAGTCCTCACGCTCATGACAGTATTACAGATTCATGTTGTATGGATCAGTAGAATAGCACTCATAGAAATCTTTCAATCTTCCTCCATATGCTTTTAAATTCGTGGTTTTTTTTTTGTTTGTTTTTTTTGTTTTTAATTCACCATCACAGGCCATATTACTGAGGTATACTCCTGGGGATAATATAGTGCCTCATAGAGGCACTCTATAGTGAGGTCTAATACTTATAGAGTAAAGGACCTTATGGTCCATAAAGCTGCACTGAAAAAAAAAAAGTTGCTATACTCAGTGTAGTTGCCTTGTGAAATTCTGTATCTAGAAAGAAGAGATCTGTTTTTAACTAAAACATACACACACCAAATGACTGGTACATTAAACTTCTATATTAGATCATGAAGATTCTCCAAGCTTGAACATGCCAAAGAATGTAAATTCAGGACTGTAATCGATGAACGATGGATCTGTCACGTTGAGAAATATAATATCATTCTTCTTGAATGTGAACACTGCTCCAACCTGAGATGAGTGTAGGTTAGAATTTGCAGGTTGTGATGAAATTGAATTTGCCCCTTTCAACAAAAGTCTTTCTGTTTCATGCAGTCTCTTCATGTAGATGTACTGCACAAATGGAGCCTTTGGAAACTGTGTAGAGTCTGCAATGAAACTGACTTGGGAGTACACATAATACACTCCAGGCGTTTCAACTCGGAATTTTCCGTTTGAATATGATATTTCCGATTTTGTCGTTAAATAGCCCCTTTCTTTCCAACGAAGAGCTGTGAAGAGAAGAATACAGATATTCAATTAACATGCATGGATTTATATTTTATTTATTATTGTAATTACATTTATTATTTTGTCCCTGAACTCCAAGAAGTACGTTAGTTAGGAGAGACATATTGCACACTTCTGTTAACCTCAATCAGAAATATGTTATCCCATCCCTAATATACCCATAAGAACATAGAAACCTGTAATCTAGAGATGGCTCATTGACTTTTATGGAGGACTGAGCATGCTCTGTCACTTGTGTAGAGGTCATTGTACAGGGAGGGAGAGGAGGTGATCAGTCTCCATCAGCTGTGTTCTCTATATACAGCTGATATGTTTCAATATAGTTCTGCCTGTGATAATAATGAAATTACTACTGAAAAGAAACAAATCTCCTAGATTTGGCAATTTACATTTTTTAACCACTTCCGGACCGCCCATTGGGTTTTTACATCCGGAAGGTAGTTGTCTAGTTCTGCAAGGACGTATTGATACATCCAAGCAGAACTCATCAGCTGCACGAAATCGTGCAGCTGCTGAAACGGGGAGCCGGCTGTAACTTCAGCCGGAGCTCCCAGAGAGAAGACAGGGAAAGTTTATTACCTTCCCTGCCTTCCCGATCGCTCAATGAGCGCTATATACAGCACTATGGGCACCGCCATCTTGCGGCCGCTCTCTGATCCGGCGGTCATGTGATCTGCCGGGATCAGAGTCTGTTAGAGCTGCTGGGTCCTTCAGGACCCAGATAAGCTCTATAGTAATGTACAAGTAACGTGCAGGAGGCTAAATGTACCAGCCCCAGTTACAGGGGAAATCAGCCTCCTCAACAACAACACAAAAAGTGATCAGATATCCCCAAAGGTCTATTATGACCTTATGGGGACACAATGTAAAAAAAAAAAAAAAAAATTTAAAAAAATAATAGAAAAGTTAAAAAAATAAATAAATAAAATAATTTTAAAAATACATAAAATAATACGCCAATAAAACGCCCTTATTAAAGGTTATAGTCCCACCCCCAATGACACCATACTGTAACAGAGTAAAAAACTATTTTGTAAAGTTTTTTAGTAGCACTTTGTGTTATTAAATAGAAAAAAAAAACGTTTTCCCTCCTCTTTTGTTTATATTTTCCCGGATATAAAAAAAAATTAAAACACATGCAAAAATAAAAACATAAAAATAAAGCCCTATGTGTCACCAAAAAAAGACGCAGAAACTAGTTGAATAACGCAAATGATAAAAATGTTATAGCCCTCCAAAACCGCACATACAAAAAACTTGAAAATGTGCCTGGTCTGAAAGGGGGGTAAAGCATCTGGTATGGAAGTGGTTAAAAAATACAATTTAAATGTAAACTTATAATTTTTTTAATTTAAACAGTAATTTTGTGATCATGCTTAAAGAAGCTTGAAACATGACTAAACAATAGACATCCGTTTTGTAGATGGCAGTGTTTTGGAGCTGTTGTACCTTATTAGTATAGAGTAGGGTTCTGGTTGATAATGTGAGATGCTATATTCTTGGACCTCATAAGTGTCAGTCATAGTGACTCTATTAGAGTCACCCACAATGCCACTACAAAAAATTTAGTACAATGCTCCTACAACACATCCAATTTTCAGCAAACACCCTGTAATAGACATGCCCTCAACACAAATGCCCTCATACCAGAGGCACTGTGCAGTGGTTTTCCTGTAGCAGAGGCAGCTTACAAGATTGGAAGAGAGAAGATATCTGTAAGGTCTTGGAGCCCCGTACATACCCCTAGACTGACTTTGGTGAAGGAGGGACTTTTTTTGCATTAGAGTGAAATATAGCATGATGTCCAAAGTGACAACCATAAGACTGGTGAATGGTTACTTGTGCTAAGACACCTATGTGCTATACATATCATAATTAATAAAATACACATCATGGAGAACACATCTTGCATGGTAAGAAAAATCTAGATATGACCCTTTTATATTGTTGGGATGGAATAAGCAATCGTACAGGATGAAATCAACCACTGGTTATACATTTGCATATCACATATATGTGAGTCATTTTGGTTATATATCTGAGCTATGACCTAGTTTTAAATCATTCCCACTGTTTTTCTTTTCTGTGTACTCATCCATGACTCAGAGCAAAGTGTACACTGAAGCTTGTGATTTCAGCATAATCCATTATGGTCAATACAAATTATTCTATTCTAGGGACCATCTTATTCTCTGTCAAGATCACCAGGGTAAACCAGTGGTTTCTCCAAATGTGACCTAAAGCAAACCATGCATGTTAGATAAAGTTGGCCGAGTTTGTTTTTGGTGGAGTTGCAATAGATTCACAAGTGCTCGACTGACAGCTACCTGATGTGTAAGATCAGCTTTAATCTGCTGGACAGGCATTAGAAAACTACTTTCCTATAATTCTACCTATAGTAAAAGTAAAAATGTCTGTAGACAAGCAGATATTTTGGCCTAAAGAACCAATATCTGGTCAGTGTAGGACAGGGGTAGGCAGCCTTGAGCACTCCAGCTGTTGTAAAACTACAACTCCCAGCACGAATACTTGCTCTGCTGTTCTTAGGACTCCCATGGAAGTGAATGGAGTTGTGATGGGAGTCATAGTTTCACAGCAGCTGGAGTGCCGAAGGTTGCAGACCCCTGGAGTATGAGATAGACAGGAAATGCAATTCACCCTCTTGAATACTCAACTTCTACCATAAAGCAATGCTGTGAAAGGGGATCTTAAAGGGTTTTTCCCCATCTCAGATATTTATGACATTTTCTGTGGATACGACTTATAGATGCACCTGTACTTATACTGTATAGAAAAGGGGTTTTGGGAACTCCCATGTGCAGCTCTCTGCATTATTTTTCATGTGGATTCTGAAAATAGCTTAGTAAATATGCTTGGTGGTTTTTGACACTCCCGATGAAGTAAACTTGGAGCCACCTCTCCATATACATCAACCATGAAAGCGGGTCTAAGACCCACATTCTTCAGATATGTGTGGGTCACATAAGACATTTCTATGTCTATAATCATTTATGGCATATCCTGTAGGCACTAAGTCACTCTGTCTTGGCCAGCTAATTTAGATACAGGATAGTGGAGAGAATCATTACCCAGGTGTAGGAAAGCCTAGTTATTACTGCCGCCCCTATTAATAAAGCTATAGGACCTGCATCCTTTCATCATCTATAAGAAGATTGCCATTGAGTCAAGTCAACCATCATAAAAGAACATAAATTGCCATCTCTGACGGAATAGCACCTTCAATTGTCTCTGTCAATATATCTAAGATTATGGTTTACATGTTACACATATCTAACAGGAACATCTCCAACATGAAGAACCTCACAACAAATTGGCTTCCTGTTTTGGCATATTGTTTTACAGGATGCATGTAAAAAAGTACCTATACCTACACAATGCATTGCTCCTAAACAGATAAAACTAAAAGTCTATGACTAGTTGATAAACCCCATTGGCAGTGTCATCATCTTTTCAGAATTACTGTGCTGGCCTTCAGTGTTATGGGCATGGGTCATGTGGGACATGTGGGCTTCTCCTCCTACTGTTATCTTCCTCAGTAACCAACTGCATTGTTAAGATTTTGGAACATATCTGAAGATTCCCCACTGATTACCCACTTATGTGGTCATGAACTGAAAGTGTTTACCTTTCATCACGTGGGCCGAGCAATGTATCATATAAATCTCTCTACTTTTATAGGGTTGACTCACACATCACTAGAAGTGAATAATGAAATACCCTATGTGTGCAATGCAAAGGCTGGCTGTCCATTCTGTGTTTTTTTTAAATCAATCTTTGGTTTTTGTGTTTTTATCTTGATTTTATTGTCGTATATGTACAAGCCCAGGAAAAACACATTTGTGATGAGGTTAGAATCCGCTTAGATCATTCAGGAGTGGAAAAAGAGGGACTGGAAATTGAGCTACTGACAGATTTGCTAGAAACTGGTGTTCTGCAGCTTGCTATGTAGTGTGCATACATAATGGTCACAGAAGCCAAACCGTCAAAAATTTTTAACAAAAATCTATTGCAAAAATTATTCTTAGTCTGAAATGCATGCAATTAAATAAAAAAAAAAATTACAGGGTGCAAAGAGCTGGAGTTAGTGAAGTGCTAAAAGGTCCTCATTAACACATAAAATACACATGATGAACAGATGAATACACAATATTCAGTGTATTTCTATGTCACTTTTCCCTTTCACCAAGCCCATGCACAAGTAGACACCATCATACTGTCTGGTGGGCAATATAATTAATTAAATTCTTAAAATGAACCATATTGATTTCCACGTTGTCACTCACCGTCTTTGGTGCTGTCTGATCCGTCTCCCACTAGATGTATGGCAGTTATTACTTCTGCAAAAGATGATATATGTTATGTTAATATTCAACATGGTAAAACATATTTAAATTGTATAACTGGAAGATTTCTATTGGATATAAACTGTACATGGCAACTGTTCATAAACCAACCAACACTAGTTCAATAAACCAAGAACTTATACGTCATAGTGATCAGGAGGAAGGAATAGAACTTTTTGTTGTATAATAGGAAATGCAATTGAGCATCATTAGTAGTCTCTTTAAGGCAATTTCATAGAAATAAATAATTTTCATTAAATTATATCGCCTCTCAAATATTACAGTGACATCATTTAGGTCATCAAAAATAAATAGAAAAATATGGATATGCAAATACATGCATGAGTTCATACCCTTTTATAAGGTTTTTTTTTCTTTACAACCAATTTAATATAAAAGTGGAAAATCAGCCATATTCTAATATATTTACCTTAATTATTCTGTGACATCTCCTCTTGGACCCTATTGGTCCCCGAACCTTTCTATTTATCATCTATAAGTAATGAAATGACTTCCATAGGAAGTGATCACGGCAAGCAATTAAAAGGGTTATCCAGTTTCTAATATTAATGGCCTATCTTTAGTGTAGGTCATCAACGTTAGATCTTTGAGGGTCCGACACCCCGAACCCCTGTAGATCTGCATGTCTGGGACAGTGCGGCTCCCGGTAATAGTTACACGCCCATAGACCTGAAAAGGGCAGAGCTGCAGTACCTAAAGCCAGCTCTACAGTTTGTACAGCAAATGAGCAGAACAGCTCCCAGCATGTAAACCTTACTGGGAGCCACCCTGTCCTGAAACTGCTGATCTGCGGGGGTAACAGATGGCCTAAGGATAGGCCATCAACATTAGAAACTGGATAGCTCTTTTAAGGCCCACCCGTATAACACTCCATCCATTGACAACATAAAATGTAGCAGTTATTGACTGCCGCAATCTCATGACTTCTCATGGACACCACATCACGGCTTACATATGATAAACAAGTGACCACAGAATGACTATGGTAAGTATGTTAAACCAACATAGCTAAAAGTTCTGGAAAACTGATTCAAGTATGTGTGTATAAAAATATCATATAATAATTGTGTTAAACCAAAACTAGTTGTGAATTTATTAATAGAACATGTTCAGACTTTCCACACAGTATCATGGTCAAATCTGTTTGCAAGCAGGATGTTTGGTTATTATGACACAGTGTTAATTTTGCATAAAGTCTAGTTGTATGTTGTATGCTTATTTGCATATTTACGTAGAACTATACTTCCGGTTAACAATGTTCTTGTGCTATAATATATCAAGGTGTTGCAAGAATACACTAAATGTGTTACTATTTGTAACAGGAAGAAGAGCAATGGTGATTTAGGGCTACACAAGTAGAAAAAAAGTGTTGGTAAAAAACTAAGGCCTTATTTAGATGATCGTGAATGTTTTTTTGAATGGTCGCCACACGGCCGTTTTGAAAACATTGATAGTGAATAGGTCTATTCACATGTCCGTTTGTTAGATGGACTGTTTTACCCGTCTGTCAAAAAAATGGACATGCTCTATCTTTGTGATTTTGACAGATATATATATGATTTTGTTGATGGGAAAACCCATTTAATACTTTCTTGGTTTTTCTTACTACAGTTTGGCATTCACGTTGCTAATGAAACTAGACAGGACTTTCATCTCTGTTGCTTACACTAGGTACACACCAGCGCTGCCTTTCTGTTGTTCTGGTCCGGAGGACCAGAAAAATGGAGAGGTGAACCTGGCGAACCCCATTGACTATAATGGGGTCTGTTGGGTGTTGATTTTAAAATTTAAACTGGTGGAGGAAAATGTCTTCTATGCAGGATTCGTTCCTCCAACGATTTTCAGTGGATACTGCGTACACTATGATGCAGATGTGAATGTAGCCTTACATTGAAACTGGTGGAGGAAAATGTCTTCTATGCAGGATTCGTTCCTCCAACGATTTTCAGTGGATACTGCGTACACTATGATGCAGATGTGAATGTAGCCATCCAGACATTAGTCACATACATGCTTTTTTTCTACAGTAAGCAGGAAATCACTAAGCATGCCAAGCTGCAGAGTCTCCAAAAGTTAGCTTGGATCACAACATCAACTTTCTCCTGCTGCCAAATCAGCATTCTGTCCAGCTAGGTAAAATAATGCTAAATTCCAGTCCCCAGTACAGGTCTGCAGCATGAGAACTGCATGAAACCTTCTGGGCCTAATACTACTGGAGCTCAGGTGGAGCAAGGCATCTTGGCTTGCTGGCAAGCTCTGCTACTACTAAGCTATTAACACTATGTAGAAAAGGTTGGTTCAACTTACAGATTCTATGTGGAAGAACTGGGCACACTTACGCAAATTATAGCCTTCCACAAAACCCACTTCTAATACAGCCGTACTATGAAATTCCTACAATTTTTATTTGTTAGATATTACTCTTTGGGGTGGCCATTAAAAGGATTATGCAGGAAGAGATACCACTTACCAATGCATTACCTGCACTGGATAATCTTTATCTGTAACATATAGCCAGGTCCCCCAGAGCCCAGTTATTGCCTTTGCAAAACACAGTGGGGTGACGGAAGACTGTGTCCATTTGTCTATAACATTTCAAACATTGCTCTACTCCAGCTGCAGGCCCATGGAGTAAAGCAGAGTCAGTCATGTGGCCAAGAATCGGAATTGGAATAGTTGTAAATAAAGCCTCTGTTCACACTACCATAATGGTTTTCATTATGAATGGAGCCATAACTGGCATAATGGATCTGTTTTCAGATACCATTGACTCATAATGGATTCTATTGACTTATAATGGGGACCAATGCAAGCTGTTCTTCTAAACAACTGCTGTAAACCAGATGGAACAGAACCCAGAGTTAGTGTGAACAAAGGATAAGTTTTGTCAGGTTTTTTGGGACATAGTCAGTCACCAAGCCACCATTCACATAAATAGTGCCATTTACTGTATATGTGAATAAGTGATCACAATCATGGAATTAGATTACCAACATGACACTTTGGCAATACTGAACTCTACAGAACTTTTTACATCAGCAAATGTTGTCATGTCAAGAAATCTCAAACCATCTCTCTTATTTTGAATGGTGTAACTTATCTATAACAAAATCAACTTAAAAATAAGAAGAATTAAATGAAATGTGAAATTGTAAAATTCACATTACCTTTTTTTGGTGTGACATCTTTTCCTCCCACATAAGGCATAGGACTTGCTATTTCTTTTACACCTAAAAAGAAAAACACAAGTCTGAATTTTATTTCATAGTAAGTCATAATATTCCACTTTTTGTTTTATTTTTAATGTGACCATTGATCCTTTGTTTTGGATGCGATGTAACGGTTACCCATCACTATAGTAATAGAAATCAATTATAACTAATAGAAATCTTTATTAGTTAGAGATCATCCAGCTCATAGTTTAGTATCATCTAACAAGACATAAATAAATACAGAATATTGGATCTTATTGCTTTTAATATTTGGACATGAAATTCCAATTATTTAATGATGTCAATAAGTCAGTGGTTATTAGAAAAATGGATTCTGAAATTAAATGAAAGGCTCAGCTGAACAGAAGAAGGCTGAGATTTACACAGTTCTTTTATTTCATTAATCTCCAAGACAATAAACACTTTTATGCTAATTATTTTACAGAAAGCTGTAAAGAAAAAGAGAGCAAGAGCTAGAAATTATTTGTATTACACTGATATGTAAGGAAGGATAGTCTGGGGTCAGAAAAAAATGTCTGCTTTTTGCTAAAAACTGTGTCGCTTTTCTTAATTGGCTGTGTCAGGTATTGGCGCTCTTTTCTTAATTGGCTGTGTCAGGTATTGGCGCTTCTGCTCCTTTAAGAGAATAACAGTGTGCTGCAATTCTATACAAAGCCTATGGATAAGGATGGTGCTGTTTCTCAAAAAAAAAAAAAAACAGAATGTCTCAGAAATTTACAACACAAGTCTTTTAGAGCCTTGACCTGTCTCCTATAGGCTTGCATTAATAGTTTGACTTCCTGTTCATACAGGAAACACTGGCCCAGATTTACTATTGTGGTTACGACTAGAAACTGGCATAAACGTGGCCCACCTTTGGTGCAGTGTGGCCCATCTAGATTTTCACAGAAAAAGGGGGTGTGGATTAAATGCACTATGATTTTAGTGGAACTTTTAATTTACCTGTTAACTTTTCAGGTTCTTCTCCAGAAGGTTGTGTCTGAGCAATCTACAAAAAGAAAGCATACAACGTCTCAGATATGCTATTGGCAAGTGACAAAAAAAAGAAAAACCTATATCTCGAAACCATCACATTAAAGCAAGATTAAACCTTCAAGCCTTATGTTAGACACCAGCAGCCATTTGAGCTTCCTTGACTCCTTGCCGCAAGTGTAAGAAAAGTGTGGACACTATAAGCATATATTGATTCCTTATCATACAAACATCAACGCAAGATCGATCAGTCGCAGACCTACACTTTCTAAATTCTTAAAGCTCTCAATTATAACCCATCCTTATCCCACATATTTTCCCCTTTTTACTCCATCTTTACTATTTTCCCACTTGAGATGTCTTTATTATTGGAAAGTTTACATTTCTTCTTGCCATTTTGGCTGTAGTTTTACCAAGTGCTATTGGAAACTACATACACTACAAGTTCAGTGGCTTTATTGAATAAGAATGGAAAATCTTTATCACCATTAATTGTTCCGTTGAATTATATATTTTATTTACTTTTTATCTAATATATTTTATGGAAAATGTTAAAATTAAAAGAGCAGAATTGTTTCAGATGGAAGTTCCATTGAGGATGAGTGCGCTGTCATCAGAGACGGCGTGACACTTTCCAACATTGTAATTTCCTTTTCTGACAGGTCTTTGAAAAGTGACTTGCAGAATTACCAACTTGTACTAGAAGCTTTCAGTGCTGGCATCTCAAATATATGTGAGTCATATGTTCCACTTTGTAAAATGTGTGTTTAATGGAGAAAAGCTCCAAAGTTGTGGTTGCAATATATCCTAAAGGTGTCCATACACTGGCAATAGCTGTCAGCCAAATTCCCATTTGGCTAACAGCTTCCCCTTTGACCTCCCCATAAACATGTATGGTTGGTTTAGCTAAGAGGGGAATAAGCCACTGCCATAAATCTTTGGCAGCAGGCTATTTCCCTTGAGAACAAAGATCAGACATATAAAAATTCAACATGCCCAATCCTTTTTTCCCCCAGATATCTGACAAATGAACATCTATTAAACATGATCAGCCAAAGTCATCTAGCTCAGTTGATGGTCATGTAATGTGTATGATCCTTGTTCTCAAGATTGATGACGCTCCATTCCTCCTTTCCTGGAGCGTTGTCATTGTCACACATGTAAGGCTTCTTTACACTGTGTGTGTATTTCTATCTTAGAAATGAGGCAAAAGCAAAACTGACTGAATATAGAGACCACTTTTGGGACACACACGCCCAAACGTTTTCCCCAACATTTGTTATCGGTGGAAAATTAGACAGCTGCCGTACACATTAGATTATCATCTGATCTTGACACATAATAGGTCTAATTAAAGGAAACCTGTTAGCAACAGGTTTGTGGATGCTAAACCTGGCATATACATGTTTGAGACAGTGATTAGTGCACAAAGACATGCTGGTGGTTAAGTGTCCCAAAACCTGCTAACAGGTTCCCTTTAAATCTACCTATGTAGCAAGTGCTGGAAATATTGTGTTGTTAAGGAATTAAGATAGAAAAAATGCAATGCAATTTACTTTTTACATTAGTAAGGTTCTGATGATAGATCCTTCTAGGCACATGGGCAAAAAAATCAGTGTCTAAAAAGTCTCGTAGTTTGCAGAGTGGCTTGCTGCTGCCACTTTGGCACCCATTGCTGGGAATATATGTCCCGCCAGCCACCTACTTCCTTATCCAGCTACACCCATACTACTAATGATGTTCAGCTTGGTCATATTGTATGCTCACGGTGGACAGATTTTTATCAGTGCCTCTCCAGAGAGCATCTCCTGTGCCTGACACAAGAGACTGTTTGTTCTTTCATGGTATAGTAATGTGGTTGGTTATTTATGGTTATTCTGAATTTTTCTGAATGGTCATGGCCGAACAGTTCAAGAGCTACAAATACAATGTATGCATAAAAAAAGTTCAATCCAAGGAATTTTTCCAGATTATAGATATTGATGACCTCCCATTAGAATAGGTCATCAATATCAGAACAGTGGGTTCCAACAGAGACATGGAGTAGGAAGCAGAAGCTCTGCAGTTTAACTCTCATACAATACTTTGGTCTGCTTTCTGTTCCATTCTTTGTGGGAACAACTGATCGATGGGAGCCCCGAGTGTCGGACCCTCATCGAACTTATAATGATAACCTATCTGTAGAATAGGTTATCAATAATTTTAGCCCAGAAAATCCCTTAATCTTTATGCTGTCAAAGAATGTTATTTTCCTCCCATGTACGTAATAAAGCTAAACAGTAAGGTCTCAGGCAGAGGTCAGAAAATACAGAATGGTGCCCAGGGAGCTTTAAACATATGTTTTAATGTTTCTCCAGAGTTTCCTATGGCAGAACTACTGTCAAAAACTGTTTGAGACTAAACAGAAGTATCATTGTTACTATAGGCTCACAAATCGGCTTGCATTAGTACTCTCATAGAATAAGTGAAGATGCTGATTTGCATAGTCCTAAAACTGACAGTTATGTGTCTGCTGAGGTTAAAGCTGTGGCTTTCATTATTGCTTGAGAAATGGCTTACAGATGCAATTTTAGGGCAGTAGGAGTCATTTTGGTGGATCAAGCCATTTTTAGCATTTAGGATTTACGTCAGAAAATACGTCACTTTTAAAGGGACTGTAATAAAGCAGCTAAATGAGGTGATAGGGAAGTTAAAATGGGTCTTTTATACTAAACGGGAAACTCTTGGAGGGTCACTACAAATAGGGATCTACAAATAGAATGCATGTATAAAACATTGAATTAAAGGATTTTTTCAGGTTACAGATATTGATGACCTATGCATTAATATAAAAACAGGGAAGGTCTGACACCCAGAACCCACCACCAATTGGCTGTAGCCCGCAGACACCCAGTTCCATTCTCAATATAGTGGCCAGGCCATGTTATTGTAGCTCAGCTCCCATTCAAAATAAATTAGTCTTTCAATCTTTGTCTCTTATCCTAAAGGGACTCAACACATTACATGGACAACCCGCTAAATTCAATGGAAACGCGCAATGCGCCCCAATGAAAGTGATGCCAAGAAACTGAACACTTGCTGCCTGCTTCTTCCACAGTTAAGGTTCTAAGGTAGGGGACACTCTGTAATATTTTCTTGATGGAGAACCCATCAGACAAACAAGGATTGCACAAAGTGGTCATCCCTTTTAACTACTTTTTTGTCAATGATAATATTAGATTATGGTTACCTTTAGTGATACTATATTAGGAAATTGCTATTATAAATTTACAAAAGAAATGTACTAAATAATAGAGTTTGGATTAATCATTTTTATCCCCTTTCTCTTGCTTTTTGTCCAGCATTGTGTAAATGTTTTATACAATTGCATTAGTTAAACCTAACATCAATACATGGATTTAAAGCCATTTTAAGAAAAAATAATAATATGACAAGACATGTAGCTCAATAACAAACCATAGGACAGGCCCTCATTTCTTTATATGCTTTTTTTTTTTTATTCAGAAATCCCTATGAATGCAATGCAGATTAATAGAAAAGTCATAATTAAATAAGTGGAAATCATAATCTCTGCTAGCAGCATGAGACAGAGCAGGAAGAGCTGAACAGATTTATATATAGTTTTATGGGATAAGATCCAGAACATGGATTTTATTCAGTTAAAGCTCTGCTCTTTCTTTGCTTATAGTCTTGACAACGATTCATTGACTATACATGTCTGGACAATTGGAATTAACTTTTCGGGGATATACTGATGAGTCCTAGGGGACACAGATTAGCTCTGCAATGCATGCTAGAAGGCTGCATTTCACCTGTAACTGGGTCTAAAAATGTATTTTTGAAATGCCCTCCAAAGATCTATTGTGACCTTATGCGTGGCACAATATGTAAAAAAATTATATATATATAATTATATATATATAATTTTAAAAAATATCATTATAACACCCACATCACAAGTTTTAGCTCTGTCCCTTGTGACACAAAACTATGTATCACCGACATAAACATTACTGTAATTGAGAGGGAAAGCTATTTTTTACCATGTTCCCAGGAATTAAAAAAGTAAAAACATGCAAATATCTAAGAACAAAGAAATAAAAATGATTGTACTACCTCAAACAAAAAAAGTTATAGCTTTCAAAAGTGCATGAATCAGGAAAAATGGCCCAGTCATTAAGTGGTTAAGAATCCAGTGGGCAGGCCTAATACTGGTAGCTATTTTTGTATGCATGCTAATACTGGAAAGGATGTCAATTATTGAGTCAATCCACCCACTGGACTCCTAAGTCCAGAATGAGCAAGGATTTCACTCAATAACTGAAAAGTTATACTGACTCTTTTGTAACCAAACCTATAGATCAATCTGCTCAGCTCCTCCTGTTCTATAACATCATACACATTTCCTTTTCTTTTTGATCTTACTATAAGAAAAGTTCTGACTGTTACATACAGTTATATCTTGGCCATTATAAAACGTAAAAACATGCTTCATTTTTCATGTGACACTAAGGGCAAAGTTCTACCTGTATTATTTTCAGAGATATCATCGGCCGAGGATTGGGAACAACTGCAGCTATAACATATAAATATGCTAATCCTGACTGTGCTTTCAACTGATGATATCTCTGGATTCAACTGATGATATCTCTGGAAGTAATAATGGTACCACGTCAGAAATGTCTAAGCTTTATAATGCCCAAGATATAACTGTTTGAATTGAGCCAAAATTTGTTATTAAAGTATATTACAAAATTTATTAATGACACAAATACTGCCAGAAAATCAAATTTTGGTTTTAGTTACACTTTCAAGGGTTTTAATAGACTAAAATAAAAGTATTCACGACTACAATATAAGTCACGCTGAAGGGATGCAAAATCGTTTTGTGAATTAGAAGACCTACTCAATGACATTTGCAAACCCACATTAAATGCTGCCAATTATTAAAGACAAAGAAAAATCTACTTTCTATTCAAACACACTAACTTTTTCTCAGTAAAGATCTAAGCTTAGGTTTTATTCCGTTTGTAAGTGGAAAACACAAAAAACAAAATGCAAACCACATAAAACTTAACCCAGCTGCATTCACGCCAACACCACGTACCTCTGAGATTAGTTTACGGAATTTATCTAAGACCTCTTTGCAGTTCAGTAAAGTAGGATCTATGTTGTCTCCTTTCATACATTTCTGTATTCTGCGTATGAATAAGTAATCTTCATTGAGGTCCATTTCTCCATCAATCTATATCGAGACATTAATATAAAAATATTATTGTTCCCTATTTACACATGCATAGAACAAGATTACATGAGGATTATTATATTAGGTTACAAATATATGAAAATTTTGAACTACTAATTCGAACGATGTTGCAATTCGAAAAAAATGGAAAGCACTTGGAAGACATTCAGATGACATCTAAGTGTTGTCCATTTTTTTCACTATTCTATTGATTTCAAAGGGTGACTCAGATATGTGAAAACGGATCTAAATAGAACATGAATGTAAAAAAAAAATTGGAACAGACGAAAAGGAAGATACTTGGATTGTAAATTCAGTCGTGTGCCTGAAGCCTTACTGACACTGAGTGCTCTACTACTTGCTGATAGGATTTCTTACCTATACATTGCTAAATGTTTAATGATGTAACTGGGCAACACATGGATGTCCAATACTACTTCAATCATTTCTTTACTTCAAACAAGTTTAAAGACTGTCAGAAACAGCAGATAGCTTTTATAAAGTCTGATTGATTGGTATACAATGATTACGGTTAACTATTAGCCAAACTTTTAAAAATGTCCATAAACTATTGAAAATAATAATTGACTGAGAATTAAAGGCATAATATCTGTATATATGTCTATAAATATATATATATATATATATATATATATATATATATATATAAAATGTATGTAAGGAGCTAATATACATTGATTCATCTATAGCCTGATTGACATCAGATTCGGGTATGAACAAGAAGGGGTCCACAGCCTAACCCTTTATTGCTAAAGGGGGTCCAAAGCGCTCTCAGCTGGAGGAATCAATCTTTAAAGTTTAGATTTATGCTTGGCAGCAAAAAAGAACAACAGTTAATTAAAAATTATCTCTAAATACAGTGAAACTTCTCCAAAAGGCCACCTCTTTGAAAAGACTAACCCCTTACCCAGACCACATTTTCAGTGATGGATTTTTTGGTTTTCCATACTACCTATCTTTTTTGAGATGGCCACCTCTATAGAAGACCACTTTTCCATGCAGTTTTGGGTGATCGCTACAAGTAGGTTTCACTGTATATCTCGGAGAGTGGTCCTCTCAGAGAAGATGACCTTAAAATCTGTCATAGAAAATCAGGTGTTAATAAGGTGGTGGCCTGCTCAGTTTTAACTGTAGTTGGATAGAGAGAGATAGTTAGAACTATGTTTCAGGCTTTGTATATTTTTTTAAATGACTTAAACAAGAATTGTACATTCATTTCTAAATTGTCCTCAACCAGATTGTCATTGAACTAGAGTCTGGAGAACAATTTAATTGGTTCCCTCTTAAACAGCTAATAAGGTTTTTCCTATAGCAGTAGATGAGATTAAGAAGTCTTGTTAAACACCATTCTCTGTCCTATAATTGTCCTCTAAAGCGAGAGGCAAGGGATAGAATATGCATCTTCTTAATTGGTATATTTTTACAAAAGCATTTAGCGAAACTCCGTTCACTTACATCTAACATAATGTAATACTGTCATATTTAATCATGGCTAAAACATAACTCTAGTCAAGACTTGAAATTAATGCCCGATTGTATTTCCCATTCATAGGGCCCCAGAGGAAATTTGGATATAGGGTGTTTTCAGTAAGTTTATCACGATGAAGAGCTGTCAACCACCAATAAGTTTCATTCCCTGACTGAAAATAGCTTAAATTAATTTAAAACACTGGTGACCACATATCACTGGTAAACCCATGTGAAAGTTATGTTTCAGCTTCCTGGGCAACAGTGATTATCATATGGCTGAGGAGTAGAATATTGGGGTACACTGTAGTCACGTTTTGATTTTCAGGCTTTGAGAAGAGTTAGGTTTTGTGAAAAATGAAGTCACCTCATACATTGGTATTTTAATTACATCAAATTTAGCTTTCTTTAAGTATAAAAAAAATAATTTAGAAAATGCATTATTAATTCACTTTTAATTTTATTAGAATTCACTTTTATTATAGGAGAAATACATATAAAAATATTGACTATATCTAATTGTTGGTTATAATAATGATTAATAAACCAAAAATTTCAAAACCAAAAAGTTTGTTAAATAAATGAGACTTCTTTTATATTTTCCACAGGGTCAAGCTATTTATTTATATTATATATTTTTACTTTGGTCAATGAAGCCAGTAAATTAGTCAAAAGTTGTAAATTTTCTGACTTACCTTATCTATTCTCTTGTGGAAGTATACACCAAAAATGCAGAGCCCAACAATCTGTGCAAACACGGAAAGAATAAAAATCCATAGAGAAATTTTCATGATATATGAGGGTGACCTTAGCCGAGACGGGTCTGCTGGAGGGCTTTGATTGTAAGAGTTGATCATTGTTCAGCATATGAATGATGTCTTTGTCAGACAGCCGGATAAAGCATATGGCATTAAAGTTACTGCACGTTTAAGACAACAGGTAGAACAGTTGTGAGACCTACACACTTCCTGGAATATATATTGAGCAACTTGCAGTATGATGCATGGTGTACTCTTTACACATTACAGCATTTCACTTAGATTCCACGGTTTCTCGAAGAACATGTTCCATTGACCTTTTTTTTTCCTATGGAAATTGGGGGTTTGATCAATATTTGAAATGATCCAAAAATCCATTCAGTTTTTCCATTAGAGAATCTAATACCACCCTCATTATCATTTTGCTGTCATCACAGCTATTTTATGGGCGAAATCTACTTATTTTAGATAGGTCTTATCAACTATATCCTATTGCAAATTCTACAGACCTTGTTGAGGTCATTTCCAAATTTCTCACCTGTATCATCAGAAAATTACATTATCTAAATCTGGTTTTGTTTAAAATTTTTATTATCTCTACATCAGGGTCTCACAACCCACGTGGACAGTGGCCACTGAATGGATACTACACCAAGAGCTAGTCCAGAGCAGATGTGTACTCGCTATATCACTGAATGGACTGAAGTTGTGGCTACTCCTAAGGGCACTTTTTACATAGCCCCTTGAACACACCCTTTAATCCCTGTAAGGGAATGTGGACGTTGCTTAAGGAAAACCACCTCTTGGAGTAGTCTCCATTCAGTGACCTCTGTCCACATGGGTTGTGAGACCCTGATGTAGAGAAGTAACCAGGAAATGGTCAAGGCAGGCAGAGTTTGTATTCAACGGTGATCCAGGCAAAGGTCAGGGCAGGCAGCACAAGTTCATAGTCAGATAAAAAAAAAAAGCTGAAGTCAAATATGGATAACCTGGATAGTATTATGGTGCCACAGGGGAGGGTGCCTTATATAAAAAGGCACTATGGGTCACACTGGGGCAATTTATTATGCCTTGTATGCCAGTTTTCTGTTGTACAAGGCATGAAAAAGTTCCAAATTTGTGCACAAATCAGGTTTTTGCACTGCTTGTTATGTTTAATCACCTATCCTCTGCCTCTGCTCATTATCTCTTCAGACCCCAGAGTATAATAATGACTCGTAAGTGGCGAACCCCAAAATTTGTAACGAAAACTGAAGTGTCATTAAGGGAAGTTCTACTGTGTGGAGGGGCCACTAGTGGGATCTTATACTGTGTGGAGGGTCTACTGTGAGACATTATACTGTGTGGAGGAGCTACCATGAGACATACTATGTGGAGGCCACTATGGACATTATGCTATGTGGAAGGCTGCTATGGGACATTATACTGTATGAAGGGGCCACTGTGGTACATTATACTGTGAAAATGGGTCACTATGGGATACTATACTTTGTGGAGGGGCTACTGTGAGACATTATATTGTGTGGAAGGGCCACTATGGGACAGTATGCTATCTAGAGGGCTGCTACATAGTGGGACATTATCCTATGTGCACTATGGGATATTGTTCTTAAAGGAGTTGTCCAGAAATTGGACAAACTCCGCAGGTGCCTGGTCAGGTGTAACATAAAAAAACATTTAAAAAAATATTCACCTGTCCCCGGCGAACATTTGTCTGTCAATTAGATCCATTTCACTGCAGCTGCCATAATGAACACACCCTAAAATGTACAGTATAAACTGGCACCATGTGAAGATAGTGTATATCTTCAATATGGCCAACCCAAAATGTTTTAAAAATTAAGGAAATATATCAATAAATAGCTACAACATAATAAAATCACATTGTTTCTATTCTACAGACATTTATGGTCTATAAATAGGATAGGCCGACAACCATCCCCCTCATGGACCAGCTGTAAGAAGACACTGAGCTGGGAGCTGAGCTGCAGTGATAGTGCCCAGCCATCATACACGGCAAGGAGCAACTGTTTCCAGCTCCATGCTGTGTATAGTATGGGCGTCCAGTGTCAGACTGGGATGTCTAGGGCCCACCAGTGGAATTTTTTCTAGGGGCCCTGCAGATCAGTGGTACTGAGACAGGGCGGCTAAAGGAAATAACATGTTGGGAGCCATGCTGCTCACCCGCTATACGATGTGCACCACTGTACTATCTAAACTACAGCTAAACTAAACTAAGCTACACTCTGTATGGCAAGTGAACAGCCTAGCTCCTAGAATTGTTACCATTACCTGTAGGCGTACTGTCCTGATCTGCAGTGGTCCTGGCTGTCGGACCCCCGCAGATGTAATATTGATGGCCTATTCTAAGGACAATCAATATTAAAAAGATGGATAAATCCTCTAAAGAGGTTGTCCAGGAATTGGAGCAACCCATGTGGCGAGCAGGAGGTGTAAAATAATTAAAAAAAAACATAAATAAAAAAAGCCTACTCACCTGTCTCCGGCGCTTCGTTGTCCGCTTCCAGTGTCCATTCAGTCTTGTGCCGTCACCTTCTTGCTGGAATTCCTGCAACTCATGTGGCCGCTAAGACCAATTAGGTACAGGATTTCTAGAAATGAAGCGCTGCATGAGACTGAACAGACACAGGCGGGGGACAACAGGGTGCTGGGGAGAAGTGAGTATGCTCTTTTTTTTTTAAATTTTACACCTCTCTGGCCTCCACAGTGGTCGCTCCAATTTATGGACAACCTCTTTAAAGGGGTTGTCTGGGCCAAATTTTTTAATGGCCCCCAATACAATGGCCTCTGCACTGGTACCCCATACTGTATGGGGAACAGTGATGGGGCCATTATATTGTGTGGGAGCAGTGATGGAGGCTAACATCCAGTGGGGGTACATTAAACTGTGTGGGGCATATTAATGGGGTTGTCCAGTGTTAACTTTTTTTATGGCTCCTCAGGATAGGACATAAATATCTGATCGGTAGGGGGCTGATACATGGGTCCATCAGCTGTACGGAGCCACTTCCGGCGCCCGTTCTGTACTCAATACATTATTAAAACCGGATCGCAAAACCGGGGAGAACCTGGCTGCATCACTTACCTCACCCCGCTCCTGCTCGCAGCCTCTCCTCTTCCCGCAGTAGCCTGGGCCCTGTGCATCGCACATCATGTCACGATGACGTAATGTGCGCCGTACGAGAGACCCTGGCCTGGAGCGGGGAGAGGTATGTGAATGGGGGCCTTACCGTATCTCCACTGGCTATCAAAAAAATCAGTGGGGGTCCGGTAGGGTCCCCTAAAGGCACAGGGCCCCTCCAGGGGATTCACCGGTACCCCAGTGGGCCAATTCGACCCTGTGGACGTCAGAAGTGGCCCCATATAGCTAATCTGGCTGTTGGATCCCCACTGATCAGATACACACGTGGACAAAATTGTTGGTACCCCTTGTTTAATGAAAGAAAAACCCATAATGGTCACAGAAATAACTTGAATCTGACAAAAGTAATAATATATAAAACTACATGTTAACAACCCACAAAGCTTCTGGGAGAATGTCCTATGGACAGATAAGACAAAAATCAAAATTTTTGGCAAGGCACATCAGCTCTATGTTCACAGATGGAAAAATGAAGCATATATTGAAAAGAACACTGTCCCTACTGTGAAACATGGAGGAGGCTCTGTTATGTTCTGGGGCTGCTTTGCTGCATCTGGCACAGGGTGTCTTGAATCTGTGCAGGGTACAATGAAATCTCAAGACTATCAAGGGATTCTAGAAAGAAATGTGCTGTCCAGTGTCAGAAAGCTTGGTCTCAGTCGCAGGTCATGGGTCTTGCAACAGGATAATGATCGAAAACACACTGCTAAAAACACCCAAGAATGCCTAAGAGGAAAACATTAGACTATTCTGAAGTGGCCTTCTATGAGCCGTGACCTAAATCCTATTGAGCATCTTTGGAAGGAGCTGAAACATGCCGTCTGGAAAAGGCACCCTTCAAGCCCGAGACAACAACAAACACCATTCTAGATCCAAAACTATATTTGTGAAGCTCTATTTCAGAAACACACAGGTCTGGAGGAGAGAAAGCTATGTCAACATGTTACCAGTAAAGTTTGGATCTCTGCAAATATAAAGGACTAGGACCATGTCTGTGGCAGTATTTTGGACATCATTTTCCTGTAAAGTGCTTACATAGTTGTACCTTGTTACAATTTTAATAGGTGGATGAATTATCACCTGTTGTCTTGGAATATGTTTTTTAAGAGTACCCTGTACTTGAGTGCACCTTTCTCCCTTTTTGCTTTTCTATGTTTTATAGATTCTGGTATTAGAAGATATGTAAAATGTATTAAATTAGATACATACCTTGCTGCATATTGAAGGAAGAATGCCCTTGATCTTCCACTTTATATTCCCAATACAACATGATAAGTATCCATTAGCTAAAGAGCTCATGGACACCTAAGCCTATCTATAGAAGTATCACAAGCCCATTTCTATATGCAGCAGTTATGGAGCAGAGGTACCGTCAGTACATCACCATTGCAACCAGAAGAGAACAAAGAAGGGCAACGTGAGTTAGATGGGGGTCGACACTCGGAAAACATGACCCCACCATATCTCCAAATCTGTAAACTCAGAACAGTCATGTAGCCATGGGGAATGGCACAACTCTTGAGTATTGTGTGATGTAGTTGGTCAGTTTGGACAGCCATGGACTCCCCAAATTTCCCTTGGGGGTATATGTGTGTATTGAGATCACTCAAGTTGCCTGAGGTCTGTGAGAGCAGTAGGCCTAAGCTTGTCCACTGAGGCGTAGGCCAGTGGTATGGATGGTGTGTGTAGAGGCTGTGTAGTGAGTCTCCTGAAGTACAAAAAGTGCAAATGCGCTAGTGCGCCGCAAGGCCAAAGTGTGACCACAGAGAGAAAGTCGGAGATCTAAGTGAGGAAAGTGTCTTGTAGACTGTGTGGGTTGTGTGAGACTTCAACCTTGTGAGAAGCCAACTCTGAGAGAGTGTGTGGGCTGTGTAAAAGCAGCCCTGTAAGAATCCATATCCATAACTACGGAAGGACTACCTTTGTACATCAAGTGCTTTATTGCATTTGTTTTTCAGCCCATGACCTGGACAGTTATAATGGAGTGACTGCTGGACCCTCTCTCCCCATCCATCAATCAAGACAGCTTAATATGTTTTCTCCAAAAGCCCAATGTAAGGTAAGAACCCCTTTGCTACCAGTACAATTGTCCAATTACCTTACAAATACATATTTGTATATATCTGAGAGGTAACCTCTCGTAGTCTTCCATCTATTAATCCACTCTATCTATCTATCTATCTATCTATCTATCTATCTATCTATCTACATGCTTGTCAATTTCCCATATATCTATATATGTAGCCAGATATTCATAGGTGGAACAAGTTCTCTTTGTAACCAAGACAGGGATTTCAGTATATGTCCCCTTATCAAACAAAGTCCCTAAAATTTAACATGAGCCGACACATATCAGTCCTAATTCACCTAGCAACATACTGTACATGTTTAGGTTTGCTGAGCATGCATATTTTATCTGTGGTCAGATGCAGTGTCCAATTGGTGGCCAGCTACAGCTTTCCATGACCTTGGTCATATCTAAATGATATACACTCAATGTGTATCATGAGAAGACACCTTTAAACATAGAGAATGGCTTTATCCAAATCAGATCCTGCTGATTACATGGCAGAAGAATTAGGCTGGATTAAGGGTACTGCCCCATGATGCAGTGTAGGGCGCTGTAGCAGCACTCCAGGATGGGGCCGCTGTGCTTTCACTTAAAAGGAATGATCTAAATTTGATTGATTTTAAATTGTTTTATGTTAAACATATTTTTAAACAATTTTTGTAAGTTTAAAAAAAAATCCCATGTTATTGGCCACTACGCTAAATAAGACGCTTCCTGTTTTGTATAGCGGATTTCTTTGCAGCACATTGATGGTTACAGCTTCACATCAACAAAAATTCTTTGAAAATATTGAATCTTTGAACAATAAGCGAATTCCTGGAGACATATTCCCATTAAGTAACTGAAAGCACTGATTGATTCTTTACAGGTCACACCAGCGGCCTTGTCCTGGAGCGCACCTACATTAATCCCTGTGTTTTATATGGGGGGGGAGCAGATAATTATATATTTGCTTAGTTATAGTAACGCCTTAATTTCTATAAATTAACCTAGCGTCTTTATAGTAAACAGTATCCTATATTTATAAGCCCCTTCCTTCACAGAGCAATACACTTCAGTGCTGATGACACTGACAACACAACCATCTTATTTATTCCTTTAGAGTCATGAATTATGTATATCCTGTATATCCTAACATGAATAATGTAAACTTTATATTTCAGTGGTATGTGGCTTGAATACTTATATATAATTGTTACAATAGTTTATGTTAGTCTATGTTCCTGCAGATGATTCAGTAATGTTAACATCTTCTTTTAGTATGCAGTTGCTTTGGCAAGTCCTACATATTGTGTCCTTGTTTCAACTCCATTGAATTATTTTATCCATCAATAATGAGTCTTAGAGAACCCCATTAAACAGGACAAGTAGTAGATGTGCAGATATTTTACAATGTGAACTTTTTTGGTGAGGTGTATCTGAATACAAGTGAATGGTCAGGGACCTAATGTTAAAGTAGATTACATTGCACAGTCTGACCCCTACTATTACTTGCTCTTTTATCTTATACATTTAATGTGGAATACCCCTCTATAATTGAGGTGTTCTATACAGGATTACACAAGCTTTGATACTACTGATAAATTAGCTTTCTATGTTCCTACAACTGTTTATGGAAATGCTTTCCTCTATAAATGTATGTGCTTTATAGCTGTACTAAAAGTTATAGATGATGCATGTTATATCATATAGGGATGTTATCAACATTTTACAAGGGTTGGGGCATATTTTCATTAGGGCATACAGATGGCGGGCACTATGTAAAAGTTATCCCCACTCTGGCAGACCCATTACTTTCATGCACATTTACATGCATTATTCCTACATTTTCGCTACAGCGAAAATGGCCACTGTGCTACCACTATTTTTCAATTGAGTAGGACCATCTACCCCACCGGTTTCACTTTCCCCGACGTCCAGGAAAAAAACTGTAATTCCTGGACAAACCTTTTTAAGGCTTTTATTTTCTGAGAAATATTTACATGAAGCCCCATAATTAATTGATGAATATTTGGCATAAAAAAACGGGGCTGGGGAGTTGAAGTTGGAATCATGAAGTCAGACTCGTGGGACAGTTTTGGCCTACTCTGGCTTCAAAATTCTTAATTTTTAATTATATTATACAATACACTTTATATTATACAATACTGTATAATTATTTAGATTTACAGCTTATTACATATTTACTTTCATAGGATGTCAATCATTATTTTTTTCCCTGAATTAGTTGAGTTTTAACCCCTTCCTGCCACAGCCATTTTTCGTTTTTCATTTTTGACTCCCCACTTTCCAAAAACCATAATTTTTGCTGGAAAAAAATTCATAATAAGATGGAATTTTGCAGCCATACTCTGACACCTGTAACTTTTTATATTTATGTGTATGGGGATGCAAAAGGCATCTTCTTTTATGGGGCTATATGTAATTTTTATTTATACCATTTTGTTAATGTCAAATATTTTGATCGCTTTTTATTCAAAATTTTAAGAAAGGTGAAGCAACAACAAAAAAAAGCAAAACACAGTTCAGCATAGAGCAGCCTGTAATAGGAATCATAAAATTACAAGCCTGATAGCTTAAATAGGCTCTTGGTAGTCATAGTAACAGATCAGCTTTAACCGAGGCTTTAGGTAAGTTAATGCCAGTGAGCAGTTCAGGCACTGACCGTGGGCATTGTCGCTGGGTCTCTGCTGTATAATACAGTTCCTGAGCGGCAGCTATATTTAAACACCTGATATCAGCATAGTACGGCAGATGTCAGTAAAGGGTTAATGCTTCTGTCTTGACAATGACATGGGAGCCATTTATGAGTTGGATTCAGAGTAGGTGGTTTGGCCTACCAACTCCACAGCCCTGAAAAAAATAGCAAGTTATTAAATTCTACATATTTTGTGAAAGACAATGTTTTGTACGCTTATAGTTTGCAGCCTCATTGCAATCACCTGATCTGCAATTAAAAGACGTTAATGCCTTTAAAGGGAACTCTCCAATAGGATTTGTTCTATACATTACTGAAACCTTCACGTGAGGATAATTACTGTATAGGAAAAGGACTTATAAAAATAAAAAAGTACTTTCTTGTACTAAACAACCTACAAATTTAGACATGTATTTCCTGCTCCATTATGTGATTGAAGCTTAATAGGAACACGTTTTGTTGGTACCTTCATTCTCTTAATAGCAAATATAATGAAGACAATTAACCTATCACCTTTCCTGATAGACAAAAACATGAATTTTCTGCAATTGCTATTCAGAAATTATTTTTTTAATTCAACAGTTTTTTATTCATTGTTTTTAATTCTCGGATTCTATTTCTATATATTAATGTAGGTTTAACACAGGGTCTTACTAATGACAAATTATGCTAATTTGCTTTATTGCCATGGTGAGGTATTTTTGGATTTAATATTGTGTATTTATTTAAAAGATTATACCATGCATTGCTAGAACATAATCTGTTCAACACAATATTAGCCTTGGCAAGTATTGTTTCTCCTTCCAGAGAATGCCTTAGTAGACATAGGAAGTCTTATAGGCCAGGCAATGCTGCCTGAGAAAAAAGATTAGAAGAAAATATAGATTAGCTCTCTCCCAGAAGAGAGAAAGTTATACCCCAACTAGCACCTGATCCACCTCATAAGGCATAACAACTTCACCTGTGAGCACTTCTGAGCCATTCCCTGATGGCTTTCACATATATTAGTCTGCTCAGACCTCTGAATCATGCCCAATCAATATTGAACCTGCTGTTTCTGATTCTGCAAGGGTTCTGTATTGCACTGCATGTGCATTATTGTTTATTGACCATGCTTCTGATCCTGATTCTGACTACCAGTGTATAACCTCGGCTTGTCCTAGGCTACTGAACCCTAGCTGCCTGCCCTGACCCATTGGCTTGTCTACGACCTTTTTTGTTTGCTGTATGCCACTGAACTTTGGCCTGTTCCCAACTATTCCTCTGTCTGTACCCTCTGGTGCCTCATACCAGAGTCCGTCTGGTCCCTGGTCAGCAGACATATATCCCAGTACCCCTCCAGGAGGTGGCACGGTGGGTCTACACATGCACTCTCCATTACTGTTGACTTTAGGGAATAATGGCAAGTTCAGTGTCCAAACCTTCAAGCGACTTGGACTTGCGAACTGTATAACACTATTTTAGACCAAACAGGAAGATGGTTTTGTATGTTTTATATATACATGGCTTATATAAGTGGGCACAAAATGTACACCAACTTTGTAATATATCACATTTAGAAATTGTCTCCCAAATTCAATCTATGTATTCAATATACTGTACAATATATTAAATGCTAAGTCTGAATAGAAATTGTTTGAAGGACATTACCTCTGAGTCTGATGCCCGAAGTTACTAAGCTTTTCTTACAAGTTCATAAATAAATACATTATTTGCAATGAATTCCTGTGTCATACAGGTAAGAATTAATGAAAGCTGGATTCTGGTTTAATAGCAAAGGGATTATTGCACATTGTTGCTTTGTGTTCACTTGATAGTAATTGGTCAGATCCTACATTGGACTTTTAGTTAATTCAAATTCAAACTTTCTTAAAGTGAACCCATAAGGTTATGCCTCTTTCCAGGATTTCTGAATGAAAGCAGAATAAATCCTTGCAGGATTCCTAGGAGAAACAATAAGAGTCCTGAGGACTCCGCCCTCACACAGTGATTGACAGTCTTCTACGTACACACACTAATAAAGAGAGAGATGTCAATCACTGTGTATGGGCGGGGTGTAATCAGAACTCTAATTGTCTCCATTAGGAGTCCAGTTCTGTTTCTACTCAGTAATCATCTAAACTTACACTATATCACACAGCTCAGTATTTCTCTCTGTATGATACGCTGCATTTCCTGCTTTTTCCTGGAGGATCAATTTGGAGTTTACCTTAGAAATTGTTCTTTCTTCCTTGACAGAGAAAGTTGGTTGCTCATGTCAATTCAATATATATTATAATGACCTTTTCAATGACTTCCTCTTTCAGTCAGTATACAATGCTTTCAATGACTCTACTCTATATTAGATACATTCTATGTATATGTTGTTCTTGCTAGTAGCAGAAGAGCTTAAATGTGGCAGTTCCATTCATTTAGTTCATGGTATTAACCTGTGAAGCACCATGGCTTAAGAAATAAAAAATCTTTCTAAATACATCTCTAAAAAGAAAATGAAAAAACCTTTGCATGAGAGGTGCCACCAACATGCAAATAACTTGACTACCTAGACTGCCTAGACTGCCTACTTAAGACCCTATTCATATGATCTCTGGGAAATACAGAGGTTAAAAATTAAAAAGAAATCTCAGACTGCACATTAATATGCAGGAAAATGCAACAGAATAGGACATGCATTGCATTTTTTTCCACAAAGACCAATGGCCACGTTGAAATCGATGGATCCATGTGCTGTCTGGGTGCACAACTGCACGATCGGCAAACCTACTTGGATGACACATGGTTGTCTGAATAGAGCCTAATTTATTCCCATCATGTTCAACATCTTTCCTCAAGGTTGCTTCCAATCCCAGACAACCCCTTTGATATACAAATACAACAAATAATATTTATACAATATTAGTATATTCCTCTATTAGTAGATGGACCAGGACCCTTGTCTATTACACATTGAGCTGACAATAGAGAGGATGGTTACCCAGATTTCCATGGGTCCCTAAGCCCAGTACATCTGGCACCTGCTCAGGTTTGCCTGTGGCTGATGCCATCCCTGAAGACTATAAGTGTTGGCACCTAGACTCCTAAAAACATAAAACACATCTTCAGATTTTCTGCTGCAAAATGTAATCCGTCATAACACCTAATGTGATCCCTACAGCTTATCCAGAAGGCAGCCTACAACAGCATACACTGCTCAAAATGCATTGGTTAACATCTTTTCTGGTCAAGGGCAATGTTCTTTTTAATTTTCAGAAATGTAGAGTTTATTTTTAGCTAATAATATTGTAGTAATTTGGCCAAATTGCTTGTCATCAGCTGTAATGTTGTTGTACCATCCTAGTACTTAAAGCTTTCCATGCTTCTGCCTTACATTAGCAGTGTACAGGTGTACCCATACTTAATGGATCCCAATTTGATTAAAGATACCGATTTTTATTAAAACCATTTCAACACAACAACACAATCTGCTAACAAAATCCTTGAAAGACTGTAATTCACCTCTCCCCACTGAGTGGCCTCATATAGACACAAACAGGACAGCATATCACTCTGTAATAACTTGTCTGAAATAAAGTTGTCTTTAGAAAACCTTCGTAAACCCAACCAAGAGGACAGGTAAAGGAGGACACATCAGTAAAGTTCAGCCCTATACATGGCTCCTCTGAATGTTGCCACGATGTCATATTTTTGTGCTATTTTTTAAAAAACATGGAGGAGATGAACTCTGGCACTATAAGACTTAGCTGTTTACATTATTGATAGTGAGTTACATTATTTATTACAGTAACTGTTGTACTCTTCTATTGTAGTGATTTTTTTGACACCTCTCTTCTTGAAAATGGATCCTGTGAAGATTACGTTTTGATGTATAAGCAATGTTCCTGTCTTTTTCTTTCAGACCTCCCAACTGGCTTATGACTGATTATAACCTTACAAAAATATTAAAAATGAGTAAAATCACGTTATCAGTCACATTGGGGGAATATATTAACACTGGCATTTCCTATGTGATGTGATGCATCTTTGGTGCACAAATGGCCGTTAACATCCATCTATGGCAGAAAACTGGCGTAGATGGGTGATAAATTCTCCTTAAAGGGATATTCCCATGAACATAACCATTTTTAAATTTGTAGATAATTAAAAATTAAACATTTTTGCAAGTATAAGTAATTTAACATTTTGCAGAGTTTTAAAGATTATCTCTAAATATCTTGTCGTCAGGAACTGAGAGTACTAACCAAACCTTTGACTTTCTGGCCATGTTCTGCTGCCTTGACCATTATGCCATTGAAGAAGCCTGTCTGTTCTTTGCCTTACTTAGCCTGGACTTCTATTTGAATGATTAGCTTAGGGATCGCACCTGCTCTGTGGCCAATCACAGGGTAGCTATGCCTATATGAACCCACAGCTTACTCCTTCTTGTGCCTGATTATTCTAGCTGTCTATTCCTTGTTGACCCTGAGCCTCACCACTATTCCACTGCTCCTGTGTACTGAACTCTGCACATGTCTGACTACGGCTAATCCACTGCTCCTGTATACCAAACTCTGCAAACGTCTGACTACGGCTGATCTACTGCTCCTTTGTACCGAACTCTGCAAACATCTGACTACAGCTGATCTACTGCTCCTGTGTACTGAACTCTGCAAACGTCTGACTACGGTTTCTTCTACTCCTGAGGTACTACTCCTATATCTCCTAATGTTAAAGTACTGTACTGTTTGCCTCACCAATTGGACTCCAGATCTGACAACTAGCATCGTTATACTTGTGGTCACAAGTTGTTGTCTTGATCAATTGCCAGTGGATACGACCATCAATGCAGGACCTTTCTAAGGTCAGAAAATCAGCCATGGTTTCCTTATTGTGGCCGGGATATCTACAGATACATGTAGTGTGCCTGCCTGATAACCCAGCTACAATAAGAAAATCATAGCTGAGTTCCTAACAAGTCCAAGACCATAGAAAGTTTCTGTATTTTTGGTCATATCCATTGGCAACTGATCAAGAGAACAGACTGTCACCACTAAGATAGAGAAAATCTTTAAAACTCTGCCGAATTTTTTACTACTTATATTTGCAAAAAATGTTAAACTTTTATTTATCTACAAATATAGATATGATTATGTTCATGGGAATACCCCTTTAAAGGTCGAAGCCCACTACAATGACAAAGATAATATTTTATAAACCCATGTTCAACTTATTTGTACTGGAGAAGGAGCCTCATAGTTTTTTTTTTTTCCAGCGAACACAAGTTGATTGTAGGATTACACAGTCTCCAGTAATCCTTATTCTCTACAGTATCTTGTTAGACTTCCTGTATCTTTTGAGTCTAATTTTTATATATAGGAAAAATTTGTTTGCACCTTAGAAGTGGAATTTGGTGCTACAGTTTTCATACATATTTCATATATGTTTACGTATTTAAAGGGGTTGGTCACTTTCAGACTAATATTGAGAGACCACCAATGTTATTGTTTGTATGATAAAAAGTTGTAGAATTTTCCAATACACTTGCTATATCAATTCCTTATGGTTTTCTACATCTATGCTTGTTGTCAATCATTCTGCTTATTCCCAGTGGAGCAAAATCAGTCCATGGTCATGTGATGGAAACACAGGTACACAGCTCGTACCAGGCAAATGTCTAATTACTATGCTGTGACTGTAACAAGCTGTGCACCTGTGTGCTCATCACATGACCATGGACTGATTTTTATCCACTGGAAGTAAACAGAGTGAATGACAACATGAAGATATCTGGAAAACTGTGAGGAATTGATACAGAAAGTTCATTGGAAAATTGTACAACTTTTTATTATACAAACAATAACATTGGTTTCTCAATGTTGGTCTGAAAGTGACCAACCCCTTTAAGAATGAATTTATATATAATTTGTGATGACCTAATCACAATGTATAAAAATATCAAAGGTCAATACAGAATCTAATGAACTATTTATAAGCAGGACTTTAACTGTAACGTGTTTTTTTCAATGTGTAGCGGAAAGAAGTTTTTACACCATCAAAGAAGGGGGTTCTTTATTTAGTTATTTTACTTATTTTGCTTACTTATATAGCGCCATCATATTCTCACAATCTATATTCCCTATCAGTATGTCTTTAGTGTGGGAGGAAACCGGAGTACCTGGAGGAAACCCACGCAAACACAGAGAAAACCTACAAACTCCTTGCAGATGTTGTCTTTGGTTGACTCCAGAGCTGCAAGGCTGCAGTGCAAACCACTGAGCCACCGTGCTGCCTCTTTACTGTAAAAAAGCAGAGAAAGTTGGGATGGATAATTTATTGAAACACTTAAAAATGGTTCTTAATGTAATAATATCCCACGTTATAAGAATTAAATTAGCAGAGATAGATATATCTTTGGAATGCTATATTTGTAGACCAGATGGGATCTCTTCCCAACAAAAAGAAGAAATTGGCTTGTGCCTTACCTTCGTCTGGATTAACATTGCAAGATAAAATGACCTAAACTCATTTGTATAATTTTAAATTTTATTATGTTACCCACAAAGGGCTATTGTGGATATTATCAAAACACAATGGGACAGATTTATTATGCCTTGAACGTTTAGTAGAAATTGGGTTTTTTGTTGTTGCCTGAAGAGGGGGCATGGTGAGGGCGTGCGAGGGAGTTAGCTCCATCAGCCCCACCAGATTTATTATCATTTAAGCCAGAAATGAGGTGGAAATGATGCTGGTGTAGATTTCCCTCCAAGCGCATTGCCTGGCAGAGGGTTCTCCTCATTATAAGGAGGCTTGCGCATTGTCATAAAGGACCCTCCGCTGACACAGGGGTTACAAAGACAGTCGTCATAAATCTGCCCCATTTTACTTACCATCATATTTAAGAGTTTGACATACAGTGGGGAAAAAAAGTATTTAGTCAGACACCAATTGTGCAAGTTCTCCCACTTAAAAATATGAAGCCGGCCTGTAATTGTCATCATAGGTAGACCTCAACTACTGTATGAGAGACAAAATGAGAAAACAAATCCAGAAAATCACATTGTCTGATTTTTAAAGAATTTATTTGCAAATTATGGGGCAACATAAGTATTTGGTCACCTACAAACAAGCAAGATTTCTGACTCTCACAGACCTGTAACTTCTTCTTTAAGAGGCTCCTCTGTCCTCCACTCATTACCTGTAGTAATGGCTCCTGTTTGACATTGTTATCAGTATAAAAGACACCTGTCCACAACCTCAAACAGTCACACTCCAAACTCCACTATGGTGAAGACCAAAGAGCTGTGGAAGGACACCAGAAACAAAATTGTAGACCTGCACCAGGCTGGGAAGACTGAATCTGCAATAGGCAAGCAGCTTGGTGTGAAGAAATCAACTGTGGGAGCAATAATTAGAAAATGGAAGACATACAAAACCACTGATAATCTCCCTCGATCAGGGGCTCCACGCAAGATCTCACCCCGTGGGGTCAAAATGATCACAAGAACGGTGAGCAAAAATCCCAGAACCACACGGGGGGACCTAGTGAATGACCTGCAGAAAGCTGGGACTAACGTAACAAAGGCTACCGTCAGTAACACACTACGCCACCAGGGACTCAGATCCTGCAGTGCCAGACGTGTCCCCCTGCTTAAGCCAGTACATATCCGGGCCCATCGGAAGTTTGCTAGAGAGCATTTGGATGTTCCAGAATAGTATTGGGAGAATGTCATATGGTCAGATGAAACCAAAGTAGAACTGTTTGGTAGAAACAACTCGTCGTGTTTGGAGGAGAGTGAATGCTGAGTTGCATCCAAAGATCACCATACCTACTGTGAAGCATGGGGGGGGCAACATCAGGCTTTGGGGCTGTTTCTCTGCAAAGGGACCAGGACAACTGATCCGTGTACATGAAAGAATGAATGGGGCCATGTATTGTGAGATTTTGAGTGCAAACCTCCTTCCATCAGCAAGGGCATTGAAGATGAAACGTGGATGGATCTTTCAGCATGACAATGATCCCAAGCACACTGCCAGGGCAACGAAGGAGCGGCTTCGAAAGAAGCATTTCAAGGTCCTGGAGTGGCCTAGCCAGTCTCCAGATCTCAACCCCATAGAAAACCTTTGGAGGGAGTTGAAAGTCCGTGTTGCCCAGCGAGAGCCCCAAAACATCACTGCTCTAGAGGAGATCTGCATGGAGGAATTATTGAGATGAACTTTTGTTATTGACCAAATACTTATTTTCCACCATAATTTGCAAATAAATTCTTAAAAAATGAGACAATGTGATTTTCTGGATTTGTTTTCTCATTTTGTCTCTCATAGTTGAGGTCTACCTATGATGACAATTACAGGCCGGCCTCATCTTTTTATGTGGGAGAACTTGCACAATTAGTGGCTGACTAAATACTTTTTTTCCCCACTGTATCTCTTATCACAATGTCATAATTATTAGACAAGGAAATATTTCCCATGTTCTGTAAATTTCTCTCTATGCTCGAATATATGCATCATATAAGCAGCACCAGCAGAGTGACACCTAGTGCTCAGATGCAGAATAGCAAAGCAGCAGTAATTCTCTTTTATTGTCTGACAGATTACATAGTGATCTTCTAAGTATACAGGATGTCAGGTTCATTTTCAGGAATGACAATACAGAAACAGATGGATGAAATCAGTACAGTGGATTTTTGGAGTTATATAGCAAAAACAACCATACATTTGTCCTTTCATTCATTTGTTAATTTGTGCATTCATTCAGTCTAGTAAATCATTCAGTATACTGATTAATTACTAACATTTGTCATACCCAGGTGACATACCCAGGTTGTTGGTTGAAAGCTATCTCCCACACTTCCCTCATGTCTGCTTGGATCAGATAAAACGTAGATGACATAAATACAGGCCAATATCAAAAACAATATAGAAAAAGTGGGTGGAACAGCCAGAACAATATATGACAAAAAGATTCCACACCCATGTAATTATATAAAAATATATCATTAACCCCTGACAAAGCCATTTCTGGCGAATTGTGCGCCGGGGCACGTTCTTCACTTCAGTTCTTTGAGAATGTACTGTATACTTCTACATAGATTTATTATTAGCTTAGTCACATTTATTTAATTACAACCTTTACCATCCTATACTACATTATTACTGAGTACACTGCAGCACTGCCATGTTCAGTATTTTATGTGGATATACAGTGGGTACCTTTAAATTTTTCACTCTTTGTTTCATTGCAGCCTTTTGCTAAAAGCAAAAAAGTTCATTTTATTTCTCATTAATGTACACTCAGCACCCCATCATGACAGAGAAAAAACAGAAATGTAGATATTTTTGCAAATTTATTAAAAAAGAAAAACTGAAATATCACATGGTCATAAGTATTCAGATCCTTTGCTCAGTATTGAGTAGAAGCCCCTTCCTTTTGAGCTAGTACAGCCATGAGTCTTCTTGGGAATGATGCAAAAAGTTTTTCACATCTGGATTTGGGGATCCTCTGCCATTCTTCCTTGCAGATCCTCTCCAGTTCTGTCAGGTTGGATGGTGAACGTTGGTGGACAGCCATTTTCAGGTCTCTCCAGAGGTGCTCAATTGGGTTGAGGTCAGGGCTCTGGCTGGGCCAGTCAAGAATGGTCACAGAATTGTTCCGAAGCCACTCCTTTGTTATTTTAGCTGTGTGCTTAGGGTCATTGTCTTGTTGGAAGGTGAACCCAGTCTGAGGTCCAGAGCACTCTGGAAGAGGTTTTCTTCCAGGCTATCTCTGTACTTGGCCGCATTCATCTTTCCTTCAATTGCAACCAGTCATCCTGTCCCTGCAACTGAAAAACACCCCCATAGCATGATGCTGCCACCACCATGTTTCACTGTTGGGATTGTATTGGGCAGGTGATGAGCAGTGCCTGGTTTTCTCCACACATACCGCTTAGAATTAATGCCAAAAAGCTCAATCTTCATCTCATCAGACCAGAGAATCTTATTTCTCATAGTCTGGGAGTCCTTCATGTGTTTTTTGGCAAACTCTATGCGGGCTTTCATATGTCTTGCACTGAGGAGAGGCTTCCTTCGGACCAATCTGCCATAAAGCCCCGACTGGTGGAGGGCTGCAGTGATAGTTGACTTTGTGGAACTTTCTCCCATCTCCCTACTGCATCTCTGGAGCTCAGCCACAGTGATCTTTGGGTTCTTCTTTACCTCTCTCACGAAGGCTCTTCTCCCACGATTGCTCAGTTTGGCTGGACAGCCAAGCCTAGGAAGAGTTCTGGTTGTCCCAAGCTTCTTCCATTTAAGGATTATGGAGGCCACTGTGCTCTTAGGAACCTTGAGCGCTGCAGAAATTCTTTTGTAACCTTGGCTAGATCTGTGCCTTTCCACAATTCTGTCTCTGAGCTCCTTGGGCAGTTCCTTTGACCTTATGATTCTCATTTGCTCTGACATGCACTGTGAGCTGTGAGGTCTTATATAGACAGGTGTGTGCCTTTCCTAATCAAGTCCAATCAGTTTAATGAAACACAGCTGAACTCCAATGAAGGAGTAGGACCATCTCATGGAGGATCAGAAGGAAATGGACAGCATGTGAGTTAAATATGAGTGTCACAGCAAAGGGTCTGAATACTTATGACCATGTGATATTTCAGTTTTTCTTTTTTTAATAAATTTGCAAAAATATCTACATTTTTTTTTTGTCAAGATGGGGTGCTGAGTGTACATTAATGAGAAATAAAATGAAGTTTTTTACTTTTAGCAAATGGCTGCAATGAAACAAAGAGTGAAAAATTTAAAGGGGTCTGAATACTTTCCGTACCCACCGTATTTCTGTGTCCCCTAACAATGTGATTTATATAATCTTTTGTTTTTTGTTTTTCAATAAATGATATATTTTTATACAATTACATGTGTGTGTGTGTGTTGTCATATATATTGGATCAGATAAAGTCACAATTTCTGCTGGTTAGATAAGAATAAATTCATACAGTGGTTTCCAAGTAGGCTTCAACCCTATTCTACCATACAAATACCTAACACTCTGCACTTGTGCTGGGGGCACTCAAGGTTAGAGTTACACCTCTTGGGACAAGGTTTAATGTAAATGGTTACGAGTAGTGCACAGCATTGCAAAACCAAGGGGTAATTATAGGGTGCACAATGGACATATCCATGCTTTGGAGCTTAAAGGGGTTTTCCCCACAAACATAACCAGATTTAAAATTGTAGACAATTAAAAGTTAAACATTTTTACAAATATAAATAATTAAAATTTTTGCAGAGTTTAAAGATTTTCTCTAATTACCTCAATTGGTGACAGGCATTTGTTCAAGGTCTCATATCCACTGACAACCAGGAGGCCCAAGGATGTGTATAATAAATATTCAGGGGGCCCTGTTACATATTTGCATTGAGGCCCAACAACTTCCAACTTAACCTCATCTATAGTATATGTTCATGGCCTATAAGCAACAGGAATGAAGACATTTCATTAGGAAATCCTTTTGATATCCAATGAAAGATATGAGCACTTCAAAGAAGAAACCTTTATGAGAAGGATAGTAGGATCAAAATGACAAAATAATAACTCATGGATAATTTGAGGCATACTAAACGCCTTGGCAAATTCTGTACTGACTGTAGCAGAATGGATTATAGTCTCCATGAGAAAATACATTGCTAGAAATTTATCTCCTGTTTTAAAAATAAGGGGCATAAATGAAATGCAAGGAAACCTGAAATAACAATCTTAATTTGTTTCTTGTTATATATATCATAAAGAATGAAAGTTAAAGAGGTTTCCCTGGGCTTAAAGATGTCATGGAACCCCTCTCCTAACGTATTTTATATTGTTGACCTTTCATGAAACAATGCATTTGTCTTGCCAAGGTTGCGGCCGGATAAATGGGAGGCCACCTTCTGTTTCCTCTGTTGATAGGGCAACTTAGGCAGTTAGATGCTATCTGTGGTCATAAGTTACTGGTCCTCTTGTCACAACACTTTGGTGATAAGCCAACTGGTCCTCAAGACACAACACTGTGGTGATATGCCAACTGGTCCTTATGACACAACCCTGTGCTGAAAAGCCAACTGGTCTTTATATTACAATCATGTGGCGATAAGCCAACTGGTCCTCAAGACACAACCCTGTAGTAATAAGCTAACTGGTCCTCACAACACAACCATATGGTGATAAGCCAATTGGTCCTCATGTCACCAATAAGCCAACCAGTTCTCAGGCAATAACCCTTTGAAAGGGCATCTCCAGTTATATCTCCAGCTGGCATAGCAGCTGTTTAGGCATAAGGATTAGTTTATGATGACTATGGTGAACACACCATCAATCTACGATTTAGTGTGGAGTTCTTTGGTTACATTGGCACTACTCTTTGTAATATTTCTGTGTTGTATAGTTACCTTTCTTAGCTACTTGTACTTGTATCAAGAGAATACCTTTAATGACCTGAAACTAAACGGCTCTGTCATTAGCCTATAACATCCTAATCACTGATATGTCTACATCGATGATTATCTCTGAGCCCATCATGCTTGACAATAACCTCTAAGCACTTCAGATAAAATTTCTGATTTAGATTATTCTTCATCTCTAAAGCAATCTTATGATAGGCAGGTGTTAACCACTTTACCATAAAACGCTGACTCTCAAGTTTTATTATGTGAGTCAGGGGCAGGAAACGATCAGTCTTGCTCAGGCACAAGGACATGAAGGCGGTGTTGTGACACTTATTTAGGTCATGTTTGTGAAGGAAGCAAAATGTTATTTGCATGCAATCTTTCCTTAAATGTTGATATCTAAAACCAAAATAGATATAAGTTGGCGGAACATATCCGTCATCCCCTGGTTGCCAGGGGACCGGCTTGGGGGCAAAAAGTTCACTTGATCTTGGTCAGAGTAGATATATGGCAAAAAGTGTAAATCTTTGCTGTAGAGAAGCCTTGTTAACCTCTGGCAAAGAATTCTACATGTTATCTGTTGTAGAATACCCATTATATGCAATATAAACTACGATACACCTATTTATCAGTATTTTATGCCTTTCTTTTTAAATCTTCAGTGAGTTGCTTAAAAATGGCTGCATGTGTAATAAAAAGATGCTTTTTACTTCACAAATCTGGAATGCTGCTAGTCTCATTACTGACATTGTGAATGGGATCTCCAATTGGGGCACATAAGGGGGGGGGGGGCACATGCAGTATATTTGGTACATTTTCTATACTTAGTGTTATTTTAGATGACAAAGGTAGCTGTCTGGAGAAGTCTGAAGAACAGACCACTGAGCTTGCAAGAGAAAGACTGCAAATAGTTGCTGCACATAAGAATTTAGGTCTTGATTTTTGTTTAAAAACTTTAAGCTTCTCTTTCCAAATTAAAGGTAACCTCTGCTGAGAGCAGTACAAAAAAGCTAATGAACTCCATCCCACCATATGACGCACTAGTACTCATGACAGGTAGAAGGCATGGCAAAGGCTTAGGAGTTGAGCCCTCTCCATACACGATGGGTGCTAGCTATATTAAACAGTGGACACCTGCTGCTAACAGCCCTGATCTGTGACAGCATCAATTGCTGTGTTAATCCTTGAAATGCAGCTGTCAAATAAGACTGCAGCATCTAAACAGTAGCGGTGCATGGGTGTAGCGATATTGGTCCAAAAAACTGGCCTCAGGTACATTCTAGGGGGGCAGTGATTGGTTGTTATGACAGACCTGTTATTGACATCGATCTTATAATATACTGTAATACAGTAGTATTGCTGTATATTGTATGAGCAATCACATGGTAATGTAGAGGGTCTAAAAAAAGTTTAAAACATTTAAAAAAAAACTTTTTTATTATTTTATTTTCGTATTTTAAAAAGCTATTTTAACCACTCCCCTTTCCACATATAAAAATAAACAAAAATAAACAAAAGTCTAAACTATAAAAGAATAAAAATATTTATCCCATTTGGTGAATACTGCAGCAAGAAAATAATCAAATTGACTAAACTGCTGTTTTTCCACTTCTTCACTTTCTAAATCAAATTTAATACAAAATGTCAAACATTCCCCAAAATGGTATATATACAGTACAGACCAAAAGTTTGGACACACCTTCTCATTCCAAGAGTTTTCTGTATTTTCATGACTATAAAAATTGTAGATTCACACTGAAGGCATCAAAACTATGAATTAACACATGTGGAATTATATACTTAACAAAAAAGTGTGAAACAACTGAAAATATGTCTTATATTCTAGGTTCTTCAAAGTAGCCACCTTTTGCTTTGATTACTGCTTTGCACACTCTTGGCATTCTCTTGATGAGCTTCAAGAGGTAGTCACCTGAAATGGTCTTCCAACAGTCTTGAAGGAGTTCCCAGAGATGCTTAGCACTTGTTGGCCCTTTGCCTTCACTCTGCGGTCCAGCTCACCCCAAACCATCTCGATTGGGTTCAGGTCTGGTGACTGTGGAGGCCAGGTCATCTGGCGTAGCAGCCCATCACTCTCCTTCTTGGTCAAATAGCCCTTACACAGTCTGGAGGTGTGTTTGGGGTCATTGTCCTGTTGAAAAATAAATGATGGTCCAACTAAATGCAAACTGGATGGAATAGCATGCCGCTGCAAGATGCCATGGTAACCATGCTGGTTCAGTATTCCTTCAATTTTGAATAAATCCCCAACAGTGTCACCAGCAAAGCACCCCAAACACCATCACACCTCCTCCTCCATGCTTCACGGTGGGAACCAGGCATGGAGAGTCCATTCGTTCACCTTTTCTGCGTCGCACAAAGACACGGTGGTTGAAACCAAAGATCTCAAATTTGGACTCATCAGACCAAAGCACAGATTTCCACAGGTCTAATGTCCATTCCTTGTGTTCTTTAGCCCAAACAAGTGTCTTCTGCTTGTTGCCTGTCCTTAGCAGTGGTTTCCTAGCAGCTATTTTACCATGAAGGCCTGCTGCACACAGTCTCCTCTTAACAGTTGTTGTAGAGATGTGTCTGCTGCTAGAACTCTGTGTGGCATTGCCTGGTCTCTAATCTGAGCTGCTGTTAACCTGCGATGATGGTCCCAACCCCGTTTATAAGGCAAGAAATCCCACTTATTAAACCTGACAAGGCACACCTGTGAAGTGAAAACCATTTCAGGTGACTACCTCTTGAAGCTCATCAAGAGAATGCCAAGAGTGTGCAAAGCAGTAATCAAAGCAAAGGTGGCTACTTTGAAGAACCTAGAATATAAGACATATTTTCAGTTGTTTCACCCTTTTTTGTTAAGTATATAATTCCACATGTGTTAATTCATAGTTTTGATACCTTCAGTGTGAATCTATATATATTTATAGGTCGGGAAATTCCGGAAACTCTTGGGCGGGGGGGGGGGGTCCCCTTTTTTGGTCTGTACTGTGTATATATATATATATATATACAGTGTGTGTATATATATATATATATATATATATATATATATATATATATTGAAATGAACTTTATATGCAGCTGTTTATGCTGCATATAAAAATCACATTCCTGACCTTATTTTTAACTAGTTATATATCTAGTTCTTTTATAGTTAGTACTTCAATTTTTCTAGGTGGTATAAAACCAGAGATACAGCCATTTGAAATGACTGTCCTGTTTGATAAATGCTTCAGCTCTACATGATGCATTGAGTACAGGAGTATGGACAGTCTCCCTAGTAAGTTTAGAGCATTGCTAATGGGAACATTACAGCCTGTTTTCTAATAAAATATGTTACAAAAATATTTAGCACCCCTTCACTCAATAGCAAAAAATTAATAAAATGGGAGTTGCACTTTAACTTAACAATCACAGCACACTTTAAAGCATACCTGTCATTTCATTTGTCTTTCCAAGAAAAGCTGTTATGTGTGTACAGGAGTCAATGTCTGGCCATTATATGATTTATAGTCTCCAGTTCTTAGCAGTTTCCCCCTCTGCATGCTATATCTTGAGTTTGCAGCTCTCCCTTAGCTGTTGGGTGGAAATAACCACACAGTAACTAGAGGAATCTGCTCTATGACTAACTAAGTCTATCTAACTAAGTATCATCCACATAAACATGCAGGATATATACAGAGAACTACTGACCTATATTGATGTGAGAAAAGTACTGTACTTTTGTTGTGATAGAAAGTTCCTATTTAGCTGCATCACCAGACTAAGTCTGTCTTTTTTCTCATACCTCTTACACCCCCTCCTCTCTCTCTATAGACTTCTATAGACACTTGAGTCATGTGACCTGTAGTTCCTCTCGAGACAGATATAGCAGTGATATTCAGATTTAAAGGCAGTTTAGCACAGAGACATGGAGCAGGGAAATATGGTAACAGCAGAAAGAGGCTTTTCTCTAATAACATATATTATAAAGGTACTAATAATTTATGTAAAGTTTGTTGAAATAACTGTGCCTTTTTAACTTTATTTTTCTCAGTGGCTTTTATTGTGTGATACAAAGGTGAGTCAAAAATTGTAATTGGTGAGGGTCACCTGAATTATGAGCTGCGACACCAGAAACAGCTGCATGTATGAATGTTCTGCTGTGCCTGGATTACTATAGAAGACACAATGGATCACAGATACCTTTTCACCTTTCTGATTTCCGGAGGTCCCACATATCAGACCCGTACCAATCACATACTGATGGCACATATAGATCCCTTTAAAGTCTATGGCCAGCTTTATAGAGAAAATAGGTAGGAGCTTGAATGTGTGATACCCAGCCTGATGATGTTCTTCTTTATATGTCATAGATAAGGTTAATGTATTATGTTGTGTAACCTTTCTAGCCCTATGTTGTGATCTTATATAATTGAATGACGTATTCTTATAGCGAATAAGATCTGTGCACGCTTTCAGTCCACTTCTGTCAGAGGATATCCACAATTATCTAGAAGCCCTGCACACTTTTGTGTTACCTTCAGATCATTAGATATTTAATAATAATTAGCACAGGCTGGATTGCTCTTGGGTAATGAGATCAGCAACCTTTTTAGTAAGTTATGTCATTTATCTTTATATTCTCCTCTTGGAGATGGAAATATTGGCAGGCACAGACAATTAAGGTTCTCGCCTTAGATGTGTCTTCTCTGCTTTGTCAATGGATCAGATACACATAGAGAGATAATATGAGAAGAAACAAGGAAAGGGTACCTGCACAAAAAGATTCATGTTTACCAACTTAAAGGGGTTTTCCGGGCAAAAAATGTTTTTTAAAAAAATGTCTGTTAGTGCTATTAATGGGTTAATAAATGCACCCATATACCTTTAGCATTGTTTTGAGTGATTTCTGGGTGTCTCTGGGAGCTCCTGGTATCTTCTGCATTTGTTTACATGGTTCAGCTTCTTGCTATGTAACTTCCACACTGACCCCCCCTCACCTTACTCCCCTCTTCTTTCCTCCTCTCTCTCTCCCTCCCTCCCTCTCTCTGTCTCCCTCTCTCCCATACACCCCCTACCTGTCTCTCTAGCTATCCCGCACACTACTAGCGTTTCCCTACCTACTCATCCCAACCCCCGACCCCATTATATACTTGCCTCTCTTCCTTCCATGGCTTCTTCCTGCAGATCGGCCCCTCCTTCTATTCTGATACTGCAGGAGCTTGCTCTTCTCCCAGCGCTGCTCTGTTCTCTGCAGCGACGATCCACCTCTACTGCACATGCGTGGGAGCTGCGCAGTAGAGGTGGATTATCGTCAGCAGTGCACAGAGCAGCGCTGGAAGAAGCGGCACCAGTCAGAAAAGAAGGAGGAGCCATCTCGCAGGAAGAAGCCATGGAAGGTAAGTATGATGGAGTTGATGGGGGGACCGGAGTAGTAGTGATGATCCATTTCCCGAAATGGGGAAATGGATCGTCACCGTATAATCAGAAAATGTATTAATTATGTTATTTAGAAAGTAGGAGGGTGTTTAGATTAGTGTAGGGATTTCAATTTATCCTGGACAACCCCTTTAAGAAATATCTTACAGTGGACAAATATTAAACCGCTATTTGCTGAAGAAGCATTATTGGTCAATTGACATTTTGAGGCTAAAGCCCCATGTAGCGAGCCCAGCCAAAAAGACTGAAAACACTGCAGTGGAAAGACATCATGTTTTTTTTCTGCAGCACTATTCACAGAAAGTCTGCAGGGTTTTCCTCTGCAGACTTTCTGCCCCTATTATACCTATACGGAAAATGCCAGCGTTTCTGTTAGTATAATTGACATGCTGCAATTTACAAAAATGCAATGGTTTTGGAAATCACAGCATTTCCGATGCGGATATTTTTCTGCAATGTGTGGATGGGATTAGCTAGAATCCCATCCACTTTGCAGGTACTGTAAATTGCCGCAGTTTTTGCTGCATAGTTTCCGCGGCGCCCAAATCACGGCATATTAGCAACGTGGGACCCCACCCTAAAGGGGTTATGCCCCTCAAAATATTTATCCTCTATCCATAGCATAGAGAATAAATAATTGATGTCCACAAAGCCCACCAATCGTGAAAACGGAGTTGTTTTACCCCCACTGTGAATTGTGCATACAGCTGCCAGCTGAATGTAGGTGTGCCCATTGATGAATCTGCACTTCTATTTACTTCAATGGGAGTGATGTAGATCACCGAGTGCTGTACATTGAGCCCAGATGTGTTCCGTACAGCAAGGTGTACACCTACATTCAGCTGGTTGCTGCAGTCAGGCTGAATTAACAATGGGGGCACAATACAACCATTCTCAAGAACGGTGGGGGTCTGACTGCTGAGACTACCCAATGAATAGAAGATAAATATTCTTTGTGGCATAACTCCTGTAAAGCTTGACACCTCCACTTAGGTTCCTTTGTGACCTTGCAGGCTATTACACTGTACCTGAAGTTTGTTGGTCGACTGCTCCTAGAGAAGGTAATAATGGTCTTGAATTTCCTCCATTTGCCTTACTAAAGAGTTTGGACTCCACAAATCCACAGAGATGGTTTTATAACCATTCTCAGTCTGATGAGCATCAACAATTCTTCTTCCTAGGTCCTCAGACATCCCCTTTTCTTGTGCCATGATACACTTCTACAAACATGTTATGGGGAGCAGAATTTGTTAGATCCCTGTTCTTTAAATAAAACAGGTCACCCACTCACACCTGATTGTCACCCCATTCATTTTAAACGCCTGACTCTAATTTCACCATCATATTATCTGATAATCCTACTGTAAGGGAATTGCCAGTTGAACAATTCCCCAGTGCTGCTGCAGAACCCTGGGGGGAGGGGCACATCAAGACAGTGAGCCCTAAAGCTGAAACCCACCCACTGTTCCTGGCTAACTTGCCTGATCTGTCGTAGGCGACAGCCAGCAGCTGGTCGACAGTCCCTTCTTAATATAAGTGGCAACACAGAATGCGGACAGGACGAACAACAAAAAGGGAGGTCAGCTAGCCAAGGGGTCAGTAACAGATGAGCAATGCAGTACAGAAGAAAAATCCAAGAGAATAGTAAAAGTCCAAGCCAGAGGTCAGGAATAGGAATACAGGTAACAAAACAGCAAGGAGTAAAGGCCAGTACGCCAGAAGCAATAGCAAGCGCCAATGTGAATGAGAGCAAAGAATAAATAGGAAGGAAGAACCCGCCCCAGACTTGATAGGACGATAGGTTGTCAATCACACAGGCAAGGCTGAGGTTAACTATTTGAGGAACAGAGAGAAACAAAGGTGCAGGAGACGGGTGTAATAGAAATTCAATTATAGACAGGAGGGACTAGGACAGTGTTCAGACTGAGCAAAAAGAAACCTACGCAAGAAATCAAACTGAACACGTCTCCTTCGCCGCAGCGTGCGAGCGGAGGGTGGCGCAGAGACCCGATCAGGCAGAGACGTTACAGTACCCCCCTTTTATGAGGGGCCACTGGACCCTCACCAGACAAACCAGTTTTAGAAGGACCCAGTAGTTTCTCTGCCTTAAATTCTAGATCTCCCTGTACAACAAGAGGTGCTGGTGGACCAGGCAAACATTTTTTATTCGCCTGGCGTTTCCAACCCTTAGTAGCCAAGACTGTCTCCTCACTGACACAATCTAAGGTATGCAAAGCAATACGGTGGGATGAGCACTGATCTCCCCATTTTACTAACTCCCTTTTACCCCAATCAAAAATAGGGTAATTTTAGGGCTTGCTATTCTGTAAGGGAATTGCCAGTTGAATAATTCCCCAGTGCTGCTGCAGAACCCTGGGGGGAGGAGCACAACAAGACAGTGAGCCCTAAAGCTGAACCCCCCCACTGTCCCTGGCTAACTTTCCTAATCTTTCCTAGGCGACAGCAGCAACTGGTCGACAGTCCCTTCTTAATATAAGTGGCAACACAGAACGCGGACAGGACGAACAACAAAAGGGGAGGTCAGCTAGACAAAGGGTCGGTAACAGATGAGCAATGCAGTACAGAATCAAAATCCAAGAGAATAGTCAAAATCGAAGCCAGAAGTCATAGGAATACAGGTAACAAATAGGAATAGGAATACAGGTAACACAACAACAAGGAGTAAAGGCAAGTACGCTAGAAGCAATAGCAAGCAAAGAATAAATAGGAAGGAAGAACTCACCCCAGACTTGATAGGACAATAGGCTGTTACATCTACATTTTCACATGCCTTTGCTACTCATAGATATATGGTATTGGATCACTTTCTTCTGTAAGTGACCAAGTCTAATATTTTGGACTCACTTGTTTGATTTGGTTCCCTTTATCTACTTTTAGGACTTGTGTAAGAATCTGATGTATTTTAGGTCAAATTTATGCAGAAATATAGAAAACTCTGAAGGTTTCACAAATCTTAAGGTACCACCCAGTGCAGATCTAAAGGTTGGTTTTAGATAATAATAATAACATCACAGAGAGGGATCCCTTTCAAACAACAATCAAAATATAAGTTTTATTAAATATATTAAAATAAAATAAAGTATAGACAGACAGCAAACGTCACTGATTATGTGTGAGTCAAAACTACAGAGAATAATTGTGTAATTACCCTGTGAGTATAAAGATGAACACAGAGGTAGATAATATCAGACCTAGGAGGAAGTAGGACCTTGGGAGATTAAACCACCAGGCGCCCCACCACTCAAGAAAGTTTCAAGAACCAACAACCCAAACATGTACAAGGTGAAATTAATAATATCGATACTTAAAGATGCGTCTGCTGTTATGTATATATTCTCCCACAATGGCCATAACAAGATGGGAAACAATAGATAAATGATAAAAATTCCCATAGGATGCAATCAGAGAGGGAAGTATTTATATAGTGTGGGTGGGAGGTTTTATTAAGGGCAGATGCATGTTTGCCCAGATGCAACAAGCCCATACACCCTCAGACACTCAGATTCCACTCTCCCCCAGCTGCTAGCTAGGACTCAACACCCTACTTACTATGCTGAGAGTGCTGAACTATTACCCTGCTCACAAATACACACACTGTATCCTGGGACTAGCCAATATAAGGAAACAATTGGGCTGAAAAATACATGACACTACGCGTTTCTCTTGCATAATGTAACATGCTCATCAGGAGTCTAACTAGAATGAAGACCAATGCCCCATAGTCCCATATAAAGCAGTAAAAACTGCCATTCCCTGATGGTGGGCTCTGGTACTTAATAGCCGACGCCGTCTGATGCATCTCGGCTTTATATAGAACAAAGCCGGAAGGAGCCCCGCCCCCTCCTCTTTTGCGTGATAGCAGGCGGACCAATCAGATCATAGGTACTGTCCAAAAGTCTGTCCCATGCAGAGAGGTCACAGTTCAGTAACATTGATGTAGGAGAAGATTTACCAGGGTTGGTGACATCTACACATATACCCTGCGTAAACCGCTGCTTTAGCTGATAGATGTGTTTGTTTATTTACTTACCTCTTCAAGTGCCTCCATTGACAGCTGTCACAAACTTCTACATCAACAATACTGAGCCGCGCCTTCCCTGCATACGTCAGACTTTTGGAAAGCTGCAGTCCTCACTGAACTGCAGCTTGCCAGCATCAGTAACATTGCTTATAGAGATGAGCGAATCGAAGTTGCAGAAGTGGAATTCGATCTGAATTTCAGGAAATCTTCGATTCGCATGGAATCCGGATTTCCTGATGCTTCACAGTAACGAATATTTTGTAAGGACCTTTGTGACATCAGACGGTCACAAGATATTCTCTAGTGATGTGATTGGGTAGGCGTGTCATTGCTTGTTAGCAGATCCTTCCACATGAATAAAAGCTGTCCGTGCTGAAGAGAGAGAGAGAGAGAGACATGACCGTAGCATCCAAGGGCTTCTGCCATTTGGCGCCCACCTCGGCTCTCTGCAGATAGGAAATAGCTGTTTATTCGCCGCAAATGAATTCGGATTGAAGAGAATTGTATCGGAAAATTCGGTGACGTTGCCGAATCAAATTTTTGAAAACTTCGCTCATCTCTAATTGCTTACACCCTCCCATATACGGTATGACATTGTGGGATAAGTAAGACATGGCTGGACTCTAGCTATGACTGGACTGTTAATTTACAGGGTTACAGTCTGTTTATAAAAGAGTATAAGAATAGGAACAGAAATTCCTGCCTTAACCCTTTCCTTCACAATGACATCTGTAAGAAAAATATATATGAATATATGGGTGGAAAGAAAGGGTGGAATAAAGATTAATAAAACATTGATAGGGGTTGGTTACAAGTTCCCAAGTATTATGGAAGAAGCAAAAAATCTATTAATAAGACAAATAGATGAGGCTGCAATACATGATTTTGAGTTATCCTGCCCCTAACCATCCCCCCAAAAGACTGTGATGTGGTACAGCTTTCCTAATGTCTCCATAGTCAGAAGGTACCTTTAAAGGTAGTCTAGTCTGTCTCCAGAATCCAGCATATCAACCCAGCCCTGCAGATAGATAGGTTAGGATCACTTTAATGAAACAGTGTTTCCCCTTGTGAATCAGGGCATCTGTTACAGAGATATCACTATTGTTGCAAATGAGCTCTTTGGAGCAATGAGGGCATTGTCGCTTACCTCTACGGAGCAATAGTAACACCCTCATTTGTATTGATAAAAAGTTGATATCTTGGTAATGCAAGCACCAATTCACAAGAAGAAAAAACTGATTCAGGTAACCCTAACCTATCTATCTGCGAGACTGGGTTAATATGCTGGATTCTAGTGACAGACTCCCTTTAAGCTCCTTTACTGTGCATGCTCTCTCTAGAAAAAGGAATGGCATCCCATCAGTTTAGGACAGTTAACCCTAAACAATTACACTTTTTGTGATATGTGTGATATGTTTGATTGACATCTCATAAAACTCATTTACTGGAACACAGGTTTATAGCAAATGCTATAGGTTAAAGGTGGCCTTATTTCTGAACTTATGAGCTTCTACTTTCTCTTTCATTCCTTTAATAAGTGAAACATTATTTACCCATTCAGATAACTGATATGGTTGTTGTCACAGGCAGTAAGGTGATTCAGTGATGGAGAACAAGGAATATGGCTGAACGCTGAACGAATGATGTAAGCAAAGCTGTAAAGCTCTAGAATAACTCCATAAATCCTTCCAGTCCATTTGTAAATCCTCAAGACATCTCATTCAGTATGGAAGCTTTGCCATAGCTAATTTGTGATGTGTAGGACTTCAGATGTGTAGTTTGGATGTTCTTAGGCTGGTGTAAGGAAATGCAATCGCTCTTGCCAAGAACAAATACTATTTTCTGTGCATATAAGATAAAATGCATCACATTGATTTATTACTCTCTCGCCTACATTACATACCTCTGAATGGACACTGCAACCCTCTATGGTCACAACGTATTCGTTTTTGTTAGTTGTTTATCATGAAGGAAGGTCAATATATTTCCTTGACAGGTCTTTTCAGATGAATAATTACGCAATTTTTTTTTTTTTAGCAAATGAGATGAATCCAGGTCGAAGAAATATATATAGAAAAACCTGAAACAGACTACTTGTCCACATGTTGGCACTAATTTTGAAGTGGATGGTCTGAAAATGAAGAGGAATCACTGACGTCCTCCTCAATTCCTTTTCATTTTCTGCCATCTGAACAGGCCTTTTTGGTGCTTAGCTTTTTTAAAGGGGTATTCCCACGATCATAACCATTTTTAAATTTGTAGATAATTAAAAGTTAAACATTTTTGCAAATATAAGTAATTTAACATTTTGCAGAGTTTTATAGACTTTCTCTATATATCTTGTGATCACAAGTTGTTGTCTTGATCGGTTGCCGGTGGATACGACCATGAATGCTGGAACTTTCTAAGGTCAGAAAATCAGCTATGATTTGCTTATTGTGGCTGGGATATTTTCTGATACATGTAGTGTTCCTGCCTGATAAGCCAGCTACAAAAAGAAAATCATAGCCGGTTTCCTGACAAGTCCCAGACCATAGAAAGTTTCTGCATTTGTGGTCGTATCCATTGGCAACCAATCAAGACAACAGACTGTCACCATTAAGATGGTTAGAGAAAATCTTTAAAACGCTGCAGAATTTTTAACTACTTATATTTGCAAAAATGTTTAACATTTAATTATCTACAAATATAGATATGATTATGTTCATGGGAATACCCCTTTAAGGGACTGTATATGTTGATGGAGACATTTTTCTTCTAGAACTAGCCATACAAGGAAGTCAATGTATAGTTGATCTTCATTTACCATGTGTAGTTAGTTTTGAAGTGATCAGCAACAGACTGAGCTGACATAGGTTTGTTTCAAGATGTAGCAGAGCTCTTGCATGCACTATTATAGAGAGAGGCTGAGAAGAGTAGAGGGGTGTTATCTGCACAGGGATGTCCTGGGGCCAGCATCCCATTATACCACTGTTATATTAGTAACATAGTTTGTAAGACTGAAAAGAGACATATGTCCAACCAGTTCAGCCTATTAACCTGTTATAAAAAAAGGGGATATATAATGTTAAAAGGGTTTTTTGTGACCTATTAATGTGGATAGGTCATCAATTGATGTTTGGGAAGTCTGACACAAAGGATCCCTACAGATCAGCTGTGTGAAGCAGTAGTGGCTTTCTACTTTACACACTATGTGATGCAAAATTCATCAGTCACAAGACCTGTTTGCAGCTCATTCCCATTCTGGGCTGATCTGCAATATCAAGCTCAGCTTGGTAAGCAGTAAAACACTAAAGAGCAAATAAAGTACAAGACCTACGGGGGTATACAGATTATACTCCTAGCTAGAGAAATCTTACCTATGCTGAGCTTCCTAAATTTTTGGGGTTTGAGCACTGGCAGACTTCTGGCCTTTGTACTATGCTTAAACTGTCTAATCTTGTGGCGCAGTAGCGTGTAGCCCCACTCGTACAGGCCACAAATAAGCCTTTCCTAGATCTGGTTGCCAAGCAGGGCACAACTGGTGGGGTGATATTCCAGCATTATTTGTATCCATCAGAAGCTACCCTGAAATCCCAACCATTGCCATTGCTGGCCCACTGGGGTGAGAGATGTAGGCCCCTTAGAGGATGGAATATTGGCAGATATTTTGAGCCTGTTCCTAAACTGTCATTTAGTGAAATGCATAGGCTCTCTCAGCTACATCTCCTTCACACGGTCTATAAGACACCATCCATGCTCCATCAAATGGGTTATAAGGCTGATTCTAGATGTTATAGATGTATGGAAGAAGAAGCAGATCTTATTCCTGTTATGTGAAGCTGTCCGAGTCTGAGATGCTTCTGGAGGTTAATTATTAGATTTATAGGGCGTGTCTACCACTGTGATATAGCTAGTGACCTGATTATATGTGTGCTAAGATATGTGGCTACACATTCTGTACAGGAGAGCCAGCAACTGGTGGTCCAAAGACTCCTGTATCATGCTCAAAAGCTTGTAGCCTCTCATTGGAAGGATTTGGACCCCACTACTTTAAATCTATAATAAATCTGATGCTACGTTTGGAGAAATACATATATCAAAAGAGAGGGACTCTTAAGAAGTTCTCAGAGCTTTGAGCCCCATGGCTGGACACTCCAGGGCTAGCTCCTGGGATGCTACTAGTAGATAGAGCCTTACATATGTTAGACCCCTTTCTGGGAGGTGGACAGACCTAGATGTTAGCTCCCCTGACCAACACCATGAGCCATGTGATACTGCTGCAGAAATGCTGTACACTATTTACTTTTGACTACTTGTTGGGAGGGATTGAAGAGGGAGGGTGTGGAAGATTATTCCTATAGATTCGATAGAAACCTTTATTTATAAGCTTCTAGACTGTTAACTCTAGTGATCTCATAGACCTCTGTGGTTCACCTCTGAACTCACACTTCTGGAAATACTTCAATGTCTAGACTGACTGGACGAAACACGGCGATTGGGGAGTGGGACAGTGGTATATTGTTTTGTACTTTTTATTTCTACTGTTAGTTTTTGTTAACATTTTTGAAAAGTTATTTGATACAAAAAAGGTGAAAGACTAAACCCAAATGCTGTGGCCCTCCTCAAATGGCTGATCGATGAGTATCCTTTGAGTAGGATCCCCCCATCATCAATTCTTAAGCTTGGAAAGCCCCTTTAAAGGGGATTCCCACAATTTCATATATATTATATTAATGTGCAATGATTCACTAAGTATCTAACTTTTAATGCAACAGTCAAGCATCCTACTTTTAGTTTCAGAACCTAAATATATCAATACAATCTGCAATGAGTATACATTGCAAACAGGAAAGGTTCAGGTTTGCAATAGTTATTGGGTTACCGATTTTATGTTTCATAGGTGAACAATTGTTGTTGAATCAATGTACCATAAATACCATACACAGGAAAATCCCTTGCACTTAATTTTTTCTTGAAATATTTAAGGTGCTAACACTTTAACACCTTAACAACTAAAGTTCAGCATCAGCAACCCAATAAATACAGCATTTCCTGTTTGCAGTAGCTTTATATCCTCTGCAGGTTGTGCTGTTATATTTAGGTTCTGAAACTAAATGTGGGATGCACATAGCAGGGCCTGCACGTTTTTTCCAATATTGCCGATGATAACATAATTGAAAAGGGTCAGATACCATTTTTTATTTGGCGTGTCCTCTAAACAGAGTTGAGCTTCACTATCTGGCAACTTCAAATCATGTGACAGGTACAGATGCAGCAAAGTTTAACATTACACTGTGATATCTTGCCATAGAAGACAACAAAAGCAATTGAAATCTACTGAAAAGTCGGCACCATTTAGTGCTGATCTATACGCCAATCAGTTGTCACTAGGGTAAAATACTATCAGACCTTATGTATGAAATCTCCTGCATGTGCAATGATAACAGGAAATATTGAAAGTGGATTTGCATATATTGGGGGGATTTACTAATAGTGTCAAAACATTAGTCTCAAAATATGAAAGATCTATTACTTGGCTTAGTTTAAAAACCATATTTAGATTTGTATACAATTAATAGTTAAGCATTTTTTCAAATATAAATAATTGAATATAATTGATAAAGTTTTGCAGAGTTTTAGGCTAAGGTCCCATGTAGCGAGCTGTGGCCAAAAAGCGCTGTGGAAAAAAAACGCATCAGAAATGCATCGCAATTTTTTCCACAGTGCTTTTCACAGAAAATCCGCAGAGTTTTCCTCTTCAGACTTTCTGTCCCTATTATACCTATATGTAAAACACCAGCATTTCCATAGGTATAATTGACATGCTGCGATTTACAAAAACGCAAGCGCATATCCGCTCGGATTTTTTTGTGGATGGGATTAGCCAGAATCCCATCCACTTTGCAGGTACTGTAATACGCAGCATTTTTTGCCACAGCATTTCCGCCGCAGCCAAAACACTGCGTATATACATCATGGGGCCCCAGACTTAAAAGTTAACTTTTTTTAACCATCTTATTGGTGACAGTCTTTTGTCTTGATTAGTTGCCAATGGATATGACCATGAATGCAAATTCATCTTAAAAAACAACGGATTCATAAAAAAAAAAAAAACAATTGTCCCCAACGATTACACAGTGCATACCATAATCCGTCTTTTTCGACAGATCTGTCAATGGGTATCCATCAAAAAAATGTCTGTTTGTGTCCTTTAGGGTCTGTTGTTGAAGATGTTTTTTTTCTTTTCCTTTAGTCTTTATTCTTAATTCTGAGCATGCACAGAGAAGAATGAAGAATAAAAACGGATTGCAAAATGGACAAAAACGGATTACCATCCATTGCTAATCCGTTTGTGTCCGCCTTCCATAGACCTCTGATCCCTTACTGTCCATCATATATCCTTATTTTTTGGACGTAGCAAAAGTTCTGCAAGATCAACTTTTGTCTCCCTTCAAAAGAGAGGATACATGGCAGAAATATTCCAAACGCACACCTGGAGATGGTTTGAAAAACCATTGAAGTCAATGTTTTTTTTTGACCCCTTAAGAACGAGTCAATTTTCATTTTTGCGTAACTGTTTTTTCCTCCTCACCTTCCATGAGCCATCATTTTTTTTAATTTTCCGCTCACAGAGTCACATGATGGCTTATTGTTTGTGAGCCAAATTGTACTTTGTAATGGCACCATTCAATATCTTGTACAATGTACTGGGAGGCTGAAACAAAAAATCTGAATAAGGTGGAATTGGAAAAAAAATGCATTTGCACCAATTTCTTATGGGTTTCATATGATGTCTTTTTATGTGGGACAAGATGCAGATTTTATAGATAATTTTGTGGAAGGTTTGATCACTTTTTATTAAAATTTTTTTTTAGAAGGCAAAGTATTTATAAAAAATCGAAAATTGCCTATTTTGTTTTTTTTTTTCCTGCTATGGCATTGACCGAATGGGATAAATATTGTTCTATTTTAATAGTTTGGGCATTTTTGAAAGTGGGGCTACTTACTGTAGGTGCTTATGTTTATTATTGTTTATTTATTTTTATATGTGATCAAGGGAAAGGGGGGATGATTTGAATTTTTGTATTTTTGTGTATTTTTTTCAGTTTCCTGCCGTGAGTTAGAATGGAGATCTATGCCAGTTCCTACCTGGCATATATTTTGATTTTGGCGCTGGGACTTTCAACAGATTTATGAAGAACCCATAGCCTCTCCACAAATCTCTCAGTCCCTGCACCAGTTGGGCCATTTATTAATACTGGCATACGATACGTCAGTCTTAATACATTTGCACCGCTGGTTTAGTAAATCTCCCCCATTCTGTATGGCTGCAAGGTAGGTAGGTCCTCAGTATCATTTTCTTTGAAGTTACCAAGGAATCTCTGTCTGATACTGACCTCAACTAAATTGCTAGGAAATCAAGATGCCAGCTGAAATGTTAAGCAGCAAAGACCTGGCTTGAAACTCTGTGCCAGGCCATTCACATTATATTGATGTCAGCTGCACTTGCCAATTTCTGCCGGATCAGGTAACTATCTAATGTGTATAGGAGCCTCCCAACTCTCCCTAATAGGCCTCGCTTGGGGACCCAAAGAACAGAAACCCACTCTGCTTAAAAAGCGGTTACCCATGGACCGCATAGACTATAATTGGGTCCGCTGGATTTCCGCCTGAAAAATGCGGAGAGAAAAGCTGGGTTTCTCTCCACATTTTTTAAGCGGATACGGGGACGGAAACCCCAAACATAGAGCAGGCACAGGTGTGAACCTGTCAGGGTTTTTGCCAAAATGATAAATATTTTTTTAATATTGCATCAACATTTTCTACAGCACTTTTCAAATCATGCTTATCATTATAAGGAGCATAGATGAAGGGCAAATACTAAAATGCATCAAAAGGGGTACTGTGTCTTCTTAGGGAGACGTCACCTTTGCAGGTCACCTTGCAGTGTGTAGAGGCTTACAGAGTCTTAGAGAAATTTCTGGGAAAGCCCACCTTTTCGGATTTAGGTCCGTATAGAGCCTCGAACCATGGCATGATTGCCACATTGTACAAATGCGGGTGGAGTGTAGCAGAGCGGGAATAGGGGCAGACCTGGAATGTCTCGACCCAACAGATTCATTATAACTCGTATCAGTTTTCTGGTGTGAATTATAATGGAAATATAATCAGTTCCTAACTGTCATAGATTTCTATTCTGGCACAGGAATGTCTGACTGATTTATGAAGAAGTTGCAGTCTCTTCATAAATCTCTTGTTCCCTGTGCCAGTAAGGATCTTTATTAAGACTATCGTATGACACACCACTCAATGGGGCAATACATTTGCCCCATTGACCAGGATTAAAGCCACACCAGAACATATTTCTTTCCCTAAAATCCCAAGGTAGCCTGCAAAGGTGATGTCTCCTTAAGGCAACATAGTGCTCCTTCTGAACCATGTCTTTGACCTCTCATTCAGCCAGACCAATACCCTGCTTCGCACCGATGAGGGGCAATAATCCTGAAACATCTGCTTGCAGGTGGGTCTCTCTTCTGGGAGAAATGTTTTGGTTTGGCTTTACTCCCAGATTATGCTACTAGGAGTTCGTTAAATATCATGGGTTACAATATAACCATATGCTGTTGACAATATACTTCTATCTTGAAACGCAGGGTGTGTCATGGGTGTAATCTATATTGGTGTTATCCATATGTATGGAGTGATAAGAGTATTTGAGGTCCCAAGACACACCTTTCCTACTGGTGTAAATGACTGGCAGACACATACAGTGGGGAAAAAAAAGTATTTAGTCAGCCACCAATTGTGCAAGTTCTCCCACTTAAAAAGATGAGGCCGGCCTGTAATTGTCATCATAGGTAGACCTCAACTATGAGAGAAAAAATGAGAAAACAAATCCAGAAAATCACATTGTCTAATTTTTTAAGAATTTATTTGCAAATTATGGTGGAAAATAAGTATTTGGTCACATACAAACAAGCAAGATTTCTGTCTCTCACAGACCTGTAACTTCTTCTTTAAGAGGCTCCTCTGTCCTCCACTCATTACCTGTAGTAATGGCTCCTGTTTGACATTGTTATCAGTATAAAAGACACCTGTCCACAACCTCAAACAGTCACACTCCAAACTCCACTATGGTGAAGACTAAAGAGCTGTGGAAGGACACCAGAAACAAAATTGTAGACCTGCACCAGGCTGGGAAGACTGAATCTGCAATAGGCAAGCAGCTTGGTGTGAAGAAATCAACTGTGGGAGCAATAATTAGAAAATGGAAGACATACAAGACCACTGATAATCTCCCTCGATCAGGGGCTCCACGCAAGAGCTCACCCCGTGGGGTCAAAATGATCATAAGAACGGTGAGCTAAAATCCCAGAACTACACGGGGGGACCTAGTGAATGACCTACAGAAAGCTGGGACTAACGTAACAAAGGCTACCGTCAGTAACACACTATGCTGCCAGGGACTCTCATCCTGCAGTCCCCCTGCTTAAGCCAGTACATATCCGGGCCCGTCTGAAGTTTGCTAGAGAGCATTTGGATGTTCCAGAAGAGTATTGGGAGAATGTCATATGGTCAGATGAAACCAAAGTAGAACTGTTTGGTAGAAACACAACTCGTCGTGTTTGGAGGAGAGTGAATGCTAAGTTGCATCCAAAGAACACCATACCTACTGTGAAGCATGGGGGTGGCAGCATCATGATTTGGGGCTGTTTCTCTGCAAAGGGACCAGGACGACTGATCTGTGTACATGAAAGAATGAATGGGGCCATGTATCGTGAGATTTTGAGTGCAAACCTCCTTCCATCAGCAAGGGCACTGAAGATGAAACGTGGCTGGGTCATTCAGCATGACAATGATCCCAAGCACACCGCCAGGACAACGAAGGAGTGGCTTCGTAAGAAGCATTTCAAGGTCCTGGAGTGGCCTAGCCAGTCTCCAGATCTCAACCCCATAGAAAACCTTTGGAGGGAGTTGAAAGTCCGTGTTGCCCAGCGAGAGCCCCAAAACATCACTGCTCTAGAGGAGATCTGCATGGAAGAATGGGCCAACATACCAGCAACAGTGAGTGCCAACCTTGTGAAGACTTACAGAAAACGTTTGACATCTGTGATTGCCAACAAAGGACATATAACAAAGTATTGAGATGAACTTTTGTTATTGACCAAATACTTATGTTGCACCATAATTTGCAAATAAATTCTTTAAAAATCAGACAATGTGATTTTCTGGATTAGTTTTCTCATTGTGTCTCTCATAGTTGAGGTCTACCTATGATGTCAATTACAGGCCTCTCTCACCTTTTTAAGTGGGAGAACTTGCACAATTGGTGGCTGACTAAATACTTTTTTTTCCCCACTATTTCTGGGGTTGTTGCTTTTGCTCATGCTGCTATGGCTGTTGGGGGTTGTGACACACTTACATGGTGTGGACTTTGATAGAGAAGAGGCAGATGGACGCACAAAGGTCTGGATTAAAGGGGTTTTCTGGGCAATTTTTTTTTTCATTTTTAAAAGGTCTGTTAGTGCTATTAATGGGTTACTAAGTGAACCCAAATACCTTTAGCAGTGTTGTGAGTGATTTCTGGGTTTCTCTGGGAGCTCCTGGCATCCTCTGCATTTGTTTACATGGGTAACTTCCTGTTATCTTATCCTACAACTACCATGATGTATTGCTCTTCACTCAGATCCTCCTCTCACTCCCTCCCCCTCCTTTTCCCACACCCCCCTCCCTTTTTCCATATCTAGTTTGTGGACTACTAGCCCTACCTAATTAACTAGCTCAGCCCACCCCATCATACTTACCTGTCTTTCTGTCCTGGAGATCACTTTCTCCTGTGCCGCCAGCCCCTTCTTCTCTTGACTTCTGCCATCGCCTGTGCAATAGAGTTGGAATGCTGGCACTACAGCTTATATTGCGCAGGTGCTGGCAGAAGTGAAATAAGTGACGTTTCGTGCCCAGAAGATCAGGACATAAACACAGGTAAGTATGATGGAGTGGGGGGTAGTATTGGTGATGTTCCATTCAAAAAATGTTCCTGGGCGCGGTCTCATGACCGCCCCAGCGATCTGAGAAAATATACATTTTTTTATAAAGTAAGTAAATTAGAAGTTAGGTGGGGGGTGTTTAGTTTAGTTTTAAATTATCATTTTATCCTGGACAACCCCTTTATGGATCTTCCCTCTCAACACTATACTTTATACTGGAAGCAAACCAGGACAGCTGATACATCTATTATTTATTCGGCATATTTTCCCTGTATCTACCTTTCATAAAGAGTTCAATAAATTTACAGTTTTTATAAGAAAGCGTAAGTCCTCCGAAATACCCTATGGATCACTTGGGTATGAATTACATCATCAACCCAAGTAACAATGTGATCTTTTCATAGTTAAAAAAATAAACCACATAAAAAGCAAAAAATAAAGACTATTTGTTAAATCCATTTTCAAAGCCATCTACCATGGCAAATCTATAGAGCATTGTCTTGTAGTGCTATAGCTTCACCCTTCCCTTTGATCTCAGAAAGAACATTTAGTCTGCTTTTTCTTTGCAGGTTGTGTTGTTATATTTAGCTATTCTGCAGAAAAATAACAAAAAAGACTGTCTGTGTGAGTGTGAAAAGTTGTCTTTTTTTCTAATACTAGAAGAAACCATGTATTATTGAATATAATCATTTCTAGCTCACCCTCATATGACCTCCAAATGGACTACAGCTATCTAGCAGCTGTGAATCATATCTTCGGATCTAAACATTACTAGAGTTGATGCATAAAGGGCTGCTACGCGGCTGCTGATTTTAGAATTTTTGCAGTGATGTCGGAAGTAATTGAAGGCCCCAATATGTATTAGAGCAAAGTTGGCCAAATCTGCTGATAAGCTTATATGTATATTGGACCTCCCGATTCTCCCGACAGGTGATTTTGGTGTAAAGAGGGATTGGGCAAGTTAAATTTAAACATCTGATCTTTTTGTCCTCAGAGAAGATAAGCAAATAAGCTTAAAGGGTTGTCCAGGCTTTATCAATTTATTATTATTCCACCTATCATCTGTTTGAAGAGGCCACAACGTTCATGCAAGTGCTGCAGCTTCTTCAGAGACAACCAAGCACAGCGCTGTATATTGTATAGTGGCTGTGCTTGGTATCACAGCTCAGCCCCATTCAATTGTCAGCTCTCCATGACTATTATTTGGAGCAGAATCTTGTGTTAATGAGTTTTCCCATTAACATAACCTTAGTTAATTCTGCAGATAATTACAAGTTAGACATTTTTGCAAATATAAGTAATTAAAAAAATTTGCAGAGTTATAAAGATTTCTTTTAACCATCTTAGTGTCTTCTCTATGGTGTGACACGTCAGAAATCCAGACATGATTTCCTTATTGTGGCCAGTTATCTTCTCATATATGTAGTGTACCTTCCTGATAAACTGTCCACAATAAGGAAATCATGGCTGGGTTTTGACAAGTGTCAGACAATAGATAGTTCCTTTCATTCATGGTCATGGACTGTATATCTTAAATCTTCTCCACATATCGCACTCTAAGGCACCAGATGGCAGGGGTAATACATTTATGATGCACAGACTGACTGCTATCAAGGCAAATCAGAAAGAAGATCAAAGAAGCTTTAGTGTGGTGTGGGGAATCTGGGCCTGGTTGTAGCTTTGACCACTGCAAACCCTATAGTTACACCATTGGCAGAATTATGTAACTAAATGCCCTATCCTGGGCCTGAAACTAACTTTAGTTATTCCTTCTTGTTGTCTGACACCTGAAACCCCACGGATAAGTTGTGTGAGGCAGCTCCATAAGTGCCGCTTTCCAGGCCAGGTGTCGTTACGTTCATTGATCATACTGCTTGTTTGCAGCTCAATCCTATTCAAGTGGATATGGCTGAGCTGCAATACCAAGACCGTCCACTGTAATGTGTACAGCGCAGTCTCTTCAAATAGCTGACTGGTTAGGGTTCCTGGTGTCAGAGCCCTGCCAATCTTCACATGATGACCTTTCCTACAAATAGGATTGATAAACCCAGAAGACCCCTTTAAAAACATCCTAATAACATTCCTAGTCCTTAGTTACTCGATTGACTAAGCTGACTGTAATATTCCTACAGCTCCCAGTAACACTGGAAGCTTACTATGTGCAGACTATAAATATATCCAATAGATTAAGTCCAATCCAAAGAAATCTGCAGACATCATGACATTTTTATTGCATTATAAAATGAAAAAATTATGCCAAGCAGAATAAGAAAATAAATACAATGTATAAATATCACTTGATCATATTCCATCGTCATAATCATATCATCACCATTAACTTGATTCAGAAACATTTTGTTTAACTCAGCCCTTTCTTTATAAAATCCACCCATCTTGCCCGCTTTCATATAGTCAGTATTTAGTATCAGTATTTGTAAGCCAATGCTAGGAGAGGAATTTACAGAGAGAAAAACTATAATTGGCTAAGGCCACGTGTAGCGAATCGCAGGTGAAAATCACAGCAGAAAAAAAAAATGCACCAAATGTGCTTACTTTTTACACTGCTTTTCTGCATTTTGTAATTTTGCCCTTCCACACATAATTCAATGGGGAAAACACAGCGTTTTCGCAAATACAATTAACATGCTGTACTGTTTACAATATGTGAATGATATTAAGTGAAATCTCATTCACTTTCCTGAGACTGTAAAATGTAGCTTTTTTATGCTGTGTTTCTGCAATGGCCAAAAATGTTGCATGACAACAACGTGTGGCCTTAACCATAAGCGGATTTGTATCTCTTCATTGTTTGTGGCCCTCTCCTGGTTTTGGCTTAGAAATACTGAAGCAAAATACTGATCAAAACATGTGACATGTGAATATGGTCTCAGGCTAATCCACCAGATATGTCACCAATAAGGGATCATTGGGGGGTTCGAGAGCTGTTTGAAGGGGCTGCGGTGCTCATATGAGTACTGTGGCCTCTTCATTGCTTACATTGCCTATTATTTCTTTCATAGCAGCAATGATTCAATTACAGCCTCATCCCATTTACTTCTGGAGCTCAAGCCCCACCCCCAATACAACAACTGCCTCATTTGCATATAGCATCAAAGTTATTTTTCTCCAAATCTACAAAAGTGACATAAATCACAATGATTGTTTATACAGTGCCTTGCGAAAGTATTCGGCCCCTTGAACTTTTCAACCTTTTGCCACATTTCAGGCTTCAAACATAAGAATATAAAATTTTAATTTTTGGGTGAAAAATCAACAACAAGTGGGACACAATCGTGAAGTGGAACGAAATTTATTGGATATTTTAAACTTTTGTAAAAAATAAAAAACTGAAAAGTGGGCCATGCCAAATTATTCGGCCCCCTTAAGTTAATACTTTGTAGCGCCACCTTTTGCTGCGATTACAGCTGCAAGTCGCTTGGGGTATGTCTCTATCAGTTTTGCAAATCGAGAGACTGAAATTCTTGCCCATTCTTCCTTGGAAAACAGCTGGAGCTCAGTGAGGTTGGATGGAGAGCGTTTGTGAACAGCAGTTTTCAGGTCTTTCCACAGATTCTCGATTGGATTAAGGTCTGGACTTTGACTTGGCCATTCTAACACCTGGATATGTTTATTTGTGAACCATTCCATTGTAGATTTTGCTTTATGTTTGGGATCATTGTCTTGTTGGAAGATAAATCTCCGTCCCAGTCTCAGGTCTTTTGCAGACTCCAACAGGTTTTCTTCCAGAATGGTCCTGTATTTGGCTCCATCCATCTTCCCATCAATTTTAACCATCTTCCCTGTCCCTGCTGAAGAAAAGCAGGCCCAAACCATGATGCTGCCACCACCATGTTTGACAGTGGGGATGGTGTGTTCAGGGTGATGAGCTGTGTTGCTTTTACGCCAAACATATCATTTTACATTGTGGCCAAAACGTTCGATTTTGGTTTCATCTGACCAGAGCACCTTCTTCCACATGTTTGGTGTGTCTCCCAGGTGGCTTGTGGCAAACTTTAAACGAGACTTTTTATGGATATCTTTGAGAAATGGCCAAATAATATTGCACGCCCCACTTTTCAGTTTTTTATTTTTTACAAAAGTTTAAAATAACCAATAAATTTTGTTCCACTTCACAATTGTGTCCCACTTGTTGTTGATTCTTCACCAAAAAATTAAAATTTTATATCCTTATGTTTGAAGCCTGAAATGTGGCAAAAGGTTGAAAAGTTCAAGGGGGCCGAATACTTTCGCAATTCACTGTAAGTTTAACATGCCCTGTAATGTGGTGATGGCTAATGAATATACTCAGGGGAGGTGGCAGACTCCCCTGAAAGTAAAACATACACAGGTACATACACACACACACACACACACACACACACACACACACACACACATATATATATATCTGGCATGGCTGCAACTGCTACATCCCCTATGCCATAGCCTGGCATATCACTACTAAGCAGATGATGCCCAACTACATCCATTCAAGCCTTTAATTATATCCATTCAACCATATCCTTAAAGGGGTTTTCTGGTCAAAAAAAAAAAAAAAATTCAAAAAAGGTCAGTTAGTGCTATTAATAGGTTAATAAGTGCATCCAAATACCTTTAGTAGTGTTTTGAATGATTTCTGGGTTTCTCTGAGAGCTCTTGACATCTTCTGTAATTTGTTTACATGGATAGCTTCCTGGTCTGTTTTCCTACAACTACCATGATGCATTGCGCTTCACTCAGACCTACCTCCCTCGCTCATTCCCTCCCCCCCACACCCCCTCCCTGTTTCCCCAGCTAGCCCGCCCAGTACTAGCCATTCCCAACTAACTAACTTAGCCCACCCACCCACCCCATTATACTTACATTATCTTTGTAGTTGTTCTATAATTTAGTTAGCATGTTATTTAAACCTCACGGTAAAAGTAGAAGAGAAAAAATATCACAATAAACAACGGCATTTCCACCACCCGAAAAAAATAGTGGTCCTACTTACCCCAAAATGGTACCAATGAAAATTATCTCTTTTTCAACAAACACTCAACATGTTTTTGCATAAGATGTGATATCAATGTGCAAAAGTACTAAGTATAAAAAATACACTTATTTGGTATCAACATAATTGAATTGACCCCCTGAATAAGAGTAACATGGTGAACAGCGCAAAATTTAAAATGCATAATCAATTGCAGAAAGACTTAATAAAATTATTCAATAAGATATACAGTGGGGAAAAAGTATTTAGTCAACTGCCAATTGTGCAAGTTCTCCCACTTAAAAAGATGAGAGAGGCCTGTAATTGTCATCATAGGTAGACCTCAACTATGAGAGACAAAATGAGAAAACAAATCCAGACAAATCCAGCATTGTCTGATTTTTTTAAGAATTTATTTGCAAATTATGGTGGAAAATAAGTATTTGGTGACCTACAAACAAGGAAGATTTCTGGCTCTCACAGACCTGTAACTTCTTCTTTAAGAGGCTCCTCTGTCCGCCACTCATTACCTGTAGTAATGGCTCCTGTTTGACATTGTTATCAGTATAAAAGACACCTGTTCACAACCTCAAACAGTTACACTCCAAACTCCACTATGGTGAAGACCAAAGAGCTGTGGAAGGACACCAGAAACAAAATTGTAGACCTGCACCAGGCTGGGAAGACTGAATCTGCAATAGGCAAGCAGCTTGGTGTGAAGAAATCAACTGTGGGAGCAATAATTAGAAAATGGAAGACATACAAGTCCACTGATAATCTCCCTCGATCAGGGGCTCCACGCAAGATCTCACTCTGTGGGGTCGAAATGATCACAAGAACGGTGAGCAAAAATCCCAGAACCACACAAGGGGACCTAGTGAATGACCTGCAGAAAGCAGGGACTAACGTAACAAAGGCTACCGTCAGTAACACACTACGCCGCCAGGGACTCAGATCCTGCAGTGTCAGATGTGTCCCCCCTGCTTAAGCCAGTACATATCCAGGCCCGTCTGAAATTTGCTAGAGAGCATTTGGATGTTCCAGAAGAGTATTGGGAGAATGTCATATGGTCAGATAAAACCAAAGTAGAACTGTTTGGTAGAAACACAACTCGTCATGTTTGGAGGAGAGTGAATGCTGAGTTGCATTCAAAGAACACCATACCTACTGTGAAACATCGGGGTGGCAACATCATGCTTTGGGGCTGTTTCTCTGCAACGGACCAGGATGACTGATCCGTGTACATGAAAGAATGAATGGATTGTGAGATTTTGAGTGTAAACCTCCTTCCATCAGCAAGGTCATTGAAGATGAAACGTGGCTGGGTCTTTCAGTATGACAATGATCCCAAGCACACCGCCAGGGCAACGAAGGAGTGGCTTCGTAAGAAGCATTTCAAGGTCCTGGAGTGGCCTAGCCAGTCTCCAGCTCTCCACCCCATAGAAAACCTTTGGAGGGAGTTGAAAGTCCGTGTTGCCCAGCGACAGCCCCAAAAACATCACTGCTCTAGAGGAGATCTGCATGGAGGAATGAGCCAACATACCAGCAACAGCGTATGCCAACCTTGTGAAGACTTACAGAAAACATTTGACCTCTGTCATTGCCAACAAAGGATATATAACAAAGTATTGAGATGAACTTTTGTTATTGACCAAATACTTATTTTCCACCATAATTTGCAAATAAATTCTTTAAAAATCAGACAATGTGATTTTCTGGATTTGTTTTCTCATTTTGTCTCTCATATTTGAGGTCTACCTATGATGTCAATTAGAGATGAGCAAATCGATTCTGCAGAAGTGGAATTCGATCCGAATTTCAGGAAATCTTCGATTCTCCACGATTCCGGATTTCCTGATGCTTCGCGGTAACGAATATTTAGTAAGGACCTTTGTGACATCAGACGGTCACATGATGTTCTCTAGTGATGTGATTGGGTAGGCGTGTCTTTGCTTGTTAGCACATCCTTCCACATGAATAAAAGTTGTCCGTGCTGAAGAGAGAGAGAAAGAGAGAGAGAGAGAGAAACATGACCGCGGCATCCAAGGGCTTCCTTCATTTTGCCACCCACCCCGGTTCTCTGCAGCCCGGAAATAGCTGTTTATTTGCCACGAAGTAATTCGGATCAAAGCAACATTTTTTGGAACTTCGAATCGAACTGACGAATCGAACTTTTGAGAAATTCGCTCATCTCTAAAGTCAATTACAGGCCTCTCTCATCTTTTTAAGTGGGAGAACTTGCACAATTGGTGGCTGACTAAATACTTTTTTTTCGCGACTGTATTTACCTCAAAATGTTGCCATTGAAAAACGTAACTGATACAAAAAATACACCAAGCTCTTATATGGCTATGGCAAAATTAAAGGAAAATTATGGCTATTTGAACATGACAAAACAAAACAAAAAAATCACTGGACTCTGATGACAAAATAAGTCATTCATACCACAGTAATCTTTGATGATCCAAGAATACTGAACTAAGACGTTAAAACAGTGAGGAATATCATATTCCATAGCAATCTCTCTAGGTAGTAAACAAAAGTAATCTATTTCCAAGACTTTGGATGGGTGACATACTCAGAACTGTCAGCAACTGGTTATGCAGTGAAGAGATCTTTGAGGAATCATCTAAGCAGGTCCTTCTGAAGGTGCTTCAAAAAGTGGTTTCAGTTTCTTCCTTTCTGCTCCGACTCTATATCTACTATCAATGTATCTAGATGAAGATAACACTTTTTCATTAGTCTTCAGATCTCAAATATCCTTGTAGGAGTCCATTGTAGGTGAACATAAAACATTTGTTAATCCAGAGCATATGGTACCTAAATTCTTCCATGAAATCATGGGCAGATTTTGACTATTGCTCTCAACTAAAGTATGGGTCAAGTTGTAGATGTTTTCTGATGAAGATCTTCTAAGTTTGAATACATATAAACATGTCACAGTTGACACATATGTTTTCCTAAGTAGAAGTAATGGTGACATCAATGTTCTCCTCTATATAACATTACAAAGAAGACAAATTACAGGACTGTGATAATAAACATCAAACTGCTAGCAATCTCAGTAACGATAATGGTCCCAAACTGATGTATCACATAATAACTGCTATGTAGGGTACACACCATATTCACATAATTCTTCTCCAGACTCAGTTTTGAATCTTTTACATTTTCTTCTTTTGATGTACAAATTACATCAGGTGGTCTGACATTTAAGTTCATCTATAATCTATGTAATGAACTACAAGAGTCAATTTTTGTTGCTTTGCGGAAGAAGACATTGTATGTTTTCTCGGAAAAGCCTGGGTAAAGCTTTGTTGGATCCTGCCATTTTCTTTAATAGGTAGGTCTTTAGAGTGTTTCGAATTTATTGTGAAGTCGCTGTCATGTGGTTCTGATTCACACTTCAGGAGAGATATAAAACACCTGTAAAACTGATAAAATAAAAATTCATCAAAAATACAGAAGATGAGAAATTTTAATGATAATCAAAAAAACATCAAAACTAAAGTAAAAAACACCATGTGTGATTTACATAAAATAACGTAGAAAGCCCACATTCATTGACTCGTTCTGAGGGTTAGGATAGTATTAGACCTAAATATTTTTCTTAGCGAGAGATGAATCGGCTACAGAATGTGCCTATCGGTGCTCATTCTGCAACGGCTGAAGCAGAGGACATGCAGGAGGAACAATCGCCATACCCCTGGCAGCACAGACCTTATTACACAGGACAATGTGCTGCCAAGGCATAATGATTTTTCCTCTGCAAAAATTAGTAGATGACCCAATGAACGAACAAACTCTTGTTCATCAGGTGATTGTATGATCATTCCTTCCCGATAATTGCCTCTAAAATCACCCTGTCCAATGGAGCATTTGTAACTTTAAGAAAACATTATTATGATAAAATAACTCTTGGTAGGGGGAAATCCACAGTCTGACCAACAAACAGCATAAGATAAAAAGTTGTCCACATTTTCCAATTAGGTAATCAGAGAGTGTCCCTCTGATGAGCAGCCAGACGTAGGGGACCTTCGTTGCATGTACCACCACTACCATTGCAAAAATTTGGAAATGCCACCAACAGAGAAATTTAGCATTACATGGTGCCCATGTCTGCCTAAAGAGAAGAGAAAGTTGGTCTATGTAGCTGCCCTCTGCTCTGGCTAATAGAAGATGGTCCTGAACTGGGAACCCCTTTTATTATTCAGAATTCCCTAATAGGGTATTTAAAGATGACACTTCGCCACCTCTACCAACTGCAACTCTTTGCACCCTTCAGTAGTTGCTGCTCTACTAATTTTGATGTGGTTGGAATTTTTTCTATAATCCGCACAGTTCCAAAGCAATCATTTCTATTAGTTTCAGTACAGCTATGCCCTCTACTTTCAAGTGGGTGGTCTCTGGCTGTCAGCTCCAGCCCAGGACTGCCCACCTAACAGTAAAGAGCCAAATTAGCATTTTAGGAGCTGAAACAAACTAGCACCAATTGCTTCCCATTCACATTAGATAAATGTTATCTGATTCTGTCAATTTCGACAAATACCTCATGCTTATGGGGGTCTACCAAATTTTCTCCATTGCTGAATTTCAACATGGACAATCCTTTTGTTCCTGTGGGAGATAAGCCATTACCAGATATGTTTGGCAGTGACATAATACTCCCTTTCCATTGAAAAAAGACTGCACACATGCCAAGGGTGGTTTTCTAGGGAAGGCAGGTTAAGGAGGAACAGCTGTCTGCTGAACATCCTTAAGGGGACAGGTCAGGGCCCCTAACCTCTTAAAAGTTATATAGCCTTAGAGAGTTGCTTCTCTACTGAATCATCTTCCGTTGTCACCCCCAATGTAGAGACATTGGTGCACTTTTCTTACCTTATGTAGGGAACAGCTCACATGGTGGGGGTCGGCAATGATCAAGTTCACACAGCCAGCGGGTTTTAAAACTCCAAGAGTCCTTTATTTAGGCGCTTCAGCACAAAATGACATTATATAAACAAAACAAAAAGCCTAAGCCTGTCCGGCTCTTACTAAACAGCATCATGCCCCTCACTAGCCTAGTGCAGGCAAATACATAACAGCAAACACCATATCAAAGTGTGCAAAGCTCCACTCCAGGGGTGCTCTCTCTTCCAGCCTGCCACTTGTCAGCCCTCCTTTTGCCAGGCTTCCTTCCTCAGCAATCAATGACAGGAAGCCTCAGCTGAGAGCACCTGGGAGTAGGGGAAAACCCTGTAGTGGACCAGGGGTGTGGACTGGAAGACTCCCACTATCAAGCTATCCTCCAGTCCAGAAAATCCAGCCCATGTAATTTAAAGAAAATCCGTAGCAGATTACATTCTGCTAAGGCAAAATGTATCTTCCTGGATTTCCGTTACCACGTCTGGCTGAGGAAACCAGGCGAGATATACACCCCGTCCAGCACTTTACCACATATCCCCCCTCTTCTCCAGACCAGAGGTCTGGGCACTTTACTGAACATACAATATACCCTGGACAATGCATCCACATTTCCCTGTAATTGCCCCGGTCTATGTTCCACCTTAAAACAGAAATTTTGTAAGAAGAGAAACCATCTGGTCACTCTTGCATTTCTCTCCTTATTTTGTTTCATCCAGGTTAGAGGAGCATGGTCTGTTACTAACACAAATTCTCTACCCAGTAGATAATACTTCAGGGACTCCATCGCCCACTTGATAGCCAGGCACTCTCTTTCCACTATGGCATAATTGTTCTCTGCTGGGGTCAGTTTCCTACTCAGGTACATCACTGGTTGTTCTTCCCCATTTACCACCTGGGACAGGACTGCTCCCAAGCCTGTATCAGACGTATCCGTCAGGCCCAGAAACTGTTTTTTGAAATCCGGGGAAACAAACACTGGTTGTTCACACAGGGCAGATTTTAGGCTCTGAAGAGCATTTTCTGCCTCTGGGGTCCACTTCACCATTACTGACTTACCGCCTTTTGTTAAGTCCATCAATGGTGATGCAACGGAGGCAAGATTGGGCACGAACCAATGGTAGTACCCGGTTATGCCAAGGAAGGCTTTGACCTGTTTTTTTGTTAACGGCCTAGGCCAGTTCTGTATCGCTTCAATCTTATTGATCTGGGGTTTAACCAGGCCTTTACCAATAATGTAGCCCAGGTATGTTACTTCCTCTAGTCCCACTGCACACTTCTCAGGGTTTATGGTTAGAACCGCATCACTGATAGAGTCTAATACCGCTTGTACCTTATAGAGGTGACTTCTCTAGTCAGATGAAAAAATGACAACATCGTCCAGGTAAGCAGCGGCATAATCACGATGTGGTCTCAAGATCAGATCCATCAGCCTCTGAAATGTAGCAGGGGCCCCATGTAACTCGAATGGCATCACTACATACTGGAACAGGCCTTCTGGAGTAGAGAATGTCGTCTTCTCTTTAGCCTCATCAGATAACGGTATCTGCCAATAACCTTTTGTAAGGTCAAGCATTGTGATATACCTTGCCCTTCCAAGTCTCTCAATCAATTCATCTACTCTGGGCATGGGGTATGCATCAAACTTTGACACTTCATTTAGTTTTCTGAAGTCATTACAGCACCTCCATGTCCCATTGGGTTTTGGGATTAGTACAATGGGGCTTGATCAGCCACTGTCAGACTCCTCAATAACACCTAATTAAAGCATGCGCTTGACCTTAGAGGATACCGCCTCTCTGTGGGCTTCTGGTATCCGGTACGGCTTCAGGTTCACTTTATTGTTAGGCTCAGTTTTAATATGGTGTTTTATGAGATGAGTATGGCCTGGTAAGTCTGAAAACTTGCGTCTATTTTCCTGTTGGAACTCCCTTACCTCCTGCTTCTGGTGCACTCAGTGCTTTACCTATCCCTACTGGGGGAATTGGCTGTATCTCCTCCTTAACCACAGTCTGGGTGGCTACCAAAGACTCCCCGATCTTTCCACGGCTTGATCAGGTTTATGTGGTAAACCTGGAAGGGTTTTCTCCTGTCTGGTTGATGCACCTTGTAGTTCATTTCACTCACTCTTTCTACAATCTCATAGAGACCCTTCCACTTTGCCAGAAATTTACTTTCAACGGTAGTTACTAGAACCAGGACCCTGTCCCCAGTATTAAAGGCCCTCACCATGGCAGACCTGTTATAATTTCAGCTCTGGGCCTCCTGAGCTCTTTGACAATAGGCATCACTGTTGCTATTCGGTCCTGCATCTGGGCCTTGAGTTCAATAACACTTTTATATGGGGTAGCCTCGGTCTCCCAGGTTTCTTTGGCAATATCTAACAAACCCCTTGGATGCCAGCCATAAACTAACTCAAAGGGTGAATAGCCTGTGGACGCCTAGGGTACCTCTCTGACAGAGAACGAGGTAGGGTAACAGACAGTCCCAGCCCCTGCCATCCCTTTCCACAACCTTTTATAGCATATGCTTCAGGGTTTTGTTAAATCTCTCCACTAATCCATCTGTTTGAGGGTGGTACACCGATGTATGGATGTGCCTGATTTTAAACAATTTGCACAGCTCTTTCATGACCTTTAACATAAAGGGTGTACCCTGGTCAGTAAGGATTTCTTTAAGGCTCCCTGTGCAAGAGAACATGTAAAACAACTCCTGAGCAATATTCTTGGATGCCATGTTTCTTAATGGTACTGCCTCTGGGTACTGGGTGGCATTGTCCAATACAACCAGAATGTATTGATGTCCCCTAACAGACTTGACAATGGGCCCCACCAGGTCCATTGCAATTCTCTCAAATGGCACCTCAATAATGGGAAGTGGTACTAAAGGGCTATGGAAGTGTGATGTTGGGGCACTTATCTGGCATGTGGGACATGACTCACAGTACCTTCTCACTTCTTTATATACCCCAGACCAAAGAAACCTTTGGAGGACCCTCTCTTGTGTTTTGCTAGTCCCCAAATGACCCCCAAACACATGGTTATGAGCTATGTCCAACACCATGCGTCGGTACGATTTTGACACCAGAAGCTGTTCCACAATTTCACTGTTAACCTTGGTGATCCGGTACACCAGTTCCCCATTCATGGTAAAATGTGGAAATTTCTGGTCAGCTTCTGATTCATGTGGTACACCATTTATTACCGTAACATTGGCCTGTGCAGTACTCAGAGTGGGGTCTCTCACTTGCTCGGTCCCAAAGTTACCCCAAGACATTTCTAAATCTAACACCTGTTGACCAGGTAGGGAAGTTTCTTCCCCGGCTAACACTTGCAACGGGAAAAAGTCATCAACATGCATTTCAGATAAACTTTTTCCAGTTTGCCCCTCATTGGTACCACTGTTTTCAATGGTGCTCTCACATGACTCATTATTTACAGGGGAAGGTACAGATTCTGCTGGAGTTTCTTCACTGGCAGCAGAAGTGTTACCCCTTTTCTCAACTCCCAGAACAACGGGAAATCACGCCCTAATATTACTTCATACATAAGTCTTTTTACAACCCCAACTTCGTAGGTCACAGTTCCAGATGGAGTTACTAATTTAACAGGGGCCACGTGGTAAGCTACGATATCCCCATGGATGCACAATACTCTTATGTGTTTGTCCGGCACATAGTTCCTAGCCACAAGGCTGGCCCGAACTAAAGTCAACAGGCTACCAGAGTCCAGAAGGGCCTTCACAGAGCGGTCATTTACCTTCATCATACAAACATGCGTCTCAGTCCCTGGTCCCGGAATGGCTGTACAAACAGATTCTGCAAATAGTGACTGTCGCCAACTAGCATCACACTCCCTGGGCTCTCAGGTAAGAGGGCAACAGGCGGCCACATGTCCCCATTCATGACACCTCAAGCACTGAGGAGTCCCGGGCCTCCTTAGCAGGGAGTCCTTTCTAGGTCCAGAGGGCCTCTGGCATTCAAGTTCAGTCTTTTGCCCTCGCCCAAACTCCAGAGCCCTGTTCCCTTTTACCCTTTTCCACACACTTCCAGCTGGAACTCTCTTACCCACAAATGTCACAGATCTGGCCGTCCTGGGAGGTTTTGTTGCTGCAGGGACTTCACAGAGGTAGTCCTCGGTTGCTAGGTACCTTTCCACCAGGTTGATGAGCTGTTCAGCAGTCTTGGGGTCTCCATGTCCAATCCACCGTTGTAGCTCTGCCGGGAGGGTCCTGAAGTAATGGTCGACCACCACCTTTTCCGCCATCTGGGCTGGTGTAGAAGACTCTGGTTCCAGCCACTTTCGCACCAGATGAATTAGGTCATACATCTGGGACCGGGCAGGTTTGTCCATGGTGTAGCTCCAACTATGGACTCTCCTGGCACAAACAGTTGGCGTAACACCCAAAGCAAGCAAGGATCTCCATTTTCAGTTTAGTATAGTCCCTGACATTCTGCTCCCTGAGGTCATAGTAAGCCTTTTGCGGTTCACCTGACACAAAGGGCACAATCACTTCTGCCCACTGTGCAATTGGCAGTCTCTCTCTCTCCGCAACTCTCTCAAACACAGTGAGGTAGTCCTCGATGTCGTCATCGGGTGTCATCTTTTGCAAGACCCGCTGAACAGCCCTCCTCTCATTAATAGTCACAGGAGGACTTACCTTCACTTGTTGGGGCTGAGCCACGACAGTCTCTCTGAGCGCAGCAATCTGCTCCATTAACAGGCGATTTGTTTCCTGTTGCTGTGCCATGGCCTGTTGTTGCTGCATATTGATCTGCTGCTGTGCTTGTTGCTGGGCTTGTAAAGCTTCTGCATGAAACTTTTGTTGCTGTTCCATGGACTGCTCATGTCTCACGTTAGCCTGTATCAGCTGCTTTATTACCTCCTCCATTGTGCTGGATGGGCCTTGCAATGCAGTAGCAGCTTTCACCCAAGACATATGCAAGATATTACACTTTTATCATGCTGTTGCCCCTAGCAACAGTTGCCTGCATCCTCCACCAATTGTAGGGAACAGCTCACACGGTGGGGGTCGGCAATGACCAAGTTCACACAGCCAGCGGGTTTTTAAACTCCAAGGGTCCTTTATTTAGGCACTTCAGCACAAAATTACTTTATATAAACAAAACAAAAAGCCTAAGCCTGTCCAGCTCTAAATAAACAGCATCATGGCCCTCACTAGCCTAGTGCAGGCAAATACATAACAGCAAACACCATATCAAAGTGTGCAAACCTCCACTCCAGGGGTGCTCTCTCTTCCAGCCTGCCACTTGTTAGCCCTCCTTTTGCCAGGCTTCCTTCCTCAGTAATCACTCACAGGAAGCCTCAGCTGAGAGCACCTGGGAGTAGGGGAAAACCCTGTAGTGGACCAGGGGTGTGGAATGGAAGACTCCCACTACCAACCTATCCTCCAGTCCAGAAAATCCATGTAACGTAAAGAAAATCCCTAGCAGACTATGCTCTGCTAAGGCAAAATGTATCTTCCTGGATTTCCGTTACCACGTCTGGCTGAGGAACCAGGCGAGATATACACCCCGTCCAGCACTTTACCATACACTTTACCACTATTATAACATGCAATATTTGCAGAATGTTCAGTCCTTCAGTCCAAAGAGAAAGCAGTTGTGCAATATGTGTGGAGACTGTGAGGAAAGCCAGCCTTTCCCATCTGCATTGGCTGAGTGGAAAGAGAAAAGAAACCCCCCTCTTCACTCACTGTGAAGCTGTCTCGCATCTATGGAAACAAAACTTCTCTTGTAACAGAGAGTGAACTGCAAAGCGGCTAGAAGGGAAACACTTAGTTGCAGGAACTTTAGAAAGGTTTTTCCGGCAGAAAGCAGCCACATTTTTGATTAAAGTGCATTACATTTTGGTTTAGAATAATAGCTCAAGCTCTATGAAATGAGACTAAGCTGTCTGAAAAGTTAGAGACCATTTAAGGGGGTTTTCTTCACTGCACAGTAATGACACATATGGCTATCTTAGGTTTTCTATAAAGTTTGTAATGCCTTCCAAGAGGATACCTACTAGAGAGGTGGCATGACTGAATAGAGAGGTAATAAGCGTGATTTATCATACAAAATGGTAAAAAAGCCATACAGTACAAAGCACAAAAGAACAGTCAATGTTAAAAAGAGTTTCCAAGAAAAACAATTAGCCACCTGTATACCCTAAATAGGTGAGCCACAAACCAACCTTTTTCTATAAATGGCTATAAACATTCAATCTTATTCAGGAACTTTAGTTCTTTAAAGGCTCTTTAAATGCAGAATTTATTCCAAAAGCCTGTATGATAATTGACTAGCATTATTAATCTATCTATCTATCTATCTATCTATCTTCTTCTATATAGAAATTTTAATATATAACTATTCCAAAAAAATAACATACATACAGTACAGACCAAAAGTTTGGACACACCTTCTCATTCCAAGAGTTTTCTGTATTTTCATGACTATAAAAATTGTAGATTCACAATGAAGGCATCAAAACTATGAATTAACACATGTGGAATTATATACTTAACAAAAAAGTGTGAAACAACTGCAAATATGTCTTATATTCTAGGTTCTTCAAAGTAGCCACCTTTTGCTTTGATTACTGCTTTACACACTCTTGGCATTCTCTTGATGAGCTTCAAGAGGTAGTCACCTGAAATGGTTTTCACTTTACAGGTGTTCCCTGTCAGGTTTAATAAGTGGGATTTCTTGCCTTATAAATGGGGTTGGGACCATCAGTTGTGTTGTTCAGAAGTCAGGTGGATACACAGCTGATAATCCTACTGAATGGAGTGTTAGAATTTGTATTATGGCACAAAAAAAGCAGCTAAGTAAAGAAAAACGAGTGGCCATCATTACTTTAAGAAATGAAGGTCAGTCAGGCCGAAAAATTGGGAAAACTTTGAAAGTGTCCCCAAGTGCAGTGGCCAAAACCATCAAGCACTACAAAGAAACTGGCTCACATGAGGATCGCCCCAGGAAAGGAAGACCAAGAGTCACCTCTGCTGCGGAGGATAAGTTCATCCGAGTCACCAGCCTCAGAAATCGCAGGTTAACAGCAGCTCAGATTAGAGACCAGGTCAATGCCACACAGAATTCTAGCAGCAGACACATCTCTACAACAACTGTTAAGAGGAGACTGTGTGCAGCAGGCCTTCATGGTAAAATAGCTGCTAGGAAACCACTGCTAAGGACAGGCAACAAGCAGAAGAGACTTGTTTGGGCTAAAGAACACAAGGAATGGACATTAGACCTGTGGAAATCTGTGCTTTGGTCTGATGAGTCCAAATTTGAGATCTTTGCTTTCAACCACCGTGTCTTTGTGCCACACACAAAAGGTGAACGAATGGACTCTACATGCCTGGTTCCCACCATGAAGCATGGAGGAGGAGGTGTGATGGTGTGGGGGTGCTTTGCTTGTGACACTGTTGGGGGATTTATTCAAAATTGAAGGAATACTGAACCAGCATGATTACCACAGCATCTTGCAGCGGCATGCTATTCCATCCGGTTTGCGTTTAGTTGGACCATCATTTATTTTTCAACAGGACAATGACCCCAAACATACCTCCAGACTGTGTAAGAGCTATTTGACCAAGAAGGAGAGTGATGGGCTGCTACGCCAGATGACCTGGCCTCCACAGTCACCAGACCTGAACCCAATCGAGATGGTTTGGGGTGAGCTGGACCGCAGAGTGAAGGCAAAAGGGCCAACAAGTGCTAAGCATCTCTGGGAACTCCTTCAAGACTGTTGGAAGACCATTTCAGGTGACTACCTCTTGAAGCTCATCAAGAGAATGCCAAGAGTGTGCAAAGCAGTAATCAAAGCAAAAGGTGGCTACATCGAAGAACCTAGAATATAAGACATATTTTCAGTTGTTTCACACTTTTTTGTTAAGTATATAATTCCACATGTGTTAATTCATAGTTTTGATGCCTTCAGTGTGAATCTACACTTTTTATAGTCATGAAAATACAGAAATCTCTTGGAATGAGAAGGTGTGTCCAAACTTTTGGTCTGTACTGTATATTATAATATATATACACATGTGGACAAAATTATTGGTACCCCTCATTTAATGAAAGAAAAACCCACAATGGTCACAGAAATAACTTGAATCTGACAAAAGTAATAATATATAAAATTTCTATGAAAATGAACAAATGAAAGTCAGACATTGCTTTTCAACCATGCTTCAACAGAATTAAAAAAAAAATAAAACTCATGAAACAGGCCTGGACAGAAATGATGGTTCCCTTAACTTAATATTTTGTTGCACATCCTTTTGAGGCAATCACTGCAATCAAACGATTCCTGTAACGATCCTCAACAGGTATTTTGGCCCACCCCTCACGAGCAAACTGCTCCAGTTGTCTTGGGTTTGAAGGGTGCCTTTTCCAGACGGCATGTTTCAGCTCCTTCCAAAGATGCTCAATAGGATTTAGGTCAGGGCTCATAGAAGGCCACTTCAGAATAGTCCAATGTTTTCCTCTTAGCCATTCTTGGGTGTTTTTAGCTGTGTGTTTTGGGTCATTATCCTGTTGCAAGACCCATGATCTGCGACTGAGACCAAGCTTTCTGACACTGTGCAGCACATTTCTCTCTAGAATCCCTTGATAGTCTTGAGATTTCATTGTACCCTGCACAGATTCAAGACACCCTGTGCCAGATGCAGCAAAGCAGCCCCAGAACATAACAGAGCCTCCTCCATGTTTCACAGTAGGGACAGTGTTCTTTTCAAGATATGCTTCATTTTTCCATCTGTGAACATAGAGCTGATGTGCCTTGCCAAAAATTTCGATTTTTGTCTCATCTGTACATAGGACATTCTCTCAGAGGCTTTGTGGCTTGTCAAGATGTAGTTTGGCAAATTACTTTTGTCAGATTCAAGTTATTCCTGTGACCATTGTGGGCTTTTCTTTCATTAAACGAGGGGTACCAACAATTTTGTCCACGTGTGTATGTATATATCATAAGTCAATGTATAATAGCCACAATAACCCTCTGAAGTCTTACCTGTTTATTCATAAAAATATAAATTAGGGGATTGATAAAAGTGCTGCTCTTGGCCAGAATGGACGGTATGATGCTGACTGTAGGTGAGATTGCTCCAGGCTTCCCAAATGTTGTGATCAAAGACACCAGTCCATAAGGTAACCAGCAAAACAAATAGCAAGTGACCATGCACACTACCATGAATAATAAATGGTTCTCCCTCTTCTGTGCGCTTGTTAGGTTAATCCTGCACATCTGAAAATACAAACAAAATGATATCAAAAGCAAATGACATGTAGACCTAACATGCCTATTTTATGTGCATTATGTGTCGGGTAGATGAAGTTAACTACCAGAAATGTAGACACTACTAAGGCATCATTCTGTTGTACTAACTTACTATCAGAGACAGGGAAAGTCCAAATTTTGTTACATCAACAATAAAGAAAACAATAAAGGACTTTAGTATTACTCAGCTATCCTTAGGATAGGTCACAGTATCAGATCAGCAGGGTTCTGACTCCTGGCAACCCTGCAACCACAAAGATGCTACAACAGAACTTGCACAGCTGTGTACACTGTGTAGCAGCCAGAATAGGTAATACAAGCTCAGTCCCATTCAAGTTATAGATGTTGAAAGAGAATTCTAAAGGCGCAATGATTGTGGTCACATGTGGTGTGGTGGAATTGGGGGCCCACAGCCAGCAGGAGACATCATGACAGTGGTTGGGGGAAGCTTGATAACCCAACATTACCTGCAGCAGAGATTGGAACTCATCTCTGCTTCCTGTAGAGGTCACTGTACTGAACTTTCCAGGCAGCAGAGATGAGTGCCAATCTCTGCTGCCCATGGTGTGTTGTCTTTACAAGGGAGACAGCGGATACGCTACGAGTCTTTCCCTAACTGCTGTCATGAGGCTAGAGTGGAGACCTATCAGTTGATAACCCTACAGTACGGTGGCTCAGTGGTTAGCAATGTAGCTTTGCAGCGCTGGAGTCTTGGGTTTGAATCTGACCAAGAACAATATCTGCAAGGAGTTTGTATGTTTTCCCTGTGTTTGCGTGGGTTGCCTCTGAGTACTCTGGTCTCCTCCCACATGCCAAAAATATACTGAAAGGGATTTAAATTGGCTTCCTGTAAAACAATTGACCCTTTTGGGTGTTGGGGAAGAGCGCCTGTATGGCAGCCACTAACTCCCCTACTCCACAATGCTTCTTGTGAGAACAGCACATTGCAAATTGTCATTAAAGGGGTATTCCCATGAACATAAATCTTTTTAACTACTTATATTTGCAAAAATGTTTAACTTTTAATTATCTACAAATACAGATATGATTATGTTCATGGAAATACCCCTTTAAAGGGGTATTCTACTTCCTTGATATTGATTATCTATCTTCTGCTGTTTAACGCCCTCACTATTCACATAGCATGCTGTATGTTTTATAGCCACTGCCTCGACCTATAGAAGTATATAGAAGGATGTAATTATATTGCACAGTCAGTATAAAATAGATGACATGCGATGTAAACAGTGGTCATGGAGCCCACACAAAAGCTGCAGTCCAGTTAGACAGCTGAGTAATAGGTGTCTTAGGTGCTGAACCTCCACTGACCTCTTATTGATTAACTATCATAAGGACAGGAAGTGAAATATGCACCTATTAAAAATGGATGACCTATCATTAAGATGGGCCATCAATGTAAATTAAGAATATGCCATAGAGATGGGTTAGGGGACCCCTTCAAACTTTGCACCGGAGCCCACAAGACTAGTTACGCCAGAGGAAAGTGCTATATGAAGCTCTGTATCAGAAAAGGTGAGTATCGACTCTATTAGGATATACAAAAACATATACACATGTGGAAAAAATTGTTGGTACCCCTTGTTTAATGAAAGAAAAACCCACAATGGTCACAGAAATAACTTGAATCTGACAAAAGTAATTTGCCAAACTACATCTTGACAAGCCACAAAGCTTCTGGGAGAATGTCCTATGGACAGATGAGACAAAAATCAAAATTTTTGGCAAGGCACATCAGCTCTGTGTTCACAGACGGAAAAATGAAGCATATCTTGAAAAGAACACTGTCCCTACTGTGAAACATGGAGGAGGATCTGTTATGTTCTGGGTCTGCTTTGCTGCATCTGGCACAGGGTGTCTTGAATCTGTGCAGGGTACAATGAAATCTCAAGAATATCAAGGGATTCTAGAGAGAAATGTGCTGCCCAGTGTCAGAAAGCTTGGTCTCAGTCGCAGGTCATGGTTCTTGCAACTGGATAATGACCCAAAACACACAGCTAAAAACACCCAAGAATGGCTAAGAGGAAAACATTGGACTATTCTGAAGTGGCCTTCTATGAGCCCTGACCTAAATCCTATTGAGCATCTTTGGAAGGAGCTGAAACATGCCGTCTGGAAAAGGTACCCTTCAAACCTCAGACAACTGGAGCAAATTGCTCATGAGGAGTGGCCAAAATACCTGTTGAGAGGTGCAGAAGTCTCATTGACAGTTACAGGAACCGTTTGATTGCAGTGATTGCCTCAAAAGGTTGTGCTACAAAATATTAAGTTAAGGGAACCATCATTTCTGTCCAGGCCTGTTTCATGAGTTTTCTTTTTTTTTAAATTCTGTTGAAGCATGGTTGAAAAGCAATGTCTGACTTTCATTTGTTCATTTTCATAGAATTTTAGTTTCAATAATTTTTATTTGGTTTTCACAATAAATGTAAGAAACAATATTGATATACATTGCACTATACATTCTGATTTGAATTTGTCCATGGTAAATTTTTGAATTGTACATCAATGAGACAAAAGATAAAGATTGTATAGGTGTTAAACAATAACAATGACAGTAACAAGAACATGTAGGCACTTTATTGGGGTTAGCGTGAGACACCTCATAGACAGTCTTTCATAGACAATCTCTCATATTTTTCTACCTCTTCTCCATTTCCTACTCCATTTCCTACATCTCCACACCCATTACGATGTACAAGAGCGGACTCCACATAACTCCACGGTTTCCATTATGCGGCAAATCGGGAGTTAATCCACGCATCCCATACCTTTTCAAAGCTATGATATGAGTCATTTCCCAATGCAATTACCTTTTCGTAAGCATATGTATTGTTAATAGCTTGCAACAGTGTGGAATCAGACGGAGGGGTCACCGATCTCCAACGTTGTACCAACAATAATTTAGCTATAGTCAAGACTTTACACAGGAGTTTCTTATAGTTATTCCATTCCTCGGGAATTCCAATTAATAGGATGGCCAGAGGAGAGGCGTAGGGGAGGCAAAAATTAAATATTTCTGATAGCATATCAAAGACTCTATTCCAATATCCATGAATTATGGGACATTGTCCCAAAATATGGAGAAGGGTTCCTCTCCCCCCGCATCCCCTCCAGCAGTTTCCAGAGATAGAAGGGTATATCATTTGCAAAGTGGAGGGGGTTCGGTACCACCTCAATGTAATTTTCATCGCAGTTTCTATGTGGGTGCTACATTTTAAGGATGAGTGACTTAGCTTAATTGCCTGTTCCTACTCATCCAAAGTAATGACTCTCCCCAAATCTCTCTCCCAACAACGGAATGGTATTGATTTAGTAAAAGTCGCTATTCCATCCATTTTGTCATATAGAAACCGTAATCCCCTCATCTTAGTCGACAACCAGGTGAATATCGTACCACTGTGGGGTAATTTCGATACTGGATTCTTAGATATAAAGTGACATATTTGAGAGTACTTGAGGAAATCACCACCATGAACCCCAAATTTCTGTGTAATATCTGTAAATGATAAAATTTGTGTGGTATCGTATTGTAAATGGGAGACTCGTGTAATCCTGAGGTGCAAAAATGACTTGTAGGGTTTGCTTTCCCGTGGAGCAGCTTCCATGCGGTAACTGCTGCTTGCATGATTGGGGAGAAGGACTCAGGCGTAGGAATGTTCCAGAAGGGCGCCCACAGGACATCCGTCAGCTTTAAGGGATATATAAACGAATGCTCTATATGTAACCATGGAACCGAGGTATCCGCTAATCTCCATCTAGCACATTGCGTAACCAAGGATGCTATGTAATAATTCTGTACCACTGGTACTCCCAGTCCCCCCCGCCTCTTTTCGTTTAAATAGGAAGCTTTTATTAATTCTGGGTCTCTTTCCACTCCATATGTATTTCGAAATCATCCTTTGCATGGTTTCGAAAAACGAAACCGGGATGGATATCGGAAGTGTGCGAAACAGGTACAAGAGTCTAGGCAATAGTAACATTTTGAAGTTTGCGACCCGTCCCATCCAAGACACGTCTACTTTGGACAGTCGCTCCATGTCATCCTGCATTATTTTCAGCATGGGTGTATAATTATGTCTATATAGGGCCCCTAAAGAGGGTGTCACTTGTATCCCCAGATATTGAACGCCATCTTTCCTCCAATCAAAGTCGTATTGCGATTGTAGGGGTTGCAGCAAGGGGGGAAGAATATGTAAAGGTAGGGCTTGTGACTTGGCCATATTTAGTTTATAAAATGATAGATGTCCAAATTTGGCAATAATCTCCATAAGTCGGGGAATAGATTTTTGTGGGTTGGACAAGGTAAGAATGATATCATCTGCATAGAGTGATATAAGATGAGTTTTGTCCCGTATAGCAATGCCACCCACGTCTGGGTCTAGTCTGAGTAATTGGGCCAGTGGTTCCATCGAGAGAACAAATATCAACGGCGAGAGGGGGCACCCCTGTCTAGTCCCGTTCGTTATTAAAAAAGGATCTGACACTACCCCATTAGTGAATACTCTTGCAGATGGTGCAGAGTACAGCGCCTCAACTGCTCTTAAAATAGCTCCAGCGAACCCCATGCTCCTGAGCACCAAGAAGGCATACGACCAGCAAATCCTGTCAAACGCCTTCTCGGCGTCCAATGCGAGAATCACTGCCTCCATCTTTCTAGAATTGATGTGGTGTATAATATTCAAAATGCGTCTAGTGTTGTCGTATGACTGCCTCCCTTTCACGAATCCCACTTGGTCGTGGTTTATTACGCTCGGAAGACAAGCTGCTACTCTATTCGCTATAATTTTGGCATAAATTTTTAAATCTGAGTTTAATAGGGATATTGGTCGAAAATTTTGGGGGCTGATGGCAGGCTTGCCCGGTTTAGGCAATGTCACCACCAGGGCCTCCTGATTTTCCCTTGGAATAGTGCCGGAGTCCACCGCAGCCGTTAAAAATGACAACAGCGGGCTTAAAAGGTCCGGAGACTTTCGAGGTGGCAGCGACTTGACTACTGATAGCAATTCTGAAGGTGAGATGGGCTCATTCAAAGAGTCCAGTTGTGTTTCTGTGAGTGTGGGCACTTGAGTGCTTGCGAGAAATTTGGCAATTTCTTGTTTCGTTGGAAGTGTTATAGAGGAGTCCTCTCTAATGTTGTATAAGTCTTCATAGAAAGCTTTAAAGGCATTGGCGATGCCGCTAGGATCATAAATTTTGTGTGTGCCATCTTTGCTTTGGAGAAATGGGATTTTGGACCGTGCATGTTTTTGTTTAAGTTTGGACGCTAGAAGCTTCCCTGCCTTGTTAGATTGAGAGTAATAAGTCGCTTTTGCCCTTTTCAAGTTTTTCTCATAGTTATGCAGTAGACAGGCTGTCAGTTGATGGCGTAATGTCACCAACTTTGCTGCATTAGAGGGGGAAGGAGATTTTTTGTTACTACTATCTATAGATTTTATTTGGTGCAGTAGTCGATCAATTTCTGCTAACCTAGTTTTCTTTTCAATGTGTCCTAGGCGGATAAATGTTCCTCTGATAAAAGCTTTATGTGAGTTCCACAATATATCAGGGCTAGGGGCAGAGGGAGCATTGGTCCGAAAGAATTCCTTCAAATCATTTTCCAAGATTGTTTTATATTTTGGCTGTGACATTAAGAATTCATTACACCTCCATACGTATGCTCTAGGGCATTCATATTTTTCTCTGAGAGTCAAGGTTATTGCTGCATGGTCTGACCATGTTATTTGTGAAATATCCGACTTCACGGCAAGGGGTATACTAGTTTGTTCTATTAATAATAGATCTATTCGTGAATAGCTGTTATGTATCGTGGAATAGTAGGTGTAATCTTTTTCGGTATTATGCAGGATACGCCATGCATCAAATAGGTCATGACGCCATATAGCCTGCGAGAATGAAGGATGGCGTATCGTTATGCTAGAAGTAGTGTCTGCCACTGGGTCCGGAGCCATGTTAAAGTCTCCCATTAATACTAAGCATCCTTGCTTTTTTTTCTCCACTACTTTCATAAGTCTCCCTAAGAAAGACACCTGCCTTCTGTTCGGGGCGTAAACCGAAACCAATGTGTATGTGACGTTGTTAAGGATACAGACTAATATGACAAATCGCCCTCCCGGGTCAGCATGATGGGACACCAGCTGAAATGCCACTGAATCTCTGATCCCAATTAGTGTTCCCCTGCGTTTGGAGGAGCAATGAGCGTGAAATATATGTGGGTATGCTGAATGTTTGATGCGAATGGCATCTATCTCTAAAAGATGTGTTTCTTGAACTGCGAGAATGTCACAGCTTTGAGCTCGGGCCTCTCGCCACAAATTGGCTCTCTTTTGAGGGGAGTTCAAACCTCTGACATTCATTGACATAATATTAAGTACCATATTTTACAGTTAGTAATGCTGCAATAATCGTACCACAACCACCCGCATCCAAAATTACCAGTAACAGGAAGAAGCATATTCGTCTTTGCCTTGTGTACTCACAGCGTCCCAAGTGCCAAAACCGAAGAGAAAACAAACTATAAAAACACTGAGACCAATGGCTAAGCCATCTCAACAAAACAAAGAAAAGAAATGTGGTACAGCGGACCAGCGGCTGTTGTAATCCTGGGGGGATAAGTTCAGCAGTAGTGGACATACGGAATCCATTTTAAGGTGATTCTCTAGCTGTGCAGCCCTTTTGGTGGACGTCTTGGGGTTTTCGTTTGATGCCAACCATCAGACACTGGGCCAGGTGGTAATTTGGGCGTCAAGTCAAGGAGTGGAATGTCCCATTTGTTTAGCAACTTTTTGCCGTCTTCCGGAGATTTGATAACATGAGTAAGGTTGTTCCTGGTTATGATCACTCTGACCGGGAATCCCCATTTATATAGGATGTTATGGTGGCGTAGCGTCGTAGTAATAGGGATGAATTGCCTTCTCAGTTGTAGCGTTGCGGCCGAAAGGTCGGAGTAGATGGAAATTTTCTGGTATGGGTCAGGTAAACGGCCAATTTTCCGTGAGGTCAGCAGCACCAGTTCTTTAGTGCGGTAAAAATGGATTTTTGCTAATACATCTCTGGGTACGGCTTCGTCTAGGTGTGAAGGCCTTGGGATTCGATGCGCTCTATCAATGGTTAAGTCCATTATCGTGAGGTTTGGTAAGAGCGTGCGTATCAGGTCTTGGAGGAAAGCTGTTAAATTGTTCGCAGATACTGACTCTGGAATCCCTCTAAACTTTAGATTGTTGCGCCGCGAGCGGTCTTCCAAGTCTGCTATTTTAGCTTTCAGAAACGACACATCTTTTTTCCACCTCATAGTGAGCATCTATAAGAGCATTATGTGATGCAGCAAATTCCGCCATTTTAGATTCCACATGAACAGTGCGTTTTTGCAATTCCTGGAGGTCTCTATCTAGCGGTTTAACCATTAAGGACATGTCAGTTGTCAGTGATTTACAAAAGGCCATGAGCATGTTTTTCATGGAGGCCTCAGTAAGTAGGCTTTCTGTAGCCGGAATATCTGCAAAAAAAATTGATGGATGGCGGTACAGTGTGGTATCGCTCACCTCCCCCTTCTGGAGACTCAGTGTGCTGGAGCCTGGGTTTCTGCTTGACCGGGCTGGCGGTGGGCGAGTGGGGTGTCTCCACGTTGTTTAGGCCTGTAGGCCTCGGTGTGTCGGCAGGAGAAGGCCCCGGAACCGCGCTCACCTCGGCCCGCCGGGGAGACGGCCCCGGTGCCTCCGGACCTCCACACCCCATCAGCTGCGGTATCGATGGCTCTGACAACGTTCTCCGCCGAGCGGAGAGGGTGAGCGGCTCCTCCGGAGAGTCTTGGGACGGAGACGAGGCCCCGGAGACAGCGCTGGAGCGCGAACCGCCGCCATGTTGATCTTCCCTTCCTCCGTGGGGGAAGTAGTAATCCGAAATTTTCTGCGGTTTTACCGCAGATTTCCTCTTTCTCGGCATCATCGGAGTTAGAAAGCGTTCCCTGTGCCGTTTGGGTGAGTGTAATTTACGGGCACGTCGCTCTTTTTTGCCGCTGTATAGGACTCAGGCCTGGAGCTTTACAACTATGCGGCCATTCCGCTCCACAGTAGGCTCCGTCCCCATTTTCATAGAATTTTTATATATTATTATTTTTGTCAGATTCAAGTTATTTCTGTGACCATTGTGGGTTTTTCTTTCATTAAACGAGGGGTACCAACAATTTTGTCCACGTGTGTATGAAATGTAAGTGAATGAGACTGAGCTTGCCATACCTTTTCCAGCTGTTACACAGGGTACAAGACTATATTAGTTCCCAAGCACCACAATTCCTTTCAACAGCTGAATCTATAATTGGTACGTCATCAGTACTTTATAGATATTGGAACAGAAGGCCTAAGTAAAGAGTGGCAGAGATCTGGTTGCCCCCTCCGGTTTCTATGTCTGACGTGCGATGCCTTCAATAATCATTCACATGGCCGCTGCAGTCAATCACTGGTCTCAGCGGTCATGTGTGGTATATGGTGATGTCATCACTTATAGCATGGTTCTGTAGAGTAGAATGATGGTTCTCTTACAAATTAAAGTGTTTTTAGCCTATGCTACCAACAATTGAACTGATTCAATTCTGAAAAAAAAAACATATATTACAAAAATGTCAAAATATGTTACCGCCTATAGGGCTTTAAGGCAAGAAAAAGCTAAAAATGATACGTTACTGATAAGAAATATTTCTAATATATTACATATTTAAAAGATTTTGACTAATGAAGAAATATCTGCCTCTTGTAGTAACGACAGATACACTGCATGTTACCATTCTATTACAACTATACCTCTGCCCCCTGCTGGCTGCTCAGTTCAACACTTTTATCCACAAATAAAAGCACAGCATGTAGCTAAGCAAACATTTTTTTCCTCATAATGTATTTTGCAGTAATTTCAGATAAACAAATCAGAACAATTCATTTCATGCATTTATTATACTTTGAATGAACATTAGAAGAAGTTTTCCACTTTCAGGTAAAAAAGCTTAATCGCTATATAATGAAAACTTCTACAATTTTTTATAGAATATGGTGGAATTTATTAAGACTAGCATTCTGTAAAGGTACAGAAGAAGCAATGTGGCACATCTTTGGCGCAAGAAAGGGCCGTGCGCCAAAGATGAACCACATTTATGCCTATCTATGCCAGAAAACTGGCGCAGATGTGATAGTAAATTCCTTCTACTATGTTTCATTTCCCAACATTTGCAAAGTATATGCTTTCTGTCAGTGAATGAGAATTGTATACAATCTATGTAATGCTAAACAGTCTGCACTCCAGACTGATACATTGTAGCAAATGATAGATAGCTAGTCCTGATCTCAGATGAGAAGTGAATGTACTTGTATAGGCCAGTGGATCCCAAAATTTCTGTGGCTGTGACCTACTTTTGGCCAAGACTTTTGTTTGGGACCCCCCATATACCGTACTATATGCCATATAAAAATTAAGTTCCTGCAACATCAAAAACAACAACTGTATTTTGCCTGGATTCTCCTGTATTCTGCCTCGATTCTCCTGTATTCAGTCTCTATTCCACTTTTCAGCTGTATTCTGCATCTATTCTCCTGCATTCTGCCTTCCATTTTCCAGCCTCCCACTCTCCTGCCCTCCACTAGAATAGTTACAGTAGTTTACAGTGCAGTATAGTGTGAGTACGCAGTAATAATTGATGTGGGTGCTAGAATCAGCACTTCCACTTCACTGCACAGTCACCATGATAAAGGTGACTTTACTGTACAGGACAAAACAAGCAAGAGAGCACATCATCAAATGATCAAGTGATCGGCAAGAGTTAGTGAATGCTGGTTCTTGGAGCTAGAAGATGGGGGCAGAATATGATACTGACAGGCATGTTCTTTGCTTTTACACCAACCAAGCTGAGCAGGCAGGATATCCAGAAAGGGAGACGTGTACTGTGCATTTCCATTGTCCCGATATGAGAACTAATGGTGTGAGATGTGACCCATCAGCAACCATACTGTGACAGCAAAGGGATTTTTCTGTTGCATTAATAGCAAGGAACACGTTATTCACTTACATTTAACCTGAGTTGTCATTATAATAAGTCCACCCCCTTGACAAAATATACACAAAAAAGCAAAAGTGCAGCAGGCATGTCAGCCCCAGAACTGGGCCACTACAGAGGCTGCCTAGTCTGGGGTTCGATGTGTTCTCCTCTTACTCATTAGGTCCCCATATGCCAATTGGGACTCCTCTGAACAACACAGGTTTCTTAAAAGGAGTAATTTTCTTGTAGAGCTTTTTACTCTGAGACCTTTATCACATATAGCCATATTTTTTGGTGTGTACAGTCATGGCCAAAAGTTTTGAGAATGATACAAATATAAATTTTTACAATTCATGTGTGGGGTTGCTTCTCAGCCAAGGGAATCGGCTCTCTCACAGTCTTGCCTAAAAACACAGCCATGAATAAAGAATGGTACCAGAATGTCCTCCAAGAGCAACTTCTCCCAACCGTCCAAGAGCAGTTTGGCGCTCAACAATGCCTTTTCCAGCATGATGGAGCACCTTGCCATAAAGCAAAGGTGATAACTAAATGGCTCAGGGAACAAAACATAGAGATTTTGGGTCCATGGCCTGGAAACTCCCCAGATCTTAATCCCATTGAGAACTTGTGGTCAATCATCAAGAGACGGGTGGACAAACAAAAACCAACAAATTCAGACAAAATTAAAGCATTGATTCTGCAAGAATGGACTGCTATCAGTCAGGATTTGGTCCAGAAGTTGATTGAGAGCATGCCAGGGAGAATTGCAGAGGTCCTGAAGAAGAAGGGTCAACACTGCAAATATTGACTTGCTGCATTAACTCATTCTAACTGTCAATATAAGCTTCTGTTACTCATAATATGAATGCAATTATATTTCTGTATGTGATAAAAACATCTGACAAACACACATAAAAACCAGAGGGCAGCAGATCATGTGAAAATATAATATTTGTGTCATTCTCAAAACTTTTGGCCATGACTGTACAACAGACAGCAGGCATAGTCATTGAAAAAAATAGTAGCATGCACTAATTCAGTCTGTCTAGCAGTGGACACGGAATTGGAGACGGTTTCCCTGTGGACATATGGTCTTACCACATGTATGGAGAATTGTTTGTGGCAAATCCAACTTGGATTATTTTTCATACATGCATGTGAACTAACTCTACTGCAACAGCCACTACAGGGGAAATGTAGCAGTAATGCATGATGCTGAGTAGGCATTTCCTATGTGTCGAGAGGATGCAGGAAGCATGGAGCAACGGGGACCTTGTAAGTATCAGAAAGGGAGCAGTGAGGATCAGTGGAGGCGAGTATGACTTCTTTAAATTGGAATCTGTCACCAGATCCCAGCATATCAACCCAGCCCCGCAGATAGATTAGGGTCACTTGGTGCCTCTGTTGCTAAGACATTGTTGTTTTGTCAATATGCAAATAAGCTCTTTGAAGCAATAAGGATGATTTACCTCTATGAAGCAGTGGCAACACCCTTGTTGCTCCAAGGTGCTCACTTGCATATTGAAACAACAGGCGATATCTCAGCATTGGAGGCAGAAATTCACTAGGGAAAAACAGGCGCCCCTAACCTATCTACCTTCAGGACTGGGTTGATATATTAGCTTCTGGCGACAGACAGACTCCTTTTAACTACTAGTTCTTTGTTTTACTTTGAAAAGTAACCACACATGTGAATTTGGGCAGATAAAATATCAGAGTTTAAGGTAACTTACCCCTCGAATTATTCGAACAATATGGCCATAGCTAAACATCATGAGTAGCAGAGGAAAGACCAGGCAGAACAGGAAGAGGCACACGATGTACGACACATTGTTGTGTGATTTTGAGTGCCAAACTACTGAACAGGTGGTACCTGAGCTTTCAAGTCCATAGCTACTCCATCCAAAAAGCGGAGGTATCGTCCAGATGAGGGAATAGATCCAAGATCCAGCAATACAGATCCAGGCATTTTTGTAGTTAGAGGCATCAACTTTTGTATACCTCAGAACTGTAAGGTAGCGTTCATAGGATAACATGGACAGAGAGACCAGGGAGACGATGCCTATAATAAAACAACAACATGAATCATAACAGATACAATTCCAAGAACATAAATACAATGTAAAGACATAAATCAATCCTGTACTTTGATTCTGCTCAGTAACTTGGATTTTCAATGATATAATGTAGTTGCCAGGATAGGATTCTCTCCGATACATTTGGTTTCTACTTCTGACAAAGAATACTATTCAGGTCCCAGTGATAGTTTGGGAAACTGATAACTTTGGAAACTGAACACGTACTGGCCCTAAACAGTCTAAATCCTCTGAGATATGACATAGCTACTAAACAATGGAAGGGTTTCCTATTTTCTGAAAATAGAACAAACCTCTATAGCTGTATTTATGTACTTCACTGTATCCACCTTTAGTCAACCCTGCTATGGCCTAACCGAGACTTAAAGGGTTATTCCAATCTTGGTAAATCACTGTCGAAATAGGCATAACCACTCCTAAATCCCGACCACCACCAGTGGAACTTACAGGAAAAGTTGATCGGTGCTGCTTTACACTGTTCTTGTAACCAATGTCGACCTCAAGGGCCTAGGGCCCACCAGAGGAACTTGTCCTGGGGGCCCACCCAACAGCTTCCTGTTATGTTTTACTACCTATAAAAAAAATCCTAAATTTTAAAAATGAAAAAAAATTCTTTGAATCACCATATTCTGACACCCATAACTTTTAGATTTCTGTATACGGAGCTGTGTAAGGAGTCATTTTCTTGAAGGGCAAGTTGTGTTTTTTATTCATACCGATTTGGGGATTATATGACTTTATGATCACTTTTTATTCAATTTGTGGGAGCAGGTGAAACAGAGAAAAATGGCAGTCTAGTCATTTTTATTTTTTTCCTGCTGCAGCCAATAATATTATAGTAATGACAGCCCAAGGAGCCTTGAATGGGCTCCCAGCTATCATGGAAATGGACAGATGGACAGATGCCTCAGTCACATCTGACTGAGGAACCTGAAGGGATAATGCCTGTGATAAGAGGACTCTGCCTTCGAGTCTCCGTGGTATAAAGGAGCTGAATGGGCACCATATTTAAAGGCCTGACATCTAGTTTTCTCCTATGGTAGATGCTGAGAAGGGGTTACGGGGGGAGGGGGGGAGTCTTGGGTTTTTATATCAATGACATATACTTAGAATAAGCTATCAATATTAGATCAGCTGCTTAAAAGGGCCATGACATCTGATGAACACCATGGACTCTTCTTTGCTTATGGTGTTCTGTAAGCTCAGTACACTAAACTGGGAGTTGCAATTTTTAACACAACCACTACTATATGAACAATGTGCTAAGTATATGTATGTATAAATAATGAAGTGATCAGGCAACTCACCAATGTGCCATGACCCTTATCTTAAGGAACTTTTGTGGTTTACAATATTAAAGAGTTAATTGGCAAGATGACCGGTGGTCAATGCCAAAATCCTTAGTGGATTAGTTATTAAAAACGGATTATTAAATATCTACAGGCTACAGTTTTGAATCTCCAGCATTTGAGATTAGTGCAGGGGCTCGATGACCATGTGCCTGTTATTTAGCAGCTGCATAAGTACTGTTGGCGTAGAATGTTTGTCACCACTGACTCCCTTGACACCTGGGACACTCTCCGACAAACATAATAGTTCTGAAAGTAGGACAGGAACCAAATTAAACAAATGGGTGAAAATATTAGACTTGGTCATATATTTATAGCATTTCTAGAATTAAATGTTCCATTATCACATATCTGTGAGAGTCAAAAGTAAGTGCACCTAGGCTTTGCAGATAATCTGAGGGTGAAATTAAATAGGATGACAATGAGGTATGAGTGTAAGTTTTATTTAAAGAATAAGGATCTTTCAAAATCAGATCTTCGCAATACGTTTGTAGAAGCGTATCATGATACGAACAAAAGAGATTTCTGAGGACCTCAGAAGAAGAGTTGTTGATGTTTATCAGGCTGGAATACATAACAAAACCATCTCTAAAGAGTATGGACTCTACCAACCCATGATCAGACAGACTGTGGTACAGATTTGTGTACAAATCTAGGAAATTCATAATCATTACTACCCTTCCCAGGAGTGGTTGACCTACAAAGATCTTGCCAAGAGCAAGGCTTATAATAGTCTAGAAGGTCACGAAGGAAACCAACGTAACCTACCATCAGGAGGATACTGAAGAACAATGGTGTGCACAGCAGTATTGCAAGTCCGCTGCTTGGCAAAATGAACATTGCTCCCCATCTGCAGTTTGCAGAAGATTACCTGAAGAAGCCAGAAGGCTATTGGAACAATGTTTTGTGTAGGGATGAGACCAAAATAGAGATTTTTGGTTTTAATAAGAAGTGTTATGTTTGCAGAAAGGAAAACATTGTATTCCCGCTGAAAAACCTCCCACTATCTGTGAAATACAGTGGCGGTAGTATCATACTTTAGGCCTGTTTTGCAGCATCTGGGCCATTATGGCTTGCTATCATTAATGGATCAAAGAATTCTTAATGATACCAGCAATTTCTAAAGGAAAATGTCAGGACATCTGTCTGTGAGCTGAATCTCAAGAGAACCTGGGTCATTGTGCAACAAAACAATGACTCTAAGCACACAAGACATTCTACCAAAGGAACGGCCAAGTCAAAGTCCTGACCCTAATCCAATAGAAATGTTATGGAGGGCCTGAAGCAAGCAAGAAGGAAACCCAGTTAAAGCTGTTTTTTATGGAAGAATGGGCTAATGTTCTTCCAAGCTGTTGTACAGGACTAATCACAATTACTGAAAATGTTGAGATGCAGTTATTGCTGCACAAGGGGGTTGACCCAAATATTGAAAGCAAAGGTTCACATACTTTTTACAACTCACAGATATGTGATATTGGATCATATTCCTCTATAAATAAATGACTAAGTCTAATATGTTTGCTTTGGTTCCCTTTATCTACTTGTAGGATTTCTGATAAAGGTTTAGAAATCTGATGTAGTTATAGGTCAAGTTTATGTGGAAACACAGAAAATTCTGAAGGGTTCACAAACCTTTAAGCACCACTAAATAGCGATATCTTGAAGGGTGTATGTAGATAAATAGATAGACAGGCAGATAGATACAGTGAGCTGAAATACCAGATGCAACCTGTGGACAAGTGTGGCGCTGTCCGTAGAAGAAAACTGCAATATTTTTCTAATTTTGCACAAACTATATAAGGGTTACTGGAAGGGATATTTTATCATTCATCTGAGTATGGTATCAGTAAAATGCTCTTCTGAGAGTTTGTATGGCTGGCATTATATAATGCTACATGGCTTCCTCTACAATCTCCTCACAAAGACAGAGTTAGCGAGGACATCGCTAAGCAGTAATGACCAATAGATTGGCCATTTCATGCATGTAATTCTTTGTGGCATTTACTTTTTACGGCTCTTTAGCTAACTGTAGTATTACATAACTTGTTTAATAGACTTTAAGCTGAGAACATTTGCATAGGACTTATGTAAGGCTTTTCCAACTCATTTCTTCACATTTTGCTCAGATATTTACAGAATAGGTGATAAACGTATAATTGCTGGGATCGATCACAAGGCCTAGGGTCCTGCTTTTGAATGGAGTAGTGGTCTAGTAGACCCAGATGTGCACTCCATTCAAAGTCTATGGGACCAAGGTAAAAAGTGGAGCACTGAGATATCTCTCAGCCCCACAGAGATTAAATGGAGTGGCAGTGCACACTGCTATAAATATAAAGGCTGCAGAGGTCGCAGTTGTCCAGAAGCCAAGGTGGCCCACAGATCATGCTCAACACACTAGGACTGGATAAACTTCTTTGATCTCCTTTCTGATTTCCTTTGATGGCTGGCAGTCTGTGTATCGTAAATTTATTACCCCTGCCCTCTGGTGAGCTGGATGGAGGAAATCTATTATATACAGCCTGCCACTGTCAGAAAGGAGAAAAATAACACTTTCACGGAAAAATATTAGTTGGTACATAGTCAAGGAGGGATTCTGTGGCACAAAAGGGTGATATGATTACTATGTGGGACACACCGACAGGGGATTGGAAAGATTAGAAGCTTGTGTGCATAGGCACGTTGTGAAAGTTTTCATGGCGGTTTGAGCCCAGATACAATGAATCCTACCAACAGAATAGGGAGACTGAATTGCAAAAACAGAAAGGAATAGAACCTGCTTCATATTTTGCGCCTTGGTCCCACATGATCCTTCACGGATCCATAAAAAACACAGCCATGTGTATGAGGGTCAGAGAAATAAGGAGTCCATTTGCTATCTGCTATTATGAATCTGTAATAATGGATAACAGACGGATCAAAACTACAGTGGAGTGTATGGGGCCTTAGATATATTCACCTCAAAGTAAAAGTTATTAAAAATAGCATACAGAGACACTTAAAACGTAAAAGATATAATTTATCGTGTACAAAGCAATATATCATAAAGTAATGCTGGTTACAACTTATAAATTGCTGACACCTTTGGAAAGAAAGCATAAGTGAAGGCTGCGTGACAACGATTTCTACATACAGTACAGTAATAACAGTGTTACATAGAGGTTCTAGGAATATTTCCTAGAGCGACTTCTACACGTAAACCAAAAGCCGCTGAGCGAGATTAAAATTAGAAAAAAAAAATGTATTTACACCTAAATGCTGATCTATTATAATGGACTATTGTGAATTTCTTATACTGATAATAAAGGATGAATATTATATCACATTTTCCTCCTGTGTCGAGATTTGCTGTTTTATGGCTTTCAACGTTGAAATTCAGTTTGAGAAATGGTTAAATTTCTACTTACAAGAGTGCAGCTCCCAACATAACCTTTATTTACAGCAAACAAATGTGATACTTGCTGTATAATGGTACAAAAAAATCAATAAGGATCCCCGCACATAGCAGTATGATGGCTTTACGGGGTCACAGGCACAGCGAGAATACAGATATGGCGCTTTCATAGAACACACCAACTAACTTCAGCAATACAACAGTAAATGTGTGGGCAGAAAATACCAACAATACATGTTACATAGCTTATTATAACTAAAAGGATTAGTATAAGTCCTGACAGATAGCAAAATGAACAACCTTCTGATGGCTCTGATAGGCTTGAGCATAGTAATCCAGGTAATGGTCATACACAATAAAGAGTTTGGTCTAAATGACAAATAATAATAATAATAATAATAATAATAATAATAATATTCTAGCTAAATAATAATAATAGAATCCTAGTTAAACAATAAACTCATTTTGTAGAAATTAGAAAGAGATTACAATAGGGCCCCTTTCAACTAAAGCTCACTGCATCATAACCCCTCACCCTGCAACAAATCCTACATATACCTACAAATACCTTCATTTAGCGGAGACAAAGGGTAACGTGTCCCTAGAGACAGTGCCCTCTGACCTGTTTGCCAACATTGCAGAGTCTACGGAGGAAAAGCATCCCACACAGACTCATAACATCCATGTTCAAAGGGAGCAGACCAGCCTGAGCCAACCTGCCTATAGGTAATATTGAACATAACCCTAAGATCTGTTGCTTATCCCCCAAATATCTCTCCTAGTAAATGCTGGAATTTCAAAGCGCCATGTCTCTACACAGCCAATACTGATTGGACAGAGCTGTACTGTGTAGGGCTGTCTAGGAGGTATGACTGCAGAAACAACACAGCACAGAGTTTAAAGGGTGCTTGAGATTTTATCAAATGTTGAAATATCTGCATGGCATTGCTGGGCAATCTGTTCTCTGACTTTATAAGTCTTCATATGTGGTGTCTTAACATTTTTTCTGCTGCAACTAACCCCAATATGGCTGCAGCACATTTTTCATTTTTGTCTGAGACAGGAGCATGTGCAATACAGAGAGGTCCATCCATTATTACTACTACTGGCTTCCTTACATGTAATTCTGCCAGGAGTAACTGTAAAACAGCTGAGTAAAATAGCTGTGAAATAGCTGAGAAAATCCCAAGTGACCATAATCCAGGGACACTGGACTTCAAATCAAGGTTATGAGGCAGATAAAAAGAGAGAAACCTGAGCACAATAAGGAAAGTTGCTTACCGTCTATGACTAAGATCCCATCAGCAATAAAACAAGCAGCTAGTCAGAAGTAGATAGAAGTAGCTAGACACTCCTTACATTCACTAAAAAGTTGCAGACTCCCCTCTGAGCCATGTACAGACAGGGAGCGCAGCTGTAAAGCAGCAAAGCTGTTTGTAATCATGCAGAGGTTGTGAAGAGAAAATTACCTTTCTCCCTCTACTTCCTGTGTTCCCTGATGAACCTGTTGGTTTCTAGAGATGCAATTTCCCTAGTAACAGAGACTGAACAGCAATTAGGAAGGAGGGAGACACCTAGTGGAAGGAACTTTAGAGAGGTTTTTCAGGCAAAAACAGCAACATTTTTAAATAAAGTGTATTACATTTTGGTTCAGAATCACAAGACTAAGGCTAAGTTCACATCTGTTGGAGACTATGTTACAATGTCTGTTTGAAAATCGTTTCTGTTTTAAAGCAATAAACTCCATGTGTTACTTTTATTAGGTGGTCTACCTCCCTGTTGTTCTGATCCTCTGACAGAGAGGCAATGCAGGTGTTAACCTATTACAAATTTCCATTAAAACAGACATGTCAGGAGCTGAAAGGTTTTCTTTAAAAGGTACAAAAAAGGTAAAAAGGATCAAAAATCAAAACAGAACTCATCTTAACCATCTATTGCTTAATCCTGTTCTGTATTATAGCACAATTATAATTCTGACCCTCATCTGATACAAATCACTTTACATCTGTCCCATCATTCTGCCATACATTTTGTCACAGTATGTGTATTCTCAGAAGGACAACCTTGTGTGTATTTTTTACATGATGCTGCTAAATAACCAAACACACACATTCTCTAAGGAATCCTATTTGCTATAGGAAGTACTTCAGTCTGGAGGGTAAGATGTAATTATTCTTTCTGATAGAAAGAGGTCATGATCATGCTGTGGTATCTCCCCTACTCCACGCTGATAGGAAACATAAGGCAATTACAGCTATAATTTCACCTTCCTTGTATCTTCATCTGTGAGGCTGATGTATGAATACTGTATAGAAAAAAACTGACCTTATTGCCAATATTAGTATATCACACCAAAGTAGGAGCTCTTAATAGGAATGTATAAGCTGACATCAAGATTTAAATTGCTGTGGTGTGTATAGTCATCTGGCCATACAATCGGAAGTCCAAACTGGAACGTTGGTCCAGGAATAAATAGGAGAACCTTACTTGAACTGATCAACTATATTCACCGATCTTTAGGTCAGTAGGTCATGTATGTTTTATTCTTGTACAAAATTGGGGAGATTTTTGGTTGAATATGCACTAAAAAAATTACATACATGCCTTATTATGTGTATTACGCAACGTTCACACTAGTGTTCGGGTTTCCATTCTTCGGGTCCACTTGGGGACCCAAAAAACAGAAACCCAATCCGCTTAAAAAGCAGTTACCCACAGAAACTCGCGGACCCCATAGACTATATTGGGGTCTTGCAGGACTTTTCTCTCTGCATTTTTCAAGTGGAATGGGGGAAGAAATCCCTGAAAGGAGACCGAGCGCTAGTGTGAACCTAGCTTGAGGAACTTTTTGCTCCTCAGTAGACTGTTCTGAAATGTGTCTAGAAAAGGTGGTGTGACTTTTGCTCTACATGAATTACTATGGGAAACTTAGACCTCTGTTCGTCAAGAACCAATTCCCACAACTGTATTATCCTGTTCCCCAATGTCAGACAGGGGTTCCTTGGCCTCCTAGATAAAATGATTCCTAATGAAACCATATATAGCCTCCAAATTGGATTGTCTTAAGCTGGACCTATGAGACCCGTTATTGTGTCAAAGCCTGGGCCCACCAGAGGGTCCTGGGATCCTGTTCCTTCTTTTACTCCCCTATATTCTGCAGCCCATCTTCTCTGATTTTACCTTCATCCCTCTTTTTATATCCACTTCTTTGGTCTCACGCTACATTCACAAACTGATGTCCTTCCGGCACAGATTCCTTCAGTAATACTGGACAAAAAAGTCCTGTGAGCATTACTTTTTCATTCACGATTTTAGGGAAAAACAACGGACACCTAATGGACTCATGATAGTCACTGGGGTCCATTGTTGTCATTAGACGGACCATTTTTCAATTTTTATGTACAGGCAAAACGACATATATGTGAACCCAGCCTTATTTTAGGCATTTTACCGAGACTGTTAAAGGGGTTTTCCAGTTTCAGCAAATAAATGTTATTGTTTGTATAATGAAAGGTTTTACAATTTTCCAAAATACTTTCTGCATCGGTTTCTCATGGGTTTCTAGATCTGTGTTTTCTTTTTATTCTCTGTTTACTTCCAATGGGTAAAAATCGGAAAGGAGATTAGAGAAGTTTAATAATACTTAGTGTGGTGAGGGTGACCTGTGGGCTCCCCTGACTTATGGGATATGGTAATAGCTGTGAACATAGTGACCCCTATATTTTTACAAGTGCCATTTCCTCTACAATTCCAGCCACAACACACCCTGAAACAAGCATAATACCTCCATACCGACATCTGCAGTGCTATAATAAGGATAGCCACTTTATCCCTAACGGTGACAGCAATAATGCCCCAAAAGCACATCTACTTACTCAGGGAGCCACAATAACTACTGCTACAGTGCAAGCACAGTGTAGCCCTAGTGTGCCCATAACAGTAACAAATGCATTGCCCCAATAATGACATCAACAGTGCCAGCATAGTGACATCTACTGTGCCCCCACAACAGAGTCAGCCACTTTGGCTGACTATGGAAAGGAGAGGCTAGTCACGGTACCCAGTAACACAGGTGGTCATGATGCCCCCAAAACAGTGCTAGTCATAGTTCTCTTTAATGATAACAATAGTATCCCCAAAACAGGTTCAGAAATAGCACCCACTTAATAGTGCACCATAATGTAAACCACATTGCAAACTTAACCAAAGTACATTTAGTTTTGAGGGTATGCCCGATTTAAGTCTAAACTGAAAAAATGTGTCATTTACATTCTCACTCCAAAAAAGTAAAACAGGCTAGAAAAGTGGGAGCGGTCAAGATGTAAACTTATTTTCATCTTCATTTCTAGGCATGGTGGTCCTAAAACAGTCAGTCCAGGCTATAGTGCCCACATAATGATAGCCTCAATAGCCCCACAACCAGGACTATGGAGTTAGCAGGCCAAGCCACCGACTCTGACTCCTCTGTTTTACTACAGTCCAACTCTGACTCTAACTCTGACTCCTGCTCTGACTCCTTCATATATGACTGACAGCCATGGTCAGTCAGAAGCAGTAAAAATCCCCTAATTCAGTAAGTGAATTTCTACGAAAGTAAAAAAGCAACAAGCTATGCATCTAATTACTTCAATATTAATAATTGCTTCATATAACTAAAAATAATTATTTTACTTTGAAAACTCTGCAAAATAGCAATGAAAACACTGGAGAAAGAAATGCAATGTGTTTCCATGTTTTTTTCTGCAGCGTTTTTTTGCTGCGTTTCACTACGCGGGGCTTTATCCTTAAAGGGGATTTTCTACAAATACATATCCTATCCACAGGACATGCCATAACTGACTGATAGATGTGGGTCCCACCTCTGGGACCTATACTTATGTCTAAGATAAACCACTCCGCCTCAGTGCCCTTCTACTTAGCCAGCCGTGACCTCACAGAGAAGACTTTCAGCTATGCTCGGGCTTTGTGGAAACAACGTAACTCTGAGCTCCAATGCTTCTAGATCTTCCATAGAAGTGAATGGGATTACAGAGGCAGTGCAGGACAGGGAGCTATGTTGTTTCTGTAACTCCTTTTCACTCCTATGGGTGTTATGGAAACAGTGTAGCTCAGAACACCACAGTTTCTGTAAATCCCGACTGTGAAAGTGAAAGTCTTCTCAGGAGGTCACAAGAGGCTGGGGGATGGATGATTCTAGAGATCGACATTGATCATTTAAGGGTCCCAGAGGTGGGACCTGCATCTATCAGACACCTATGGTATATTCTGTGGGGCCCTTTCAGGAGAAAAAAAAGGACAGAAGTACTTGGTTCAAAAATAGGGACTGTCCCTCCAAAAGACAGGAGGTATAATGAGAAGAATAGTGAGTATTATTTTTATTTTATTATTATTTTCATTTTTATTTAGCTTACTTGTATAGCACCATCATATTCCACAGCGCTTTACAGATATTGTCAGTCACTGTCCCATATAGGGTTCACAATCTACATTTCCTATCAGTATGTCTTTGGAGTGTGGTACAGATGTAACAGGGATGAATGTGTCACTAAAGCGTTTCTTCTGAGCGCCTAATATAAAACATAAGTTTACATGCAGTCCTATGTAAACCACAGAAAAAGTAAGTACAAATGGCATTAACAACACTACATCTAGCAAACTCAACACTGCTACATCTGCAAATGAACTGGCAGGTTACTCACCAAACAAGGAGTTGCAGAAGCCATACCACTTACATCCCTGCTGTCCTATCAGCCACCCACCAGAGACACTGGCTGCAAAGCTGAATGGAGTCCCAAAGACACAGACCAGCAGGTCACTGACACTGATGTTCAGCAGGATCATATTGATGGGGGTCCTCACTGCCTCAAACTTCACAAAGATCAGCAGCACCAGAAAGTTATACAGAGATCCCAGCACCAGGATGCAGCCCAGACACACAGCCACCACATTATGAGCAGTCCTGCTGAGCCCAGCCACTGAGGAGTCCCTACTGTCCCCAAGGCTGAGATTGTGCACTACAGAGTCATTCAGCATGTCCAGGACATAGACCATCTCTGCAGAGCATCACCCTCTGCTCCTGCAGACTACTGGAGGGAACATCAGCAGCTGCAGCCAAGAATCCAGCATGTGTGCGAGCTCCCCCTGCTGGCACAAAGCTGCACTGCTCTGTAACATTGTATCAAGGTGAAGTCATCAGGGGCCAGCTCATTGGACTTGGAACAGCAGTTAACCCCTAACTGACCAGTGTATTTAATGGCTGTGACTTCTTCTCCCGATTTTACTATAAAATAGCTTTTGCATTCTAAGTGAAGCTATACTGCATAGTATTTTAATGAAACAAAATGTATATATATACAGGTGCATCTAAATAAATTAGAATATCTTTGAAACGTTTATTTATTTCAGTAATTAAATTAAAAAAGTGACCTCCTATATTTTCTAGATTCTTTACACACAGAGTGTTCTATTTCAGGTGTTTTATTTCTGTAAATGTTGATTATGGATTACAGGTAATGAACACCCAAATCTAAGAAAATTAGAATATTGTAAAAAAGTTCAGTATTGTAAAATCTGTGCGTCACCTGAAAAGGTTTCCTAAGCCTTTAAATGGTCCCTCAGTCTGGTTCAGTAGGACACACAATCATGGAAGACGCCGATTATGAATTGAATTACCTATATGAATGAATGTTTCAAAGATATTCTAATTTATTGAGATATTGAGCACCTGTATATAGGAAGTATTTATACTTCTTCCTTCTTCTCAATCAACTACTGACTTTTGCTCAAAAAACTGCAGCAAGCTCTGCAACAAAAAAAGCTGCGTTCCCGCTACTTGGGGTCTCAGCCTAAGGCCCGGGGCAGCACATGACGTCAAAATGAGAGGCAGATCTCAAATCCATGGCAGATTCCTCTTTGTGAACCTAGCCTTAGGGTGGTGTGAGGGGAAGGATTCTCAGTGGACAAAGTGTTAGGTATGTCAACATTTTGGCCACTGAGGAGACTTCCCCTGACACTACCCGTCCCGTCTTGTTATGTCTGTTAAAATAATGGACATATGAAGGATTTGGTGAAAATGGACACTAACAGACAACAGCTCAAATCCCACGGATTGATGACAGATCTGTTAGTTGGTACATTTTGTAACAGATGCTAACAACAGACACCGACAACAGTAGTGTGAACACCCCCTTACAGATTGGTAACGTTGATACTATTAGGACACTGTTCAATCCGTGTCCCTAGACAGGAATACTCGCTATGCAGCACCACCGTATTCCCTTAGCTTGGCATTCTGCTGTGCAGGGTAAAAAACTCTAATGGATTTTGGCTTTATTCACTTTATTCGCAGAGGTTTTACTTCTGCCAATAATGATATTATGGCATACTATAATGTTATACTATAACATACTCTTATCCCCTTGATGTTCTGCTATTATCAAGCTATTATGTTGAGCTGAGTGTATAGTTAAGACTTAGTTCCGTAATAGTATGGCAGAGAGCTGTGCCTGCTACATGGCTTCTAGGTCCCAGCAGTATCACACAGCCCGGACCCAGTACTAGCTGTAGAAGTTGGAAAATACTCAGACTCTCACAGCTTAACCCCTCAGATCCTGTGATCAATTTAAAAAAAAAAAAGTTTAAAAAGTAAAAAAATAAATAAATAAATATTAAAAAGTTTTAATAAAAACCCTTCACACTATCCAAAAAATAACACTATTTATCTTGTATGGTGAATGCCATAAAAAATATATATATACCACAATGCCTTAATTAATGTGGTGCCCAAAAATAGAAATAAAAACTGATTAAAAAGCTGTTTATTCCAAATGGCACCCGTCAAAACTAATACTTGTCCTGCGAAAAAGAGCCCTCCATCAGCAAATCAGTAAAAAAAGCAATGGACTTCAGAATACAGTGCCCCAAGGCAAGAATTTATCTGAGAAAAACTGTGTTTGATTTAGTAAAAACAGTAAAGCATAAAAAAAACCTAATATGAATATAGTATCGCTGTAATCATCATGACCCATTGGACAAAGCTGCCATGTTATTTTTAATGCAGAATGAACGCCATAAAAACAAAATGCAAACGATGATAGAATTGTACTTTTTTTTTTTACACAGACTTCCCTAAAATGTTCCTAAAACCTGATCAAAACATTATATGTATTCCAAAGTGGTGACAAGTAGAACTCGTCGCACAAAGAATAAGCTCCCACATTGTTAAGGTTGACAGCAAAATAAAAAAGTTCTGAATTTTGGAAGGTGAAGATGGAAATTATGAAAACAGTTGCCACGCCTTAACGCCCAAATTATCCTGCATCCTTAAAGGGTTAAGCAGTTCACTCACAAACCCCATTGAATCATATGCAGCAGAAAATACATAATAACATATAACAACAATCAGTTTCTCATATGGTTCTTCTAAATATATATATATATATATATATATATATATATATATATATAAAAAATATATATATATATATATATATATACAGTATATATATTATTTCTTTATTATAGGAAACAAATACACTTAAACCAGAATGACTTACAAATCAGGAAATGATTCAATAAGATAAATATTGGGTAATGCAGAAAATGGATCAGAAACAAATGAAAAATATATCCCTAACATTTACCAATAGATTTTGACAGATAGAATAAAACAGATTAAATATAAAACCCACGCTGACATCTCATGCACATCTATGTATCTAGTATCCACATTAGATTCCCTTTCTTCCTAGTTCCAACGCTCACTATAAGGACTGGAAATGGACTGTTGGACATGTTGCTCTGTATTTATATGGCACTGCAGTTTCATGGCTGAAGAGTCAGCACTAAGTGTAGCCACTAGTGTCATTTATTGAGAATGGAAGTAACAAGGAATTGCGATGTTGGCGGCTCTGCATAGCATCTTAATTAATGAAGCTTATCAGAGCGGCCGCAGGACATGTTCTAGCCTATACAGCCAGATAGAAAGCGTATTCCTGCCTTATCTCCCCCCCAAAAACACATATATAACTATACGCTGCCATAATTCCATCAGATATATATGCTACACAATAAACTTTACTATCTGCAGAGCTTTGCTTCATCTGTTTATAGATCCTTATGGAAGAACTACTCTATTATCATTGGTCCATATGCCATATCCAAATAGAGTTACAAACATTATGCTCATCTGGTTTGTGTTGCGTGATTTATTTATTTTTTTTGCCATTTATTTTTTAAAGCTATTTTTAGAATTTTGCTTGTTTACTGCTGCCGCATGACAGCTAGGACAAGGCTGATAGGTTACATATCTGACTGTGAAGTACAGCCTAACCATTGTCTCTTTACAAAGACAACCAGCAGAATTTTGAAAGCAGTTTTGTCTATAAGTGAAGGAAATAACATATAAATGGCTTTAACATTAAAGCAAGGCTTTTGCAAAAATAATTCAACCCTTTATGTAGATTCCAGCTGTGAAATGTTCTCAAAAGTGGAACTGCAATTCAGTGGCGTTGTGCCATCCATACAAATGGTGATAAGTAAACCGAACATGTATTTTAGGGTAACTTTGTAAAGTATTGTTATTAAAAAATTGTTGCATAAATATAGCAATTATCTACTTGTAATAGCACCCCCCGGTGTTCAAAATGTAGAGGACTGTGCTCCACCATCCTCAAATATCATTCTAATCTCAGTCCCTGATAAGGAAGCCAGCATGGAGGGGTGAGGCACTTATCTAAGACCTTTTCCCCCCTCCCTGCTTGAGCCTGTGTCAGGGCTTTACCCTTTACTGTTGTAAGTGTTGCTACCCATGCTGGGAAAAGAATACGCACACTAGTCCTTCTTGGAGGAAAAAGGGGAACTTGCTTGAGTGTCACCTTTTGGAAGGTAGCTCCCTATAGATCAATATCTGGTTTTCCTGAAACCTAGTGGTGTAGTCTGGGAATAAAGCCAAGCCAGAATATCTCCTCCAAAATGAAGAAAGGCCCATCCACAGACAGCTGCTTCGGGGTTATTGCCTCTCATCAGTGTGAAGCAGGGTACTGGCGACATGGGCCAGAAAGGGTAGTATATCTCTTTAAGGAGACACTATAACCTCAGAACAATTGATACTGAGGGTAAGCTACCTTTTATTTTTTTGCACACTGCTCAACCAACTTGATTGTGCTCAGAAAAACACTTATTCAATTTCCTATTATCGAATGTAGAGCTAATAAATGGGGTTCCCTTTATTGGGAACAACCATATAAAGCTAGGTCCGCATCTGCACTGGGCTCTTCAGTTCCCCTGGCCAGCTTTTTTCCTGCAACAATCATTGATGATAAAGCCCCATGTTGAGAAAATGCAGCATTTTTGCTGCTGCAGAAATACTACGGCAAAATACGCTGTGTTTTACAGCACCTGCAAAGTGAATGAGATTCTGGCTAATCCCATCCACATGTTGCAGAAAAAAATTTGCAGCGGAAATGCTGCATTTTCAAAAATGCTTGTGTTTATTAAAATTGCAGCATGTCAATTATACCAGCAGAATTGCTGGTGTTTTCCCTTTAGGTTTAAGAAGGGAAGAAAATCTGCTGAGAAAAACTCAGCAAAAATGCGTTTCTTTGAGCCAAAGCCAAGAATAGCTAGAAAAGGAATGGGAAATATGTAGGAATCACTTATACTTCTACCTTCTGCTCAATCCACTCCTGGCTTTGGCTAAAAAAACCACATCAAAATCTGCAACAAAAAAGATGCATTTCTGCAATGTGGGTCCTCAGTCTAAAGGGGTTTTCCAAGCTAAGGATAGTTCATCAGTATTAGACCAGGTGGAATCTGACACCTGACATCCCCACCAATCAGCTGTTCTCAGCAGCTGGTACAGACAGGAAGGAGGCAGTTCTGTTCTCTGTGTAGTGTCCAGACCAGGATACAGCTTCCATTCACTTGAATAGGAGCTAAGCTGCAATGACTCACTTCAGCCACTAGACAGAGAGCAGTGCTGTCTACTTCCTGCCCTGTTCTTTGTGTATCAGCTGCTGAGAATTGCTGATTGGTGGGGATAGTCCATCAATATTTTTAGCACAGAAAATCCCTTTCATGTAGTATTGTCTGGCAGTTTTTCAGATAACGTATTATGTAGTCAGTCATAGCACTTAGCATTATTACAGAGAAGTTCTTCCTTCTGACTCAGAGGTGAACACTGCATGGAAAGTCCCCTCTATGACTTCCATTAAAACCTGTCACCATGAAAATGCAGTGTATTTGCAGGCAGCATGTTATAGAGAGGGAGGAGCTGAGCAGATCGATGTATAGATTATGGGAAAATGAGTCACCATAACTTGTCATTTCTATCTTTGCTCTTACCATTCTTAGTTGCAGACATTTAGCCATGCAGGCAGACCTATCAGTGACTGACAGCCCTCCATGTATGACTGTGCAGCGATATCTGTCAATCACTGATATTATCACTTACATGACATTGTATGCCAGACATACGTATCGTACACTAGTCTTAATAAGTGGTCCGATTAGTGCAGTGACTGAAAGATTTATAAAAAAGCTGCGGCTTCTTCATAAATCTGTGGGAGGTTCCGACACCAGAATGGAAATCTACGCCAGGTTGGAACTGGTGTAGGTTTCCATTCTAAATCATACCAGAAAATTGGCATGGGTTTTAGTAAATCAGCTGGATTGAGTTGTTCCCACCTCTTTATCCCCACCAATTCCCACCCTGCAACACATTCCTATTTAATTATTTAACACCTAAAACACTTCCTTGGAGGTTCTAAGAAATCATTATACTATAAATTCAATTGTGTAGAACCATGAGGGTCTGGGTTTTATACCCTGAATACAGACATTGGGGGGGAATTTATTAAGACTGACATTCTGTACACTAGTCTTTATGAAGTGCCCGATTGGAATTAGCTGTGCCTGAATTATCTTAATAATTCAGGTGCACTCCCTGGCACCAGAATGGTAACCTACAACAGTCAAGAACTGGTATAGATTTCTTACACAAGTTTTCTTGTGTGAGTTCTAGTTAATTTGTCAGGTTGAGGTGTTCCTGCCATGGCCTTCCCTGGTCTCTGCCCACTTTTGTAACAAAGTGATGAAGGGGTGCCTAAAGAGGGAAGGGGTGCATATTTGGTGCAAAAAAAAAAGACCTGTGCGGCAAAGATACACAACTATTCCCATCTATGGCACTTTACCAGTGTAGGATGAATAGTAAATTTTCCCCAATATGTCTCTCCAAGTGAGTAATATTCTCTTACAAAAATAAGTAAAAGGGTTGTAAATTCTAGGTATCTTAGCATTGATCATCTCCTCTGAATACATGCTTCGCTATGTTCCACATATGGTAATCTTGTGGATTATTGACTACTAGAGCATTTGTACAGATTTAACCAGCTATAAAATGGACTCTAGCAATCCATATCTCCATCCTTAACCTTGCTTAAATCTTTTGTTAATGAGTTTTCTAACCATTCTAAAATTAGAGAAGAGGATGGGAATGTATTGATCACAGAAGGAGAGATTAAGAGCATAAGCAATTCATTGCCCAGTTAATTTGGAATTACAATTCCTGTATCCAGATGCATAATTGGAAATCTTAACAGAATCCCATAAAGCTGTCCACCAAATCAAGACTAAACTGCACCATTTCCATCAGTGTCTGTCCATGAATAGATGTTCATTTTATGGAATTTTCTTAGTACCTTTTCTCCTTTTAAAACACTGTTCTAGTTAACATGATAATGTATGTTAATCTGATTTTACATGTTATCTTTTTGTTTTAATTTGTGTTCTGATTTATTTTTATTAGAAATGAGCCAGCATGTAGTCATGACTGATTTATTGCATTTTCATCATTTTTATATTAGGCTGGGGACACATATGGAGGGATTGCAGGGGGTTACCTGCCATAAACTAGCTAACATCTAACACACTGATCTACAGTAGCAGCAAAGTGGATGAGATTGAAACAAATTTCATGAACTTGCTGCAACTTAAAGAGGACCTTTCATGTTCTCTGACATCGGTGGTATTATATACCGCTAGAAAGCTGACAGTGCACTGAATTCGGCACACTGCCTTACGCTGAGCTGTAAGGCAGTGGAGGGCTATTGACACTGGGGTGCTTACCGGAAAAGCTGACAGTGCATTGAATTCAGCACACTGTCAGTTTTGCCGATATGTGCCCTAGTGCCAGAGATATCAGTGCCGTTAGTCTCGGTACCATTATCCCTCCACTCTCAGAAGGGCTGGCCTTACAGCTCAGCGTCATCGCTGGGCTATGAGGAACACCCCCCTGACAGTACAAGGCTATGGAAGAGCTGTAAGGCAGGCCCTTCTGACAGTGGAGGGATATCAGAATCGGGGAGCCTATCGGATGAGCTGACAGTGTGCGGAATTCACCACACTTCAGCTTTCTTTCGGTATATTATACAGCCATTTCAGAGGACATGAAAGGTCATCTTTAAACCTACAGCACATAGAGGATTATAACCTGCACCCATGGCTTCCCAACTTTGTATGGGTTGAAAGCTGCAGGATCCCTGCAGCAAAAATCTGCAGATTCCAGGTGGTTTTGGGGTTGGTAGTGTAAGGTGGTAGAAGCAGCCTTAGAGGTTCCCATTTACCTAGGTATTCAGATGTTTTTCTAGGCAACATTGAAGAAAAGGTATCTGCCCCTATGACATTTTATTATAATGGTGTGCTAAACATGTGTCTATTTGTGTATTGACATGTGCTGATTTAGTGCACTTTGTTGGAATTATGTATTGCTCACCACTGATACATGGACCCTCAGTCCCACTGTATCAGTTGGTCACTGTTAATATTGTACTTGTTTTGTGTATTTTGTGTATTATTATCCCAGAAATGTGGTGACGAGGTCCCGTCTCTCCTTAGGCAACTTTGGGGAAGAGGAACCTTTGTATAGGCCCGGCATTGTACTGTGGACGGAGTTCAGTGACACTCTCTGCAGTATGACCCAGTGTTGGCAATGACCTTATGCTTGGCCTATGCAGTGGGGCAGCCGCTTTATGCATAGGAGTGCCTGTGTACCATTTCATGAACTGTAAAGTCAGTGGTGTTAAAAATCAACATATCCATGCCAGCCTTCCATGATCAATAGCTGCATATTGGCCAAAAGGACCAGTGGAGGTGCAGGTCCAAACTTAAGTCAGCTCACAGAGTTACCCCACCCCTGAGGCAACTCTCTGAGTAGAATCTAGGCAGGGCTAACTGTGGTAGGAAGTGGTTTGTAGCAATCTACAGTGGCAATGTAGGATGAGAAAAAGCTGACAGTAACTTAGGGCATAACTTGACCTTGGTTGGAGTATCACAAGGTCTCCAGCATGTTCTAGGACTTAACAATAAAATGTTTCTGCTACATCACTAAAGGTCTATGTTATTCTATGGGGATCCCCCTTAAAATCATATATCTCAGTACAAAAGTAAGTGTTTACTTTTTAAAGCACACAAAAGCATCTTTTAATTTCCTCCCAGCCCTCCCAGCCTTCTTTTCTGATGGAAGTTGTCATAAACCTACTCAAAGAGCTGAAACCATTACTGTCCTCTGTTGGAAGATAATTTGTTAAAATTTCTCACACACATCGGTTGCCGAAGCTGATGTGTTTGTATTTATAAGAAATCTTTCATCTACACAAAATAGACAAATGTATGCAATTTACAAAGCAGAAAAACATTATTTGCCTCATTCACACGCAATGGCAATTACATTTTTAGAACGTGATAAAATAGTGGTAAAATCTATGGTCCCATCAATCCCTCTGTATGCAAATCCATATTCAGAAGGGAAATTGATTTCCATGTAGAACTGAGGCAGAATATACATTCAGAATTTATTTTCAGTTAATCTATGGATGTGCAAAGTACTTTATGAGAAATGATTATAAAGGAGCCGTTTTTACTGATATTGTTTCCCATGGCTGGAGACCTGGATATGTGTTGATAGTGAGGAAAGAAAGAGGTGTCTGTAGCTGTCATTTTATCTTCGTCCCTTTCATGGAAAATTTTGGCAGAAATACAAGCCGATGCTACATAAAAGACTATCTTTTAAGAGTCTCATATAAGACTAATCTGTGAAGCTGGGTGTTTTTTCTCATATGCACTGTATGTGCTATTGTCAGCGTTTCCATGCTGTCCTTGATTTCATACTTTGGCCAGCTTAGGCTAATGTAATTCATACTCACAGAAGAAGTTCATCTGTAAAATGTTTTACTATGGAATTGCGGCTTAAAGGGGTTGTCCAGAATTTGGAGCAATCTATTGGACAGCCGAAGGATTTAAAAAAAAAAAAAAAAAAAAAAAAACATACTCACCTGTCCCTGGCACACCATTGTCTACTGCCGGTTCTTTATCCGCTACTGTGACCAATCAGTGGAACCAGTGATGTATGTGAGTGACATCACTGATCCCTCTTCAGCGACCACTGAGCCAACTGGTTGGTCTCAGCAGTCATCTGAGCCTCAGGACTTCCAGTGCCATGGCTCCAGCACAAGATGGAAAGGGGACTGGGTGCTGACTAGGGAGAGTTGTGAACCGGCTGGACAACCCCTCCAACCAACTCCCAAAGGTAATGGAATTAATATCTAAGCAATTTCCTAATATGTTGCAGGCAGCAGGTAAACAAGCAACCTATATTCGTACACCACTCTGCTTCATACAGGCTAGGGTCATGCTGAGGTATTTACTGGAGCCTGCCACAAGGCAGGATGAACTTAGTTGCTTGGAACCCAGGATTCAACCACAGTACAAGGTGCCAGAAAATAGGTGCACTTGCAGGCTAAGTACCAAACCAGAAACCCTATGGCTGACTGTATATACTAGCCAGAGTAAAAACCAAGAGAGTATGGGAATGTCCAAAACAAAAGCAGAGGAATATCAAAGTCCAAGCCACATAAAGTCCAGGAGGTCACAGATGAAGCTAAATCAGCAGGAGAGTAAACCAAGGTAGTAAACACAAAGCCTAGAAAACTAATGCAATCACATACATCTGAGTAAGGAATGTGTCAGAGCCCTAGATTGGATGCTGAATTATAGCCGTGATTGTCTCTGCATCTCAAACCTCTGACTGGCTGACCAGACCCATGCAAAGTTTGACTTTGCAACCTTAAAGCAATAGCCATATGGCAAATGTAGATGCTGTATAGAATCTCCCCCAACAGCGATGCACAGAAGAGAATGAGGACCTCTGAGTAGAGAATTAGGAGCATGGATATTTAAATTCCTGACAGTTTTATTTCCCTTTCCCTTTGCTTTTTTGAGAGTGTGATTATGTCTATTATACATATTAACCCTTTCTGACATCTGCCGTAATAGTATGGTAGATGTTGGGTATTTAAACATTGCAGCAATGCCCGCAATCAGTGCTCGCACTTTTCATGGGAATTTACCCCCGCTGACGCCTTGGTCAGCTTTGATGGCATTTTTCTAGCGGTGCATAGATGAGATGCAGGGCTGGTAATTCATTTCCATAACAGCTATTGAAGGCTCCCAGGCTTGTTTGACATACAATTCTATTACAGGCTGCTCAATGCAGTGTGTAATAGAAATGCTATGATTTTAATGAATGAATTGTATTAGTGATCAAACCCTCTTGAAAAAAAATATTTAAAAAATAAAAAAATAAAACTTCAAATCACTCCCCTTTCCCTAGAACACATATTATAGTACACATCAGGTATCGCTGTGTCCAAAAATGCCCAGTCTACAAACTTAATAAAAAATATTTTTCCCATATGGTGATTACCGTAAAAAAATAAATAAAGAGCCAAACCACTGTTTTTTTGCTGCTTTGTCTCCCATAAAAATTGGGATAAAAAGCAATCAAAGCGATATACAGTGGGGAAAAAAAGTATTTAGTCAGCCACCAGTTGTGCAAGTTCTCCACTTAAAAAGATGAGAGAGGCCTGTAATTGACATCATAGGTAGACCTCAACCATGAGAGACAAAATGAGAAAACATATGTAGAAAATCACATTGTCTGACTTTTAAAGAATTTATTTGCAAATTATGGTGGAAAATAAGTATTTGGTCAATAACAAAAGTTCATCTCAATACTTTGTTATATATCCTTTGTTGGCAATGACAGAGGTCAAATGTTTTCTGTAAGTCTTCACAAGGTTGGCACACACTGTTGCTGGTATGTTGGCCCATTCCTCCATGCAGATCTCCTCTAGAGCAGTGATGTTTTGGGGATGTCGCTGGGCAAGACGGACTTTCAACTCCCTCCAAAGGTTTTCTATGGGGTTGAGATCTGGACCTTGAAATGCTTCTTACGAAACCACTCCTTCGTTGCCCTGGCGGTGTGCTTGGGATCATTGTCATGCTGAAAGACCCAGCCATGTTTCATCTTCAATGTCCTTGCTGATGGAAGGAGGTTTGCACTCAAAATCAGTCGTCCTGGTCCCTTTGTAGAGAAACAGCCCCAAAGCATGATGTTGCCACCCCCATGCTTCACAGTAGGTATGGTGTTCTTTGGATGCAACTCAGCATTCACTCTCCTCCAAACACGAAGAGTTGTGTTTCTACTTTGGTTTTATCTGACCATATGACATTCTCCCAATACTCTTCTGGAACTGAGTCCTTGCGTGGGTGAGACCTTGCGTGGAGCCACTGATCGAGGGAGATTGTCAGTGGTCTTGTATGTCTTCCATTTTCTAATTATTGCTCCCACAGCTCATTTCTTCACACCAAGCTGCTTGCCTATTGCAGATTCAGTCTTCCCAGCCTGGTGCAGGTCTACAATTTGATTTCTGGTGTCCTTCCACAGCTTTTGGTCTTCACCATAGTGGAGTTTGGAGTGTGACTGTTTGAGGTTGTGGACAGGTGTCTTTTATACTGATAACAATTTCAAACAGGAGCCATTACTACAGGTAATGAGTGGAGGACAGAGGAGCCTCTTAAAGAAGAAGTTACAGGTCTGTGAGAGCCAGAAATCTTGCTTGTTTGTAGGTGATCAAATACTTATTTTCCACCATCATTTGTAAATGAATTCTTAAAAAATCAGACAATGTGATTTTCTAGATATGTTTTCTCATTTTGTCTCTCTTAGTTGAGATCTACCTATGATGACAATTACAGGCCGGCCTCATCTTTTTAAGTGGGAGAACTTGCACAATTGGTGGCTGACTAAATACTTTTTTTCCCCATTGTACATTCACCAAATTGGTATAAATAGAAACTACATCTGGCCCTGCAAAAAAGACATCTTACGAATCCCTGTACACTGAAATCTAAAAAAAAGTTAGGGGTGTAGAATATAATATTATAATATGACAAAGTTCTGAATTTTTTTAATGGATTAAAATGTAAAAAAAAAAAAACTATACCAAATTTGGCATCGCCATAATTGTACCAACCCATAGAATACAGGTGACATGTCATTTTGGCTGTGAATGATGTAAAAACAACAATTGGAAGAGCATTTGACAGCTGATCACATCTTTTATGCTAGCAAAAAAATCATTGCTTTTGGTGGCACATTTCTGCAGATGATACCGTATGAGAATAAATGACAATATAAATGATTGTGCCTATATAGATTTTCATTGGGCCATTACATTAATTTATTTTACCATTGATCGACATTTGTTACAGGCACAAATCGGCCTGTGTATAAAAACCCCTAATTTCTTTTATCAGTTTCATATCCTATAACCGCATTACAGTCACTTTTCAGTTCATCGGTTATATTGGGAGCTGTTTCCTTTTCTTTGGGAGTGCTTTTCTTCTTGAGATTCCATGCCTAGCCACAATGCACAGCTCTTCCTACAATTTCCAAGATCCTTCTCTGATACATATGCATAATGAGGGAAGCTTATGGGTTGGTCATCAATGGACTGCATGGGAGGCCAACAAAGACTACAAACTATTGGTTAGACACTCATGAAATCTTATTTTTATCAGAAATGTTTCTTACTGACCTACTGGCAAACAACAGGCTGTCTTCTTATAGAGTGTCAAAACCATTGCTCCTTATCCCTATCAGTAAAACCATATAAAGAAAAGTTTATAATATTCTTCTGATGCCGCCATCTATATCTGAGAGTAAACAAGAAATTATAGAATCCCCTGACTATGGTGGCTTTAACGTGAGCACCGGAGATAGCTGATAGCTGTACTTTGGCTATCTCCACCACTATTTTAGAGTTTATATATAGATATAATTTATATAAAATGTCGATTTACAGCATTTATTATAGTCCACAGCTGCAATCACAATTTTGCTGACTTCAGTAGACTCTCCCTACATTTCTTACTGCCTTATTGTCAGCAAAGAACTTGGTAAGATGATTTATATTCTGGGAAGGGTTGTAATCCACTAGCCATTGAACAGTTGTCTGAAGCAGGAAAAATTATGTATCCCAATGTATTATTGAAAATTAAACAAAAATGTCAGTAATTAATGGCCGGAACTTTATACAGTATATAAATAGATATCGAAAATGTTTGGATCTTCACTAATATAAGTTCTTCTGCCTCCAGCTATACAGAGCTTCAGTCAAGAGCTTCTGTTATTTCTTTGCAGGAGTAAGAGAACAAAGGGATGGAAAGACAGGCCCAAGTGCAATTTTTTATTTTTTTGTTCTAGAATAGACAGATGCATGCTGCCCTACCCAGAGGCAGTCCCTGTTAGAGACATAGTTAAAGCATGAAACAACAACAGGTTCCCACAATACAAAGAACTGCGTTTTAATCTGAAACATTTTTGTATATAGGGAAAGATCTGTCAATTAAGCCAAGCCAGACAGGGAGAAGCCAGAGTGGAGCTGTCCATGGGAGACGTCTCCTGTGTCTGGCTCTTTCTAAAACTTTCCAAAGTAACACATAATTTGCTGTAATGCTGCTGTGCCGCGCCATGGTAAGGGCAGCATGAATCTGCTGAAACGTTCCCTTTAATGGTATTTTGCTCATGTTTAGACCACTAACTACACTGCCTTTCTAATGTCTCTATTTTCATCACGACAAAGGTAGATTTAATTGGGTTTCAATTACCTTTTTTTAGAGAGAGACCTGTTGTGCAACGCAGGCATATTTTATAATGGACACACTGTGCACATAAAAACAAGTTTAATGAAGACCCTTTGAATAATATATAAAAGTAATGTATAATTGAAACACAGGCATCGTGTGTCCTGCTCCTCCTGATTGTCATGGCCACCAATTGACAAGTTCCACAGAGCTTTTCCTCCTTCCTGAGGCCATGCTCGTCTTCTCTCATGCTTTGCTTCTGCTCCTTGTGTCCTTGCTCTCTCTGAAAAGGCCAGCACCAACATTACCGTTCCCAGCTAATATATTGCAGCCTCATAGAAATAAAGACACCTGAGCAATTTGGTTCCTAGCATGCTTGTTCCAGAGTTCTGTATTTTTACTGTTTATTAACCCCGGCTTGTTACCTGCCTTCATCCCTGTCTGCTGTCCTACACTATACTGCATCCTCATGTCTGAACCTGGACTATTCCCAGCTGTGGTACCTGTACTATCTGCCCTGACCTATAATCTGACCTCTGACTACTCATGAACTCTGCAGCCCTGACCTTGGTCTATACCTGGACTCCTCTCTTGTATGATGCCTCACATCATTGCCTCTTGTCCTGCCAGGTGAGCTTTCTCCTACACCAGGACTACTCCTAAAGGTAGCAACCTGGTGGTTCCCTACAGTGAAGTCCAGATCCCTGTATATGGGTTAAAGGATGAAAACTAGGGGACTTAGATAACACCCTCAGGTGTAACACTATGCCAAACCAGAATGATGACACAAAGGGATCACATCCGCTGCTTGTTACAATTATCTAAAAGAATAAAATATAAAATAAACATAACTAAAATGCCTCTTTTATGTACAACCTAATATAAACATGGCCCAATAGTAGTTTTAGCTTTACTGATGTGCAATGTTTCTGCAGGCAAAAAAACATCTAGGAAACCTTGGGAAATAAAATTCAATTCACAAATATACATTGCAGAAATATGACATTGGCAACATAAATAACAGACCCAACAGTAACAGAGGATAGTTCAGAAAGAGGAAAACCATTAACAGTTTTGATCCCTCCGACATATAGAAACATCTAGCCTTCATGAAACACAGTAGGGAAGAGATGTGGGGAGCATCTGACCAAGCAAAGCACATCAAGCAAGAAATGGACATGCCTCATATCGTACCTGAAGCTCTCCCATGCTGTGTGTTATGAAGACACAATAAAAATATAACATTTTTCAAGTGGTCAGTGCTAACTTATTTTCTTCTTGTAGCACCTTTTTTGAAGGCATATATAGTCTGTATTTCAGTAACACTATAGCAGTGGGACCCAAACTTTCTGAAGGCAGGACCCACTTTTGGACGAGAATTTTGCCAGGGATCCCCTCTACCATACTTACATTTGAAAAATAGATGTCCATTATACTGTGTGGGGGCCATTGTGGAGCAGTATACTGGGGGGGGGGGCTGCTCTGGAGTATTATATTGTGGAGACCTGCATTCTGCCTTATTCCACTATATTCTTCCTCTTATTTTACCTTTTAGCATTGTACTTTGTCTTTTTTTCTATTTTACCATCAGAATTTTTGGGGTCCCATAATGGCAAAATCTGTGTGCTCCCCCTCCTCCCCAATGTATCTTACAGTTTCCTGTCCTGTGGCACCCACACAGTATATATAATGTTTATCAATACTCCCCACACAGTATAAAATCCTCAACAGTGTTTCCACACGGTATAATGCTCCAGAGCAGCCCCCACATTATGATGCTCCACAGTAGCCCACACAGTATAATACTCCAGAGCAGTCCCCACAGTATGATGCTCCACAGTGGCCCCAGACATTATAATGCTCCATACTGTAGTGGTCCCAGACAGTTTAATGCTCTACATTAGCCCCATACAGTGTCTCCACACAGTATAATACTCCAGAGAAGCCCCCACCCCACAGTATAATGCTCCACTATGGCCCCAGACAGTATAATGCTCCACAGTGGTTCCAGACAGTGTAATGTTTCACAGTGGTCCCCTAGAGCAGTGATGGCGAACCTTTTAGAGACCGAGTGCCCAAATTGCATCCCAAAACCCACTAAATTATCGCAAAGTGCCAACACGACAATTTAGCCTTAAATTAACCAGGATCTGTTTTATATTGACCGTACAATGTTATTACAGCCTGTAATAATATCACATGTCTGCTATAAAACAGATACTGTGTGATATAAATAGTGAAGGGCCCAAACACAGTACAATGTGCTACGAAGTGGCCCACAGACAGTACAATGCGCTCCACCGTGGCCCCCAAACAGTATTATATGCTCCAGAATTTCCCCCAGTCAGTATTATATGCTCCAGAGGGGCCCCACCCAGTATTATATGCTTCTCAGTGGCCCCCGCACAGTATTATATTCTCCAGTTTGGCCCCCCCCAAACAGTAGTATATGCTTCACAGTGTCCCCCACACAGTATTAGATGTTTCAGTGTCCCCCATACAGTATTTGAAGCATCTAATACTGTATGGGGGACACTGAAGCATCTAATACTGTATGGGGGGACACTGAAGCATCTAATACTGTATGGGGGGACACTGAAGCATCTAATACTGTGTGGGGGGGGGGACACTGAAGCATCTAATACTGTATGGGGGACACTGAAGCATCTAATACTGTGTGGGGGACACTGAAGCATTTAATACTGTATGGGGGGACACTGAAGCATATAATACTGTGTTGGGGACACTGAAGCATCTAATACTGTGTGGGGGACACTGAAGCATCTAATACTGTATGGGGGGGCCCCGAAGCATCTAATACTGTGTGTGGGACACTGAAGCATATAATACTGTGTGCGGGACACTGAAGCATCTAATACTTTGTGGGGGTGGACACTGAAGCATCTAATACTGTATGGGGTACACTGAAGCATCTAATACTGTGTGGGGGACACTAAAGCACCTAATAAGCATCTTAGGTGCTTCAGTGTCCCCCCATACAGTATTAGATGCTTCAGTGTCCCCCCACACAGTATTAGATGCTTCAGTGTCCCCCATACAGTATTAGATGCTTCAGTGTCCCCCACACAGTATTAGATGCTTCAGTGTCCCCCATACAGTAGTTTATTCTCCACAGTAGGCCCCCACACAGTAGTTTACGTTACTTACCTTGTCCCACGAAGAGCGTCCTCCTCCTTCTTCTGTTCACAGGCGCTGATGAATGACGTCATCGCACCTGCGTCGGGGCAGAGGTCACACTCTGCAGTCACTGTAGGCCGCGGTTCCGCGGACCGCGGCCTACAGTGACAGCTTTCAGCTGTATGTACGTATGCACATACAGCTGAAAGAAGTGATCGCTCACTAACCGGGAATCCTATACCGGATTCCCGGTTAGTGAGCGATCATGGCGACGGCGCGCGTGCCAACTGAAAGGGCTCTGCGTGCCCTCTCTGGCACGCATGCCAAAGGTTCGCCATCACGGCCCTAGAGTATAATGCTCTAAAGTGGCCCCAGACAGTATAATGATCCACAATGATCCCCACACAGTATAATGATTCATAGAGGCCCCCATACAGTATAATTCTCCACAGTGGCCCGACACATTATAATGCTCCACAATGGACCCACACAGTGTCTCCACAATATAATACTCCAGAGCAGTTCCCCCCAGTATGCTACTTCACAATGGACCCCACAGGGCATAATGACCCACAGTATCATCACCTTGTCTCAACTCTCCTGGGCATCCTCTTGGCATCCACCTGCGTCCTGCTTGTACCTCATTTCATCTTCAGTACATCACCTCTGCTGCTTTGCATATAAAGCATTTCAGTATTAAGGGGTTGACTAGATAGGATATGCCACTGATGTCCAATTAATTGAGGTTTATCCCCACCAACTGCTATAACAAAGTGGAAAAGGAAACAGTGGTGCCACTTTGGTTCTTATTGGATTTTTGGGAAGGGCACATGGCTGGCTATTGACTATTATAGGCTGACACCAGTCATAACCTAACCAGTCAGAGATTGATGCTATTTCCTGACTTGCAACTCCGTTAAAAGGGGTTTTCCGGCACCAAATTGAATTTTCATACTAGTGATCTATCCACAAAAACTTTGTAATGTACCTTATCAGAGAATAATGCCTCTTTCTCCACTTATCAGTATTCTTTTTCTAATGTTGAAAATAAGTATATGTTTACACACCAACTCCTGGAACAGGACACAGAAGTTCACTGTTCATTTTGCTCATTTTGCCTTGGGCAGAGAAGTTTTAAAACCATATGAGCCAATAGCTATAGATATGTTCACTTGTTGTGTTGTAATTTTTTTCTTGCAAGATGTGATTAGGGTTTTGAACATTTAAAAAAAAATTTTTTAAAAATTAAAAAAAAAATCTGTTTTAAGTTGGGGCCATATTGTATAAAACAGCATTTTTGACAGTTACGGAAATGCAGCGTAATAACAGGCTAAATTAAGCTGAATGCTCAAAAAAATTCTGCAGAAAGCGGTCTTCAAAAATATATGCATTTTTGAAAATCATAGCATGATAATTTCATAAATGCTGCATTTTCTCCATAGACTTATATGGTGGAAGGCAAAAATGAAAAACGTAGCAGAAAAGCAGTTTGCTATGTGTGACCTTAACCTTAAGCTACATTCACATGACAGTGATTAAAAGAACAGATGTAACACGGCAGCATTAAAGGGGTATTCCCACGATCATAAACATTTTAGAATTTGTAGATAATTAAAAGTTAAACATTTTTGCAAATATAAGTAATTAAACATTTTGCAGAATTTTAAAGATTTTTTTCTAAATATCTTGTGGTAACAGTCTTGTTTTGTCTTGATTGGTTGCCAATGGATACGACCATGAATGCAAGAACTTTCTAAGGTCAGAAAATCAGCAATGATATCCTTATTGTGGCTGGGATATCTTCTCATACATGTAGTGTCCCTGCCTGATAACCCAGCTACAATAAGAAAATAATGGCTGTTTTTTTGAGAAGTCCCAGACCATAGAAAGTTGCTACATTTGTGGTCGTATCCATTGGCAACCGATCAAGGCACTACTAAGATGGTTAGAGGAAATCTTTAAAACACTGCAGAATTTTTAACTACTTATATTTGCAAAAATGTTTAACTTTTAATTACCTACAAATATAGATATTATTATGTTCATGGGAATACCCCTTTAAATTCAATGTCAGTGAATGGGGGCTATTCACATGACTGTTATTTTAACAGTCCATTGTCACAGACCGTCAAAATATAGGTCATGTCCTATTTTTGGCTGTTTTTACGGATCCCTCTATACACTCAAATGTATGGGAAATGCATGAAAATGGGTGCCCAACAGGTGCAAGACGGCTGTGAAAAATTAACGTTTTTCATGGTCGTTTAGCACCTCAGTCATCTGAATGTAGCCTTAGGCTAAGGCCCTAAGTAGCGAGCCACAGAGAAAAAGCAATGCAGGAAAATTGCAGCGGAAATGCATCAGGGTTTTTCCAGCTTTTCAGAGAAAGTCCGCAGGGCTTTCCTCTGCAGACTTTCTGCTTCAATTATACCTATACGGAAAATGTCAGCGTTTCTGTAGGTATAATTGACATGCTGCGATTTACAAAAACACGTTTTTTAAATCGCAGCATGTCCGATGTGGATATTTTTCTGCAACGTGTGGATGGTATTAGACAGAATCCCATCAACTTTGCAGGTAATGTAAAACGCAACAGTTTTTCCCATGGCATTCTTTGTCGTGGCAAAATCATGTCATTTACGCTACGTCCTTGGACTGACTTTTATGTCTCCTTGTAGGGAATGAGAGCTCACACAGCATATCAGTGCCAGAAATGTCTAAGTAGGTTTACTATTCTGTGAATTGATTCTCTGGGATCTCAATGATCTGCTCATTACATTTGGCATTGTCTCTTCTTATTCTCTATTGTCTAATTACTTAGAACATCTATACATGTAATGTTAGACTTTACTGTTGGAACATTAATCTATATACATCACCTGTACTGCCCTTTAGGATGAATCTGCCAGAAAGTGGCATATGTGTTTTATTTGTATTTGTCTATTGTCTTTGTGTTATACTCTGCGCATATTGTTTTCTAATTCATAGTGGTTTGTATCTCAACATTTAACTTTTAGTTCGTGTTGATACTTTTTTTTTACTAGATAGAATGCAATAAGCTTGTATGAATTTTTTTTTATTTACAACAAAATCTTCAGCAAAAAAAAGCTGCTTGTCTACAACATGGGGCTTCAGCCACCTTAAAAGATTGCATTTGTGTCCTTTCTTGTAACAACACAAAAAATAGTGTATGAGAGAAACAGATTTTTTACATTGACTTTTATGTAAACAGATGACCATTTACGTCCTCTAGGCTAAGGCCCCATGTTGCAGAAACGCAGCTTTTTTTGTTGCAGATTTTGCTGCGGTTTTTTGAGCCAAAGCCAAGAATGGCTACAAATGGAATGGGAAATATATAGGAAGTTCTTATACTTCTACCTTCTGCTCAATCCACTCCTGTCTTTGGCTCAAAAAACGCAACAAAATCTGCAACAAAAAAAGCTGCGTTTCCACAACGTGGGACTTCAACCTAAAGGACGTAAATGGTCATCTGTTTACATAGAAATCAATGTAAAAAATGGATCTGTTTCTTTCATATACTATTTTTTTGTGTTGTTAAAAAAAGGACAAAAATGAAATCTTTTAAGGTGACTGAAACCCCACGTTGCAGACAAGCAGGTTTTTTGTTGCAGAGTTTTTTTGGGGTTTTTTTTTTAGCTAAAGCCAGGAGTGAATTAAGCAGAAGGCAGAAGTATAAGTAATTCCTATAAATTTCCCATTCTGTTTGGCTTTAGCTCAAAAAACTGCAGCAAAATCTGCAACAAGAAAAGATACTTTTTTTTGCGCAATATGGGGTCTCAGCCCAAGATTGATGTCTATGTAAATGAATGGCCGTTTGTTTGCCTCTGTTTTTTGCATCCATTAAATGTATCTCCTAAACATATGTAAAATCATGATGTGAATAGACCCTAACAGTAATTATCAAAATATAAAAAATAGATAAATAAATAATTGATAAAGTAACAAATTCAATTTCTAGTCTGTTACTGTGTTTTTCATGGCTAGGGGCTCTACTTCCAAAGAAGAGTGATGTGATTATCTCTATGGAGGACAATAAATGACACTCATAGCGGTTGTTTCCTATTACCTAAGGTCTGCTAATCAGTGGGCATAAGTCAAGAAAACTTTAAGGAGTAGTGAATACTATGTAAATTTAATTTTTTGGGTATATAACAGAAATACATATATATATACTGTGTGACTGTGTGTGTGTGTGTGTATATATATATATATACAGCAAGAAAAAGTTTGGGCACCCCTATTAATCTTAATCATTTTTAGTTCTAAATATTTGGGTGTTTGCAACAGCCATTTCAATTTGATATATCTAATAACTGATGGACACAGTAATATTTCAGGATTGAAATGGGTTTATTGTACTAACAAAATGTGCAATATGCATTCAACCAAAATTTGACCGGTGCAAAAATTTGGGTACCCTTATCATTTTATTGATTTGAATACTCCTAACTACTTTTTACTGACTTACTGAAGCACAAAATTGGTTTTGTAACCTCACTGAGCTTTGAACTTCATAGCCAGGTGTATCCAATCATGAGAAAAGGTATTTAAGGTGGCCAATTGCAAGTTGTTCTCCTATTTGAATCTCCTCTGAAGAGTGGCATCATGGGCTCCTCAAACAACTCTCAAATGATCTGAAAACAAAGATTGTTCAACATAGTTGTTCAGGGGAAGGATACAAAAGTTGTCTCAGAGATTTAACCTGTCAGTTTCCACTGTGAGGAACATAGGAAGGAAATGGAAGACCACAGGGACAGTTCTTGTTAAGCCCAGAAGTGTCAGGCCAAGAAAAATATCAGAAAGGCAGAGAAGAAGAATGGTGAGAACAGTCAAGGACAATCCACAGACCACCTCCAAAGAGCTGCAGCATCATCTTGCTGCAGTGGTGTCCTGTGCATTGGTCAACAATCAGCACACTTTGCACAAGGAGAGCTGTTGGGAGGTGGGTTGGGCGGCGGCCGTTTTTGCGGGGCCCCCCCCCACAGCGGGGGCTGGGGGTGGCAGAAGCGCTTTTGGGGGGGCCCGTTTTTTTTTGGTGGGTGGTGTTGTGTGGTGGTGATAAAAAGTTTGTGTTTTTTGGTTTTACAAAAAGGCGTTATGCATGGCGTCAAAAACACAGCATTCCAAGAAAACACTTGCTACCCACTGTAAATTTGGTGGAGGTTCCATCATGCTTTGGGGCTGTGTGGCCATGCCGGCACCGGGAATCTTGTTAGTTGAGGGTCGCATGGATTCAACTCAGTATCAGCAGATTCTTGAGAATAATGTACAAGAATCAGTGACGATTTGAGTTACGCCGGGGTGGATATTTCAGCAAGACAATGATCCAAAACACAGCTCCAAATCTACTCAGGCATTCATGCAGAGGAACAATTACAATGTTCTGGAATGGCCATCCCAGTCCCCAGACCTGAATATCATTGAACATCTGTGGGATAATTTGAAGCGGGCTGTCCATGCTCGGCGACCATCAACGTAACTGAACTGGAATTGTTTTGTAAAGAGGAATGGTCAAAATACCTTCATCCAGGATCCAGGAACTGATTAAAGCTACAGGAAGCGACTAGAGGCTGTTATTTTTGCAAAAGGAGGATCTACTAAATATTAATGTCACTTTTCTGTTGAGGTGCCCATACTTTGCACCGGTCAAATTTTGGTTTAATGCATATTGCACATTTTCTGTTAGTACAATAAACCTCATTTCAATCCTGAAAAATTACTGTGTCCATCAGTTATTAGATATATCAAAATGAAATGGCTGTTGCAAACACCCAAATATTTAGCGACTAGGTATTTTTGGGGGCCCTTATGATATATATATAATGTAGCAGATGCAGCAGAGTGAAACCTGACCCTTTGCAATTCGTTAAACTGCTGCAGCGTGATTATATATGTTATCATGTAATATATTGCAGTATTATTGCCATCCTCCCCACCGCGGTTAGGCTGTACAACCAACACCGACCTAAGCGGAGATCATTACATACAGAGAACTGAAATATCTCTCTGCCTGTTAAATCCCCCCCCCCCCTGCTACGTCCTATCTGTCTGTCTGCTATTAATGTAATGCCTCTCACCTTGGAACATTCCTGTACATTTTGTATTTGTATCTGCTTATCTTATCTTATCTTTGCTGCTGTAACACACTGAATTTCCCCACTGTGGGACTATTAAAGGACTATTATTATTATGTGATAACGGAACATTACCTGGCCTGGACCTTTTATATTTAAATATAAAATCCTGTTCCTTCACAGTTTCTGTCAGGCAATTTCACAGAATTAATAATCTTATTACAACCAAGTTCCTTACTTTCTGCCATTTGGGTGAATAATGTGGCAGTTCAGTACTTCTTCTGACTTGGAGCAGAGATGTTTTTTTTTGGAATTGTGAAGGAGATGCCATTTCAATGCTTTGTTTAAGTTGTACCTTTAAAAGTACAATAGAAAATCAGAAGGAAGTAGATTCCACCTGAAGTTTGATAGCTCACATGGAAAAGAATAACACCCACTCAATGTATTCTCAGCAAGGGTAGTGACTTGTCAAGTAAACGCCACCAAATCAGAGTTACTGTCAAAGTAATAATGGCAATTCCTCATGAGACATCCCACTAAAATATACGCGTTAATTTAACTGACTGCAAAAAATCTCTCTTTCTAAAAAAAAAAAAAAAAAATAGTGTCAGTAGTGCCATCTGTTGAAACAATTCTATTAGTCAGTGGTTTCCAAACTTTCTGAAGGCACAACCCACTTTTGGGAGAAACTTTTGTTTGTGATCCCCACTACTGTACTTAGCCCCATTTGAAAAATAAAAGTCCCTGTAAAATCAAAACTGATGGCACAAGTGAATAATATCCAAAATTGACCAAAATAGAAGTTTGTGATGCAATGATGTGTATTGCTCATACAAGTCTTTAAGGGATTGGCTACTCTTTAAAAACTGGCTATAAATTTCTAGAATCAGCACAGAGAGGGACTTACTGCTAACTAGTGATGCTATAACTAGGGCTAATGGTTTGCATTCATCAGTGATTGATTTCATCATTACTTTGGCTGTGCTTTGGTCCTGCGGTGATACAGCAAGAAAAAATGGTGCATGCGTGGTGTTGCACTAATATTATTCAGTGGAGGCTGCTAATAGATGTGTCAGGGCCCAAACAGCAAGAACCAAATGTTGCAAATCCAAAATACTGGTGAAAAAAAGCTTGCAGCTGTGTGATAATGGATATGGTCAGACTGCTCCTCATTATACTTGGCCCCAGCCCCCCATGCTGCAGCCACAATGGGATATTAGCAGCAGAAAAACTGATAGAGCATCATGTATGAAGGCTTATGCAGTCATAAAACAGACTGCCCAGCAAGATCCTGCAGTTATTTCAACTTTCATGAAAACTCTTGTACTCTTTAAGCAATACCCAAATGATGGATTTGCTGTTTACGCAATTTCCAAATATGCTGCAGGCAGCTGGCAGATTGAAGCTGTTCTAGTTAGCAGAGTCTAAGGCACCCTCAAGCTTCCAGTATATATTAATGTGCCTAAGGCTTTTAAGGGAGTCTGTCCCAGAACCCTGCATATCAACCCAGCCCCACAGATAGATAGGTTAGGGTCACCTGAATCAAATGTTTTTTTCCTCTTATGAATTGCTGTCTCTGTTGCTGAGATATCACTGTTTTGGGCAATATGCAAATGAGCTCTTTGAAATACTGATATCGTTGTCGCCTACCCCTTTGGAGCAATGGCAACCAAAGAGCTCAGTTGCATATTGACAAAAACAGTGATATCTCAGCAATGGAGACACTGATTCACGGGAGATCCTAACCTATCTATGTGACTGGCTGGCTGACATGCTGGATTCTGGTGACAGACTCCTTTTAACCCCTTCCCTCTCTGTGCTGTACTATTACGTCGCACTGAGTGTATAGTTAACGCTCAGTGCAGTAATAGTACAACGGTGTAATGCCACAGGTACAGGAGCTGTGTCCGCAGCATTATTTCAGGTGCTCACTTGTATTACACAGCCAAGGCCTGGGACTAGATGCCAGAGTCAAAAGATACATCGACTCCGGTGGATTAACCCCCTGGATGCCGTGATCAATAACAAGGGGTCACAATCGCCCCCCACCACCCCTTGGATCCTCCATGATAACATTGCAGGATTGCCTCTTGACTGTCTAAGCACATTACACATAGGGAACCTCCATGTGATGTTCATTGCACTGGGGATCAGAGATCCCTGGTTCAAGTCCACTTGTAGGACAGCAAAAAATATTTTAAAAAGTTTAAAATAAAAAATAAACAAACAATAAAAAGTTCAAAAAACCCACTTTTACATTTAAAAAACACATGACATAAACAAGAAAATAAACAAACATTTTAAGTAGCCCCATGTGTGTATAAGTCAGCACTATCGAAAAATAGCATTATTTATCCCGCACGGGAAAAACCCATAAATAAATATATACTGTAATGCGCAAAATAACATATTTTGGTCACCTCACTAACATATATCAGGACAAAACCTCATTGATCAAATTTTCCCATGTAAACAACATGGTAGACGCTAGCTTCCATCATGTTTGTTTAATTCTGTAATGGAAGAGAAAGTCCTGCATGTACGACTTATCTTCTGTTACAAAAGTAAACGAACATGACGGAAGATAGCTTCTGCCATGTTGTTTACATTAGTGTCAATGGGAATGGACACAGAATGAGTCTGTGACCATTCTCTGCGACAGTTTAATGTCCGTTGCTTTCATCCTATGATGGAAGACAGCAACGGACATTAGTAACAGTAGTGTGAATTCCCCATTACAGCTATGCACTATTATATGTGTGTGCCCTATTAAGCTGATGTACTGGGAGAGATTCTATATGTAATTCTTCTAATGGTTCATCTAGACATATCCATAGATGAGACCACTTTGATAATCTAATTAAGGCACACTGACATTTCTAAGAATTGGCTGATTAATTAAATGTTGCTAGGACACAGTTCTGACAAGGAGGAAAAGGGTATTTTACAGTGTGAAGATCTTTAGGTTATGAAGACAACATAGACAGTAAAGCTATACTTCACACTTATCTAACCACGTCTTATATTATAAGTTTATAACCATTACAAGGACCCTTTTGGTTCACATTTAGTTCAGAAAAAATTAAGAGTTAAAAATGTGCAATCATTTTTCCCTAGCAGAGTGGTATGTTTCACATGAAAAATTGTTTTCTAAGAGCAGTTTGCAAGACCCTGGGGTTATAAAATCTCAACACTTTACGTACACCTTGAACCTTACACATAAGTCTGTATTTCCAGGTCTAATATACTGGTCTGACTACATTCATAATATATGTTCATAGCCATATGTATAGCCATAAAGGTTAAAGGGAAACCCCTGACCTTGAAAATGGAGTCCAAATAGATGGCCACATGTTGTAGAGCAGGAGAAGCTGATGTCAATGTACAGTGTTGTGCCAAAATTTTAGGCATGTGCGGGAAAATGCTTTGACAAAAATAAACTATTAACACTTCTATTTTTTAATTAACAAAATGAAATGAATGAACAAAACAGAAACCCTTTGGAGCTGTTGTGGTTTATGTGCAATGTCACATGTGAATTCAGCTGTCACTAGGATGAAGCATATTAACCCAGCAACACAGTTAGATAGGTCATGATCACCTGAATGTAATGCTTTTCCCCATGAAAATTTGTATCTCTAGTGCTGAGATATTAATTTATTTCAGAGTATGTAAATGAGAAATCTGGAGCTCCAAACTTCTATGCTCCCCACACTGCTCTAATACTCCAGCGTCAGGCGACATTTGGCCATAGCTACCTTCCTGACTGTGTTCATGGTTTAATATGCTTCACCCTGGTGACAGACTCCCTTTAAGGCCAGGGTCCCACATGATGTAAATGCCGCGGTTTGGCTAGCGAATCCCATCCACACATCCATCACAGTTTTGGAAATCGCAGCATGTCAATTATACCTATGGAGACACTGTCAATTCCCCTATAGGTATAATACTTCAAAACAAAAATAAAAACAACAACGCCGAGCGGCACATAGCATAATATTGCTTAAAAAATAGGTTGTACATAGATAATTGTGTTGAGAACAGGAGGTAGTCCTGTTATTTGAGTATAATAAAGCATCTTTGGTGAAGCGCGGTCCCCACACCTCATTTTTTGGGAGATTCTCCTACCAATCCATTACCTATAGGTATAATGGAAGCAGAAAGTCCGCAGAGAAAACCTCTGCGGACATTCTGTGAAAAGTGCTGCAGGAAAAACCGTAATGCATTGCCGCCACGGTTTTTCAGCTTTTTTGCTCCGTCCCGCTATGTGGGGCCTTAGCCTTACGGTTATAACAACTAGAATGATTTCAATGTGACAAATTTTTTGCAAATATCTGCGATAAAACACATAACAGATATGTAATAAATAACGGTGGGGATGTTTGTCCTTAGATTTATTATAAAAGCATCTTTGTTATTTAGGTTAATGACAAAAAATTAGATTTCTCTTAAAAAAAAAATGAAGGTAAAGTATTTTTACACATATTCACTTCCCTTCACAGTAAATTGATACATCTTTCTCTGTAACTGATCACCTTGAGGACATACAGCCTCTGGTACACACCTGACATTGGTATGCAGAAACAATGCAATCGGGTTCTGGACTGAAGTGGTGACAGCCATGACTTGTGGAATGAATCCCTCACGATGCCAGTCATTACGTGACTAGTGTATTACTGAACAGAGGAAATTAATGAGGGTCTATCATCTGAATATACTACTAAAGGCAGCGGGGACAGGACTGCTCTACTACAAACAGCATAGAAAAATTGTGTATTTTGTTTAATATAAAGAATATACAGAAGACTAATAGTTCTGAATCTGCAATATTAATTAGGGCTGAATTTCGCCCTCCCATTCTTAACACTGACTGATGGACAACTTGTATTCATGTAAGTAGTGGGCACTATCAGGTACTGGTGAAAAGGGTGGAGAGAGAACAGGGAAGCACAATTCTTATTAGCTTAGCAATACAATATTGCACTCTGTCCACATACGTGTCACAGGGGTACTAAAGCACCTGGATCCCCAAGTGTCAGCGAAACCTATGAGAGAACAGGGAGGTGCAGCTATGAGTCTGCTTAAATCTTTATCGGGCTTTATTAGCTAAGCGATGCAATATAAAAAGTGGTTGCACACATGGTTTCTATAGATGGTAGATTAACCCCAGAAATATAGGTGTCAGGAGTCTCATTTCTGCCGCTGTTGCTTTAAGGTTTCCATGCTGACCTGAGAAGCTTCTGCAATGTCAGAGTTCTCTGGGCTTGTCCAACTACCAGCAGAGCAGGCCTATTTAAACTTCCTTCCTGCTCAGTCAGATGCCTGCAATTATTTTTCCTTGTTTGTCTTTGTGACCTGTGTCATTGTGACTGATCTCCTGGAAACTGAACTTTGGCTTGTGACCGGATAACCCTTGTCTTTTGATTCAAACTCTTATGTGGTCTCTTGGAATATTGACCCTTTGGTTTTGCTACCTGATAATACCGGATCTACTGATTCTAACTATGATCTGATCTCATGGAAAACAACCTTTTGGTTTGCTATTGGTTATCTAGCTCAGATGTCTCTTCTTGTACAGACTAATAGCGAAACACTGCCTTCCTGATTAATCCTCCTGATCATCCTAGTAAGTTAATGTTGGGTTCTGGTTTTGTTTTCAGATAGTGGAGCATTCACTTCCCATACAGTTTCTGGTGGTGATAACTTAGACCCCCAAATTCAGCAAAGTCCATCTGGCCTTGCAGCTGGTGCTGGTGAAGGCATTAAGGGGTCTGGGTCTATCTCACAGCGCAATGCTGGATTTAAATAGCTGGTCCTACTGCTCTCTGTTATCAGCTAGATGCTGCTATTGCTGACTTTGCTCTTGGAACTCAATCATAACAATAGGTATTTCCTCTGGGTAGCCCAAGAGTGTCCAAAACTGTCTTCTAAAACTCCTGGGAAAAACATACTCTAAATATGGAACTATGTCCAAAATCCGTAACAATCATTAAAAGAAGTAACTTTACTAAGATAACAGCAACAAATGCAACTTCCAGATGGGTGTAGTAGTACAACGGGACTAGGCACTGTAGAAGATGGTACTCAGTTTGCTAATAGTTTTTACAGCAAGTGGATGCTCAATATAGGATGTTAGTCCAGTACCTAGTCTTTCCACTTCAATATAACTATACTCCTGCTTCTCCCATTAGATATGGGACTGTAAATGAATAAGTCCCAGGGATACCTGTCTACCTGAGGAGTTTGCAGGGTCCAGACTGTAAGGCTCTGGCAAACCTCAAATTCTCCAACTTTCCTTTCAGGAGGCTGACAGCAGATTTCTCTGGGCCGCAGCAATAATGTCGCTGGAGTAAGGCTCATACAAGAAACCCAATACCACTTCATTGTAATGGTCTCCTCTCAGTGGTCTGCTCTGCTGCTAAACTATGACTCAACTCAGTTTTCTCCCCTCACCCCAGCAAAAGCAGGATGGACCAGACCAAGCTTTCCTGAAAAGGAGAGGTGTACGATCACCACAGTGGAATGTCACTAAAAGAGGGAAACACACACAAGAAGCTGCAGAACTTTATTCAGACGTATTCACAGTGTCACATACACAATATAAAACACTGGGATGATGTATAAGGTGGTAGGGGGCTCTGTCTGTGGTTATCACTCTATCGTTAATAAAGTCCATTGTACTCATCCTATGACTGATGAGAGCATCAGGCGTTCACAAATGAGTTTTACAAATGAGTATTAATACATCTATGTAAGTATACTCTGTATAATGTACCTGTAAAATCTAGGCTCATTTTACTAGTAGAATGAGCCATTTAATTAAATACAGTGGGGAAAAAAGTATTTAGTCAGCCACCAATTGTGCAAGTTCTCCCACTTAAAAAGAGGAGGCCGGCCTGTAATTGTCATCATAGGTAGACCTCAACTATGAGAGACAAAATGAGAAAACATATCTAGAAAATCACATTGTCTGATTTTTTAAGAATTTATTTGCAAATTATGGGGGAAAATAAGTATTTGGTCAATAACAAAAGTTAATCTCAATACTTTGTTATATATCCTTTGTTGGCAATGACAGAGGTCAAATGTTTTCTGTAAGTCTTCACAAGGTTGGCACACACTGTTGCTGGTATGTTGACCCATTCCTCCATGCAGATCTCCTCTAGAGCAGTGATGTTTTGGGGCTGTCGCTGGGCAACACGGACTTTCAACTCCCTCCAAAGGTTTTCTATGGGGTTGAGATCTGGAGACTGGCTAGGCCACTCCAGGACCTTGAAATGCTTCTTACGAAGCCACTCCTTCGTTGCCCTGGCGGTGTGCTTGGGATCATTGTCATGCTGAAAGACCCAGCCACGTTTCGTCTTCAATGCCCTTGCTGATGGAAGGAGGTTTGCACTCAAAATCTCACGATACATGGCCCCATTCATTCTTTCATGTACACGGATCAGTCATCCTGGTCCCTTTGCAGAGAAACAGCCCAAAAGCATGTGTTGCCACCCCCATGCTTCACAGTAGGTATGGTGTTCTTTGGATGCAACTTAGCATTCACTCTCCTCCAAACACGACGAGTTGTGTTTCTACCAAACAGTTCTACTTCGGTTTCATCTGACCATATGACATTCTCCCAATACTCTTCTGGAACATCCAAATGCTCTCTAGCAAACTTCAGACAGGCCCGGATATGTACTGGCTTAAGCAGGGGGACATGTCTGGCACTGCAGGATCTGAGTCCCTGGCGGCGTAGTGTGTTACTGACGGTAGCCTTTGTTACGTTAGTCCCAGCTTTCTGCAGGTCATTCACTAGGTCCTCCAGTGTGGTTCTGGGATTTTTGCTCACCGTTCTTGTGATCATTTTGACCCCACGTGGTGAGGTCTTGCGTGGAGCCCCTGATCGAGGGAGATCATCAGTGGTCTTGTATGTCTTCCATTTTCTAATTATTGCTCCCACAGTTGATTTCTTCACACTAAGCTGCTTGCCTATTGCAGATTCAGTCTTCCCAGCCTGGTGCAGGTCTACAATTTTGTTTCTGGTGTCCTTCCACAGCTCTTTGGTCTTCACCATAGTGGAGTTTGGAGTGTGATTGTTTGAGGTTGTGGACAGGTGTCTTTTATACTGATAACAATTTCAAACAGGTGCCATTACTACAGGTAATGAGTGGAGGACAGAGGAGCCTCTTAAAGAAGAAGTCTGTGAGAGCCAGAAATCTTGCTTGTTTGTAGGTGACCAAATACTTATTTTCCACCATAATTTGCAAATAAATTCTTAAAAAAATCAATGTGATTTTCTAGATATGTTTTCTCATTTTGTCTCTCATAGTTGAGGTCTACCTAGGATGACAATTACAGGCCTCTCTCATGTTTTTAAGTGGGAGAAGTTGCACAATTGGTGGCTGACTAAATAGTTTTTTCCCCACTGTAAAATGTAGACCATAATGAGTCGACATTGATTGTACTTGTGCATCCTGTATGTGACTGCGGTAACACATGCACTCTGCATGCAAAGTGCAACAGATAGCAAAGTCGACATGGTTTGAACTTCCAATTGACCAAACCAGTGGCAAGAAATGTTCACAAGATGCAGCTACATTCCCTAGTTTATTGACTGAACACTGTTTTTGGTCACCTTGTGGCAATGTTATTTGGGCATCATATTAATGTACAATCCCAATTCCAATGAAGTTGGGACGTTGTGTAAAACATAAATAAAAACAGAATACAATGATTTGCAAATCCTTTTCAACCTATATTCAATGGAATACACTACAAAGACAAGATATTTAATGTTCAAACAGATAAACTTTGGTTTTTTTGCAAATATTCACTCATTTTGAATTTGATGCCTGCAACACACTCCAAAAAAAGCTGGGACAGGGGCAACAAAAGATGAGGCCCGGGGCATGTTTACCACAGTGTTACATCACCTTTCCTTTTAACAACACTCAGTAAGCATTTGGGAATTGAGGACAGGAATTGTTGAAGCTTTGTAGGTGAAATTCTTTCCCATTTTTGCTTGATGTACTTTAGTTGCTTAACAGTCCGGGGTCTCCATTGTCATATTTTGCTCTTCATAATACGCAACACATTTTCAATGGGAGACAGGTCTGGACTGCAGGCAGGCCAGTCTAATACCCGCACTCTTTTACAACGAAGCCACGCTGTTGTAATACCTGCAGAATGTGGCTTGGCATTGTCTTGCTGAAATAAGCAGGGACGTTCCTGAAAAGGACGTCGCTTGGATGGCAGCATATGTTGCTCCAAAACCTGTATGTACCTTTCAGCATTAATGGTGCCTTCACGGATATGCAAGTTACTTTTGAACTTTGCGCTGATAACAATCCGGACAGTCCTTTTCCTCTTTGGCCCAGAGGACACGATGTCCATGATTTCCAGAAACAATTTGAACTGTGGACTGGTAAGACCACAGGACACTTTTCCACTTTGCGTCAGTCCATCTCAGATGAGCTCGAGCTCAGAGAATCCGACGGCGTTTCTGGGTGTTGTTTATATATGGCTTTCGCTTTGCATGGTAGAGTTTTAATTTGCACTTGTAGATGAAGCATTAACTGTGTTCACTGACAATGGTTTTCTGAAGTGTTCCTGAGCCCATGCGGTAATATCAGTTACGGAATGATGTCGGTTTTTAATGCAGTGCCACCTGAGGGATCGCAAGTCACGGGCATTTAATGTTGGTTTTTGGCCTTACCGCTTACTTTCAGAGATTTGTCCAGATCCTCTGAATCTTTTGATGATATTATGGATTGTAGATGATGAAATCCCTAAATCCCTTGCAATTGTACGTTGAGAAACATTGTTCTTAAACTATCGGACTATTTTCTCACACAGTTGTTCACAAAGTGGTGAATTTCGCACCATCCTTGCTTGTGAAGGACTGAGCCTTCGGGGATGCTCCCTCTATACCCAGTCATGACACTCACCTGTTTCCAACTAACCTGTTCACCTCTGGAATGATCCAAACAGGTGTTTTTAATAATAATAATAATAATAATAATTTTATTTATATAGCGCCAACATATTCCGTAGCACTTTACAAATCCGAGGACACATGAACAGACAATATGAGACATTACAATGTGACAAAGAAATAAACATATGAAACAATAGGAGTGAGGGCCCTGCTCTCAAGAGCTTACATTCTATGAGGAGATAGAGGGACACAAGAGGTCAGAGGGCTTGTTTGCTACAATGGTCCTGCCATCTTTTAATAGAAAAGGTTATGTAACTGAAGCTGTATGAACCTGTCACCAGCCAGTATCTGTGAATAAACAGATACTAAGTGCAAGAAGTGCAGTGTAACTTCTAGATGGAGGGGCCAGGATCTGAGGAACAGAGGAGGAAGGATAAAAGGTGTTATTGTTCTGCACCTCCGCACATTGCACTGTGATCAGGTCACGTGATAAGCCTGACCATACAGATGTGATTTTAGGGCAGTTTTGAAGCTGCTGTAGTTGGGGATTAGTCGGATTGTCTTGGGTAAAGCATTCCAGAGCACCGGTGCAGCTCGAGAAAAGTCTTGGAGATGGGAGTGGGATGATCGGATAACAGGGGATGCAAGTCTAAGGTCATTGGCAGAACGGAGAGGACGGTTAGGGCGGCAGACAGTGACGAGAGAGGAGATATAGAGGGGCGCAGCGCTAAGGATGGATTTGTGGGTCAGTGTGATAATATTATATTGTATTCTGTGATGGATAGGCAACCAATACAGCGACTGACACATAGTCGATGCATCTGTGTAACGGTTTGTCAGAAAGATGAGTCTGGCGGCCGCATTCAGGACAGATTGTAGTGGGGAGAGTTTAGTAAGAGGAAGCCCAATTAGAAGAGAATTGCAATAGTGAGGACGAGAGAGAATGAGAGCGACAATGAGTGTTTTTGATGTTTCCATAGTGAGAAAAGGATGAATTCTAGAGATGTTTTAAGGTGCAGGTGGCAAGAGCGTGCAAGTGTCTGAATATGTGGGGTAAAGGTGAGATCTGAATCAAATACAACCCCCAGACAGCGGGCATGCTGCCTCGGGATAATAGTAAGGCCACAGACAGAAATGGAGATATCAGGGTTAGGTCATTTAGTAGATGGAGGAAACACAGGAAGTTCAGTTTTTGAAAGATTCAATTTCAGATAAAGAGAAGACATGATGTTAGAGACAGCAGAGAGACAGTCACTGGTGTTATGTAGTAGTGCAGTGGTGATGTCACGGGATGAGGTATATAGTTGGCTATCATCTGCATAAAGATGGTACTGAAAGCCAAATTTGCAAATGCTTTGTCCAACTGGGGCTGTGCACAGAGAGAAGAGGAGGGAGCCTAGGACCGAGCCTTGAGGAACCCCAACCACAAGGGGTAGAGGAGAAGAAATAGCACCAGCGAATGATACACTAAATGAGCGGTCAGAGAGATGGAAGAAAACCATGAGAGAGCGTTATCCCTGAGGCCAATAGAATGGAGCATAGTGAGGAGGAGTTTGTGGTCTACAGTGTCAAATGCTGCTGAGAGATCCAGAAGAATAAGTAGTGAATAGTTCCCTTTAGATTTAGCCATCAAGAGATCGTTGGAAACCTTTGTGAGGGCCGTTTCTGTGTAGTGTAGTGCATGAAAACCTGACTGTAAGGGGTCCAGAAGAGAGTTAGCAGAGAGATAGTGGATTAGGTGGGAGTAGACCAAGTGTTCCAGGAGTTTAGAGATGAAGGGGAGGTTAGAGACAGGTCGATAGTTAGCAGCGCAGGATGGGTCAAGTGAGGGTTTTTTCAGTAGTTGGGTTATGACAGCATGTTTGATGGAGGAGGGAAAGATTCCAGAAGAAAGAGAGAGGTTAAAAATATTAGTAAGGTGAGTTGTAACAGTAGGGGACAGAGACCGGAGGAGGTGTGATGGGATAGGCTTGCTTGTGCAAGTAGTGGGGTGAGAAAAAGAAAGGAGCTGGGAGACTTCTATTACCAAGTCAAATAATGATAGTTCACAATGAGGAGCAAGGGAGGGAAGGGGACTGATGCCGCTTGGAGAATGGGTTATTTCCTGACGGATGTTGTCGATTTTGTCTTTAAAGTACGTGGCCATGTTTTGAGCTCTGATGTCTGTGACAGGTACCCGGACCTTTGACGTGAGGAGGCTTTTTTGGAACGTGTTGCAGGCATCAAATTAAAAATGAGTGAATATTTGCTAAAAACAAATAAAGTTTATCTGTTTGAACATTAAATATCTTGTCTTTGTAATGTATTTGTTACCGTTAAAGTGCGAAATCAGTGAACGTGCACATTACCTAGTTAATCTGCAGATTAACTGATTTGCTCCGTTAAAGTGCGAAATCAGGAGTTTTCCGCACTTTAACTAGGTAATGTCCACATTCACGGCTTGTGGATAGTTAAAGTCTGGAAGTTTGTTTACCTCATAGTCCTGCTGTCCCTACTCCGTCCCCCTCTTCTTCTCCCTCCTTTCGCCAGCAGCGTCTCCGGTCGTCGTTTTTTCTTCATGTGCCACAATCGCCGTCGGCTGGCCAGCACGTAGCACAGCTAAGACGGTTTGCTTTCAAAAGCCATTCAACTCACACTTACACCCTCTGCGCTGTCAAGCAGCCGGCTTTTTTTTTTTCGGACACGAAGGACTTTGTGTTTCTGACGAAAAAACAAAAAACGGCTTTTCGCAGCACAGAGGGTGTAAGTGTGAACACCCCCCCTCCCACCCGCACGTTTGCTTTCAAAACCCATTCAAGTTGAAAGGGTTTTGAAAGCAAACTGTCTTCAACCTTTCCTTATCCTGTCCTTGTTTTTTTTTTTTGCCGGCATTACGTTTTCTGTAATGCCGGCGACGTTGACATGTCTTTATCTGCACTTTAACAAGTGCCTAGTAGTTAAAGTGCACATTAACTAGGTAAAGTGCAGATTAGCTAGGTAATGTGAGAAATGAAAGCAGTTTTCTGCACTTTAACGGATCGCCCTAGTTAATGTGCACATTACCTAGTTAATCTGCAGATTAACTGAATTCTGCACTTTAACGGTAACATATTCAATTGAATACAGGTTGAAAAGGATTTGCAAATCATCTATATTCTGGATTTATTTATGTTTTACACAATGTCCCAACTTCATTGGAATTGGGGTTGTATTAGTTGCCAATACTGCATGGGATACAAAATAATCTAAGACCGACCCTGACCACACCATATGCAATACATGTGATTTAGACATAATGCAGGTTTTAGCTACTCAGAATGAAGTTCATTCAAGGTTGTGAAATGTGGTTCTTAGGGAACAATGTACTCCACCTACACATGATTTCATTGACTGATAGGCATGCATGTGGGGCAGAAATGTTTGGTTTACTACATACAAAGGGAACTCAACTAATGTGATCTGATTACCTTGAAATATATACATTAAATGGTGTTTTGTATTGTCATTTTCATGCATGAGTACTATTGATAAAGAGACATTTATTCTGTTTTACCTTGAAGGAAGGTTGTACATTGTAATTCTTATCACATTCATTTTTACCTTTATGATTTTTATGATAGAGTGTGATGGCTATTGTTCACATTGAAGAAGGATGATAAAGGCTTTGGGATTGTCATTTTTTCTTATTATTGCATTATATCTATGTTTGGCTAAACAACATTTTTCATTTCAAATTGAGTTTTGAGTTCTGTTTGCTTTTTCTTCTGCTGCTCTTGCTCTCTTAGGCAGGGTTCACACTACCGTTGGAGTCCGTCATGAAGGTGTCCGTTAAAAAAAAAAAAAAAATGGACACCTATCATAACGGACACTAACTGTTGTTAATGTGTCCATTTTTTTAACTGATCCAATTAATGGTTCAGTTAAAAAAACGGACACATTAGCATCAGTTAGTGTCCGTTTTTTAACACAGTCCGTTTTTTTTTTTGTTTGTTTATCCTTTCTGAGCATGCGCAGGAAAAAAACGGACATAAAATAACGGACAGTAACTGATGGCTATCAGTTACTGTCTGTTATAAGTCCGTTACCCATAGACTTCAATGTTAAAAAAATAACGGACACTTGCTGTCCGTCAAGAATCCGTTTTTTTTCAAACGGTCAAAAAGTCCTGCATGTAGGATTTTTTGTCCGTGAAAAAAAACGGACTTCTGACAGATTTGGTGTAAACGGACACAAACGGACACAATATAAAACCCATTGAAATGAATGGAAATTTTAACGGATTTCTGACGGTTCAGCTAGTGTCTGATGCTAAAATCTTGTAACAGACAATAGCAACGGACACTACTGACGGTCACCAACGGTAGTGTGAACGCTTAGTATGCAAGCTACGCTTTACCCTTCTCACAGAGATCCCTTGACTGTTTGTTCTGTGATTGTTATCTCTGTTGTTCTAGCTGCTTATAAACACTCATTTATGCTGAATTCTTATCATTTTATAAGCTTTCTGCTTAAATGGGTATTTATGAGCACTTAGGGAATCCACTGCTTAGAACCCCATCAATCTCAAGCTCAACTTACTCGCCTATCTCCGGCAGTCCCCATTGAAATTAATGGAGCAGTGCTTGCTGTACAACCAGGTGCTCCAGTAAAAACTGGGGTGCAAAAGACTCAAGATCAGTGAGGGTCCTAGTGGTGGAAAACCCACCAATTAGCAAGATAGGGGATAACTTGGTCTAACTGGAATACCCTTTTAAAGTGTCAGATTATGTGGGATATTATGGTTGTCTGTAACACATTAGATAGCTATGAAATCCTGTTAACAATATTTGTTAAAAGCTCTCTACCAACTCTGATCAGGGCTTGGGGGCATTGCAGGTAGGATTTGATTTATTTTACTAGTGCATCTTAATAAATTAGAATATCATCAGAATTACCCTCCTTGTAGATTGTGTCAAGTCATCAGTCAAGTCTGTCTGTCAAGTCAGCAGTCTTCCCCATGATTGTGTCGCCTACTGAATCAGACTAAGGGACCTTAGGAAGCCTTTGCAGGTGTTTTGGGTTAATTCTTCTAATTTTCTGAGATAATGACTTTTGGGTTTTACTTGGCTGTAAGCCATAATCATCAACATTAACATAAATAAACACTTGAAAAAGTTCACTCGGTTTGTAATGACTCAATATAATATATTTGTTTCACTTTTTCAATTGAATTACTAAAAAAAAAAAAAACTTTTTGATGATATTTTAATTTATTGATATGCACTAGTATTCCTAAAAGTAGAAATCATGGTCCTTTTCTTTTTAATCTGGAAAAGGTAGTTTAACGAACTTGAAAGGATAAGAACTACTTAATATAAGAAGCTCAGAGATTTAATACATGTCAACAGAGTCCAATGTGAATAAGAAAATCATTTAATTATTCCCCTGCCTCCTGAGATGGCAGTGACCAAGTATAAGCCATTAGTTTCTAAGAGATACCTTTCACATTTTAATAGATTTTCTAAGCTCTATGGGAGTTATTAAGACTGGTTCAGTAGTGCCAATCTTAATAAATTCCTCTGCTGGTATGGGTTGGGGCAGAATTATTAGGAGTCTCCTCCGGTCTCTTAAAAATTATAGTATGTATAAGGAGGTCTCATGCACCAGAACTGAAAGCGCCAGTCAGGGATTGACATAGATTTTAGCTATAACTCATGCCAGTTTTCTGTTGCAAGTTATAATAAATCTGTTGGGCCAAGGCAACACCTCCCAAGCCTGTCTTGATCTATGCTCTGCTACATCTACTTTTCTCAAAAGTGGCAAGTAGAGATGGGTTAACCTCACAAGAGTTGTTTCGCCGAATATTCGTGAGGTTTGGCTCTGTGGTTTGTTTTGGGCTAAACCTGTTTGGCAAGAACCAGAAGTGCTATTATTATACTCTGGGGACTTTTCAGACCCCAGACTATAATAAGAGGGGGCCCAGGGGAGGTGAGCAAAAAATAGCAAAGCATTATACTCAGCATGGTATATTCCTGCAGCAATTGGTGCTCTACCGCCATCCTCTTCAAGCCATTTAAGGCCTCAGCAGTCATGTGGGAGTGCGACATCATGATGTTGGGTCATAGTGTCATGACATTGATATGCACCATGTGACTACTGAGGTTTGTGTTTGTGACCCCAGGGTGCATAACATCACCCAGATGCCAGAAGAGGCCTGTAGAAGACACTGGGTGGCCACCAGATTCCCAAAAGAGATGAAGCAAGGTGAATGTACCTCTTTGCAAGTTTTACTCACCTTCCCTGGGCTTCTATTTATTATACTCTGGGGTCTGAGGAGACACCAGAATATAATAGTTTTTGTGGGTGATGAACCCCAAAAGATCTAACCCGAAACGTCTGGAAAATTTGGGTCGAATCTGGTTCTAACTCATTTTGCTCATGCTAGTGATGAGCAGGTTGGAGAATGGACAAACTGGTGCATTTGACTGTTCACCAAAAAAATGCACCACTTAATAAACATAATAAATTCCCCCCATTGTTTACTCCTTAGGGATAAAAGTTTATCTTGGTCATGTGATGAACACCCAGGTGCACGGTTCTTTATACACAAAACTCTGATACACGAACTGTAATCAGTCAATTACCTGTGGGATCCACTGGCTTTACTGCTCTTCAGATTGCTTATATGTGATAGTTCCACCAACCAGGGATGAAAATGGCTCCAAGACAATAACTGTCATAGGCCCCTTTTTGAACCACTATAGTTATTACACTCTTGAGCTGGGATAAGATAATTTCTTCCAGCATGTCAATTTTAGTAAATTGTTGCATTCCACTTGAAAAAAAAAAACAAAGTTGTAACCATCCTAACGCATTTTCCTGTTATTCTTCCTGGAAATATATTAATAACTTGACAAATGTGTATTATGTTTTCACAAGTCAATATGACCTGTCCATTCACATTGTGACACTGTCCAATCAGTGCAGCTCTTGTCCGAGTGGGCATGGACATACCCTGTTGACAATGGAAATGATTAGTTTATAAATATTAATATACTAGGAGGAATAATAAGGAAATTTCAAAACACAGTTGAAAGAAAAGATGCTCCACAACAGTTAAAGGAGTTGATTCATCTATACAAATTAAAATAAGTAAACTGAGTTTTATAGTAACTCTGGAAATTATTGGTTTTAAAAAATATATTTACTCGCAGTAATACTGCCATTTATCTGCTTGTAACTGCACTGTGTAATATTCAACCTATATAGGTCTGTGCATATAATTCTAGGAAGACTCTGATATGCATCCCCAGTAGAATACAGTACAACTTCTGCTGCATAAGAAGCAAGGATAATCATTTAGGCTGGACATAGACAATCTTTCTGCTTCTCAGAGAAAAAGCTCAGCATGGACAGCAGCACCTAAAAAAAAATTTAAATTTAGATGTCCTGATACAGACTCCTAGCAGTGATGGGAAAGTCATTAGACACTTCACCAATCCACACTGATTCATCCTGAACAATCCTTCTTATATATGTCCCTGATAAGGAATAGAGCAGCACAGAGAGGTGAGGTTCATATCTAATTGCTGGAGTCTTTATTCGGATGTCTACTTTGTATTATTGTAAATACTGCTGCCCATGCTGGGCTTTGTCTCTGAGAGCCAGAAGGAAGTGCTATGTCCTGCCTAAATGATGTCTCTATATCTTTCACTGAGCAGTGTACACACTTGAGAAAGGGCTTGTTTCGAGAAACGCGTCATGTGTTAACTAAAAGGAATAAAGAATTTATTTTGGACCAGCGCTCTACCTGCCTCATTTCTTCCTCACACTTGATGATCCTCTTTAAGGGAGTCTATCACCTCCCCCAAGCATAATAAACTTCCACCATGGTGTTATACAGTACATTACACTGATAAACTGTGTACATCTGTTATTTATGTCACTTTTGTACATTTGGAGAAAAATAGCTTTGAAGACTTGTGCTAATTAGGCACTTAGTGCACTGGGGGTGGGACAAAAGCTCTGGGAGCACTGCTTTGGAAAGATGGCTGATGTCATAGCAGCAGGAGGATCAACTCCCACTGATGTGGTATATACAGGAGATGGGGTCTGAGTAGCAAGAACAGCGCTCCAAGGAGCTGAAAGCCTGCCTCCTGTGCACCAACTGCCTCATTTGCATAAGACTTCAAAGTTGTTTTTTTCCAAATCTACCAAAGTGACATAAGTAACAAAGGTATGTTGTTTAACACTGTAATGTGCTCTGTAATGCGGTGTTGACAGTTGGGTATCCTTGGAAGACGTGATAGACTCCCTTTAAAATGGTCACTAACTTTTCAGATAGCTTAGTCTCATTTAATAGAGTATGTGATTCTGGACAAAAATGTAATGCAATTTAATTTGAAAAAAATGTGGCTGCTTTCTGCCTGAAGTTCCTGCCACTATGTGTCTCCCTTCTAGCTGATTTGCAGTTCACTATTTTGTTACCAGGGAAGTCCATCCAAAGATACAAGATAAAAGCAAGTCACCTGGAGGGGGAGGTTCTGATCTGTCTTCACACAGTGAATGCATATGGGAGTGGTTGATTCTACTCACAGCCTGAACAAACTGTTGCTCTGTGCTAGGACTGAAAATTCTGCAAATCCCACAGCTTACTATGTAAGAGAAGTCTCATTGTGCATGCCCACAACCTGAGAGACAAATGCAAAATGTGTTTCAGCCATAATGGGGATATTAGCAGCAGAAATACTGATAGGAAAACATGTACAGTATAAAGGCTTATATAGTCATAGAACTTCCCAGTAATACCCTGCATATTTTACAACTTTTCATGAAAACTCAGGTACCCTTTAGATCTCATCTACTACATTGGCACTGTAGATTGCAGTGGAATAACTATTGACAAGTCTGTGATGACTGTCCCACTGCAATTACTGCCTAACTTTTTAACTTTTCCTAATACTTCCTATATGGCTTCCATGTTGGAAAAGAGCAAGAAGTTTTTACTTTTTATTTCAGTGTTATTCTGCTCCTATGCATCATAATTTAAGGACATTTTCATTTCTATCAAAGTTGTTATCCACTTATCTTCTTTAAGTGGCAGATATGAAGACTACAGCAACTATGACCTAAAATATCATTGAGTCTTTAATGTGGTTGCAAAAATTGTAAAGGCTGAAGAGGCACTTAGAAAAAAAATATTATATTGTCACTTTTGAAGGCTTTTTGACAGTGCTTTATAAAATTATTTATTGTATAGTATTCAGCTCTATTTCACAATGATACCAAAGTGACAAGCGGTGCGATATGTGCTTTGTCAGTGATTAGAAATCCAGCATAGGACCACAGAGATTTAGTGATGCTGAATGTGTTTTTGATGCTTTTGAAACACATTCTAAATGGTTACAAAAGGGCAATCCATTCTCTTTCAATGATTCTGAACAGTTACATTGTCAAAGGGATACATCGAAGAGTAGAAAAACAACATTGTATTTTATTGGCCTGGGGTTTTAGAGCTAAAATGTGAATAATTTTTTTCTTAATGTAGTAAAACATAATTAGTAGCATTGGGCAAAATGGTTTGCAAGGAACTTGACAACGATTCAACTTGAATATTCCAAATTGATTGGTTATTTAAGAAACCAAACAATTTGGGATTTGTTTCGGAAGAACTAAAATGGCCACTGTGACTTGATTTTCAGCAAATGATTATACTCTGGGGTCTCTTTAGACCCCAGAGTATAGTAGGTGTAAAAAAATAAAAAACATTTGTACTCACCTTCCTGCACCTCTTTTAGACCTCCTTATGTCTTCCTCCTTCTCCTCCTCCTCCTCCTGGGGCTCTGGCACTCTTCTGTGATGTCATATGCCCGGGGTCACCGCTGAGGCCGGTGATTGGGTCTCAGCAGTAACATGGGCATGCCAAGCGTCATAACATCACACACCTGGAAGAGGAAGACACAGATCGTTGGACACCACAAGGAGACCCAAAATAGGTGAGGGAAGGTGAGTATAAATGTTTTTCATTTTCTTTTACATCTCCCTTGGGCCTACACCTATAATACCAAAAAACACCTAAAAAACCCACTAGCGTTTTATTTTGCCTCCCATTCATTTCAATGGGATTTGCAAGGCAGAATCTGCCTAAAGGTAAAACCTGAAGCAACCTGGTGCCCATTGAAATTAATGAGACAGTTGGGAGGGTTTTTTGGAGGCAGATTTTGAGACAGACTCTGCGTCAAAAATTCACCTGCACAAAACAAGAATACAGTGCGTGAGCATGTAAACAATACTGGGACAATATAATATACTCCACAGTTGCCCGCACACAGTATCATAAGCTCCATAGTGGCCCACACACAGCATTATATGCTCCACAGTGTCCCCCCACACAGCATTATATGCTCCACAGTGGTCCCCACACAGTATTATATGCTCCCAGGATCCCAGGAGCCCCTCCATAGAGCCGGTGTTACTACTATACTCTGGGGTCACCTCAGATCCCAGAATATAATAAGTGGAGGCCCAGGGGAAGTGATTAAGAATAACAACCACTTTTACTCACCTTGCCTTATCTCGCCCCGTCCGGCTGTCTTCAACATCTTCCTTGGTCCTCTTCTGCCTGGTGACTGAGGTCATGTGCCCCAGACGTCACTGCTGGGGCCTGTGATAAGGCCTCAGCAGTCACGTGGGACACAATGATGTCATTACACCGGCACACCCCATGTGACTGCTGGGGCCCAATCACAGGCCCCAGCAGTGATGTCTGTGGCAGTGACCTCAGTCACAGGCCGGAAGATCCCCGGAGAGGTTGCTGAGCCCAGGAGAGGTGAGTATAAGTATTTTTTTAAATTTTTAGTCACCTCCCCTGGGCTGGCATCTATTGGAAAGGGGCCCAGGCCTTTCCATTAGCAATATCATGATGTTCCGGTGCCCTGGCCATTTCCAGCTGGCTGCAACCACGATCATTACACCACTGCCGAGTGGGCTCCCTCAGGAGCTTGGGGCCCCCAACACTTGCCCAGGTAAGCAAGGTGCTGATGCAAGCCTTGACAACACACTGTCATCACTAAGATTATTAGGGCAAATCTTTAAAACTTTGCAAAATGCGTAATTCTTTATATTTATAACAATGTTTAACTTTTAATTGTCTACAAATTTAAATATGGTTATGTTCATGGGAAAATCACCTTAATAAGAGTCTAATTGGCTCATTTACATTTCTCTGATACTATCCCCTGCAGTCCTCATTAACTTATGTATGTAAAATGTAAGTATTATATAATAATATTAATGATTACTAATCACATTATTATATTCATATTCATACTAATGAGCCAAGCTGTCCTGGGTATTCACTCCTTTACCCCTCTTTACACTTGGCACATGTCCCCCATAGTGAGTTGCGCAGAGAATGTGGGGTCATACAGCGCACTCTGCAGTAGTGCATAGCAGCCAGACTATGGCATGACACAGAACAGCTATTATACTTTATACAGTCAAATTATCTATAGCTATACGATCAGTAAGAATTTACCAAGCTTATTTTTATATACTGTAGCCACACTGGGCGGCTGAGATGACATCAGACCAACCAATATCCTTTCTCCCTGGGCCCTACTAGATACTACTGAATAAATTTATGTTGGCAACATTTTAGGATTTGGAAACAAGTGTCAGGTAATATTTGCATGTATCTGTATAGTGGGCCCAAAAATGACTTTTACTGGTTTGCCATAGGCATATTTCCATTTTAGGTGGGTAGATATTATTACAAGACTGTAGCAACTTGTTTAGCATAGATGGCATACAATTGCCCACTGATAAATACAACTGTGGGTTCATCTTTCTATGTTCTCCACATTTGCACTGGTTTCTTTCTACTGTGAGAAAATATACTGGAATTAAATTTAGCCTGACATGTGATCATCATAGAATACACGTGCACAAGTAAGCGTGACTGTGGCCAGGATGTAAAATTACAGGCTCCACTGAAGAGAGACCAAATGTATAATGTAAGGCTATGTAAAGTTATATAATAAAAGATAATTTATGATACAATTACTGCAGTCAATGGGTAGGCCTGCTCCATGTAATGGCTGAGATACACTGTGGCAAATGATGAAAAACTTTCTAACAGTAAGGATATGTTCACATAGACTGCCTGTCTCAAAATCCTCCTCCTCAAAAACACCTGACTCTCCCTCCTATTCATTTAATGGGAGTCAGTGGCAATTTTTTAGCTGATTTTTTTTCATCTAGAGGAAACGAAAAGCATCCTGCCCTATCTTTAAATTGATCCTATCTGGAACTCCCACAGAAATTAATAAGGGACATTTTTTAGTTTAAAGAGTTCAATGGCCGAATCTCTACATCCATATAAAAAAAAAATTGATTTCTGTGGCTGTGTTAATGCAAAAGGTCTATGACCTAAAGCTCCAAGAACCCTCCTGGGCATAGGCATCACTTCAAGCTAACAGAGCCACCCCTACCATGTTCTATTTCTAATAATGGTGTCTTTTTTTGTGTAGAGAGGGGCTTTTGAGTGATCTGAGGTATTAGGGCTTGGATGGCATTACCGCCTCAGCATTCCCTATAGCTATGCCCAGCTAAGTCTTACTTGTTTTTGCTTTTCAACAGAAAGTACAGATGTGTCCACCTTTACCTTAGCTTTAATTTGGATCAAGACTAGCAAAACCCAATTCTAGCAAAACCCATGACAGGCTGCAATCCAAACAATTTACTGTATCCTATGACACCCATATTTACCAGCCAAGAGGAAAGTTAAGGAAAAACACATCCATAATTAAGAAGTGACATAGATGTACCACCTTTGCTATAAAGCTCCATATGCTGTTGTACTAAAACTCTAGTTGAGCTGTAAAATACTATAAGGGTACCTCCAGTTATTAACAACTTTTCATAAATGAATCGTATAGGTAAAAATACATTGTAATATATCTTATTAAAGAAATATATTCTTTTCAGGCACTTAGTTTCTCCATATTAGTCTATGAAGAGAGGAGGGGGATTAGAAAAGACCCTCAACTAATTGCTGCTGTTACACTTTGCTATTCATTGCTTTTTATAACACTGCTAAGTTGCAGATAAGAAGTGGATAATACACAGAATGAAAAAATAAATAAATGAACCAGTCAGCAGGGGAATTCTACTCCACCCTCCCTTCTCCATAGAGTTCTAAGTGTGAGGCCGAATACAGAGAGGGATATAATGTAAAAAATCAGAATGAAGATGAGGAGAAGGAGAATCGCTTAATAAGTGGAGAAGAAAACAGATCTCCTTAATAAGATATATTTGCAAAGTTTCTTATATTTAAATGCACTATTCATTCATAAAAAGTTGTTTATAACTGGATGTATGCTTTAAGTCTAAGCTAATTTTTCTAGCTTTTCACTTCCAGACTGAATGAACAGAACTGTAGAAACTACATATTCACAAATGCACTATGTTTGCTAACCATGGCTTATGTAAATTAGCTTTTTCCTGAACCTAGGTGAAAGACACATATTACTATACTACATCCTAGCAACTATTCACTATTGCCACTATGGATTATATAATATAGAACATGTTTTTAATTCTTCACATCCTCTAATCCCTTTCTGCTTCTGAGTGTGTAAAACCATAGGCCCGGTTCACATCTGCATTCGGGTTTCCGTTCGGGGAGTCCGCTTGGGACTTTTACCTCTCTGCATGTTTCGTGTGGAAATCAAGTGGAAACCACACGGACCGCATTATAGTCTATGGGGTCAGTGGGTTTCCCAGGTAAACCACTTTTTTATGAGTATAAGTTTCCGTTCGGGGGGTCCCCAATCGCAAACCCGAAAGCAGATGTGAATTGGGCCATAGTCATGGAGCTCTTACTGATATAGGGAAGCTAAATGTTGTCCTTTGAGTGGACTACATTTAAAGGAGTTGTCTCATGAATACAACCATTATCTGATTGGAGCTGCCGTGGTGATCCACTTTGTCACAGGAGGTTGCATGTGATATGTTGGATTGCATGTCAGCCACAGTGCAAGACTGTTTGATAGAGGGAGCCACCTCGATGGCAGGCCATATGCTTTAATAGGGCATATAGATAGGGGTTGATAATATGAGACAACCCCTTTAATAGAGGAAGGGTATGGAAAGATAAATTGAATACTTGCAATTCTGTATAAATATGGATTTGACACGTAGCACAAATATCTGAACAAAACATTCCAAGGACATTGAGGTAAAATGTCTTATTTTCAATCCAAAGGCTTCAATGTTTTTATCATATTGACTAATCTCATCCCATTCTTTCATCTTTATCTACCTTAACTTCTAACACCCAGATGTCTGAAATGTTAGATCATTTCCTTTGCACATTTTACATGCAGATAAGTTCTAGAGGATTGAATAGGACATACAACAAAAGAAAATTAATTTGATATATGGCAGATTTCATGTGTCATCTTTTGAACATTGGTTCACAGGAAATGTCATAACTCTTCACACACAAGTCCTCTAATGTACCTGCTCATTGGACTAGGACGCTTAGGCTGGGAACACACAGGAAAGAAATGTTACTGAATTTCAGCGTAAGAAATTCTGCAGCACATCTTCCAGAAAGCCAGAAATGGGGTCTCCTGCAGCTCTCAACTTTGCTCTTGCTCTCAGTCCAGAGCAGATGACATACTGCAGGTTAGACTCTCATCCACTATGCTGCTACTGCACATCTTAGCGGGGTAGATGTGAATAACCCACTTTGTGTATAACCAGTGTGTCCTCAGACGCAGAGATTCCAGTTCACATAAGGGTCCTTGAATTAGTCCATGGATTTCTTAAGGCAACCCATCTAAATGATTCTCAGAGTATCACTCAAGCAGTGGATTTATTGTTATTGTTAAGGTGTCTTCATTCTTCATGAAATAGGGAATGTAAAGAGTCTGTAGTACTTAATAAAATGCTCCTAACAAGAGTATTGATCTGGAAGACCTCTATAGATGTTGCAGTTTGAGATTTGTGGGGATCCCTGAGGACACTGAAGGGAAGAACTGTACTGAGCCTATTTATTCTTGGAATATAGAACATTTAGGAAAGGAGGTCTGTCCAGACTTACAGTACATGCAAATGAGAGTGCTCACAGAGTCCTGTGGAATAAAGTCCAAATAGGGTGTAGCCCCAGACATGTTCTTATTAAATGTCTTTCATTTAAAGGGAATCTACCACCACTAAAAACATTTCTAAACTACTTATATGCTGTCATATTTTTTGAAGTTTATCTTTGTAAAGAAGACGTCAAGTATAAGTTGGACCAGGACTATATGACCAGGTATATATCATAAGAATGAAGGGAGAGAAATGTAAAGCATTTTACATAGTATAGAAAACTCCAATTCTTTGCATCTTGCAATAGGTGCTGGTGCATTGATTCTGGTGCCATTGGAATTTTTTCTCTAGCCCCTACAATTACTGTATAATAATTTCTGTTCGTTTCAGCACAATTATGCTCTGTACTGTCAGGTGGGTGGTCCCTGTTTGTCTGTTCCAGCCCAAGACCACCCAGCTGACAGTACTGAGCTTAATTAGGATATTGATTGCTGAAACTAATCAATTGCCCAGGAACAGTGGAGGCTAGAGAAAAAATTCCAACTGTGTCAGAGTAGTTGGAGCAGAGGTTATTGTGAATGTCAGTGCAGGTGTACCAGTTGTATCATGAGGGCACCCACTAAAAAGTATTATTGGGCATTCCTGAAAGCCAACCAGACTGACCATGTGCTAATAAAACAGATAACCCTCCCTGAGTCTCTGGCAATCAGATTTTCACTTCTTATGTGTTGATAGTTGAGCCTGTCACCCATTCCTGCAGACAAGGACAAATGGGGGTTATCCAGTGATGAGCGGTGACAGTTCTGGCAGCCATCAGAAAATGACAAATAGTCCCTTAATGAGTGAGAAGATACTTTATGTCCAGGAATTATAGGAGACCAATGGAGGGAGATGCTCTAACAGTGGAACCAGTGAGAGTGTTATAGATATGAAACAGCATAGCATCAGTTATATCATCATGGGAGCGCCCAACACTGGTCTCTTAAAATTATAATCACATATTTCTAGACTAGGCATCCTCAGAATAAGTGAATCACAATTCTTACAAGCAGGAGAAGGATGACAGCAAAATTAGAGTCCTTCTTGTAGCACTTGACAAGATGGTGGTAATATTTCCTGAGAGCAGTTCATATCTTATTATTTTCTTTTTTTTTTTACCTTTAGCAAGACATATTGAAATTCCAAGAAAACATTAAAACACGGATATAAAGCATACACCAGTCCTTTAAATGACGCAAAGGATAAAAAAAATATATACAAAGTCACTCATGTCAGTTGGGTTATAACATTATGTGATTCCTATAGAAGAATACACAGAAAAATAGATGTAAAATAAGGTTTTACAGAATCTATCAAACCCTCTTAGAAGGAAATCTTCCAGTAACAACAAATAGGAGAAAAACTGGAGAAAACAGTAGCTGAAGGTTCAGGAGAAAAAGGGATTTAGACTCTATGTACACAACTGTGTGCCTTTCAGTGTCCTAACCATGTTTCTAATGGTTAGCACTAGCACACTGACCCATTATTTTCTTATGGCCACATACACATATATACCATATATTATCACGGGTCTGTGTATGGGGTTGTGAGCCCAGGGACAAAACTCAGGTCCTTGTTGCAGCCCGGGCTAACTGATTAAGTGAATGGCTCAGTGTTTTCTCACTGACCTGTACATGCACATGTTTATCTGCGTGTAGCCTATATAAGAAATTAGAGAAGAGGAGAGAAGGTAAGAGGGTAGGTGGGATAGGGAAAATTTGTAGGGTGAGGAGAAACTCACACAGTCAAAATATGCTGGTCAGAAGGGGTACTGTTTGTTTCCTTAGGGAGACTGCGTATGCATGCTGTCCTAGGATTTCTGGGAAAAGAATATGCAAATAAGTTCTCCTTGATGGAAAGAGAAAAATGGAAGGTAACTCCCTATAGATCAATGCCTGGTTTGTAAGGAACGTAATGACATTGGCTGGTATTAAACCAAACCGGAACATCTTTTCCATAAGGAGGATGCTTGTAAAAGGTGGTACGAGTTACCTCCCAGAAAATGGCATTACGTGGGTAACTTTCTTAGGTCCTTTCCCATGATGGGTATGTGCAACTGTGCAACTGTTGTGTATTACTTGTTATTTGTGCATCCTATTGTACTTTTTATGATCTATATTGTACTGAATATGCTGATGACATTTTGCACTGTAGGAATTTACACTGTCACTTTAATTGTGTTATTTTGCCAGGTCATCCCATCTACCTCGGTCTGGTACTGTCTCATAAGAGGGCAGCACAATGATTCTCCAAAATGGGTGAAACAAAGCTGTGCTCATTCATAGTCCAGAGGATGTTGCTCTTTGGTGCTGCTTGATGTGTAGTGTTTGCACACTATGGACTGATGCCTCATAGACCGATTGGGTGGAAAAGTTTCCATTTAAATGGGAACTTTTCTCATGCCTTTGGCCTACCATCCAGATCTTTGTTGCTACCAGTCCGACATTCCATCTGTGTGGTGAACTAATACACTCAAGAAGAGAGGATCTGGCAGAGAAGGGGCAGGTAAGTCTAACTTGAAGCAACACCTAGTTGGCATAGTCAGGGTGGGCTGCAGTCCCCTGGCCCCTACAGGGGCCAATTTCAAAATCTCTGGCTGTCTAGGGCAGTAACGGTGAACCTGTTACCATGAAAATGTAGTCCAATCTGCTATTTAGTCATTGTGGGTTTGACAGCCCATCATGTATGCATACAGAGATAGCTGTCAACCACGAAGTAGGACCATAGCCATGACTAGATGGCTATCAGAAATATCAGATGACATTTTCCACAGACACCAGCCTTTGATCAGTGTCTGTCATGTTTTTCTATGCCATGAAAATATGTTGGCAGCAAACGTTGTAAACCAGCCTTTATGGCTATCTACAGTCACAACTGTATAGCCAGCGTTAGATAGGGGTGGTTCAGCTCACCCTCTATTTAGATCCATATCCATGTCACACATATCTATGGCAAATATGACTGTACTTTTTTTTTTTATCTTTTACTTGTGTTTAATACCATTCAGTTTAATACTGTAGAATATTTGTATTTGGATGTATTTCTGCACATGTTATTTATACCATATAAAGAACTGACTGCTTATGTTTCCTTTGACACAGTAGTCAGAGGCTGAGGAGGAATTTATGTAGTTTCCATGAATAGCTTCCATTATATGTTGTCCTTCAGGATGACCTTCAGGCTGAGCTTTACCCTGCAGTTATACAATAGCAAGAAGCCAAGGTCTGAGTAATGAATACATAAAAGCATGTAACATTTATTGTATAGTTTATTCCACGTATTACTGAGTGCTTTGTACAATTCCCTACACTCATGCAAGGTCTTCTTCATGAATTTTCTTATTAAAGCAATGGCCTTAACTTTATATATGCTCTGTATGGTAAGAATTGTCCTCAATTACTTATACTTTAAAGCCGGAGGCCCACTTGGCGTAGACGCTGTGGTTTGGTCGTGGCGGAAAAAAAATGCTTCATTTTACAGTCACTGCAATGTGGATGTGATTCTAGCAAAACCCATCCACACATTGTGAAAAAATACGTCTAGCGGATACGCTGAGTTCTATACCCTTTTTTTTTTTTTTTTCTCAACACTCCCAATTAAACCACCCCACCCCCCCCCCCCCCCCTTTAAAAAAAAAAAAAAAAAAAAGCACAACAACAAAAAAAAAAAAAAAAAAAACACAAAAAAAAAAACAATCTCCCCCCCCCCCCCTTCCCCCCCCCCCCCCCCCCCCCCCCCCCCCCCGGGGCCCGCCCCCCCCCCCCACTTTTTTTTTTTTTTCAAAAGGAAAACAAACACACAAAAAAAAGGCCCCCCCCCTTTTTTTTTTTTTATCCCCGGGGGGGGGCGTGGCCTGGACGCGCATGGAGTAGCACGCGCGCAGGTCCTTCTCCGCTCCTCCGCTCGCTACTGAGACCCGTGGACCCCTCAGCAGGCGCAGTATGGGCAAGCGCTTACCGAGGAAGGTGGCCCCGGGCACCCCAGCGCCCGTGGAGAGGTCTGGGGGGGCCACCCTGGACGCCTTTCTGGCCCAGCGGCCTTCTCTACCGGGCCAGGCTGCTGCGGGGCGGCCATCTTGGATTTCCTCCGCTCTCCAGGCACAGGGGTCGCAGCGCAGCTTCTCTCCTCCCGCGCTCCCCCTGTCAGCCAGCGGAGCGCCGCTTCAACAGAGATCCCTGTCGGCGCCTGGGCAACCCAGAGTTTCCCCAGCACGAGTACTCCCACAGTCTCCTCACCCTGGGATGTCCCAGCAACTACATTCTGCTTCACCAGCACTCCTGGCAGAGCGGCATGAGAGGACCCCCGGATGTCTCCAGCTTCTCAAGGAGTTCTGAGGTCAGTGGCTCTGCTCCCTCCTACACCGCTGATGAGTTGCAGCCTGTGGCCACAGAGCTGGTCTCTGTGGCCCCCCATCTACTATCTTCCTCCATCGCCCCTCCCCTCCATAGCTCAGGGGGGATGGCGTGGTGGAAGGCGCTGGCGTAGGGGCTCCTCCGCCCCACACTCCCAAGGATTATGCCTCCCCCCTCCAGTCCTGCACCCCCAGAGCTGCATTCCAGGCCCATCTTCAGCACCATCATCCATGGCGGACCTTCTTCCTCAACTTCCTACTAAACAAGACCTTAAAAGTATGGTTGCGGAAATCACAGCGTCCTTCCGATCTGAAATTGCTACCCTCCGCACTGATTTACACTCCATTGCTAACCGAATGGACACGCTGGAGAATGACCATGACACTACCAGAGACTATGTTGCCTCACTGCATGATACTACCACTGAACAGGGTTCAGCTATACGGGACATGCAACGCCACTTGGAGGATCTTGACAACAGGGGCCGGCGCAACAATATACGCATCAAGGGACTCCCAGAGGCTGACCAATCTGAGGATCTGCCTGTTCTGCTGGAGGCTGTCTTCAACACTATACTGCAGGAGCCCCCGTCCCACAAAATTAAGTTTGATAGGGCACATCGAGCCCTTCGACCCAGAGGATCTTCCGCCACACCCCGTGATGTCATCTGCTGCCTCCACGACTTCACCCTTAAAGAGGCTATAATGAGCAAAGTGCGCAAACTCAAAGACTTCGAGTTTCAGGGAGCTCCACTACAATTCTATCAGGATCTGTCGCTAATCACCCTCCAGAAACGCCGCCATCTCCGACCCCTCCTCCAGATTCTTCAGGAGCACCAAATTCCTTACCGGTGGGGATTTCCGTTTGCTCTCATTGCTCGTAGGGATGGTCGCTCCGCTACGCTTCGCTCCTTTGCGGATTTGCCTCTCTTCTGTGACCTATTGGATGTTCCCCTGCCGGATTTAACAGACTGGGAGCTATTCTCTCCACCCCCTCCCCCACCACCGGTTTGGCAACGATTGGAGCCCAGACGACGTCATGCATCCTCCGCGGTGGTGACCACTCGGAGGCCCCGGCTGGAGACTGATCCCTGAGGAGGCTGCCCCCCCCTTGAGACGTTCTCCCTTTTCTCGGTGGTGCTTTGGAATCTGCATGCCTTAATGTTATGTTTGCTTCTTTTTTTTTTCTTTTTTTAGGTCTACGGGTCTCATCTATTATGCTTATTATTGGATTGTTTTAGCGGAGTGGGGGCGGGGGTGGGGTTCAGGTGACTCCCCTTCCTTCCTTCTTTTTACTGGTGGTTGGGGATCCACCGCCTCCCCCTCCGACCTCCTGTCCACGCTCTCCCCCCTAAGGGGATACTTGGACTGTGCGGCCATTGATCCTGATTGGACCTCTGGCTGCCCTCATTGGTCCCCAGGCGAGTGACTTAGCCTCGCCCACAAAGTATTGTTTAACTGTTTTTATTTTTACTTTGTCATTTATGATGTCTTTTGCCTCCCTCCCTCCCTCTCTTTCCCCCCCCCTCCCTGATCTAGAGACCCTGCCTCGACTTTGGGTTCCTGTTTGTGGATTGCCCTTTTGCCTCTCCGAGGGAAACTTGCCAGCGTCATGTGAGATGGGTGAGCTTATTGCAATCCGCCACTGTCCTCCAATCCTGGGTCCCAATGGTTAGGTGCGTGACAATTAATGTCAAGGGCCTGGGTTCCAACATTAAAAGGCGCCATGTCCTTAGAGAACTCCGCTCCTTACGAGCGGATGTGGCGTTTCTTCAGGAGACTCATTTTGACCGCGCTGGTACTTTTGCCTTCGCTAAGCATTATTTTCCCGTAGCTTTTTCAGCCTTCCACAATCGACGCAGAGCTGGGGTGGCTATCCTTCTTTCTCGATCCTGCCCAATTACAGTGACGACTTCCCACATAGACCCAGGTGGCCGGTTTGTTATCTTGGAGGGGCTCCTTTATGGTGCCCCGATTGTTTTATGCAATGTCTATGCCCCCAATTCAGCACAGATCCCGTTCTTGCGCCGGGTATTCTCCCGTCTGCGCGCTCTCCCACCATCAGCTTGGCTGGTGGGGGGAGACTTTAACATGGTCTTCTCTGAACGGGCGGATCGTCTGGCGTTACCCCAGGGCCCAACCCCCCATAGGTTGGCCCAACTTGCAAGGGAGTTCCGCAGGCTGATCCGCGCCCACTCTTTGTATGACCTTTGGCGAGTGGACAATCCTACGGCGCGCTCCTACACCTTCTTTTCTCACCCTCATAACACTCACACCCGCATTGACTACTTCTTTGGAAATGCTCCCGCTCTTCGTTTGCTTAGGGACACGAACATTGGCCCTCTCACCTGGTCTGATCATGCCCCAGTCGTGGTTACCTTATCTACGACTCCAGTGCCTACTCGCCAATGTCATTGGCGTCTTAACGAAACACTGCTCAATTCGCCGACCTCCCTCGAGACCCTGCGCACACACTTGATAGATTATTTTAGGGACAACTTAGGCTCGGTAGACTCTCTTGCCATTCTCTGGGAAGCCCATAAGGCGGTCATGAGAGGATGCTGTATCGCATTGGCTTCTAGGCTTAAAAGGGACAGACAGGCCCAGGAACAGCTCCTCCAAGCCCGTATTCGGTCCCTTACGACGACTTTGGCAGCGCATCCATCCCTGGGGGTTCTTCGCCGTTTGGTCCTGGCCCGGGCGGACCTCCGTGATTTGGAGACCCGCCATGTGGAACGACTTCTCCTTTATACCCGTCAGCGGTTTTTTGAACGAGGTAATAAATCTCATACCCTCCTGGCAGGAACCCTCAGGGATCATCGGGCCTCTTCCACACCACACTCTGTCCGTGACCCCGCGGGTACTCTTCAACATCACCCTGATGCTGTGGCGCTGGCGTTCCACTCTTACTACTCTAAGCTGTATGACTTACCCCCCCCCACGAGCACTACTCCCTGGGGATGACTCAACACTACTGGAAGACTATTTAAAGGATTGTTGTCTCCCACGCCTTCCTCCTGAGGCCCTAACCTCCCTGAACACCCCCATCACCAGGGAGGAACTAGAAGGGGTCCTGAGGGACCTCCCAAATGGGAAAGCCCCAGGCCCAGATGGGTTCACTTACAATTATTATAAGGTTTTCCAGGGTGAACTCTCTGCTCATCTATTGTCCCTCTTCAATTCCTTCCTTTCAGGTTCCCCTATACCCCCGACTATGCTCTCTTCACTACTCACATTGGTCCCTAAACCGGGTAAGGACTTGCAGGATTGTGCTAACTACCGACCGATTGCTTTGCTGAACACGGACCTGAAACTTTTCACCAAACTCTTAGCCAATAGACTGAATGCTTGGCTCCCTCTGCTTGTCCATAAGGACCAGGTGGGATTCATCCCCTGTCGTCAGGGTGGTGACAACACCAGGAGGACTGTGGATTTGGTGGAGGTGGCCAATCATTATTCTACCCCGGCCCTTCTCTTGAGCCTGGACGCTGAAAAGGCTTTTGACCGCATAAATTGGTCGTTTATGCATACTACGCTTAAGGCGTTCGGGCTTACGGGACCTTTTCTCACAGCTATCCAGGCCCTTTACTCCTTACCCTCAGCAGCAATCAAGCTTCCCCATGCATCTTCGCCCTCCTTCCCTATTCGAAATGGCACTAGGCAGGGTTGCCCCCTGTCACCCATCATATTTGCCCTCTGCATTGAACCGCTAGCGGCCAAGATTAGGCGAGACCCTAATATCAAGGGCATCATGGTCCAAGATAAGGAATTTAAGATATCTCTCTTTGCGGACGATGTACTCCTCACTCTCACCTCCCCTCATACTACCCTTCCAAACTTGCTGCGCTCGCTAGAGACCTATGGTGATCTCTCAGGGTATAAGGTGAACCCCGCGAAGACTGAGGCACTCCCACTTAACATCCCACGGGACCTTCTCCTTCTCCTCCGCAGTAATTACGATTTCCAGTGGCGGGAGTCCTCTATCCGCTACCTGGGAGTCCATATATCCACTTCCTATGCGACCCTCTACTCGGCAAACTACCCGCGGTTGTTTTGTGAGCTAAGAGCCCTATTGGACAAATGGCAACCCTTGCCTATCTCCCTTTTGGGGAGAATTGCTGCGGTCAAGATGACTCTCCTCCCGAAGCTACTGTATTTTTTCGAGACTCTCCCAGTCGCGATACCTCGGGGAGAATTACGGAACCTACAGAAAGCTATCTTCCAGTTTATCTGGAAAGCAAAACGACACCGAATACCTAGATCTGTTATGCTGGCGGATAGGGGGTCTGGGGGGTATGGCTGTCCCACATCTGTTACATTATTACTGGGCGGCCCACTTACGCCATATCCCATTCTGGGCGGCTATGCCAGCATACACCAGATGGGTGCAGGTAGAGAAGCTATGGCTGGCACCCATGCATCCTAACGCGCTTCTGTGGGTCAGCTCCCCCCCACCCCCCCTGCCTCGTACCTGTTGGGCCCCATTCGGTTTACTAGATCTATCTGGTCTACCTGTTGTGCTAGATTCTCCCTGATGTCCCCGCGCTCATCTATGGTCTCCATACTATACAACCCCCTTCTCCCAGAGAGCCTGACTTCTGCCATGACTAAAGTGTGGTCTGAAGCTGGCCTTTACCGGATTGCTGATATGGTTGACCCTGGAACCTTGGAACTCAGGTCCTTTGCTTATCTTACAGCTAATCAAAACCTGCCAAGTACTGAATGGTTCCATTACTTGCAGGTGGTTCACTTTGTCCGCTCCCTCCATGGGTCTCTTAAGGTGTCACTCCCCACCGCTTTTGAAAAGATTTGCCGTGCAGGCACGTCCACTAGGGGCTTTATATCCTCTATTTACCAACTTCTTAACTCACAAACTACAGGCTCTCCTGTTAATCATCGCTATATGCTTAAATGGGAGGAGGCGGTGGGTAAACCCATCTCCCAGGAACAGTGGCGGATTGTATGGTCTCGGGCCCAGAAATCATCTCAGTGCATTACGTTTAGGGAAACGCAGTATAAGCTGTTGATGCATTGGTATCATACTCCGGCTCTCCTTCATACTTTAAACCCATTAGTTCCCCCATGGTGCTGGCGCTGTGGAGCTGCGGTGGGTACCCTGCACCATATCTTTTGGACGTGCCCTCTCATCCTCGGTTTTTGGAGGGAGGTCAGGACTCTGACGACTGCTCTCTTTTTGCAAGAGGTTCCTCTTGACCCTCTTCTTTATCTCCTGAACCTTCCCCCCAGACACCTGAGCAATAAGTCATCCAGGCTTTTCTTGCATCTTTGTACTGCAGCTAAAACTCTCATAGCTAGAAACTGGAAGAAGGTGAGTCCCCCATCTAGTCTTGAGCTTGTGGCTAGAATGAAGGATGTGAGGAGTCTTGAATACCTGACTGCTGGCCTACATAATTCACGGGAAGCCTTTGGGGCTATTTGGGCACCCTGGGACATGTATTGTACATTACAGGGTCTCTGATCTCTAGTCCTCTCCTTCCCTCCCCCCCCCTTCCCTTTGGTCCTACCCTTGTCTTCTTAACCCCTCCATTCCCCCCTCCCTTGTTCACTGCTTAATTTAAATGCATATTGCTTAAGGGGGAGGAGGCAGATAGCCTCTATTTACCTCAATGCTTCCTGTTTGTTTGATTATTATTGTTTTTTTGTTTTTTCTTTATTCCTTGTTAATGAAAAATTTTTCAATAAAATTACAGTTATATATTATAGTCAATGGGAATGAAGGAGGCTCTGTCTGTGTCCGTTATTCTACTCTCATTAATGTTTGTTTTTATCATCCTATATCAGATTACCGCAACTATAATAAAGGCAGTGTGAACATAACCTTAATAGTTTATTTTTGTCAATTAACTTAATTAAATGAATGAACAAAAGAGAAATCTAAATCACATAAAATATTTGGTTTTACCAACCTTTGGAGGAGGAGTCTTAGAAGTGATGATATCTCGAAATCATCTAGTCTGGGATTACAGAAAGAGACAGAAGGATTGGAGCAAGCCTACATCTATAGAAGATCTGTGCTTAGTTCTCCAAGATGTTTGGAACAACCTCCCTTCAAAAACTTTGTGAAAGTGTACCTAGAAGAGCTGACGAAGGGCAAAAGGCAAAGATCACAGAAAATATTGATGAGATTTAGACTTATTTTTTGCTCATTTATTGGGCATTTTGTTAATTGACAAAAATAAACTATAAACACTTCTATTTTTGAAATAATTCTTATTTTGCAGCATTTTTTCTATGCCTGCCTAAAAATTTGCACAGCTCTGTGTCGAAAATGGGAAAAATGCATTAAATGGTTTTGATCTCAATTTGTCCAAACCCCTTAAAACACTAGCGATCAGATGATTTGACATCAAGGGTGAAGAAAGGCAACTGGTGCGTATGGAGAAGGACCTATAGCATGTGATTTTTACTAGTCTACTTACATCTTGTAATACCTTGCATGGTATTCATCAATCATTATACATTTTAAATATGATGCTTATATTATACAAAAACATATCAGTTACCAATATCAATGTCATATGTAGACATTGCTCTGCTAAACATTGCTTGAAGATATTTTGGGATGGGCACATGATTCATGTTAAAGCTATCTATTTTATGTATCACCTAGTCATGGCTAAAGATATGGTAAGCCAAATACTAATTAATGTACCAAATAAATTCTATACTAATATAACAGAAAAAAAAATCTCTTTGATCTGGCACCAATGGGACTAGCCTGTTGCTGGATTATCAAACAGTCATATTAAAGTATATTCAATTGACAGGTATGGGCTGATATCCTTCATGTAAAAAGTCCAAAACAAGATATTAACATAACATATGCTGCTATAACTTTGTATTTAATTAGAAGTACAGAATTGGTTTCATCTGCTATTTTCAGAATTTTTGTATATATTACATTATATTATCGGATTATTGGATGCCAGATGAAAGTCATTCCACTGTGTTTAGTTATACACTATAGCAAGTAGAAAATTCTACCAACATAATTTTTACATGTATAATGTATTTCTATGTATACAGCCTATTTTAGTTAGAGCGCTTAGCCAATGCCAACTGACCAAAGTTACAGGGACCCAGGATGCCAAGATGTGATTATATTTTCCACTAGGCAATGATACCATTTTAAAATTAGCCGAGATCCATCATCCAATCCTAAATACTTGCATTAGCTGCAATGAGGTTATAACTTGTGTCTGACCTACTATCATGTATGTAGCATGGTTTGTCAAACAAAGCTAGAATTCCCTGAAGGCCAAAAAAGACACAATGATCTATTTATTTATAGTCTCCTTGACCTGTTTGTAACAGTCATAAATAATGATGCAGTGTAGTAGGTCTCAAGATTGTAAGACATTGTTACACTGAGCAGTCTCTGGTGTTTCACACCTTCTACCAGGGGCGTAAATACCGGGGTAGCAGCGGTAGCGGCTGCCACAGGGCCTGGAAAATTATGGGGCCCGGAGCCCTGTGGCAGCCCTGAGGGTCCCATCTGTTGGTCCCCCAGCAAAATGAGAATTGTCCCCTTCCCTGTTGATAGGGGATACGTGTCTGTAATGGCACAATAGCTTTAAGTTATATTAAAAAAATTACACGTAACAAAATACTGTGCTTCATGGGACAACATGGCTGTTAATAAACAGTACAAAGAAACAGCTAGTGTGGAGAGGTGATCACCTGGTGTATAATATATCTACAGCAACCATTTGTAATGTGTTTACTCACACAAGGGACTCAAAGTGCATAAAGTATAGCAAAGTAGGGACCTAGCGGTTGTTCATGCACAAGGCCAATTTCTGCCGATGCCAGTCATATGTTAATTCTTTCATTCTGATCTCCCAAATGCAAGCTTCCAAGGTGCTTTGTACATTATTGTAACTACTGCTGAGTGTTACAGTGCTGCAACGCAGCAGGTGCAAAAATTACGTCCCCACCACTGTCAACTTTCATTTACTTTTCTAAATGCACAATTAAGCAGCTAAAGGAAGCTCTTAGTATTAAAAGCATTATGTGCAGAGTGCAAGCAAGGCGGTAGACAGAGCAGGAAGTCAGTGTGGTGCAGTTTCAACCAATAGCTGAAGAGCATCAGAGAATAGGGGATTATTTTGGCAATCTCTGCCTCCCAGCTCATACAGATGCAGGAGTGGTTTTTGCCTGTGGAATAGGGGAATAGATATAGAAAACCTTAACCTGACATTTAGCAAGTTACATGTCATGATGTGGAAAACTTTTATTTTACAATTGACACAGTAAGATAAAGGTCACTGCATCATGGTATGTAACACAGCAGTACCAAAATTACTATACCCACAGGGCACGCACATTAATAATAAAAATTCATACTTTATTTAAACAAGCATGGTTTAAAATATCCAACAATAGTCAAACCAAATAGTACACAGATATGGGAAACAGCATCTAAAATTACATACGGGAGTGATGAGACTTTATAGATATAATGTTGTTTGCGTAAGTTTAGTAAGGTATGTAACATGTTAGGTTAAAATCTGCTACAGAACACCTTAAACACTTTATTTAGCATACAATAGAAGGAACTACACTTTTATGGTAAAGCACTCCTGTAGTTCCATTTTTCAAGCTATGAAATTTTGAGTTTCACTTTAAAGTGTACTTCCAGTTATAAACAACTTGTCATAAATGCATAGTACAGGTGAAAATAAGAAACTTTGTAATATATTTTTTGTTTTGTTTAAGGATATCCTTGTGGTTTCCTTCATGCTATTTAATGTTGTTCTCCTGCTACTTATCTTTAATCTGACTGCTTGTTTAAATTATATTCTCTGTCTCTGTATTCATCCTCAGACATAGAGATCTACAGTGAATGACGAGGGGAGTAGGATTCTCCTACCGGCTAGTTAATTGATTTATTATCTCATTCTGTGCACTACTAGCCTCTTATCCACAACCTAGCAGTGTTAAAATACTTTAAAATAGCAGAGTGAAGAAGCAGCAATTATTTGAGTGTCTTTTCTATCCCCTCCTCTACTCTTCATAAACTAATCTGTAGAAAGTAATTCTGCCTAAAAAGTGGAGAAGAAAACATATTTTTTTAATGTTATATTACAAAGTTTCATATATTAGGCTGTACTATTTATTTATGCAAAGTTGTTTATAACTGGAGGTATGCTTTAAACATACAGCAGAAAAAAGACAATATAATTTAGCATTAGCTGTGAGACTCATAAATCCAATAATAATAATAATTTGGTACGTCTTAATAATAATAATCCTATAATACATGATCATAGGATACTTTGTGGACATGTTCCTTTATGTTGTGTTATAATCCATAAAGTTTAGCATTTACAGATGTAGCCAAGTTTAACATGACTTTTAATGCATTAAACAAACACTTGCTAATAATTTTAATTTGATTTATCTTGATTGCTTTCAACGGCATTTGTTGGGAGTTATCAGATCCAAGTTGAAGTTGGCTGCATCTGTATTTGTTCTTTAGACTAAGAAAACTATAATGCTTTATTTGAAAAAAAAAAGTAATTTATGCATTAAAAGTAATGTTCTTATCCTATGTGCAAGAAATTGGTTGACTGTTATGTTCATAGTATTTGTTGGAATCGCCAACCCCCTCCCGCTAGTGGCATCTCTTGAAGTTCTATGGTGGACTTATAATCTTCAGAAATGCTGGGTAGATAAGAGTATTATAGGAATTTTCTACATAAATAAAATGTCAGCTTTCATATAGAATATTTTTGCGAAAAATTGCTGTGTGGGTAAAATACATGAAGCAAAGAAAATTTTCAGTAATGAGCTGCCACAGAAAATCCTACATCACAGCTGGAAGTCATATCATGATTCGACTCTTCAAAAACAGAAATGTGTGCCAATAGACCAAGCCTATCCCATAACCATCCAAAGTACAGCTGTGACATCCCTGACAGGAAGGGTGCTGTATATGTGCTGGCGTATTATTATTGACTAGCGCACACTCAAAGAATACTAGACTTCTATTAAAATGCACCTGTCATGTCCTCAAAACTAAAACTGATAGCATATCCTTTTAGCTGGTACTTTACTCACTCTTTGACTATGAATGTTTTTTCCTCTAGCTCTGCTCTATTACTCTTTAGTTTTGATGCCCAAGGTGAATAAATAAATTAACATCTGGGCAGTCACCAAACATTGTGAACAGTGTCAAACCAAGTGTAGTGACACTGTCCACTATAGCCACATGTGGCTGTGGGTTATCTGAAGCAAGATATCCCATAGTGAATCCACCCGTGGCAAAAAGTGGCTGGTATTTGCTGGCAAGTTTGCATTGCAAACATTTTGGGCTGCAGTTTTTTTCCACAATTTGTGGATGGCATTTGTTTATACCCCATCCGCTTCATTGCTATTGCAAATTTGCAGCCGGTTAGCCACTGGCAGCTCCACCCATTGTAAACTTGTCGTGTGCAGCCATTCTTAGTCTAGGGCCACACATTGTGGAAACGCAGTGTTTTTAGCTATTGCCAAATTGGGGAAAAAGCTACTGCTTTTAAAAAATGCTGCATTTTTAATCATTGACTTATATGGGGGAAACAAATAAAAAATACTGCAGAAAAACTGTGAAAAATACAAGAGTTTTTGCTGCATTTTTTCCAAAGCATTTTATTTATTTATTTATTTTTAATAAAACATTATCATTGAGCGTAGCTGAGAGAGATGGCACACATAGAGTAAGAGAGAACCTGGCAACGGACTACTCCTATAGCTTCCCTTTGAGGTAACACTGTTTACCTGCAGACACCACTAGGGGATGCTCACTGTATACAGAATTTTACCAGTTATCTTTATCACATTATGAAGTGCAAGCAGGAGATGTGGATCTCTGTGTCATAAAACATTAATACAGTCGCCTTATAAAAAGCAAACATAAAACTAACCCAGTTTTCAGGTGCCCTCACCTGGTCACCCAAGAGTCACCAACTCTATTGATTTCAATAGAAGGTTTTTCTTATACCAAGCTGCAATAGTATTGTACAGTCTTACATTATGTATTGGTATACAGAGAGATCTGTACATGCCAGAACATTGTATACTTAAATCATATAAGCATACCATGTACTGAAATATAGAGATATCTCTATACATATATAGGGAAAGAAAAAGTTTGGTATGAGAAAAACATACCTAATGAAAAAAAATTATAAAAATAAGGCTTTTGCAATGTTTTATTATCAAATGAATATGTATATTGTGGGAAAATAGCTCAGTAGCAGCAGCAGTGTGGCCCCAAACAGTCAGAGACAGGGACACAAGTCTGGTGAAAACAGGGTTGGCCCCCTGTGCGTTGATTTTTTTAAAGAAAAATAAGCAAAATAAAATACAAAGGAGGACAAAATCCTGCTCGTCTGAGCTCTAACTATACAGTCCCAGTCCTAACTATACATGTGGCTTTCTTCAGCCACACAAACAAGAACAAAATAGCAGACAGATCTCACCAAACTCCAGGACAGACCCAGACGCCTCCTCTCACTTCCAGGATCTGCCCTGAAGTGCTGCAGCCTCTTATGGGCCAGTAACGATCCAAGGTCTCACAAATGGGCTGAGGCCTACTCAATAACAGCACTGGACCACATGTAAGAAATCTGAGGAAGATATATCGCCCATCCACCATGCCTGTCACCTTCTCACTATGGCTTGGATTAAAAGTCACTACTTTTGCATGTTAAAGGAGTGCTGCCATTTTATCTTTATCTTCTCACTATATATATTTATATATATATATATATATATATATATATATATTTATTTTTTTTATTTTTTTTTTTCAGTATCGCCAAAACATATATAAAGTTATCACTAAATGGCATAAATAAAAATGGTGCAATTGTTTATTTTAATTAACTAGTAACAAACTGGGATCTATTATTATTTTATGGGGTCTGGATATATGGAACCGTGACCTTTTATAAAGGCAACGCCCCTTAAAAGGTCACTTGCACTTTTGCCACGACTTACCTTTCACGAATCACCCTCTGAACGGTTCTCCCAGGCTGACGTCTCTGAAAAAGGGACGTTATTTCTGGGGCAGATTACTAATCCCGACTAAGGTTTAGACAGTGCCCATTTAGACTAGACAGTCTAAAAATGCTCCATGTGGCTCACAGTGGCACATACTGGGTGATAAATCTGATACAGGCTAAGTCTAGTTCTAAGCTTATACTACCTTTTAGTTGGTGTACTGTGCGACAGAATTATGCCTGCAAATATTGGTGCACATAGAAGAGTTTATATGCCACAAAACATATTTATCCTTTATCCATAATAGAGGATACATTGTTGATTGATGGGGTCTCAGTGGTCATAGCCCCAACCATCATGAAAATGGGGGTGTATTATCCAGCATGAAGACAGCTGCAGGAAAAGCGACCAAAACCCTGGTGGATGCCGACACACCTCTAGTCCCATTTACTTCAATGGCATCAGTGTTAAATTGAGGTTCCTTGGACCCACCAGATAAATGATTCTGGGGGTCCACCCTCCAACAATCCCTTAAAAATAAACCATAATACCCTTTAAGACTAAGGTCTCACGTAGCAGGCCGCAGCAAAAAAGTGATGCGGAAAAAACCGCAGTGGCAATGCATCGTGGTTTTTCCTGCAGCGCTTTTCACAGAAAGTCCACAGAGGTTTTTCCGTAGGTATAATTGACATGCTGTTTTGGAAATCGCAGAATGTCCGCTGCATGTATTTTTCCACAATATGATATTCACAGAATGTCCGTTTCATGTATTTTTCCACAATATGGGATTCACTAGAATCCCATCCACTTTGCAGGGACTGTAAAAAGCTGAGTTTGTTTCCGCCACGTGGGGCCCCGGCTTAAATTTGGATATCTTCTGCTGGACCAATACTCTGTTAGAGCCTGTTCCCACCGGAGGATCTTCTGGAACACTAGTGGGCCAGTCCGACACTGTACAACCATAATTGCTAAATCTCCACAATTATCGACCTCTAATCTATATCATATACAATTCTGCATATGATCCAATTCTATAGTACATGTACATTGTGTGAATAATATCTGGTGAGGTGAAATAGGTAAGTTATACATTTAGCAATAACACACAATTATTTCACATTGTTTTAAAATATTCCTTTATTACATGTGAAATATTTCTTTTTTCTTTATCATGCAAATATATTACAAGCAGAAGCAAATACTGTTTTTTTCTGACATTTTAGGTGAAAACATGTTAAAGAGTTTGTACATGTAATAGTCCAAATAAGGCCACATTTTAGCATCCATCTTGCAACACATTAAATTCTAACCATAATTCTACTTACACTAGGTTCAGATCTGCGTTCGGGTTTCCGTTCGGGGGGTCCACTTGGGGACCCCCGGACGGAAACCTAATATGCTTAAAAAAGTGGTTACCCGCGGAAACCCACGGTCCCCATAGACTATAATGGAGTCCGTGTGGTTTCCACTCGGTTTCCGCCCGAAAAGGGCAAAAAATGCGGAGAGAAAAGCACTGCTTTTCATGTGGAGAGGGGAACAGAATCCCCGTACGGAGAGCCAACGCTGGTGTGAACCCAGCCTAACTTAGGTCATCATAAAGATCTACAGTGATCTATATTTGGTTCATAAGACCAGACCTCCAGGTGTTACAACCGTAATAAGGAAGTTTTTGCCACATAACTTATGTGAAAATAACCAAAGGGTTTTTTCATCTCTTCTTCTAAATTTGAGTGTGTTTTAGAATGTGGTGTTTTATAGTCTAGAAAATACAGTATGTTAATAAGGATATAGAGTTCACAAATATAATACAAAAGACCAAATAAAGATACAACATTTACAAATTTTAACCTTTCTTAAGATCTTATAAAAAATATTTCACTTCCAGATTTATTTTTATTGTACAAATTGTTCCAAAGTCTTTATTTTAATGGCATACGCAACCTGGATTATATAATAGTTTACAGTATTTTAATATAAACGTGTAAAAAAATATATACCGATCAGTCATAACATTAACAACCTTCACTTGTCCGGGACCCATGAGAATGTTGTTTCCATTGCTCTACTAGGTTCTAGTAGTCATGTTACTTTCCTAGTTGTAAGTCAAGTTCATGGCATCAGTATTTGCTAATAGTGTCTTTCAATAGGGTAATGTGCCCTGCTACACTGCAAAATTGTCCAGGAAGGGTCTGAGGAACACAACGAAGAGTTCAAGATGTTGACTTGGTCTCCAGATTACAAAACCAAGTCATATCCACAAATTCAAAAGAAACGTCTTGGTGCTATATACTCAAGGAAAACTTCAGAGGGCTTCTGAAGTTCATTCCTCGAGCTATAGCAGGCATGAGGGAGACCTACACAATTTGAGGCAGGTGGTTTTAATGTTATGACTGATCAGTTTTTAACATGAGGTTGTATGTTGCTTATATTACAATTTCTAACTGATATTTCAAGGTGGCAAACTGCTTTAAGGGGTTACCCAACTTATTAAACCTGATCGCATATCTTTCACAAAGACCATCAATTTTAGATCAGTGGTTGAAGAGGTCAGGTCACTCATGCAAGGACTACGACCTCTATATTGTTTGCATTGGGTGCCAGTGTTGTCATTACTCAGAACTTTTTTGTAGTGACTGTTCTTGGTAATGCAGCATTGGTAGCCCATCTTAAGGGCAGGACATAAATTTTTAGAAAGTTGGATAACTGCTTTAACCCACAAAGGCACCGTAACTCACCCCTTACCTTACTGATATTAAACTCTTTTGACATGGGATGACTCCTTAAATTTCTTGCTTTCATGCCAGGGTTTCCCAACCCATATGCCAAAGATACTGTACTTGAAAGGAAGGGCAAAACATTTCATAATCTGAATAAGAGTTAATGGTTGCCTTCCCCTCTCCCACCAGAAACATCTCTAAACATGCCATTGTTTTTGTAAAAGTGACAGCTCTTACTCCTGGTTGCTTCCATGGAATACCTCACCAGGTTCCACAAAAAAACTAAAATTCTGAGGAAATCAGAAATATTCTCATAAAACTTAAATAATATCCGTAATCTTCAATATTCTAATGTATCCCATGTTATCATAACAATGACAAAACCACTGGCAATGAACAAGGCACCTCTTAGATGTGGAAGTTACCTGATTTATTCATGGAACCATATCTACAAAATATGTATAGCTTTTAAAGCATTAAACGCAAAGTCCTTTACATACAATAATAATAATACAACACAGTATGCAAAATGCTCCTTCAGTAACAAAATAACACCTAATAAAAGTATAAATCCCTCCTTCTTTCTTGCCCATGGAAATACTCTTTTCTTCTATCCTGTGGATGAACACCTAAAAAACATAAAAGATGATAAATGACAAGAATAAGCATTCAATGTACTAAAAAAGAATGAGCAAAGTAGAAAACTGTGCAAAATTGTAATGAAGGTCTCCAACTAGTAAGAACTTCCTGTTACAAGTAATCTGCATATGTAGTTTGTTTTCTGTATATTATTCATAGCTATGGATCTATAATTATGTATAGTATACCCATCATTTTCGATGGCCCCATTCACATGTCCGTAGTTTTTCTGAATGTAATGAAAACATATTTTTATTGTTAAATATGGATCTGTGGTTTTGTAGACAGCACAGTCATAAGCATGGGTCCTTAAAGTGTACTGTACCTAAACTTTTGAACAATTTTGGATCTCTTGGAAGTATTTTTCTCATTACTAAATTTTGTAATATACTTTATTAACAGATTTTGGCTTCTTTCTGTGAAATACTGCGCTGAAATCCACTTTCTGTCACCTGTATACTTTTCCCTGTTATAGGCAGCAGAGAAACTGAGGTTGGAGGTAAGAGTCACTTCAAACACATATCTCAGGCACTATAAAACATAGAACTATGGTTCTGATGTCATATGAAGGATGAGATTCTCATCATAGTGTTGCCTTTATTATTTCCGGAGATATCACCAGGTGGGACTGGGAGCAGCTGCATATAAATATGCCAGTTCCAACTGTGTTTTCAACTGGGGATATCTTCAGAAATATGACACCAGAACCATTGTTCTATGTTTTATAGTGCCTGAGATATGTGAATGAGGTGCTCTCCACCCAGCCTCAACTGCTCTGCATTATAAAAGATCCAACTCCTCTGTATTCCAGTGAGTAGCAGTGACAGAAACAGGAGAAATAATAAGGGGACAGAAAGTCGATTTCAGAGCAGAATTTCATAGAGAGGAGACAAAATCCGGTAATAAAGTATATTGCAAAATGTACTAATGACACAAATGCTGTTAAAAAATCAAAAAGTTGTTTGAGAGTTTAGGTACTTTTTAATCAATAAACTACTATAGACATAGATTGAGCAATTCATAAGAATACATTTTGGGGGTGGTAGTCAGAATTCAGATATTATCGTGCCATGTTTTTCTTTTAATCTTATAGAACATATGTAAGATTATGGCAAGGTTATATGACAGGAAACAAAAATGCCTACACTAACAGCATGCCCTTCTTCAAACACAGGTGTGCTCCAAGGCAGATGTACTGTATTATATGTGCAGCTTCATAGGACCCCACCAACAGGTAAGTGGGTCTAAAACCACCACCATATAAAATTGTTCCTTTTGGTGTCTACTAATTTGCATGTAAGTGACTGTGTAAATGGCCCACACTTACTAGTAGACTGTGATATAAAGAAGAGCTAAGCATATTGGTAATGGGCTTGCTAAGGCTTATTAGTGAGGAACTCTATGACGATCACTTTGCTCATAACAAGGGATTATAGAATATCTTTGCCAAATGCCCCTATTTTGCCCCTAAAGTGTTGAGCTATAATTTATTTTGGCCTTTTTGGATAGCTATGCACAACTACTGGTAAATAATACAGTGTAAAATTATTGATCCACTTACTCCATTTTGACTTTTTTTTTCTACAAATTATTGATCCACTTACTCCATTTTGACTTTTTTTTCTACAAATTTGCATTATTACCTGTTTGTGAGTTTGTTCTCTGATTGAGGTTTTCTGGTATGGATGACCCGGCAGCTGCAGATGTGGGGAAATCTGGTTTTGAAATTGACTCCTGCAAAGGGCCTGAATATCTCTCGGGCTGCAGGAGATTGAGAAATGAACTACATTTTCCATCAGGACCTGGTACCATTTGAAAATCTGAGACAGGCGAGTGATGATACACAGGATTAACATGGCTTGGAGGTCCAAAATGGTGGAAATGCCACAAATCTGAAGGCTGAGTATGATGCTGCTGGTGCTGCTGGTAAACAGCTGATGAGTAGTGCTCCGATGGAGAGGAAAGTGATGATAACACAGGAGATGTCATCCTAACAGAGGGGTTGGCTTGGTAAGGTTTTGTCCACTCGAGGTCGTCCATCATCATGTTACTAGCTGCAAGAATAAGAATTACATATATTGCATTCTCCTTTCAAACATCATTCTTAGACACCATATGACAATGGTTTCTCTAAAGGCACATGTGGCTTGTGCTAATGTAGCCAAACTATATTTGATATGTATAATTGTAGCAAAGTTTAACTTGAGACTGATAACTTGCTGCAGTGTGATATCTTATTACAGAATACAACAAAAGCCATCGATAAGTCAGTTGAGTTTAGTTATATCATAGATAATTATACAACTGGCTATCTGTAGAGATGAGCAAATCCAAATCATTATGAATTTTTGTAAAAATTGTGGGTTCAACTGAGCCTGAAACATTTGGGGTATATCACTCACAAATCACCATTATACTCTGCGATCTCCTCAAACCACAGAGTATAATAAGTGAAGGCCCAGGGGAGCTGTGGAAACATAATAAATAATTATACTCATCTTTCCTCACCTCTTCTGGACTCATAGTTTATATGACCTGGGGAACTCTAAGGCTTGTGTTTGGGCCACAGTGGTCATGAGGTGCGTGCCAATATCATAACTCTTCCAAAACTCATTCACAGGCCTCAGTGGTCCCTCGAGAAATGTGACATCACCCAGAAGGCTGGAAGAGACTGGAAGATGACCAATGATGATCCCATAAGAGAGCTGGACACCGCAAGGTAGCCCAGGAGAAGTGAGGGAAGGGGAGTATAAGTGTTTATTATGTTTAAGTATCTCCCCTGGACCTCCATGTATTATATTCTGGGGTCTGAAAAGAACCCAAAGTATAATAACACTTTCAGATCAGACCAAAACCAGACAGACAAATTTTGCTAATATTCATGAAACAAAACTCGCGAGGCTCACCCATTTTTAGTTATCTGTGGTTTTGTTATAGAAAGGTCCCTCAATGCATATAAATCAGGCATCGGTCAATACGTTCCTGTCTGCTGCCGCCTATAGGTGGAGCTGCACTTACGTCACAATGCTGAAGAACACCAGGATGCTATGTTCAGTATCCTAGCGTTTACAACGTTGGCTACAGCATGCCCTGGAGGTGACAGCGGAGGCTGATCTGGACAGGAGCATAGATGGGTGAGTAAATTATCGGCCACTACCTATTGCAATAATACAATAGGTAGCAGCCTAACACTGGTGTAAATGTTCCACATTTACACTATTGTCTAATCATAGCCACAATACTAAATCCAGACCCTTTTCATTACTCACTTTTGCATGTACTGCTCATAATATAAACTACCTATCATTATGTCTTTAGAGTGTAGGAGGAAACCCATGCAAGATGGATGTGGAAAACATACAGACATCATCCTTGGTTGGATTTAAACCCAGGGCTCCACTTAGGGGTGAACCTAGCCTCTCTGCTGCCTGAGGCAAACTATAAAAAGGCGACCTCCCCCCCGACTATCTTTGGTTGCGTGATAGGGCTCCCCCTAATTAGGACATGACCCCCTTTGGCAGATTAAAATATCCCCCTTTTTTTTGGCCCACCACACGATACATGTCCCCCTTTTTTTGGCACCCACACGTTACTTAACCTCCTTTTTCTGGCCCCCCCCACACAGTAAATGACCCCCTTTTTTGCCCCCCACATGGTATATGACCCCCCTTTTTAGCCTACACACAGTATATGACCCCCTTTTTTGCCCCCCCCATAGTATATGACCCCACTTTTTATGGCCCCCTCACAGTATATGACCCCTTTCTTATGCCCCCCACAAAATGACCCATTTTTATGGCCCCCACACAGTATCTGACCCCTTTTTATGGCCACAGACAGTATATGACCCCATTTTTAACTCTCCCACACAGCATTTGATCCCCCTATTTATGGCCCCCACACAGTTTATGACCCCCTTTTATACCCCACACACAGTTTATGACCCCCTTTTATACCCCCCACACAGTATATGAACCTTTTTTAAAGTCCACACGCTGTGTATGACCCCACCACCACTAAGTTTTGGACAACCCTCTCCCCCCCCCCCACACACACACAGTATTGGCAGTGTAATTTTTACTCCGCTGTCCACGCTCCTGTCTTGGCTGCCCTCCCTGCCTTCAGGGTGCACTGTAGGCGATGCTGAAGAATGCAGTGACGCTGTATGTAGTGTCCGTGACGTAAGTGTAGCGCCGCCAAGAGGCGATAGTGGAGGGTGGCCAGGACAGGATCATGGATGGGTGAGTAAAAAGTATTGGCCGCTGCTTATTGCAATAACACAATATGTACCAAACGATTAAAAAAAAAAAAAATGCCGACCCCCAGTTTATTTCATGAGGCGCCACCTGAGGCCTAAGGTCCCCTTTTGGAAGGTGCACCCCTGGCCTCGGCACTTTAAAACAATAGTGCTAACCACTGAGCCACCATGCTGCATTGCAGAAACCATATCTATGCAAAGGATTTGGAGCTGGAGAAATTGAGAACCAAGTTTTAAAAAATTCTAATAATAACAACAAGATAATGGTGTTTATGGGTAAATATTCACTAAGGCTGAATTCACACCCAGCAGATTTTTTGAAGAGAACTGTCTCATACATAAAAATGGTCTAGCAGAAATCCATATACATGTTACAGATTTTTCAGCCACTGAAATTTCTGCAACGGGTCTGTTGTATATAAATTCCCCCTGATGCTTGAGGCCACACGTGGAAAAAGCTGCAGATTTTGGTGGTTTTTTTTTTTTGTTTGTTTTTTTTAGCCAAAGCCAGGGTGGATTTGGCAGAAGGGAGAAGCATGAGTTTTACCTTTATATTTTCTTTTACTTTTGAAGCCTTGGCTTTATCTAAAAAAAAAAAAAAAAAAATGCTGCAAAATCTGCAACAAAAAAACTGCAAAGTTTGGCCTTAGCCTTAAACAGGCTTTCTGACTTTATGCAAATACAGTTTAATCAATGCATAATAATAACATATGATTAAGTTCTTAAATCCTCTGTTAGGCTGAGGCCCCACGTTGTGGAAACGCAGCTTTTTATGTTGCAGATTTTGCTACGTTTTTTTGATCTGAAGCCAACAATGGCTACAAAAGGAATGGCAAATATAAGGAAGCTCTTATACTTCTATCTTCTTCACAATCCATTCCAGTCTTGGGCTCAAAAAAAACGCAACGTGGGGCCTCAGCCTTATACTTTGTGTGCAATCCCTTGCTATTTTTCTAGATATCAGCTGTGAGTGAATGGTTTTCACAGGTTACAATTGTAGTGAATTGTCCATTGTTATAAATTTAAGGTCTGTACAGGTTTTTCAGCCTCAAGCTTTGTTCACACAAAGTAGCAAAGCAAGCAAAAAGGAAGAAGGAAAACCGCTTTAACTGTTCTGAAGACAATATAATTGTGGTTGCAGCTATACAATTATAGCAGTAATCCTGGCTAACTAGCAGGTTCAGTAGTGAAAAGACAAACCTGAACTACTATTGTGCCCAAATAATGATACATGTCAGCTAAACTCTCCAGATTCCAATGGCGCAGTTTAGGAAATGTGGCTAAATATATAACAGTCCGTTAAATATAGATTTCTCTTTTGTCTTTTGCATTGACAAAAATACACTATTAAAACTACTATTTCTGAAAACATTCTTCCTTTGAAGCATTTTTCCATACCTGCCTAAAACTTTTGCACATAATTGTATGTGATATGTTAAGTTAAAGAGAACCTTTCACCACCTCTACCAACCCCAACTCATTGTATCCTTCAGTAGGCTCCACGCCACTGATTCCAGTACACCTTTCCCGAGTAATAATTTCTGTTCAGCACAATTATTCTCTCTGCTGTCAGGTGGGCAGTCCTGGGCTGTGGCAGACAGACCGAGACCACCCACCTAACACCAGAGAGAATAATTGTGATGAAACAAACACTAGGTTCACACTTGCGTTCACTCCCGAATGGTGATCAAGCGCAGGTGTGAACCTAGCCTAACACTAATGATTGCTTGGGAATGGTGAGCAGCACCTATTAGAGGATGCAAAGAGTTGGTGAAAGTGGTGAAATGTCCTCTTTAAATTCTAGAATTATCCTTCAGCTAAATTTAGAGGAAACTTGATCATTTTTTAAGACTGGGAATGAGCTGTCAGACAGCCAGCCTAACAGAATTGCTTCTGCATGACATTCTGCTGCTGGCTGTGTAGTGTAAAACATAGCAGCTGCAGGGTCAAACCAAAGCAACATTTTTTATAGAATCCTATTACATTTTATACATCCATATTATAAAAAAGAAGTACCCAAAATTACCTTTAAGAACCTATTAATAAATTTGGTGCATTTTGTGCACTTCAGATTTAAAGGAACCTATCACCATGAAATGCAGTATAATCTGCACGTGGAATGCCATAAAGCAGGAGGAACTGAGCAGACTGATATAGTTTTGTGGGGAAAGATTCAGCAGAACTTTTATATCTCTACTTTTCTATGCCTAGAAACAGTAGTGAGCCAAGGGGGAGGTCCTAGCAGTGATTAACAGTAATAATTGCATGTACATTCATACATGGAGGGTTGCCATTCACTGATAGGACCACCCCCTTGACTTGACAGGTTCCCTTTAAGACTGGTATATGAAACGCCTGTTTTTAAAAAAAAAAAAAACACAGATTATTTTGGAGCTTTTACCTCAATTTAGATTATAAAAATGAATCACAAAGAGGCCACAAACAGGGGTTTCCCACTAAAGAACTTATCCGCTATCCACAGGACACTTATCTGCTTTTCATCTGTGGCTCAGCTCCATCTCGCAACAGCATAGACTGCCATGGTTTCTACGGACAATGTGTTATTGTCCATCGGGGCCATGGCAACCATACCCATTTTATTGAATTATATTTAAGTAGGCAAACAGAGGGACCTGGAGAGCAGCAGTGGAGGACCATAGTATAATTATATAGATTTTCTTTATTTCTTTTGTATTATAGGCTGTCTACCATCAATTTTATATAATTTTACATGCCAGGAAAACCCTGTAACTTTTATTAGCACTGGTGTAAGGAATAAGCACTTGGGTAAACCAATGTCAATGTTCGGAGACTTCGTCACACTGTCCACCTAAATCACCATACAATAAAGTCCTTCACATACGACCTTTTCATCCATCGCCTTCAGTTAAAAAGCAATGGACACCCGACACACCCCATTTTGGTCAATGGGTTCCATCGGTCTTGGTACGTGTCTGCTATTTTACTGGTCCATGTCTCTGCTGTTCTGGTCCTCTAATGGACCAGAACATTGGACACACTGACACAGATGAGAATGTAGCATTGACCAGCACTTTGGGCTGACAGATCCTCCCTCTTAGCAAATATTACATGTATAATATTGATACCCAACAATACTTACTGTTCTTCTGGACAAAGCCATCATTTCTACTTTTTGTGCTTAAGTCCTGTGGGTCTTTTGTATTCCTTAATGCTCGAGAAAAGTGCTCATCTACAACACTGTTAATGTCCCCCTGATAATAAGTGAAAACCACACAACGTGAGCCCATCTCCGTCGTCTTCACGGGTTGCTCCTTTGCCCTATATTCAGCTGGACTCTTTCTCAGATCCTCCATGTCTTGCAGGTAGTCAGTGCCTAGGAACCAAAATATACTGCTATTATTCTGTATAGGGCATAATCATTGCATTGTTCAACACACATTGTGAACTTTCTAAGACTAGTCATATCTTGTTCAATATGCTCTGTTTACCAGACAATGGTATTAAACACATCATCCAGTGTGACAGGTCATCTATGAAACAATCATTCAGCGCTATGAGCGGTTATACTTACTGAACAAAACAAGAATATCATGGGTTTGAGGATTTTATAAATAGAAACCATTGAATACATCATTATCAGAATTGCTTATTTGACAGCAAATGTTACAACACATCGTCAGCAATCATAAGAAGGCCATACAGTAACCAACAAATGTAACTACAGTAATACCTCGTACATTCGCGAGGTTAGGTGACAGAGCGGGTCGCGGATCGCGAGGAATCGCGAATGTTTGGTACAAGCGCTTAGAAGCGCTTACAATGCCGGTTTCTAATGTTTAACCCCTAAATATCAATAAACTTTACCCTACAGTACTGTACAGTATACTAAAGTATACTAAAGTATACTGTACAGTACTGTATATTAATACATTCATTCATTTTTCTTATACACTCACAGTAAAATGAAACTAATTACCGGGTACGTAACGAACAGGACGCTACTACCCAATAGCGAAGGTGTTTTTTTTAATTAAATTTCACAGATCTGAAAAAAAAGAGCAAAATCTATATATGTTAGTTGCCAAAAAAATATCGCGAATCTGTGAATTCGCAAATTCGGAAACGCGAGTGTACGAGGTATTACTGTATACACCTTCAATAGCTGTTTAGCCAACAGCTATTCCTCCCAATCTCTGTATTCGTCACAAACCCCATAGCCTGGGGCGGACATACCATTGGTGCAACCTGTACAGCTGCACAAGGGCCCACTGGGTCAGAGGGCTGTATCATCTCAACAGCAGCTTTCTATTGTCTATAGGATTGGGGGTAAATGTCTAAGCTAATGAACCTGATGTCTAATTATTACTGGTGGATTGATAGAGAGATGTAATGGGGGTGCTCTATTCTGAAATACTGGAAAACAAGCAGTCCATAACTGTTCTTACACAAGGACATGCGGCTAGCTATGTCTGCCCCTGCCTCTGACAGCAACTTACCTCCCCTGAGAACAAAGGGCACACTTGATGCCTATTTCCTCCAACATCTTATGTTGGGGAAAAGCCAGGACAACCCCATATACATCAGAAAGTCATCTATCTGTGTCAATATTTAGGATCTGACCAATGTTAAAGAGTCACTAGATAGATAGATAGATAGATAGATAGATAGATAGATAGATAGAGTAGCCCATCCTCTCTGCCTCTGATCAGACATCATCTCATACCATTAACATCATGACTATATAAGAATATGCAGTTCAGAAGGCTGAATTCTCATCTCCTTCTTTATATCTGTGTGGCAAGAGCCTGTCTAAATATCAGCAGTAGCTGTGATAGGAGTTTGTGTCCCCTGTGTGGCAGGCATGTGTGGTGCAGTCCATACAGTTTCATCATAAGGACATCTGGGACCCTCTTGACAGAACAGAAAGCCATGTAATTCTCAGGGAGTAACCATGAGATCACATCACCCAACAGAACAGAAATATCCAATGACTTTTTCAGGTAGAAATAAATAAAGAGATTTTCTAGGGCTAAAATATTGATGACCTATCCCGAGGACAGGTCATCAATATCAGATCAGCGGCATCCGACACCCAGGACCCCCATAGATCAGATGTACTGCTTCCTACTTCACAGGCCATATGACATCATATCCATTGGTCATGTTGCCTATTTGCAGCTCAATCCCATCCAATTGAATGGGGAAGAGCTGCAATACCAAGCATAGCCATTATGCAATTTATGGCACTGTACTTGATATGTAGTAAAGTGGCCACAGTGCTCATCCACATGCTGTGGTCTCTTCAAACAGCAGATTGTGGGGGTGTTCAACATGCCCAATCTTTGTTTCTCAGGCAGATAAGCCCAAACAGCAGTCTAGCAACAGCTTTATCCCCTCTCCCCATTCAAAGCAAATGCACACTCGGCTGGGCATGTGTATGGGGAGATAGTATTAACTGTAATTTAAATGAGCATTTGGTCAACAGCTATCTATGGCCAGTAAATGACCCTGCCCTGACCTACCATTCACATGAACACTCAGTTTGGATGAGCTTGCATGTGTTCTCAATAAAGAGAGGTGAGTAAGTGACTGATCCAACTGCCCAATTCCTCTACATACATTTCATAGTGGATTCCACCTGCTAAAATCAGGGAGATTTTATATAGATAATTATCAGATCCAATGGATTTAATCACTACAATTATTTACATGTTAAGATTATTTTTACGATATGACCATGAATGATCATATGGCTATAGTGCTATACAATACAATATAAATAAATATAATCTATACTATAATGGAGAAACCAGTAGCAGCACATGTAAAAGCATAAGTCCTATTGTTCTGTAGCCAGGCACCAGTATTCTTCACTCATTTGTGGAACTTGTTAGCTGACCATAAATATTAAAGGTGTTGTCCAAAACTTCATATTCATGGCTTATCCCTAGGAGCGGTCATCAATATGATATCAGTGGAGGTCTTGCACCCGGAACCCCATGATCATCTGAAATCTGCACAGTATACAGAGGAGGAAGCAGATGGCTCTGAACACTAACTAGTGGCCGTGCTGCGCTATTTCAGCTCAGCTCCCTTTCAAGAGGTTTTCTAAAAAAAAGACATTGGATATGTGGAAATGCCATTAATGTCTTTTGTGGGAAAACCCTTTTACATATGAAGTTTTGGACAAACACTTTAAGATCATCACCAAACTAACAAGGTATGGATCAGTACACCAGTTGCTAAAGTGGTATACAGTACAAGATTTCTGCAACCAGATTTCCCATGTCCATTGCTGCACACCAGGTAGCGGACTATCCCCTATGATCAAAGCCTTTTATCAGCAACAGCAAGAAAGAACTTGGAAAAAGTTTAAGCTACTGCCTCTGTATAAACACAGTGCCCTCGATGAAACTGTGCATTGGACTCTTCATAAGCATTTCAGAAATGTATCCAATGTTAATGCTCAGATAACTTTCAGAGACATACCACGATGCATTAGTCAGAAAGTTTATAAGATATCCTGTAACATGGTAGTCAATTTACTTCCTTTGCAGGCACTTAGCACCCTGTCCTAGAGATTACATGAGTACAAGCTTTAGCAGTCATATTGGGCAAATTATCAGTATATCGGTGGCTGTATCTTGAGGACTTACTTAGATAATGACTTTGACCTGTAAAACTCCCTAGGTTGCCAGCATAATGCAGTTTTTTCTTTAGTAAACAGTATAAAAAGGTAAAAGAAGTCACATGACAAAATGAAAAGTTTGAAGCCTAAACACTACAGTATACTGGGGTTAAACCAACAAGTTGACAATAGAAGTTACAAAACCCGTTGTGGGCGAGTTCTTCAAACAAATGCCTTCTAATCTCCTCATCTATGCTCATTCATAATTCCTTGTCTAACACTTTTCCAACAATGTGTCTACTACCACTTCAGTGAAAATATTGCAAATCTGGATTAAGTAAAATTTGACAAGTTCCTTTAAATAAGCTTCCAGATAAAACACGATAATAATAATAATAATAATAGTCCTTTAATAGTCCCACAATGGGGAAATTCAGTGTGTTACAGCAGCAAAGATAAGCAGATACAAATACAAATACAACATGTACAGGAATGTTCCAAGGTGAGAGGCATTACATTAATAGCAGACAGACAGATAGGACGTAGCAGAGGAGGGGGGGGGGGGGGGATTTAACAGGCAGAGAGATATTTCAGTTCTCTATATGTAATGATCTCCGCTTAGGTCGGTGTTGGTTGTACAGCCTAACCGCGGTGGGGAGGAAAGACTTCCGATAGCGCTCCTTCTCACACCTAAGGTGGAGCAGTCGGTCACTGACAGTACTGCTCAGCGCGATCACAGTCTCATGCATGGGATGGGACTTCTTCTTCTGCATGGAGCTCACCACAGACAGTATCCTTCTGTCACCCACCACCTGCACTGGGTCCAGTGGGCTCCCCAGGACAGAGCTGGCCCTTCTAATCAGCTTGTCAAGTTTATTTCTGTCCCTGGTTGATATACTGCTCCCCCAGCAGGCCACTCCAAAGAAGATGGCTGATGCCACTACCGAGTTGAAGAAAGTTCTAAGAAGTGCCCCCCGGATTCCAAAGGCTCTCAGTTTCCTAAGCAGGTAGAGCCTGCTGTGGCCCTTCCTGTACAGGGCCTCCATATGATCTGCCCAGTCCAGCTTATTATTAAGGAGCAAACCCAGGTACTTATAGGTGTTCACAATCTCGATGCCCGTCCCCAGGATGTCCACTGGATTTGGAGGGCATCTGCCTTTGCGGAAGTCCACCACCATCTCCTTGGTCTTCCCCGCGTTAATCTTCAGGTGGTTCCGGTGGCACCAGTCCACAAAATCCTGGTTCAGTTCTCTGTACTCCCTGTCATCATCATCTGTGATGAGACCCACTATTGCAGAGTCGTCAGAATACTTCTGTAGGTAGCAGCTGGATGAGTTGCACCTAAAATCTGCAGTGTACAGTGTGAAGAGGAAAGGGGCGAGAACCGTACCCTGAGGTGCCCCCATATTACAGATCACGGTACCTGACACACAGTCTCGATATTAGACTATGGTTGTAGTTTTTGGTGATCTACCCTCCTCCAGTTCTTATCAAGGTTCCCATGTTGTATAGATTAGGAAGACCTCATCACTTGGTGCTTGAACCAGCTCCCTGAAGTTGCCCTTTGATCCAGAGACCTCCTTTTTTCAGAAAATACAGGTTTAGCTGGTCATACACATTAGATGTCTGACAGCCATGTGATGTGTATGGGGATCTCCAAACTATCCCCTGATGGCGGTTGTTGAAGGAGATGCTTAGTCCTTTTGTTCTTGAGAAGATAAGCTGCCAACAGAGAGGTCTTGCAGCGGCTTCCTCCCCTGTCCCTACTGAGAACACATAAACGCTCAGCTAAGACAAGTGTGCATGTGTATAGGGGATCAGAACAGACACCTGGCAGCTAAATCAGTGGTATCACACGTGTAGCCGGTCTGTATCTTATTGTGTCTTTATGTGGGGCTAAACATACACTATAGATTTCAGGTGAATAAAGAAAATATTTTCTGTCGTGACAAATGCTGACAAAGAACAGACAATGATGATAAAGTTGATCGGCCTTGTTGTTTTTTTTTCCGTCACCAATGAAACATTTATTAGTAATACTCGCAAAGTTATTCATGTCAAATGGTCAATGTGCTCCTCACCAATAGACACTCGCCCAGGTCACGTAGCAAGGCAGAGACTGATTGTGGTTTGGCATTTTATTTTATTGCATTGCTATTCAGAGCCACAACCTTCACAAAGCAACCTGAACATCAAATCCTTCTAAAAATGTCTGTTTGGCCAGCATGTTTGTGGATTCTTGAAATGTGTCACTCAAATGGATGCACTACATTTTACAAACAATGAGGAGACTAGTTCTGTAATGCATTATGATACATTAGGGTGTAGAACTTCAGGGACTCTGTACAGGTATAACTCTGTACCAATTAGACATTCAATACATCAGACATTCAATTTAGAGTATTCCTGTCCTGACCATATGTGACCATATCACATTCACTTTTAGTCCAGGTTTGTAGGCAATTATTTCACAAAATTAAAAGTGAAATAAGTCATGATAGAAGTTGTAATAGATGCAGTAGGTATAAGCTGGAGTGCCACCTGTCCCTTGATGCCTTTTTATTCTACAAGACAACCTATCATCGGAGTCCATGAAGCAACTCATATGAAAATAGAAGGGATGGGAGACATGACTTTTTTTGGACATCATTAGGCAACATTTTATTTTTAAGTAAAAGTGAACATTTCTCGTACCTCTTGTCTATGAGAATTTAGCTGTGTATGGTCAGCACAAGGTGTACTGTAGATATTTGAACCAGTGGTAGACAATGGAAAAATAATTCTGGACAATTTCACAACATAAAAAAGATATTCTTTCCTGACCCCACCACTATACTTAGATAAGTTTTCTTTGTTCAGATTATCTCTATGCTCCATAACAAATATATAGTCCTTTTTTGTTGTCATACCTGGGCTTTCTCCTACTGTTAAAAACCCCTTTCTATATTGATGATGGCAAAACCCTTACTCTTTGTGAAATTCATGTCACCTACACTCCTTGGGTGTCCTAGATTGTGCAACATGGTGTTGCAATTCACTACAGATTTGTCCCATTCAAATGAAATGGAATTGAGCTATAATACCAGGCAGAGTAAGGCCCCTTGCAGACGACCATCGGCGAGATCAGTGTGCTATCCGTGTTTTTCGTGGATAGCACACTGACCCATTCATTTCTATGGGCACATGCACACGAACATGTTTTTCACTGATCAGTGTGTGAGCCATGAGTCTGCGCCGCAAAATATAGAACAGGTCCTATTCTGTTCAGATTTTGCGGAACGGACTCGCCCATAGAAGCCTATAGGAAACTAAAAACCTAGGACGGCACACTGATGTACTCAGTTTGTCATCAGTGTGCCTCTATTTTCACAGACAAGCTAGGGATATCATTAGATGTCTTCTGTGTTTTTTTATGGTGGATACGCAAACTAGGATCACACATTGATGGCACACTGTTCGTTTTTGCGGACCTACTTCACTGATGCTGAAGACACACTGAAGACTCACTGAACACACAATGAAGACACTCTGCAAAAACTGAACACTAATTACTAGTTTGCGGGCCACAAAATACACACGGTCGTCTGCAACTAGCCTTACTTGTAGAAGCATGAAACTGTACCTGGTGCACAATGAAGGAAATGTGGAGCTTGCTGAAGTGCTTTGACCCCTTCAAACAACTAAATCTAGGCTGCCAAGAGCTGCATGGTATGATACGTAGACCTTTACAGGATTTTTAAAGAGCTAGTCCAGAGGCAACAACAGATTGCTTCACAATAAATAATTCCACAATACACTTAATATATACTTGTACTCAGCTGCTGGAGTATTCTTATAAATCACAGCGGGTTGCTTTAGGCTGAAAGGGATGTCAAACTTTTGTTACTGCCCAGCAAAGTAACCAGCAGATACAAACCAATAGTCTGCAGACACTGATAGCCAAACCTCAGTATTTGTGAGAGGTCTACAGCAGCTGCAAGTACACTGTTTGGGCAATAGATGGCATACATCCCAGCATTTTTACAACTGTAATCTTTTTCAATGAATTGTGAGCTATTTTAGGCAATGCTAACATGCACTACAAACTTAATATTGTTGTATATTTCAAACCTTAAACCCCCCTACAGTTCTGAATGAACCCTACTTAGGGCTTGAGCAAAGTGCATAACAGTTCAACCCGAGCACACGTTCAAGGACACTATCACTTTAAATGTCTTTAAAGCCAGGAAATAAGACCAAGATTGTGTCTGTAGCCCACATAGATTTAGAGATATCACTGGTTAAAACAGAGGTGCATATACTGGCACTTTCACTTCGACCAGTCTACAGGAGAACACGTGTAGCTGACAGTGCAAGGAGAGGAGAAGGATTTTATTATTCTCCTGTCACTTAAGATAACCCCAGGGGAGGGGATACCATGGAATTTTGTTCATGATATCAACCCCCCATTATCAATCAGAAGCATACTTGCCATGTAACCCCTTATATGCTGCAGTCACTGCTAACCTCAGCACCTAAATTGTTTTACAATAAAAAGTAAAAATAGACTTTCCCTTCCCCCCTTGTTAATGAAAAAAATATAAAAAAAACACAATCCCTAAAATAAAATTCTATGTTATTTATTCTATATGATCAACGCTATAAACATTAATGTTCAGATGGCAGAATTGATGTTTTCTAATCACCTCGCCTCTCAAAAACAAAAAGAAATAAAAACTGGTCAAAAAATCGTATGTACCCACAAAATACAAGGTCTCATAAAGCTACATCAAAATAAAATGTAAAAAGTTATGAAAAAGGGATGCAGAGAGAGATAAAATGTTACCGGTTTAAGGCTAAATTGTATTAGATCAGTAGTGGGTTAAAATACACATAATGCACCAGAATTATGTGTCAGTAATATTTATTTCAGCCATAAATTCAAAATCTGCAATAAAAACGTGACAATTTCAAGAGGGTTTTTGCAATTTTAATGTGACTGTTGGGGGCTATACCAGGTTTATTTGAGCCCGAATAACTTGCTGAATATTTTCATTCTTGTCTCTATTTTTCAGCAGTCATAACATTTTTGTTTTATTGTTGTGGCTGTATACTTCCTTGTTTTGTGTGTGTGTGAGAGAGAAAGAATTTGGATGTTTTGGTGCTGTTTAGGGTTACACATAAAATGCTACAGAATTGATGTGATTTTTTTTACATATTAAAAGAGGGATTTCAGGTGTTTCTATACTGTTCACGTTTCACATTGAATAGCCAATTACATTATTGTTATTATGTTGGTCTGGATGCCTAATAAGTGCAGTTTTCTTGTTTTTATGTCATGTCTGTTTTAGAAAATTTATTTTATCCTAAATATTCATGCTATTGTAATTTTTCTTATTATATTTTTTAATCGTTTTAAAGGATTATTATTTGATATCATTATTTTATATGTATAATGTATTAGCATACTGCCTTATGCAAGTACATTATACTCACTGTGAATAGGCTGCTGTAAGGGAAGGACATAGTACACAAGACTAGTTTGCAACCTTGAGGTAATTTCAAGGTTCCCAGAGCCGACTATTGTGGTCCCTCAGTCCTCAATTGTGTCATTGGGGAAGCACTGATGCGGTAGAAGGGGGAGTCCACTTTTATCATGCCATAGTCACTTGTGGCAGTGGGATCAATGGATTAAATGGCTAGGATTGAAGGTTCCTCCTATCCTAACCATTAGAGTAGGGATTGACTGAAACACTCCCCACTTTCAAGCAAAAAGACTGAGATGCTTTTCTATATGTCTTCAAATAGGTGTGTGGCTATAGAGGGTGCAGTAGTACCAGCCGCTACCAGGCCTTGAACCCTGAGAGGGCTCCAAAGGTCCCAAAGCCACATTAAAAACATCATAATTCTGAATGGCACAAGATAGGTTTTGCATTGGGGCCCAGGAGCTGTAAGATATAACTCTGCCTTCAAAATACACTGAGCGGACATTAAAAGGTTAAAGCTATAATAAACTATTCGTTTTATATAATGTACAGTAGGTATACCTAGCTTATGTTTAAGAAGAAATCTTCTGCTCTTCAAGGTAAGTCAAGAAGCCCACATACCCATTAGACAGTAGGCTGATCAGGTAGGTTCGGCGCAGTTTTGCCTAATGCATATGGGCACCATAACTGTCCTAAAACAGGTACACCTTAAACATGGGCATCATAAAGATACCATTAAAAAAACAGCCTAGGAAAATGCATACACTGTGTTATGCACGATGCAAGGTATGACAGGTGGGGCAAAGGGATGCAAAGAACACCAAAGAAAAAATATATGTGTCATACATAAAATTGTGGATCACTTATGCCAAGAGCAGGGATGGTTTTATCAAAAACAGAACCCCGGGCAAAAAGCAAAGTAGGGCCTCCCACACACACATTCTTGTCATTTTACAGATGGGTGCAGGACGCAGAGAGGACTGTGCACTTGTCATTTAGTAGTGATAGTGTTATCTAGCTGTCCCAGACCATAGAAAGTTCCTGCATTCATGGTCATGTCCATTGGCAATTGACCAAGTCTGTGACCAATGGTTAGAGAAAATCTTTAAATCTCTGCAAAATTTTTAGTTATTTATATTTGCAAAATGTTTAACTTTTCATTGTCTGAAAATTAAAAATCTGTCTACAAATTTGACCTCTTTGACTTTCCTTCCTTTGGGGCCATATAGAAAAAAAGGGACACTGGCCAATTGCCACCCCCTAAAACCATCCCTCCATGACGGACAGTGTTTACAGGTATAACATATACCTAATATGAGCCAATACAACTTCCAGATCTGGAGATTGGGGGTCTCTACATGTGCTTACTAGCACTGGATGACACAGTAGGGAAATACATCCAAAAATATTAACAATGTTGCTTATTGGTGAATACCAACACTAGTTCTGCGTGTTAGTCTAGCCTGTTAGTGAGGCAGACATGTTCCTTCTGTACTAGCTAACCAGAAAATTGATGATCCTTGTTTGCCCTCCTATTACAGGATTACCCTGCTGCTAAAGTGAGAAATTGCAGTAATAACACTTTACTAGTAAATTTCTGGGTATTAACCTCTCCTGTATAATTATATTGCTTCATCTATAAACCTTACTCATACCTAATATGAAATTATTTTCATTATTTTACTACAATTTATTGGATCCAGGTACATAAACTATGTCTATAAGTGGAGACCTGTAATACCAGTTGTTTTGGTTCTACCAATTTATTTTTGGTTCTTCAAATTCCAGGGCAACAGGTGGTCTGATTGGGATCAAGTGAATGGGATGGCTAAAAAAAATGTAATGAAAAAACCCTTAAAATTTACGGTGCTTTCCATTTTCTGCTATGAGCTATTATCTGCACAAATGTACTGAGTAATGGTTGTAAGTTAGATATAAATACACAAGATATGGATTGCTTTGTCCATATTGACCTCAGAATTTATTTCTATCTTTTATCCTTATGGATCGTTTTGTTTCAGTGTTTTTCAGATATTGTTTCTCCAATTGTCCAAACACAAATATGGACAGAAATATACATCATAATGAGGACTGCTGAGCTTTTCATGCTCTATTGACTCCATTGAGACTATATTGACTCCTCTGACGCCTTACTATATCAATACTGACAACTATAGAACATACTTGAAAGGAATATGAAGTAGCCTGCATTGGCTAACATTAGCTTCACAGTTGGTGATATTCCAGCTACAGATGTGTCCACCTTTTCTTTTTAGCAAATTTCGTTTTCTCAGTTTCTCACTATACAAATTTACGTATTTTTGACATAGCATAAACACAATAAGAATTCAGTTTTTCTGTTCAAAGCTGATCATATCTTCTCTTGCACTACTCATCTCAGGATACCTCAAACCAATAGGAAAGGTAAGGAAGGAAGCATCTGTATGTACAAGTAACACAGCATCCATAAATGTGTATGGGATCATATTGTATCTATAATTCCATATAACAGCTTACAAAGGTTTCTTTCTGCAATACTTATTTGGATTCCAAAAAAATATGTTGTTATCTCCCATCAGATATACATCATGCTGTATTATGGAGGTATTCTCCCATAGACGCATACTGTATCTACATGATGCTGCGCCTTGTGAAGGGTCTAGGGCTTCGTACTACCTATGTACATGGTGTGCTGTCATACATGTATATTATGGCCAAGTATCTTATGTATATGGGAGCCTCCTGATTCTCCCCGATGACAGATGTCAGTGGAGATAAGGATCAGGCAGCTGGATTTCAACTCGACCAATCGTTTTGTTCTTGGGGAGATCTGACAATGGCTCCCCTCTCCCCATTCAGGACATACAGTATGTACCACTTGACTGACTGTGGTGGAATTAGACACAATAACTGTTGGTCAAATAAATATTCAGTCAACAGCTAAAGTGTATGGACTTCTTAAAGTTCCTGTATGGCTTAGGAGAAAGTAAATGAAAGTGAACTAAATAATCTAAATTCAATAAAATTGGAAGATCATCCGGATGCAGCATTTGTCCATCTCCAATCCATTGGCTCCAGTATTGCACGGCCACCATACACATTTATAAACATGTAGATAAATCTATAGATTGTAGGAGATCTGTACAGCTTGCCCAAAAGTTGGGCAGATGGCATTGAATAGATTCTGCCACATACAATCCAATAAAAGAGCTGAAAAAAAACACACAATTCACTGCAAAACATTGTAAGAAGTTATAAGTAGTAGCGCCTCCTAATATAATCCCAAAAGGTGTATAAAACCTTATTTCTATAGGGTCTTCTGGAATACTTGCTCCATGAATGGTCAGCATAGGACTGCATGTCACATAATACACATATAGGTCATAGGTATTGTACAGATATTATCATATATGATAAGGCGGCTTTGTCCTAAAGTTGAGTTTACCTTTTCAGATATTTAGAGATGAACTTTGCTCCCATGTAAGACTCCTGTGCATGATCTTGTGTGATAGTCGGGCTCCAGTATTAGAGCCTAGCGTGGCTCAGTGTCCTCAGAGCGCTCAGGTAAGCTGTGATCCTCCTAGCAGCAGAGCAGCAATGCCTGGCCTGACAGTAACACTCTGATCTTCCTCTCTGGTGTTAAAGGCGTTTCCATCTCAGTGACAAGGAATGTATGAAATGCACCCAAACTTGAAAACCAGGAACAAGGAACATGGGTTCTGCTGGGTTTCTGCAGCCGTGAACAATAGGTAAGAAGCTTTTACTGCAAGGATCTTTTGTTAAAAACAAAAACCAAGATTGTAAAGTAGAAAAAGTAGCCCAGTGTAAGTGAAGGTCGCCACCTGGCCAGGACATGGCGGTGACTTGAGGATATCTGGTGCTGGAGACTGACAGCACTTTAGACTTCACAAATCCCACAAATGAACCACATTAACAAAGCTTCATGATGTTATCTGGACAAGAACGTAAACTGCATGTAAAGTGAGGACATGTCTTCTTTGTATTTTCACAAAAGAATAAAAGAAGTGACACAGAAGTTACATTCAGTCCTGCATTACTTCTCTATAAGGCTGTGTTCACACGGAGTTTTTTGGCAGAGGATTTTGAGGCGGAATCCACCTCAAAATCCGCCTGAAAAAACTCCTCCCATTCATTTCAATGGGAGTCAGTAGCGTTTTTTTCCTCTAGCGGCTTTTTTCCACTAGCGGAAAAAAAAGCGACATGACCTATCTTGCCGCGGATTCCGCCCACAGTGTCCGCGGCTCGAGACGCCCTCCTGATTAGGCCCATTCATCGGGGTTTAATCAGGAGTGGGATGCTGCGACGGAATGCTGATGCACTGCATCGGCATCCTGTTGCGGCAGACCGCGGAGAAAATTCCGGCGGCGGAAAATGATTTTCATTCTCCGCCGTGTGAACACACCCTAATAGTCCTTTCATGTGGTCAGACTTCTGACCTGGTAAACGCCAACTGAAGGTAATGTCGCCATTAGCGCTTGTTTACTACATTTAAAAACAGCAATGGAGGAAATTACGGAGACAAATAATTATTATTATTATTGTTCGTCCTCACTCAGATTGCATTTTGTCAGTAGCACATCCTCTACCTATGTGCTTCAGTACAAAGTAACTGAGCGTCCATGCTAGGTAAACCGCGCACTACTTTAACAGTCAAGATGGCGAATGCTACATCTGTACATCTATTGCCATGTTGGTCTCTTAAAGCGTAACTGAACTTTCGGACAACTTTTGATTTTCTGGCAGTATTTGTTTCATAAATAAATTTTGTAATATACTTTATTAACAAGTTTTGGATCATTTCTGCGAAATCCTGCATTTTTTCACTTTTCCCCCTTACTTCTATATTGAGAGCTGTTTCTGCCCCTCACTCAGTAACTGTGTATGGAATACGGGGCTGTGTAACATGTAGAGAAAATGAGGGTAGGGGAGCGTCACTTCAAACATTATAAAATGTCCAAACTTGCTTTAGGTGACATATGAAAGAGGAAAGTCTCTTCTTTCATATGACATTAGAATATTTATACCATATATAATCCCGACTGTATTTTCAGCCAGTGATATCTCTGAAAATAATTTAGATAGCACTTAGTGTCATATGAAAGAAGAGACTTTCCTCTTTCATATGACACCTAAAGCAAGTTTGTACGTTTTATAATGTTTGAAGTGACCCTCCCCTACTAATCTGAAAAAGATTAGTCAAACCAAATGTATAACAGTAGAAAAACATGGCTACTTTTTACCAGAAACAGTGCTACATGGACTCTGTATGTTATTGCACCCCAGCCTTCACAGGCAAGTTGCATAACAAGTTTTATGGTACATGCTCTTCCGCTTATGGTCTGGTTCTAACACCTGGTCACGTGACAAAGAGCTTCTGGTGTTGGTGACATGATCAATGGGCCGGGCTGTCAGGCTTATCTGAATAGCCAAGTCAGCTCCCTTCTCCGTCACAGCTGAGGCATGGACAGAGAAGATTTTTGGCTACTGAATGGCCTGACAGTGTGCCCCAATTCATCATGTTACTGTGACTAGTACTGGGACTGTAAGATCCAGTATAGAATCAAATCATTTTTCATTCGCAGGACAACCTCTTTAACTCTGTAAATTCACCAATAATGCATATACAAATTGTAATATATAATAATCTTAAATATGGGTGACACCCCAAAGACATACTGATAGGGAATGTAGATTGTGAGTCCTATATGGGACAGCGACTGGCAATATCTGTAAAGCGCTGCGGAATATTATGGTGCTATATAAGTAAGCATAATAAATAAATAATAAATAAATAATTATGTATGGCCAAACACAGTTAAAGCAGGCAGAAGAATAATGAGATAGGCAATATAAATAAATCGGATAGAAAATCCCATAGGAAGGGCGAAATTGACAGATAATACACCACATATTTTTGCCACCACATAAAGGAACTAATTGCATGTTATTAAAATGGCAGAGCGATGCCACACGTCAATAACCTTCCAAAGTATCACCCATTATCGTCTTACACATTCATTGGACAGTTAGATGGTTAATTGCAATGCAATCAATGGCTTTTAATACATTCTGGATTCCTGCTCGCTTACTGCTCGCTTCCCCAAATTACATAACTAATTAGCGCAAACATCAACACAGTCAAATTGAGCTTTCAGAGTGACTAAGAGAGTAAAAATAGACTTCAATCATACGCTGAGATTAGTCATTAGCAAAACATCATCTCAATGCACTACGATGCTGGACAGTGTCCAGGTTACTTGTAAGTAACAATTGCCGGGATGTGTCTGCCAGACAGAGAATAGGAATGGATTCCAGGTTAAGTTACACAACAACACAGTCACTAACAGCTGTAATTTAGGGATTGACATTACAATGGTGAACTACACCCAGGAGCATGAACCGTGTTGTTTTATTAACTCTGAAAAATTCAGCCTGGAATCTTAAGTATTATTCTAATATTTCCAATCTGGGAATGGAAATGATGGAAGGACAACATGAGAAATTTAAAGGGGTTTTCCAGGACTAAAATAGTTATGATTGACACGGATATGACACCCTGCTTCCACTTTGATGTTCATTGGTCATATGGCATGTTTGCAGCTTAGTCCCATTCAGGTGAATGAACCGAGCAGCAATACCAAGCACATCCATTATACAGTATACAGTGATGGGCTTGGTGAAGAAGTGAGGAAGTCAATATTTTAGTCCCGGAAAACCCCTTTAAAAAGAAAATGACATGACTTCTATAATGAGATGTTACTATGTACATTATGCCTGTGCTGTGACGTCGCTGGATGTATACTACTGGAGCTTTGCTATATGTATTATCTGTATCCTGTGACATCACTTAGTCACTTTGTGCTAAGAACCCTTCGTATTTTTCTACATTTCAGCATACATTTGACCTTAAATTATAACAGATTTTAACCCAAGTCTTAAAAGTCTATAAAAAGTACCAAATCAAACTAATTTGTCAGAAATATTACTTAGTCATTTATTTATAGAAGAAAATGATCACATAGCTATAAGTGGCAGAAGAAGAACCTTTAGGATTAGAAGATAATTTTACGGTGAAATTACAATCAGGTGTTTTTAATCAATGGAATAACAATAAGGTGTGATTGGACGACTTCTTTTATTTATAGAACAGGGATCTATCAATGTCTGATCTTCACAACACGTCTTGGAAGTATTTCATGGCATGAACAAAGGATATTTCTGAGGACCTCAGAAGAGTTGTTAATGCTCATCAGGAAATGTTACAAAACCATCTATAAAGAGTCTGGACTTCATCAGTCCACAGTCAGACTGAGTGGATACTAATGGAGGAAATTCAAGATCATTATTACCCTCCATAGGAGTGGTCCCAACAAAGATCACACCAAGAGCAAGGGTTATAATCATCCAAAAGTTACAAAAGAAGCCAAGACAACATCTAAACAACTAAAGGCCTTTCTCACATTAGCTAATATTAAAGAGGTTGTCTGGGGAAAAAAAATATTTTTAAAATAGGCCGGGAGAGGTAAAAGAAAAAAAGAAAAAAAAAGAAAAATCATACTCACCTATTCCCGGAGTCCTCCCAGTGCAGTCCAGTCCTTCTGCTGGCCTGTCTTCTCAAAGTGAAACTGCTCACTGGCTGTAATGTCTCAGATCTCTTCCACTGAGCCCGCTGATTGGCCTCAATGGTCACGTGCGGTGGGGACTTCTGCCGGAAGACAACAATAGACAGGCAGGAACAGACCACGCTGGCCTATTTAAAATATAAAATTTTTGCCTGGACAACCCCTTTAACGATCAGAAATCTACCTTCAGGAGGACACTGAACAACAATGGGGTGCACCACAGGATTGCAAGGAGATATCTGCTGCTCTCCAAAAAGAACATTGCTGCCCATCTACAGTTTGCTAAAGATCAGTTGGACAAGCCAGAATGCCATTGGAACAATGTTCTGTGGATGGATGAGACCAAAATAGAGATTTTTGGTTAAAATGAGAAATGCTGAATTTGAGAAAGAAACACAGTGCATTACTGCAGAAAATCATACCATCTGTGAAACAAGTATGTGATAGTATCATGGATTAGATATGTCTTACTATATCTGGTCATAGTGAGTTCTGAATTATGCCAGCTAAAAGAAAATATCAGGACATCCAAGCGCACAAGTCGTTCTACCAAAGAATGGTTAAAGAAGAATAAAGTTAAAGTTTTGGAATGGCAAAGTCAAAGTCCTGACATTAAAAGTCCTAATATAAAAATATTTGTGGAAGAACCTGAAGTGAGCAGTTCATGGGAGGAAACCCAACAACATAACAGAGTAGATGCAGTTCACATACTTTTGCCACTCACACATATGTGATATTAGATCATATTCTTCTGTAAATAAATGGCCAGGTCTAATATTTTTGACGTGTTTAATTTGATTCTCTTTATCTACTTTTAAGACTTGTGTGAAAATCTGAAGTAGTTTTAAGTCAAAGGTACGCAGAAATATAGAAAATGCCCAACATTTCTATTTTTGGCTAACTAAGTCTAAACATTTCCAACATACAAGTAGGAAATATTTTTAGCAGATTAAAGTCAGTTGTTTTTGGCTTTTTTTTTTTTTTTTTTTTTTTAAATGGTCATTTGCTGAAATGGCCAAAATTGTTCATATTCGGCCAACTAAAGTTTAATGTGTATGGTCAATTTTAATTTATACCATCTATTAGTTGGTTTCCTTAGGGCCAGAATTTTACACTACAGTTTGGCACAGTTTGTTGGATTTAAGCCATGCCCCCTTTTCCCATGAAGCCATACCTTTTCCAAGATTTGGGTGCAGTTTACGACTGGGTTGAGTTGTAACAACAGTAACTTTGCCCTAGTATATGTATACAAGCAGTTTTATGCCTGACTACTAAATATACCATCTAGAAAGGAGAGGAGTACATTATTAGCATACAGGTTGCATTCGTGCTGTTATGTAGACATTCGGGTGACTACATGTTGACTATATCGTCCACAGAGCACTAACTACTATTCTTAGGCCTCATGTGCCCGACCAAAGGTGGAGACTGAGGTTCTTATGATGCTCCATTCCATTCCAATAATTGTAGAGAAGGTCCTACCCTGCTCTGTGACATCGGAACAGAACCCTCCATTGAAGTCAATGGAGGACAGAAGCCAGTTGAATGTTATCCATGTGCATTCCGCTATAAAGTTGGCCTGCTTTATTTACATCTTCTGCTGAATATAGTATGGAATCTATTCAATCAATAAATATTACAGGTCACTGCCTTATTAACCCATCATTCTGTGCCACGTTATACAACCGATGACTAAACACATATAAAGCACAAGGCTTGTCACTTCTGTTTAGTGTTTGTAAGAGATGGTCACAGTATGAGCCTGGCTAATACTCAGTAAGAGTCAGTGAGGTGTGCTGGGCATTGATATGTGATAAATTAGACCGATAGATGGTTTATGCAGAGCTGGACACTGACCATAAAAATATAATATATTGTCATACGGCACAGCTGTTATGGTCCCTTCCTTGTATTCATGTACATGTGGAACATTTATACCCTATGTGTATACATAGGGTATGTTCACATGATGTAATGTAGTGTTGATTTTGAGGTGGATTGTGCCTCAAAAGCAGCTCCAAATTCTGCCCTGAATCTGCTTCCCATTGTTTTCAATGATAGGCAGAGAGACTGAAGAAGGTTGCTGAAAAAAAAAAAAAAAAAGCATTCTGCTCGATTTTGCAGTGGATTCCACGGCTGACTCAGGGCAGATAGTAAAGAGGCATTTGAGGCGGAAGTTTATTAATGCCGATCAGTTCAGCTGTAATTGCATTCACCCTGTGCTTATTTGGCTACAGCTTTCCCTTCTACTGCTGTATATGTGAAGATTTGTAGAGACGGATGAACTATAGATCTGTGCAACCTCTGAGATGTATGGATACAAAATAAAGCTTTATTCACACAACAGTTAAAAAAAAAAACAAACAAAAAAAAAAACTGTGTGGTGGCCATTTTTGTAATTGGTGTGACATGACCTTTTTAATAACATATTGGTTTCAATAGGGCGATTCATAGGTTTGTTATTTTGACAGTCTGTCAAAAAAAATAGGACAAATCATATTTATAGCGTTATAGTTTTGATGACCAAAAGTCAATGGGATCCTTGTGAACGGTTATTAAAATAGATTTGCACCCAAATGACAGCTGTTAAAAATGGATCAGTGGGGGCGGTTCAAAAGGAAAAGATCATTGAAATTCATCCATTTTGTAAATGGTCCCCTAAAAACAGATGAAAACGAATAACAAAACAGACATTAAAAATGGTCATTCATTTATCACGGCTACTTTTACAATGGTCATGTGAATATAGCCTAAAGCACCACATTTACATGCCTCCAATTTCACACGGAGGGTGCTTCATCAATTGCCATATTATGAAGTTATTTGTCCCTAAAAGTACAGATCACCATGTGGCAGCACAAGGAGTCCATGTGGCTCAGTACTAAGAATTCATAAAGACTGACCATTAGACAACCCTTTACATACAACAAATCATATGATGTTCGGATGGACATTAACTATAGAACTGTGATTGCTCTGTATTGGTTCAGGGTAGGATCCAGGAATCTACATTGCCTCTTGTTAGCTTCTGGTGGCCACCAACAAGGAGGCTAAGGTCTGATCTGCACAGGATGGAGACACATATCCTTACAGCTGTATGTCACTTCTTGAAATTGCAGCAGATCCTTCTTGAGAAATGAAGCTCAAAATATTATAGAGCGTCAATAGCAATCAATATACTTGACAATCCCCTAATTTACAAATTTCCAGTTTCAATGTGGTGCACGGAGCAGTTTTATAACTGGACGTTGCTCAGTTTTGATGTTTGCACTCTATAGTGACAAACGTTTAGGTAGAACCAGTTTACTGAAGTATGCAAGTACATTATAAGAGGGTTTGCCCTCAGCAAATTGTATCTAGCAGGGGTGTATGTTTGCACGCCAACATGTAAATCTATGAGATTGGGAAACAGTCTTTTTGATCATATGTATACAAGGACTTTCTACTCACTGTAAGATATTGTGATGTGTCACCAAAAGCGATAGATCACTGCATTCAAAAATGTAATGGCTCATTTCATGCCGAGTTCTTAGACGGCATTTTCACGGTGACCGGTTCCCTTTCATCTATAGGCATTACGTTATAGAACAGGAGGAGCTGAGCAGATTAATATATAAGTTTGTGGGAAAAGATTTAGTATAACTAGTCATTTATTTCTCTGCTATTTCTACGTTTCAGACTAGTAAATGAGTCCAATGGGTGGTCTTATCAGTGATTGACAGCTATCTCTGTATGTACATTCATAGAGGGGAGACGGTCAATCACTGTTAGGACCGCCCACTGGACTCTATTACTCCTTTTAGGCATAGAAAGAATATAGAAATACATAGATAAATGACAAGTTATTTAGTTTTGTGAAAAAATGTAGTATATCAGTCTGCTCCGCTCCTCCTGCTCTATAACATGCTGCCTGCAGATCACATTGCATTTTCATGGTGACAAGTTCCCTTTAAGACCCATAAGCAATGATGCAAAGGAAAAATTATGCAATACCTACAGTGTTTGATGCCACACTTTCTCAGATTCACAAAAAGCTTCTGTATGCCTCCAAAAAAAGTAAAGCGAAAGCCCTTATACCCCTCGGTGGCAACTCTAATATAGCTCCATATAGTAATACAATGGCTTTATAAAAAAAAAATAAAAAAATTGCAAAACTTTGCACCAACAGGTAAACAGACAAGTAACGTAAGAGTCAGCAGTTTATTATGCTCTGCTCAGCAAACCACAGGACAGAGGCACAGCTTCCTCCTCAACCACATAAAAACAAGAGAACTTCAATCCTTTGGTTTTCGAGCTCTTTTCCCATATTATAGGAAGTACAATTGTAAATTTCCTTGCACTCGGAGTCAGCCAATAATGGTAAAGTCAGCTGTTCGCCGGAAAATGTCATCCAGATAGTTATATTATACACAATATTCGGTTTTAGCATTTATTATCACAATATAATACATTCACACACTGTTAACCAGGCTTTGTTACACACCAAGATGTACATATGATTATGTGTATAAAAATATTAGTTTTTCTTTATTACAGCCATGTATCCTATATGAAGGCATGTCATGGACCAAACCAATAGTCACACAAATTTCACAAGTGTACCTTGTGCTTCATTGTGCAATGACTACTGACTCCTAGAGCTCTGATAAGCTGTAATCCTTGTACATTGATTTGGTCTAAAATACTCTGTACTGTATATAAAACAGGTTTGTCTTAAAGGATTGTATTATTTTTAGTCATAACACTGAGCTACGATCTGCACAATTGCAACTCTTACTAAGCCCCAACACTTCAGGGAATGGTAAAAAAGTTACACCCATTGGAATAGCCAACATTAGGAACCTCCACATTTAGGTCTGAACTACACAGATGAGTTGTAAGGAATCTGATGAACTGTGGCTGTCAGTCAAGAGTTCAATCAGTAATGTTAAAAAGCCTCTGTGTAGGCATAAGAGAGGACCTTTCACCACTTCCAAGAATTCCAGTTCTTTGCATCTTTGAATTGGCACCACTCCACTGATTCCAGCACAGTTGGAATTTTTTCTCTTGCCCTCACTGTTCCTGAGTAATCTTTACTGTTCGTTTCGGTGCCTAAAATGCTAGTTAGGCTTCTACTGTCAAGTAACTGGTCGCATGGGGGTGTGAATCATGTCTTCTTTGTCTGCTGTAGCCCAAGACTACCCACTTGACAATAGAGAACCAAATTAGTATATTAGGTGCCGAAACTAACAGCAGTGATTACTCAGTAATGGTGGAGGCCAAAGAAAATATTCTGTGGAGCGGCGCCTATTAAGGGATGTAAAGAGCTGAAGCTGGTAAAGATGTATAAAATATCCTCTTTTAAGGCTCCTAATACACAGTAAGGGTAGCAGCACACGACTGCGTGTTAGCCAGATTTACCGGCGGGACTCCTAGATAACTATACTGCTACTATACTATATGATGCTAGGAGTCCCTGCCTCCCAGTGACATACTGTCCCATACTATTATTGGGAGGCAGGGACTCCTAGCATCTTAGATAACTAGGATGCTAGGAGTCCCGCTCCCACGACGTTCAAGCCGATAAATCTGGCTAACACACGGACCGTGTTTCACGGGTGATACACGGTTCTGTGCTGCTACCCTAAAGAAAAGTTAGCCAAACCTGCCTATTTCATTGAGACCTCCTGAATCCCTCCAACAGAATGGGAGTTGAGCATGCCTGTTAATTTCAATGCCCGATCCCTTTGTTCTCAGGGGAGAGAAGGGGTCACCAGATGTATTCGCCAGGGATTACTCAACTCTCCATTTTGACAATACATGCATACATATGGGTGTTTGGAGGGAAACAAACCTCAGCAGAACAGGCAGCTAATGATGGTGTATGAGAACCTTTAAATGAACGACAGTGCCGATACGAACAGCTCTCCCAAGGGAGCGTCACCTACAGAGATATACAGTCAGTACCATAAGGAATCAGATTTTACAACATAATCCCTTCTTTGTACGAATCGAGGTGGTCCTAACTCAAGGATCACTAAGGCTGTATTCTGACACATTAAACTCCTGTATATATTATAATGTAATGTATGCCTCTTCCTGCTCTCACAGCACCAACAGAAACAAAAAAAAATAATTATATATATTTTTATTAGCAAACAAAATCTTATCAAATGAAAAGCCTGCAAAATAATTTTTATGAATTCGTGTTTATAAATTGCATGGAATAAAAATGACAAAACTCATACTTTAAGCACAATCGCTTTCTCAACTTCAGAACCAGCCGACTCCGCATCCCTTACTTACAACGACCATACCAACGACCAACGTAAAAGTAAGAGCTATACAAACAGGTTCATCCAGTTATGGGGCTGCTGGCAAATTCTCACACTTCTCACTAGCGCTACCTAAATTTAAAAGGTCTTCAGATCATATTTTATGACAGAAATTCTTCTAAATGTCCAAGGGAGCATTTACTCAATCTAATGGAAATCACTTCTTAGCAACTTAAAGGAGAAAAATGTAGATCACTGGTAGATATTGGGACAGATTTATCAATATATTGAGGCCACGTTGAAAAAAAAAAAACAAAAAATAAAAAAAAAAAACGACGACAACTTAGTCGCTTCTATGACTTCTTTTGTCCTCAGTAAGTGCTTGTATGCCTTTATTTTCTTGTAATATCTATATGGGCAAGACTACAGTGCACTTGGACACTGAAGAATGAGGTATGTGATGCCCAGACATATGGGCACCAACAGGATGATTAAAGGGGTGTTACAAGTTTTTTTTTTTGCCTAGCGATGCTTAAAATAACAAACACTATATACACTCACCTCTCCGCTCAGATGGGGATCTAGTGGAAAGTATACATTGGGGTCCCCGGTCTTTATACTGACCTTCATGTCTACATGTGAGAAAGTCAGCAAATAGCGGCTGAGTGATAATGCTCTGTTTCAACAGAACATCAAGCGTTCACATGAGGGCCAAAGGTCAGGAACAACATGGATCCCAATGGAGACCCGCTGGATTCCTGGCCAGAGAGATGAGAATATAGTGTTTGCTATTTTAAGCCTTGCTAGGTGTTAAACAATTGGATACATTATAACATTATATTTCTGCACTTAAAGGGATTTCCACTTTTAGTTGTCCTTTGGCGTGTCCAAAATAAAATCATTCGAGGTCTCCGAGAGGCGACTCCCATTGATGGGGCTGCAGAATGTGTTTTGCTGTTACGCCACATTTTTTGGAAAAATTTCAGCAAGAACTGTAATGTGCATGAAGCCATAAATCACTCATACCCCTTTGGCATTGCTCAAATTTTACTGTTAGCAATATGTAAATTATATGTAAATTGGTACTCCAGGATTAAGATAAAGGGTCAATTGTTGTGTAGGCGGAGGTTGATCTACTGATAAATAATTCCATTTTCGATCGGTAGATGCCTTAACAAAGGAGGTGGACTTCCTGACAAATGATAGTATGGAGGAATGTGGATGACATGGAATAGCTCCTGAGATAGAGAGAGATTTCTTTATGTATTTCTAACTTTTCATTCTACCTTAAATCCAGATCCAATTCAAAGGACAGGGAGAGACTAAAAAGGAAGGAATTGTTGGGATACATTTTTTAGTGAGTGCATTTTCTAAGGTTTCCTTATATATGGATAAGGTGCAGTACCAGATATGGCCAACTGATCGTTTTTCCTAATTCTGGACAACCCCTTTAACTTCTTTTATTCCAATAAAAATATACATAAATGTATACACAAATATAATTGCAGCATTTTATATAAGGCTGCAGCAAGTTATTGGAATTAAGAAGTGAATATGTGGGCATAGTCTCACCGCAGCCTGTAATATATAGCCATGTTCTGGCTATAGTCTACTGACGTATGGCTACTACAGCTCCAGCAGTATAGGTTATTTCTACATATGACTTAGTAGTATTAGATATAAGTAGCCCTTGGTAGAATTTTATTGTAAACTAGTTATAGGGAATTGAGTGGTTAAACACATTAAGAGGATAACCAGGATTTTTTTTTTTTTAATTTATATAAAATCCTGGCCAACCCTTTTAACAATACTTTAACATTTTAAAGTTTTGCATAGAAATCCTCTTTACTGCAGAATATCTAACACATCATCTGTGTGTTATGCATCCATGACAGGGGGACCAACACCAGTTCTATGGCCACTTCATTCGGGAAACTGTGGTATTTCCAGCATGAAGTGACAAGTCACTGTAAAACTTAAGGTGGAAATCCCTTCAAGTCTCTTTTATACATCCAGTACCTGTGTTTTGGGGGATAAAAAAAGAAATATAGTACTGAAACAAAATGAACCAAACAGATATTAAATATGCCAAATGTCAGCAAGTACTACATTGAAAATCACCCTAAAAGTAACTGACTAAGCTACAGGCAGCCAGTTAAAAACTCGTGAAGCTCTAGGATTGTCCCTTCCCCTCCTCGTCGTCGCTGTCGCCAATACTGCTGTCTGTGGACGCAGCATCATCATCAGCTAGTTCAGCCTCGTGACTTCCTTGCTGCTGGACACTGTCTGTATCTTGTGCAGGTTCGGTTCTGTTGTCCTCTTTGCTTTCAGACTGTCCATTATTTACAGGTGTCGACTTCCCGGCACTCACATCCTGAGAAGCTTTCTGTTCTTCGGTCAGAAAATTTTCCCAGCCCTTGAGTCGCTCTTCTCTTTCTCGAGACGTCTCTTCAATCTGTTTTAACAGGAATAGTTATTAGTCGGTAGTCATAAGAGTCTTTTGTCAAAGCCAATAAGACAATCAATGTGATAATCACAGCACAAAGCCCTAAATGCAAGACAATCCTACAGAAAGGGCAAAATGTCAATAGGGTAGACATGCACTAAACTCCTAAGGTGCCCATAGACATTACATGAATGAATACGTATTAGTGTACATGTAATGTAAATGTTCAGGGGGAAAAAAAAAAAAAAAATCAAGCTTGCTAGATTTCAACAGAATGCTGGGCTGTATCAATCGGTAGTCAGTCTATTAATCACATGACCAAACAGGGAACCCATACACTTACACAGAAGAAGCTCCAGAGTGCTCCCATTTGCCCTTAGAATACATGCATACTCAGTTACGCCGATAATGAATGTATACGGGGATTTTGGCATGGGAAGATACAGCTGTCAGCCTAACAAGCGTTCAGCCTATTGAGAATGTATAGTGACATTTTGAGCCCATTCACATGACAGAATCTGAGGCAGCGCCAAATTTCACCCTGATAGTGCCTTTCAGTGTTTAGAATGGGAGGCAGAGAACGAAGCAGAAGACTGAAAAAAATAAGTGACTCCCGCTGACTAGACCCATCTGAGACTGAGCAGCAGAGGAAAGCCAAAGCTCCAATTCAGCTTTCAACCACAAGTAGGAAAATAAAGAGGACTCTGAGGCCGATATCCACTGATTAAATCATAAAGGGGACCTCATGGCACATTAATCACATTTTAGGGACCAGAAGAAAAACAAAAACAAAAAAAACAAAAACAAAACACCGCAGTTAACCCCATCCCGCCACTTTGTTTTTGACACCCTGCCTTCTTTCAAAAGCCATAACTTTTTTTATTTTTCCATTCACCAAGCCTGATGATGGCTTATTTTTTGTGGGACAAATTGTACTTCGTAGTGGTTCCATGTAATATTATGTATGATGTATTGGAAATTCAGAATGGGGTGGAATTGGAGAAAAACTGGAGTCTGTGCGACTTTGGGAGGGTTCACAATTGCACCGGAGTCCGTCCGCCGCAAATCCGTCTGAAAATCCCGTTTTTTTTCAATGGAAACAAAGTCCTGCATGTCCAACTTTGTTTCCAGCGAAAAAAAAAACGGCTTCGTGGCGCAGAGTGTGTAAGTGCACACCCGCGCATTGCTCTAAAAATCCATTCAAATGAATGGGTTTTTAAGCAATGCGTTGCAAACCTTTCCCTATCCAGTTTTCTGAGATTTACAGTCGGATTCGCGGCGGATGGACTCTGGCACAAGTGTGAACCCACCCTTTCTTACGGACATCGTCTTTACAATGTTCACTGTGCAGCCAAAATGACATGTCACCTGTATTCTATGGGTCGTTACAATTATTGATATACCTAATTTATAGTTTTTTTTTACGTTTTAACCCCTTAAAAACTTTGCAAAAAAATAAATAAATAAAATTCTTCACCACATCCACAACTTTTATATTTCCATGTATGGGATTCATAAGACGTCTTTATTTTTATTTATACCAATTTGGATAAGGTGAAACAGTGTTTCGACTGTTTTGATTTTTTTTTTTTTTTCCCCCTACAGCGTTATGGAAAAAATATTTGTATAAGTTTGTAGACCAAGATTTTTTAGACACAGGGATATTTATTTTTGTATGTGTTCTAGGGAAAGGAGGTGATTTTTTTTTTTTTTTTTTCTTTTTTACTGTACTGTTTACAGGATGCATAGAAAATGTGCTGTCGGGAAAATGGAGCCTCAGTCAGCTTTGACGGAGGTACTGATTGCGAACGCTGCCGTTGGGTCTCTGCTGTATATTACAGTGGAGACCCGGCTGCTCCTGAGCAGACGCCATATTTAAACACTCAACATCCACCATACTATTTAAAGTAGAGCATGCAGGAAGATGCTGCTCAGTGACATCAGCTATGCCTACCCACTTTATTTACACAGTGGTAACTTGTCTAATTGCAAGTTGATTTTGCGGATCTCGGATGCCCATTAAAGTCTATGTGTTGGTAACAATCAGACAGTACACTGATGCCATCTGTGTGCCGTCAGTTTTTCAAGGTCCCAGAGATGTTAGAAAGTATGGAAATTAAAAAAAAAAAAATTAAAATTAAATAAATATGAAAAATGGATCAACCACGGACATGTAAATGAGCCCTTACTTTTCACCATCATTTGAATACTTTCCCTATCCATTCTGATCTTCAAAAATTGTGCCCAAATGGGCAAAAATCCAGAGCCCTAGCCATGTATGCAGTTACCGCAGAAGGGCTTCAACCCTGCTCCAAGAGCCCAGACCCCTTCACTCAGGGTATTAATGGGGATTTCTATTAACATCACGACAAGCACAAAGAATGTCTTAACACAAGAGTTTAGATACTAAGCAACTACAGCCAATTCCATGAAAGTGAATCAGCAATGACCAAGTCTTATAAAACATTCCTGTAGCTATGAAATCACAGCCAAGTGAATGGCGTAATCCAAGGAATTAACGAACGAAGACAATAATTAGCAGATTATTATGAATGGCCACGAGGAGAACCTGGGATGACATAGATATAGAAACAGCTCAACAGAAAAAACAACAAAGATGGAAATCAGGTCTGTTCAGTGACAGCAAGACTAGCTGCCAAACACTACATGTAATGATCACATTAAGGGACTCAGCTTTTATTATTCACAATTTGACTCCAACAGTTCACGGGTGGTTAAGGGCGCTAAAGGGATTCCACATTACTTATAAATTGGGTTAAATAGTGCTTAAACTTAGTAATACATAGCTTGTGAATATCTGCCTATTACGTGCGTCTCTGGAGTACTGAGACTGCGGAGATAAGCGGCCAAGTCATTACAGCTGGTGCTGCATATACTACAGTAAAATTTCTTTAATCCTGGATTCAATAATCCAGAAAGTCGGATAATCCATTACTGGTTTCCAGAACGTGCACAACTGCAATATAATGTTGAATTTTACAAGACCAGAGGGGAAAAAAAAAAGACAAGCAAAGGAAGTGAGAATATCCAATGTGCTAGTAGCAGATTTCAGATCACACTACATATACATGTTTTTCCTAAATTTTTTTATATTCTTAAAAGTGAACTTTATGTATTTTTCTAAAACTGTAATCCAATAAAACAATATCAGATTGTGGAGATCCTAAATCAAATATTTGGCGCTGCCAGGAAAATGTTGCCTCGGTCAAATATAACACTGGAGTTAATGCCCATGATAAGTGTGGGCACTGGGTCTCTGCTGTATATTACAGTGGAAACCAGACAGGTAAAAAAACAAAATAAATAAATAAATATGAAAAATGGATCAACCATGACATGTGAATAAGCCCTTACGCGTCACCATCATTTCAATGCATTCCCTGCCCATTCTGGTCTTCAAAAATTGTGCACAAATGGGCAAAAATCCAGCGGAGCCCTGGCCATGCATGCAACTACTGGCAAAGGGCTTCAACCCTGCTCCAAGAGCCCAGACCCCTTCACTCACGGTAACAAGAGTTTAGATACTAAGCAACTACAGCTGAGAAGAGAACCCGGCCACAATAAGGAAATCATGGCTGGGTTTCTGAAAAGTCCCAGTCCATAGAGAGTTCCAGCATTTATGGTCGTATCCATTGGAAACCAATAAAAAAAAAACGTTTAACTTTTAATAGTCTACTATTTTAAATATGGTTCCATTTTAGGCTATATTTAGGCTAGGTTCACATCTGTACCGTTGGAGACTCTGCCGCAGAAACCACTGAAATACGCCGTTTTCAGTATAAACAGCAGACACCGGACGGACACCCAGAAGATCCCATTATAGTCTATGGGGTCCGAGGGTAAGTGCTGTTTTAGCGGTCTGGCTCTCCGTCGCAGAGATCCCCTGGCCGACCCGAACGACAGATACCCATGAGCAGATATGAACCTAGCCTAAGGGAAAACCCCTTTAGGCTAAGGCCCCACATCGTGAAATGCTGCTAACAAATGAATCACGTTTTTTTTCGCAGCATTTTTGTCGTGTTTTTCTTCTTTTAAATCTATAGAGAAAACGTGAGTGCAAAATTGACATGCTGCATTTTTCAAAAATGCAGCTTTTCTGCTGCATTTTTCCCCCCAAAATGTATGGATGGGATTAGCCACAATCTCATTCACTTTGCTGGTACCGTAAAACGCAGCATTTTTTTCTGCTGCGTTTCCACAGCAGCCAAAAATGCTGGCGTTTCCGCAATGTGAGGCAGAGGGAGGTAGAAAGGTATAACAGGTGGCCATGAAGCGGTTAGGAATAAGCCCTTAGGGTACTGTCTTGCAGCGGCTCTTTTCGGTTTTTGTGGTAACTAACCAGTTGTGCAATGGCAGATCTTTCAGAAGAGACGTGTGCAAGCTACAATGTCACACATAATGATATAAAATCTGGCATTGTAACATACCTGATAATCAGTCACACCATCCCATGTGTGAACGACTAGCTGACGACCACCAAACCACCTCCCATTCAGAGCTAGTATACAAGCGTCACCTTCATCCGCCTCTTTAAATGACACAGAAGCAACTCCATCTGGATGTCGCTATAAAAGAAATATAAAGGAAAGTGGTTAAGTAAAATAATCATGTCCCAAGTGTCAAGTGCGGCTCCAAAAAATACCTACATCAAATATAAGGACTTTCTTAACTTGTCCAAACTTTTCACATTCAGACCGGAGATCTTCACGGATTTCATTTAGCACGAGAGGATCCTCCTATACAAGCAGAACAAAGAGACAAGTAGGATTAGCAAAATCTGTGAGAAGGGGGAGGGAGGGGGCTGCAGATGCAGAAAGGGTGCAACAGGAGGAACACAGATGATTGGCCTAAAAACCCACATGGCATACATTTAATTGGGATAGAGCCCACTCCACAGCTCTTGCACGGCGTGCCAATTTATCAGACATGGAGAGAAAATGTGAATTAACCGAAGGGATGGAAAAAAACCAAATATGCAGATTAAGAAAAGCATTCCTAGCAGCACAATATGTAATACATATATTTGTAAAAAACAAAAAAAAATGCATGCCCTGAAACTGCCCTGTGTGAATAAATAAAGCTACATTCACACTGTTGCTGTCCTTTCTATAGCTCAGATCCGTCAAAGGATCAGAATAACAGAAAAAACAGACTTTGTTTGTATCTGCCAAAATTTACTTACACGGCCTGCAAGAAGGGATTTTTTTTTGCTGTCATTTATAATGGATATAAACAAAGTGTTCCATTTCTATCCTTTATAAGGGAAACCGCTCAATATTTCTATTTTTTAATCCTCTGGTGGATCAGAATAACAGAAAGGAAAACACAGTGTGAATGGAGCCCATGTAATGTGTGTCACCCCCTAGCTACGGTCATAGTATAATAGTGTGGGGTGCACAGTTTGGATTTGGGACCTAGTTATATTGAGGGATGAAAAGTCAAGATTAAGCATAAGTAATTTTATATAAAAGGATTGTTACTTCTTGATTTCCTTTAAGAAAAAATCTAGTCTACTCAGAGCAGAGGGTCTGCATTTTACCTCTACTTTCCAAAAACAAGTGACACGTCAGAAATTGTGAATGGTCTCGAAATCCCTGCTGATCATTGAACTGATGGGGGAGAAGTGCTTAGTAGAGTGTTGTTCCCCTTTGGCCGTTTGCTCTGCTCGGATGATCGACAGAGAGACAAGGTTATAACTCTGGAGGAGTGTCAGCAGGGCCAATGGGGATAACACTTTTGCCCCATCATTTCAGTGAGCAATGAATGTCTCAGCGATCAGACCGACCAATAAAAAAAAAAAAAAAAAAAAAAAAAATAAAAAAAATTGGCACTGGTTACCAAGGCATGTGAAAAATTGTCAGAAAGGTACACTTCAAATCAAGATCAAATGCAGTTGAATGCCCTTCAACAAGAAACGCGTCAATCTGCACTCATCTGTACCAGTTTTATTACACAAACCAAAGCAAAGTGAATGCGGGAGGAAGGATCTCTGCTGTGACCGTTCCTCCACCATTCAGTTGCATGGATTATCGGCAGCACTGCCGGATTACGTGGTAAGACGTGATGACAACAATTGGCATCCCTAAACATACAATCGAGGGGCCAATTCGCTCATTGGTCAGCTGATCGGCAGCACCATTAGACAGGGCAGTTATTGGCAACAAGCGTTCCTAGGAGTACTCATTGCCAGATAATTGCCCTGGATATCAGCCCTTCCAATGGATGGGAATCTATGGCAAGGAATGAAGCTAAAAATGGAGAGATGCTCTGATTGAGTCTATTGGTTATTGCAGACATTTTGGCTGGACAATTTACTGAATTAAGTTACTTCGTTCATCATTTCAATTAAGGCCAATTCTAGGTTTGGTCAAAATCATAAAATAAAGATCAGCCCCAAACCCATGGCAGCGACCTTTTATCATAGAAGATTTACGAGAGCGGGTGCAGCAGAAAGAAGATGCTGAAGTGTAAGGAAGCCTCAGGGAGTGTGAATGGTGGCTAAATAGGCCTAGGAGTCAGGTCACATGTCCTTAAAGAGGTTATCTAAGTGTAAGTTCACATGGAGGAATTTACCATGGATTTGGGGGCGGATTCTGCTCCCAAATCTGGGGCAGATTTCACCTCCCACTGTTTTCAATGGAAGGCAGAGATTGCAGCAGGATGCTGAAAAAATAAGCGCCCTGCTCAAACTTGCCGCAGCTCGAGACTCCCTGCTGATTCATCTGGCATCCTTAGGATGGGTCATCAATATAACATCAGTGGGGTCAGACACCTGGGCCCCTTCAATCAATGAGCAGGTATTTGCACACTGTACACAGCAGAAAGCAGACGGCTCAGTACACTGTGCAGTGGCCGTCACACTTTTCCAGCTCAACCTCATTCACTTAAATGGGAGCGGAGCTGTAATAGTGCAGCCATTACATAGTGCATCAAGTCATATGCTTCTATCTACATAAATTGTGCAAATACCTGCTGGTTGTTGGGGTTGCCAGATGATGGACCCCCAACAATCTCATACTGATGTCATCAATATGACCCCTTCCTGTTGGAGTGAAAAAGGGAATTGCTGCACTCACTGTACAGATAGAACAGCGGGTTCAGCAGGCTCTTCACACTCATTTAACCCTTTATCTGCCCAGCACCCTCCTCTCCCCACAGTAAACTAGTCAGTCACCACCACAACCTGAGAAGGAGACAAGGATTGTGCGGGCTCTAAGCAGAGAAGACGATGAGACAGGGGAGGGGGAGGTAATGTCGGAAGAAGCAAAGTTATGTTACATGGAGGACATGGTATGAACAGTGGGCAGAGACACTATTCGAGTCTCCCCTCTCCCAATACTAGAATTGCCACCTTTACTTATTACTTGAATATATAAATGTTATAGAATATTGCAAAAACAGGCAGGAAGACAGTTTCGGGTTTTTTCTCTCCAAACTTCTAGACAATTCCTAGTTTTCTTTTAGGCCATATCACTCAGTCCATTTACAATAACTGTCTACCTGATCATTTTTCAGCAGACAACAGTAGCAAGACATCAAGAACAGGAGGTTGAAGTCGCCCTACCCACATTCCACAGGGTCGTAAAAATATACAGCAATCTGGTCTGACTGGTACTTGTACATCCAGAAATTGTTGATTTGTCATCAAGCAAAGCATTTCTTAATGAAAGGCATGGCCCATGGCCCATGCCCCAATTAATTCAAATATTCCAATAAATTGTGGGTATTCCTGTATACAGACCTTTATACGCACAGAAGTATACATATACACTACCCTGGGGAGTACATGAGAAACCACAACATATGCTGTGTATGTAGCTGTTTAACCATTGCTCTGAACCCCTGCAATAGTGTAAGTGCCCAAGGTCAAAAATCACAGGTTGCATGGAGAGCAGCTACCTACTGATAGCTAACTTTACCAGAACTTAACCAGGAGATGAGAGCAGATGTGGTGTACATCACAATTTTTTTTTAAAGCCAACTATAAGTGGATCAAAAATGAGTATGAGCTTAAAGTCACTTGTCAGATTATGTCAGAGCATGATATGATAGAGGAAGAAAACAAGATTTATAGGAAAGAGGGAGAGAAGCTGAGCTCTGTGATATATAGGGTTATAGGATAGAGAGAAGCTGAGCTCTGTGATATATAGGGTTATAGGATAGAGAGAAAAGCTGAGCTCTGTGATATATAGGGTTATAGGATAGAGGAGAGAAGCTGAGCTCTGTGATATATAGGGTTATAGGATAGAGAGAAGCTGAGATCTGTGATATATAGGGTTATATGATAGAGGAGAGAAGCTGAGCTCTGTGATATATAGGGTTATATGATAAGAGGATAAGAAGCTGAGCATTGTGAAGTCATTTATAGCAGGACTGAGTAAAAAAATCAGAGTAAACCCTGACTCCTTGGAGAGAAAAGGTGAGTCCAGATTACCCTGCCCATGTGTATAGGTGGAGCTGTCAATCACAGTGTGTGGGCGGGGTCAGCAGGACTCCCACTGCCTCTCCTAGGAGTCCAGTCAGCATTTCTTCTGCTTTTTACTTAGAAATCCTGCTTTCCATCATATTAATTCTGTGGGTCCACGAAAATCACATACAAAACATAGATGCTGAAAAGGTAAGAAATGAAAAAAAATAACTTGATTTTTTTTTTTTTTGTTTCGAGAGAGAAAATTAGCAGGATCATGTGCTGTGTATGATTAATGTCTTATGTTTGTGTAAGTCCTAATGTCTTGCTCAGAGCAGCAGAAATTTGGTAACAAGCAGGGCTGTGGAGTCGGGAGGCCTAATCACCGACTCTGACTCTTCTACTTTTCCACATCATGACTGACTCCTGCTCCGACTCTTACATAAATGGCTGACAGCTTTGGTCACACAAAAGAAGTAAAGCTATGAAAGTTAATAAACTACAAGCTCTGAATGTAATTAATTATACAAAATCAATAATTGTATAATATCTAATTAAACATATTATTTTGAAGCTAGTCAGTAATTTTTTTTATGATGTCATCTACATCCAAAACTAGCCCTGAAAGACTATTGCATTTTCAGGCACGTAAGATGGCATTTTACAAAAACCCGCTCAAATATGCCTGTCATTGACTTCAATGGGAAGTACATATTGCATTTAACTTTAAAGAGGACCTTTCACCACATCTGCCAAGTCCAGCTCTTTGCATCAGCTCTGGCGCAGCTGAAGTTTTTCTCTAGCCCCCACTGTTCCAAAGAAATAAGCATTGTTAGTTTTGGTGCCTCATATGCTATTTAGTCTACTACTGTCATGTGGGCAGTCAGGTAGGATCAGGGAAGGCGTGCGATTCTGAGCTCTGACACTGCGGGCCTTTGCCTGCTCCTGCCTGACACTACAATGCCCAACTAGCATATGAGGCACCAAAACTAACTGCACCAAAAAACGTATATTGGGAGTGCTTTTCTCTTGAGATAAGCTCCATATTTGTCACTTCCCTTCATTTAGTATTTGATAATTGGGCACAGAAAAGATAAAAAGATATATAGTGAGAAACTGCACAAGACCACAGGCAGAAGACATACATATAATTCATAGACATAGATATATTCACATTCATTTAGGGTCTTTTTTGTTTTGTTTTTTTGTTCTTTTTATAAAACGGACCCCTAATCTTACAGGCTTATTCTATCTATTTTGCAAAAACTATTTAATAATCTAGATTCTCTTATAATCCAGCACCTATGAGAAACCATTAATGCTAGATAAAAGGAGTTTTACAGTTGCCCTTACTGTAATATCTATTACTGGTTGTAAAGAAGGCATTCATACCATAGACGGCAGCAGTGCACCCTTCTATTGCTGTCATACTTCTTGGGGCACAGCTTTGGATTCAAAGCGCAAACACCAAATATCCAGCCTTGTTGTCCCATATTCCCTTCCCTTTAACACACATTTGGTTAAAGGTCTGTTGCATTTTGAAAATTAAAATAAGTAATAATACATTGTTTTCTTAAGATACAGATGAAACTACAGCTATTGGCTATATACAACGCCCTTCTTAAAGTTACTGCATCACACTGATAAAGCGGCAGTGACCTCTACAGGCCACAGGGAAATAATACAACTCCATATAAAAGACCAGGCAGTGCTGGATTGTGTGGGCCAGATTTCTGCCTCCTCAAATTATTTCTCACCTCAAAGTCTTTGGGATGGAACATATTTTTGATAATAATAACTCTCTCGAAACGCTTCCTTGCGTCATTGTTTTTCTTCTCTGGCCTCCAATCCAATTGTCTGGAAAAGAAGAAATACAATTGAGCACAAATGTTTAAGAGTTAAATCTGGCAATATACATTAGCTCATGCTGGCTCAGTGGTTAGCACTGTTCCCTTGCAGCACTGGGATCCTGGGTTTGAATCCGACCAAGAGCGACATCTGCATGGAGTTTGTATGTTCTCACAGTGTTTGTGTGGGTCTCCTCCCACATGCCAAAAATACACCAATAGGTAAATTGGCTCCCTGTATAAACAACTGTGGGTGTTCTGACAGCGATGATACTTTGTCCATAGTATCTTTACTGCGACTACAATATGGCTACCACAGCCAGCTCATATGTTGCTTGGGAGTGGGGTTGTCCTATATTTTTATGTAACTTTGATCAGCTACGACTCTACGGCACAAGTGGAAAATAAAGAAAATACTGCACTTTGACACCTTTTAGTCTTGCCTCTACTAAACTCACATCTTACAAAGATTAAGCAGATCTCCAACCCTAAGTTTCCTTCTGATGTCTCTGACAGGGTGTTCCACAACCAGCGTCGCCATGGTTTCTTTAGGGTGGGTCATCTCCGGAACGATTTAGGATGGCGAGTGGGCCCAGGGGTTTCCCCCTCCAACGATCTTCCTCCCCCTGGACGCATGGCGTGGATTACAGATCCGCCACTCCATACAATCTCCCCCCCCCTATGGAATTCAGAACCGAGTATACGTCTCTAGAACGGTTGTGTGTGGGTACTGGACCCCTACGGCACTCCTTAGCTACTATTTACAAACTCCTGATAGAACCCCCACCTGATGCTGTCCCTCACTTCATATTGAAGTGGGAGACTGACCTTAATTTGTCTGTCACTCATGCTCAAAGAGAGCACATATTCTGTCTCACGAATCATCAATCAGCTCGCGTTATCAAGAGGCTAGTTTTAAACTCATGTCCCGGTGGTACTGTGTCCCCTCGAGACTGCATGCTCTTATCCCGCAGGTCCCACCAATATGCTGGAGGTGTGGGGTGGAAGAGGGCACCATGTTACACACTTTTTGGCCTTGTAGCACTCTATCCCCCTTCTAGGACAGGGTTAAGAGGATTATTTCTCAAGTAACGGAGACTTCCCACCATTTGGGCCCTTCTCTGTTCCTCCTCCATCACTGCAAGTCCCCGTTGCATATCTATAAGCACTCCTTGCTTCGATTTTTGGTCCTCTCGGCTCGGGCATGTATCCCATAGTTTTGGAAGCGAAGTGAACCCCCTCCTCCCCCCTCTGGGTTTTGAAGGTCAATGAGATTTTGCGTATGGAGAACCTTACCTCTTTCCTGCATGATACTGTTGAAACTTTTAACAAGATCTGGTTCTACTGGATGGAATTCAAACGTACCAGTGAATATCAGACGCTTCTCGGCCTGTGCCTCCCCCGTAGACCTACAGTGAGATGCTATGGCTTTTATAGCTGATGGGTTACTTGTTCCACACTATTCTTGACCCTCTGTCTTTGCTCCTTGTGGAGTTTTACTACTCTTCCTGATGAAGAATTTTCGATTGATTACACCCCTGGGGTCCTCCCCTGGACCCGGATACTGTTGCTGTATAGTCCCCATCCCCCCTCCCTTTTTTTTTTTTTTCTTTCCTTTTCTCTTCTTCTTTCTACCTTCTCGTTCTGTGTCTGTTTCCTCCTTCTTTCTTCTCTCCTCCCCCCCCCCCCCCTTCTTGTCCTTTGGCCTCTACTCGGGGATCTCCCCGTTATTTATAGTATAAAATGTTGCTGCTGCCGTTATCTGTTTTCACTGTATTTTATGTCTTTTTGAAAAATCAATAAACTTTGAATTGAAAAAAAAAAAGATTAAGCAGATCTCCTGTCTGTGGCAGAAACCTCCCATCCCTATTTATTGCTGTGGTCAGAAAGAGAACCTTTATGGATGCCAGGAATAGATTCCTTCCAGAGAAGACGTGATTTGTAATACTATTCAAATGACACGCACAACTTCTTTAGCTTTTGACTGTGCACATATATATATAGTAGTTCACAAACACAGCCTCAGATTGCTGTAGGTCCAGTTTCTCTAATCCTCCTAGGATCCAGTTATTCTTTGCGGGAAAAACCACACCTGGACATACATGTTCCCTATAGTTGCACTGAAAAAGGATCTACATGCCAACCATTCAAATGAACGTCTGACATTAGGTTAGGCCATCAATAGCAGGCGTGTGTGTGTATATTATATATATATATATATATATATATATATATACACACACACACAGGGGGAGGGGGGGGGGGGAATGACATCTACACCCCCACCAGCTATCTGATATCAGGAGCTTTGTCCACTGGCGCTAACACTGTGTACAGACCCACAATCAGACAGTTCTGTACACTGTGTAGTGGCAGTGCCCAGTTACTGCAGCTCACATACCATTAACCGGGAGCTGACCTGCAGTAACCAGAAATGGCCACTATGCACCCTGTGCGAGTTCCAGCTGCCATGGCTCCTGATATGAGCTCATGAGTGAGGGTCCGATAGCCACAGGGATAGGTCATCCATGTCCAATTTCTGGAAAACCCCTTTACACTAAGCAAAGCTGGGGAGTTGGAGCCACGGCCTGTTTTGGGTGAAGTTGGAAACAAATAATTAAAATATATTATATAACTGTATAATTAGACACATCATTTGTTCCATATTTCCTTTTATACAAAGTCAATCACTAGTTTTTTTTTTTTTTTTTTTTTTGTGAATTGAACGAACTTTACTGCAAATTCTGACTACGGCTGCCAGCCTTATGAAGGAGTCGGACTAAGGAAAAATACAGATGTTAAAGTTAGTGGTTTGGCTTACCAATTCCACAGCCCTGAAGCTAAGGCCACACATGGTGGATCAGCTGCGGGTATCATCCATTTAGCAGACCACCTGCACCAAAAAACCAACTGAATCGGCTGTTTTTTGCCAGGAGCCTTACCCCTGTGGCTGGGACAATTTTCAACCTTTCATTGCGAAGGTTAAAAAAATGTGCAAAACCTGCAGCAAGAAAATGACCTGTTGCAGGTTCAAACCCCAAAGTAGAAGATACTTTGCACTGTGTTTTTTTCTCAGGGGTGGGTAGATGGAATTTGTTTAAATCCTATCCGGTCCACTGGCACTGTATATCACAGTGGATCAGTCCTGTGGCCATGACCTGAGTGCTATAAACTTCTATATATTCTATAAAACACCACAACACAATCACAAAGAGGCTGTATCCAGCAGTCAGCAGCTACATACTTTTGCTGGAGAGACAACTTCTTCTTGTAGTCCTTACATTTCTTCTTCTTCTTTGTGGCATCATACACCCCCTTCAGCTGGAATTTTGCATTTTCAACATGAAGTTTGTACCCCCTGATCTCATACTCATCAAGAAGCTTCAAAGCGAGCTGAACAGATTCTTTCTGCAAGCGGAAAAGAACATAAGCAGTGTGAATTACCCTCGTGTATATAATATGGTCCTAGAAACTGTGGCTTTTTTTTTTTATTCAAAATCTTTAATTTATGCATTTCCAAAGAACAACTCCCTGGCAGGGACATGAAAAAAAAATGGGAAAAAAAAAGGGGGAAGACACGGAACGTGTGCCAAACCATAGAAAGTTTTTTGAGCTAAAGCCAAAAGTGGATTGAACAGAAGGGAGAAGTAGGGGTACTTCCTATATATTTCCCATTCCTTTTGTCGACAAAAGAAAAGCAGCAAATTCTGCAACAAAAAAGCTGCCTTTCTGCAACGTGTGGCCTAAATCAAAGATGCCTGTGCTGAATAAAGCTCCAAAAATGGCACCTGTATGCAGGGCATATAAAGGGAAACTGCATACCCAGCAAAGCATCTCCAGAATCAAACTGAATGATCAGAACCATGGGGTGACTGAAGACTCACAGACTTACAGCAGACAATGGGTTCAATGAGTGATGACTGACCTTGAGGTAACAGCACAAGCCGTCTCCTTTCAGGTTCCCTTCCTTATCTTTATATAGCTTGATTTTATATTCTTCGCTTTGAAGATCTCGCATGATAATGCCGCATTTAGACATAATTTGGATAAACTCATCATTGGTTATATCAGGTGGCAGTCCTGTAAAGCATATATGGAGGACAAATACAATATAACTAGATAAATAGATCCAGAACATTATGACTAGCAGAATTGGTGCTGGTTACTGTTACTAACCTGTTACATATACATTTGTGTTTCTTTCATCTTCCACATTGAACCAGCCTGTAATGAAAGAACATTATTTGTAATCATTCAATATCAATATTCAGAACCGTAACACATACAACAGTATTGCATGTCACTTTAGATATTAAAAGGGGTCATCCAGGATTTATTTTATAGCCTATCCTTAGGATAGGCCATAAATATCTGACAGGAGGGGGGCTGACATCTGCAGTACAGAACCCAGCCACTATACAGGACCAGAAATGAACTACTACCTCCAGTTCCCCAAGAGATATCGGTGACCATACTTTACAGACATTCCTCCACCGTCAGAAGGGCGAGCCTTACAGCCTGGCGTCATCCCTGGACTGTGAGGAACGCCCCCGACAGTACAAGGCTATGGAAGAGGAGGGATATCAGTGCCGAAACCAACAGCACCAATATCTCTGGCACCAAGGTGCATACCGGCAAAGATAACAGTGCACTGAATTCAGGGCACCACCAGCTTTCTAGTGGTATATAATACCACCGATGTCAGAGGACATGAAAGGTGGTCTTTAAATTTAACTCGATTAAAACAAGATAAGAAAGGAAAAAAAAAAAAAAATACCAATAAGCCATTAACGTTGCAGTCAGCATTCACATTATGCATTCACAAGACCATTACAAAACTGCAGTGTAGCACGAAAAGTAGGCATGTACCTTTAGATTCATCACTGCACTACCATGAACGTCTCCTTCTCATCAGAAAATAACTAATGCCGGTTTGCAGTGCTAAGACTCTAGTTACATTTATAGTATTCATTTCCAATTGTTCTACTCTTTCATAGAAGCAGAACATGAAACTGATGCCAGTACCAGATCCATCACATGACAGACACCAATAGCACATGACAACCTCCGCTGACACTAACAGGAACCATTGGTTTCCACTATTTTGCATGTTTTTTGTTTTTTTTAACCTAATCTGTAATGGAGGTTCCTATGGCCCCATGTACACAGCAGAATACAGTCTGGAAAAGTTGGTCAGTACATTTGCTAGTCTGAGCCCAGCCAGGAGACCAGGACTTCTTCCATCATAGTGTTCTAAGATAATAGAAATCTCTGCCTCCTCATGGCTCCACAGTATGGGATAGTGGAGCCTTGAGAAGGCACCACAGCAGATCACCGATTCAAGAAGTCACGGTTTTCAGACCAGGAAATGCAGGCAATATACAGTCCAGATATTCAGGACCGTATTCTGTGTGCATGGGGCATCGGAAACTATGAAACAGTTGTGATTTAGCCATTTAGTATTCCACATTTTGCTCGATTATTAGCTTGATTCATCTACCATTAGCACACACTTGTAGAGGAAATGGTAGGAAAAGCTGCTTGTACATAAGCACCTATACCTGGGCACAGCTCAAAATAAAATAAATCTTTATTTTTACAACTCGACTGTGGCTCCTCTGAACTGAGCTGATAGTAACATGGTGAATTTAGAATGATATAAGCTTGTGAGTCCCTATGTTTTTGACTTCTGCATAGGGACTTACAAGACATGGGCACCCTTAACAGGTTGCAAGCTTGCGTATTTTGGCCTGAATATCAGCTAATACCTCATGGTTATTAATTATTGCAGGATGCAGTCAAGGGTGTATATGTATATATAGTGCTGGGATCCCTGTCTAATCTAAAAGTACGGGAATCACTAATAGGCTCTGAGTCAGTTTTGTGACTATCGTGCGACTACCACCTTATATTAGCCTTATCGGTGTGTATTTGAAATACAGGGCATCCACCCTCTCATGGACTGCAGTGTGTGAGTGGATGTTATATCTGTATTTGACTCCTTTGCAGCCTCTACCTTATAGCATAGGAGCCTGTCTGAATCCTGCTATGAACCATTGCATCATCTAACGTCAGGTAAATGATACTTCTTTTTCAGTGAGAAGATTTATAAGGACTCTTTCAATGAAAAACTTGAGAACTACCGCAACTCCACTGTCCGGCACTCACAACATCATGGGAGCCTGGTACAATAGATCCTTGGTCATTCTGAGCACCATAAATCAATATGATATTATAAGCTCATTTCACAAGAGCCACAGTTGGCCTGTGAAATATAGCCAAAACACAGACCATAACTCTCAGCCTGAATACATTCATGTGAAAAGGTCCTAAAACTGTGCAGAATTTTAAAAGAGACAGCCAGGTTACAGGAAAAGTGTCCACTAGGTGGCTCCTCTTTGGTCTTTCCCTACCTTGCACAGTTTGATTGATATGTCCCAATTTAAACAAGAATATCTGTGGTTACTGCAGCATGAACATGTTGGCAGGTTCCCAAGTGCCCAAAGTACAAGCCTCTTAAAGTGGTTCTCTGGTCAGAAGTTATCAGGTACCCTCTGCATAGGTAATAAATGCTAGCTCAATGAGGTTCAACCATTGGACCCCCAAAATCACCAAAATGGGGGACCCACATTCACCCAACAGTAAAATCGTAGGTAGGAGGAGTTTGAATGGAGTAGAGGTCAATTTTATGCCCTGCCACACCATTCAAACTATATGGAACTGATGGAGACAGCCACCTGCTCTGCCCCTTTAACTGAAGTTTTTTTTTTTTTTTCAGACTCCATTGACCTGGATCTTCACGGGAAGAATTTGATTGTAACATGGCAAAATGAATGTGAACTGATCTGCAGTAACCCTGCCGAGGAACTACACAGAAAAAGCCATCTGCTTCCTGCTCAATTTTCAGTGTATGTTCTGGCACTGGCGACTCTTGAACAGCTCATCGAGCCGCTAAGTGTTGGATCCCCACCGTTAATTGATATTGATGACTTAAGGATAAATAAGCAATATCTTTAGCTAACACACAAGACATTGGTCACAAAAAAGAAAAAAAAAAAAAAAAATCTTGTGAGAGCCAGGGCTGTAGAGTCAGAATCAGTTCTGTGGGGAGTCGGGAAAAAAGTTCCCATTTCAGTCTAGAAAATAAAATTATTGCTTATTAAATATTACACAATTATTAAAGGGGATGTGCAGGACTGGATGGTAATTGATATTCATGACCTATCCACAGTATAGCCCATCAGTATCTGATTGGTGCGGGGTCTGGGAGTTGGACCCACACCAATCAGCCAATTCATCTGCTGAAAGCCGCATGCTGAGGTATATGGCCGGAAGCAGCTCTGCTCCTATTGAAGTGAACACCTCTACTCTATACAGATTTGGAAACTATATACAGCATAGAGGTCTGTACACTGTAATGCCGGTATCAGAGAACAGCAGCTCCACTCCCATTCTTCAATAACAGCCGAGCTGCTTCCAACCATATACCTCATACATGGCTTCCGGAAGCAGAATCAGTTGATCGGTATGTGTTACATATGTTGGACCACCACCGATCAAATACCAGTGGCCTATGCTGTGGATGGGTCTTCAGTATTTATTACCTTTAGGTCCTGGACAAACTCTTGAATAATTAGATGCATAGCTTGGTGTATATTTGCTTTCAGAGAAATTCAGGAACGTTTGGAATGTATGTTCAGTTTTATAAAGGGACCTTAGACTGAAAAAACATATCGAGAGGACTTTCTTCCAGAGCTTCAGCCATTTATGAAGCTGGTCTATACAAGTCAGAGTTTGTCTGTGGAAAAGATAGTGGAGTCAGAGTTGGTGGTTTGGCCTACCAACTCCACAGCCCAGGTGAGAGCCAGAGGTCTTGCGTCAAAGATGGGTTCTGAAACCACTTGAGGACAGCAGGGACTTTCCTTTCAGAAATGCTTCTCTGCTTCCTCAGACCAGTCCAGTTTATAAATACTGTTAAAATTACCTGGATCTCCTTTCCTCTTCTCTCCCTTTGCTTTCTGTTCAGCCTGTTCTGGTTGAGGTTTGGGCTCCTTCTTAGGCTTTTCTTCCTCTTTGATTTCCTTTGGGGCTGGAGAAGGCTCCGTAGTCTCAGAAGCATTGTATCCATAATTGGCTTGATACAGTGCCAGGAAATCTTCAGTTATCTAATAAGGAGAAGTGGAATTATATTAACAATGCGTAAAGTCTTTCATCCACGTCAATAGAAAACAGTCCGAAATATTGGAAATCAGTAGCATTTTTAGGTCTTGGCATGAACATCTGGTTGCATCTAACATCTAAGATTTTTCCATCAAGCCTGTATATTCAGGGCTATGTTGGGAAAGTACAGGAAGACAGACTGAGCATTCCTATTTCATCCAGTGATGGTTTATCACTTGTATATGCCATTATGTTATGTTTAACACAGGTCTATTACCCATTTTTTGCCAAATGCAGTCAGGTAAGGGTATCGTATTAACTCACCTGTCTACTGAAAGAGGTTGTCCATTTCTTTTTATAGCCTGCACTTAGGCCTACAGCCATTCCCCGCACAGTGCCACTGTTCAGGGTGTGTCCAGTCCACAGAAGCTCAGCTACCATTGAATTCAATAGGATCTGAACTGCAGTAATGCCACCAGACCACTATACGGAGTACAAAGCGACCTGCTTACAGCTCTGTGTACTTCATATCATGGATTGGACGCAACCCGAACAGCTGGTCTGTGTGGGTCAGGCTGCCAGCCCACACCAATCAGATATTTATGGCTTATCCTAAGGATAGGCGATTTAAAATAAATAAAGTCATGGACAACCCCTTGAAGGATATCTGAACACATCGGTGAGCAGTCACCCAGTTCCTGCCAGCATCTAGAATTCTCAGGAGCCAGCAAATCAACACTACAGCTGTCAAAAAATAGAATTTTCTAGAAGCCTGGTTGAAGTGAGCCTGACAAAAAGTAGAATTACGATCAGGCAAAAGAGTGAGGCACACAGCTGTCACAATGACTACACTAGACCTCAGAGCTCGTCCAACTCCGGCCTGTTTAGAATGGTGGATTTACAGGGCAGGAAATGTAATACAGCAGATAAGACCAGCAGCAAACCCAAGCCAAATATTTCATTCCTGGAAATGTGGATCACAAGGGTAGGAGTAGGGAACACCTTTACCAGTCCTACCCCGTGCAAGGAAACTGAATATGTTCATCCACAGCACATGCACTTGTCAGAAGGCCAGGCAAGTGTCATGGTGAAGAAGTAACCAAGAATCCTGCTGGCACACTTGATGAACACAACACCTAACTATAGTGACAGCTGCATATAAAATGTATACCTATAGTACTCATTTATAGTAAAAGCAGATCTGTCAGCTTAAGGGGGAATCCAAAAGACAGGGAATAACTGTTTGATCAGTGGTGATTCTGCTGCTGGGACCACCACCAATCAGGAGAATGGGGGTCCCACATGCCCCATACGAATGGAGAGGCAGATAGCATATTAGCATATTCATCTCTTTGAGACTGCTGAAGTGCTCGGCTATCTCTGGCAGTCCCATAGAAATGAATGGAGAGGTAGGACATATGCTTGACCTCCATTCAGAAAGGGGATTGGGACCCCCAACAATCAGCAAATTATTTATTTCTCTTGCTTATACAGTACCAACATATTCTGCACCACTTAAATAACCAAAGTTCCCCTTTAAAGGGGTTATCCAGTTTCTAACGTTAGGATAGGCCATCAATATTAGGTCTGCGGGGATCCAACACCCAGGACCTCCCCAGATCCCCAGTACTGCGAGCCCCGCTACTCACTTGCCGTACAAACAGTAGCAGACGAGTGTAGGTATTGCAGCGCTAGCCATTGAATTCTATTAGACAGCACCGCAATACCTACAGTATCTGCATAAGTTTGTACACCGATGGGACAGCGCAGCTCATGGTATGTAAACAATTCATGACATTGTATAAAAGTAAATACACAAGAAACTGGGCATCTAATTAATTATACAATAATAACAATAATTATATAATAAAATTTTATTTTGAAGCTGGAGTCGGTAAGTTTTGTCTGACTGCGAGTCCAGAGGTTTTGATGCACTTCAGTAATAGGACCAGAGCTGCAGCCCCGTCCACTGCATAGCAGTGTCGCTGGTGTACCACTCCTATTACTTGTATGAGAGAAGACCTGCCTTCATCGCCCAAAGGCTGCCAGGTGCTGGCCCCTACTGATCCGATACTGATAATGAATCCTGTGGATATGTCATCAGTATAAAAAAGCTGGGGGACTGGAAAACCCATTTAACACATTTCACCTTTACATACAAAAACCGGTTGCAGTTATGATGCATTTTTAATGTGACCATCTGAATGCACCCTAACGCCACATTTTGGCTCTTGTACAAGTTCTTTTAGTTCATAATTTTGGCACAATAACCGTGACTTATTAAACCACGCCCCTTCATAACCTGTTGCATAATCCCCATGACAAGATAAAAAAAGGCGCATGTCTTTCATAAATACCAGTATTACGCTACGTTCACATTTGCACTGTCCTATTCGTTCTTCTGATGCGTCTTAGGACCAGATGAATAGAAAAACAAACAGCAATGGATCAGTGAAATGATCCGAGATACTCCATTAACTATAAGGAGGTTTGTTGGGCATCTGCCACGTGTCCATTTTTTTCTGAAATCGCCTGACAAAAAAGTTGGACCTACAGTGTTTTTTAGACTGGCCATGTCTGATGGATCTGTGCGGGACACGCGGCACAGATGTGAATGTAGTCTTAATAGGGAATTGTTACTGATGTAGGCCTCTCATCGTATGCCAGGGTCAGCAAGCAGCGGATCTCCAGCTCTTGTCAAACTACAACTCCCATCAGCCACAGGCTGTCAGGGCATGCTGGGAATTGTAGTTTCACAACAGCTAGAGGGCCGGTGGTTACTATAGGTATCTTTACCAGTTACACCCTTTCAATACCAGACTATGGAGAAGGCATGGACTCACCTAATGCCAACAACTGGCACTCACCTTAGGAAACCAGGCTTTCTTCTCCAGGTCCCATTCATACTCAGTGCCATCAGTAGGGTCCTTATAGGTATAGGGGTCCTGTCCGTCCTCACTTTCACGATTTCCATACAACTGCTGGAGCCGCAGCTGCTCATAAAACGCTTCGTTACTGTCCATGTCGTTGTGTTCTCCCAAGGGGTTAATCGATCAGTATACAAATAGTGCGCCTAATCCCAGCACCCTGAATGTAACAAGCAGCCGCAGCACGATTAGTGAGCGCTATACGCATGCGCACTTTACGTCGACGCATGCGTATTTGTCGGCGGCCCGCAGGCGCAGACTTCAGATCGCAAGTGGGCATGCGCGGAAAGAGAAAAATCACATGACCAAACAGTATAAAAATGGGAGGGCTTTACTTTACGTATTTTCTTCACTAGTTTAGACAATTTATTAGTGAGATGAGTAGAATGAAGGTGCCTGCCGCAGCTACACATTAAATCTCCGTTATAGTCTCCTCATTACAGGACAGGCCAGAGTGAAGAGTGTATAAGGAGGGTCCTGGAGCACAGGCACATACCTCCTAATTTCAAATACTGAAATAGGGAAATTTGGGTGTAGTTAGACCCACCTCCAGTCCCACCCACTGTACTCTGGCTTCACTCATTTCTGTCCTTATCTCTTTGTGCCCCCCACCGCACAGTATAACATCCCTATAGTGGCCCTGAAACAGTGTGCCCCCACAGTATACAGTCCCCTTCCAGATGCCCCCACAGTATACAGTCCCCTTCCAGCTGCCCTCACAGTATACAGTCCATCTCCAGCTGCCTCCAAAGTACTGTGTAATGTCCCCCTCCAGCTGCCTCCACAGTAAAACGTCCCCCTCCAGCTGCCCCCACAGTATACAGTCCCCTTCCAGATGCCCCACAGTATACAGTCCCCTTCCAGCTGCCTCCAAAGTACTGTGTAATGTCCCCCTCCAGCTGCCTCCACAGTAAAACGTCCCCTTCCAGCTGCCCCCACAGTATACAGTCCCCTTCCAGATGCCCCCACAGTATACAGTCCATCTCCAGCTGCCCCCAAAGTACTGTGTAATGTCCCCCTCCAGCTGCCTCCACAGTAAAACGTCCCCCTCCAGCTGCCTCCACAGTAAAACGTCCCCCTCCAGCTGCCCCCACAGTATACAGTCCCCTTCCAGATGCCCCCACAGTATACAGTCCCCTTCCAGCTGCCCTCACAGTATACAGTCCCCTTCCAGATGCCCCCACAGTATACAGTCCATCTCCAGCTGCCTCCAAAGTACTGTACAATGTCCCCCTCCAGGTGCCTCCACAGTAAAACGTCCCCCTCCAGCTGCCCCCACAGTATACAGTCCCCTTCCAGCTGCCCTCACAGTATACAGTCCATCTTCAGGTGCCCCCAAAGTATTGTACAATGTCCCCCTCCAGCTGCTTCCACAGTAAAACGTCCCCCTCCAGCTGCCCCCACAGTATACTGTCCCCTTCCAGCTGCCCTCACAGTATACAGTCCATCTCCAGCTGCCCCCAAAGTACTGTGTAATGTCCCTCTCCAGTTGCCCCCACAGTATAATTCCCCCCTCCAGCTGCACCCACAGTATAATATCCCCCTCAAGCTGCCCCCACAGGATAATATCCCTCTCCAGATGCCCCCACAGTCAAATGTCCCCCTCCAGCTGCCCCCACAGTATACATTCCTCTTCCAGGTGCCCCACAGTATAATATTCCCCTGCAGCTGCCCCCATAGTATACAATCCCTCTCTGTTGGTCCCCACAGATTCATTACCCCCTCTAACTGCCCCCACAGTATAGATCAAACGAACATAAAAAAGACTAATACTCACCTGCCCACTGGTGTTCTCTCTTGTCTCTGCCCTTGAGAAAGTGAAACTTTATCTTATTTTGGGGTGATTTTTATCAGTTTTTGGGAAATCTGGATGATAACTGCTTTGGCTGGGACTATGGTTGGGCTTTAAATAGTTATGTGGTAATAATCTCCTTCTAACATATTGCCATGCAGGACTCTGGGAAAGCTGTATGATCATCCTAGTGGGAACTACAGTGATGGCCAAAAGTATTGGCACCCCTGCAATTCTGTCAGATAATACTCAATTTCTTCCAGAAAATGATTGCAATCACAAATGCTTTGGTAATAATATCTTCATTTAATTTGTCGTCAATGGAAAACCACAAAAAGAATTGTCAAAAAGTCAAATTGGATATAATTCCACACCAAACATAAAAAAGGGGGTGGACAAAAGTATTGGCACCCTTTGAAAAATCATGTGATGCTTCTCTAATTTGTGTAATTAACAGCACCTGTTACTTACCTGTGGCACATAACAGGTGGTGGCAATAACTAAATCACACTTGCAGCCAGTTGAAATGGATTAAAGTTGACTCAACCTCTGTCCTGTGTCCTTGTGTGTACCACATTGAGCACGGAGAAAAGAAAGAAGACCAAAGAACTGTCTGAGGACTTGAGAAGCAAAATTGTGAGGAAGCATGAGCAATCTCAAGGCTACAAGTCCATCTCCAAAGACCTGAATGTTCCTGTGTCTACCGTGCGCAATGTCATCAAGAAGTTTAAAGCCCATAGCACTGTGGCTAACCTCCCTAGATGTGGACGGAAAAGAAAAATTGACGAGAGATTTCAACGAAAGATTGTGCGGATGATGGCTAAAGAACCTCGACTAACATCCAAACAAGTTCTAGCTGCCCTGCAGTCCGAGGGTACAACAGTGTCAACCCGTACTATCCGTCGGCGTCTGAATGAAAAGGGACTCTATGGTAGGATACCCAGGAAGACCCCACTTCTGACCCAGAGACATAAAAAAGCCAGGCTGGAGTTTGCCAAAACTTACCTGAGAAAGCCAAAAACTTTTTGGAAGAATGTTCTCTGGTCAGATGAGACAAAAGTAGAGCTTTTTGGGAAAAGGCATCAACATAGAGTTTACAGGGAAAAAAAAAAGAGGCCTTCAAAGAAAAGAACACGGTCCCTACAGTCAAACATGGCGGAGGTTCCCTGATGTTTTGGGGTTGCTTTGCTGCCTCTGGCACTAGACTGCTTGACCGTGTGCATGGCATTATGAAGTCTGAAGACTACCAACAAATTTTGCAGCATAATGTAGGGCCCAGTGTGAGAAAGCTGGGTCTCCCTCAGAGGTCATGGGTCTTCCAGCAGGACAATGACCCAAAACACACTTCAAAAAGCACTAGAAAATGGTTTGAGAGAAAGCACTGGAGACTTCTAAAGTGGCCAGCAATGAATCCAGACCTGAATCCCATAGAACACCTGTGGAGAGATCTCAAAATGGCAGTTTGGAGAAGGCACCCTTCAAATCTCAGGGACCTGGAGAAATTTGCCAAAGAAGAATGGTCTAAAATTCCAGCAATCATTTTCTGGAAGAAATTGAGTATTATCTGACAGAATTGCAGGGGTGCCAATACTTTTGGCCAGCACTGTAGTAGGTTCTTATGATCGGTGAATACTGTGATCTGGTGTTTGGCCCCCTCGAGGAAATGTCTCCACTCCTCGAATACCCATTTAATGGCTAGGAGTTCTCAATTACCGACGTCATAGTTGCGCTGCGTAGGAGAGAATTTCCTTGAGAAGAAGGCTACAGGTTGCAAACAAGTAAAATGTTCAGAGCCCTGAGACAACACGGCACCAACCCCCACTTCAGAGGCATCAACCTCAATAATAAATGGGCGATCATAGTCTGGTGGTACTAATACAGGAGCCTCAACAAAACATTTCTTGAGATGTACAAAAGCCTGTTCCGCTTCTGGAGTCCATTTGGTCACATCGACACCTTTCTTTGTGAGATCCGTTAATGGCTTCACTATAGAAGAGAAATCCTTAATACATTTTCGATAATAGTTGGAGAAACCCAAGAAACGTTGCAGGGCTTTAAGGTTGGAGGGGCGTTCCCAGTTATTAATAGCCGTGACTTTTAGTGGATCCATACAAAAAGAATCGGGAGTAATAACGTAACCGAGGAAGGTGACCCTTTGGACTCCGAACAGGCATTTGGACAGTTTGGCAAAGAGAGAGTTTTCACGCAACAGTAGCAAAACACTCCTAACATGCTCAATATGTGTGGCCCAATCAGGAGAGAACACTAGAATATCATCCAGGTAGACAACCACATAACGACTGAGCAAGTCTCTAAAGATATCGTTAACAAAGTGTTGAAATACTGCGGGTGCATTACATAACCCGAAAGGCATTACCAAATATTCAAAGTGACCTTCCGAGGTGTTGAACGCAGTTTTCCATTCATCTCCTTCTCTAATCCGGATCAGATTGTATGCCCCACGGAGGTCAATTTTAGAAAACCAGTGGGCACCCACAATCTGATTGAAAAGATCAGTGATCAGGGGAAGAGGGTACTGATTTTTAACCGTAATTTTATTTAATTCTCGGTAGTCAATGCATGGTCGCATGGGAGACTGAGACGGACGGATGTGACCTTTAAGAAGACTATCCTGAGTGTAATCCCGCATAGCCTCACGTTCTGGAGCAGAAAGATTGAAGATCCTTCCCTTAGGGTATTTGGAGTCGGGAAGGAGTTCAATCGCACAATCGTAAGGTCTATGCGGCGGTAAAACTTCAGCAGCTTTAGCATCAAAAACATCATGAAAATCAGACAGAAATTCAGGAAGAAGCGTCTCCTCACTGAGACAGTCGTAGGCATGCAAAGCAATACAATGGGAGGAGCACTGATTCCCCCATTTCACTAACTCTTTTTTGGGCCAATCAAAGGTAGGGTTATGGAGGTCTAGCCAGGGAAGCCCTAAAATAATATCAGACGAGAGATCCTCCATAACAAAAAACTCATGAGCTCCGTATGTATTGAGCCCATTTGCAAAGAGAGTAAGGGGGTTAAAACGGATTTTACCCCTGGCAAGAGGAGTAAAATCCGCCCCAGTAACCAACAGAGGAGTATGTAATGATACAAGTTCTATACGTAAAGCAGAAACAAACGAAAATTTAACAAAGTTAGTGGCAGCCCCAGAATCTACTAGGGCCTGCCCAGAAACAGATCTGCCCCCAAAGGACAGAGACACAGGTAACATCAATTTGTGAGATTTTTCAGAAGATACCTGACTGCCTGAGTGGTTCTTCTGAATACCACTCAGGCCCTGAAGTTTTCCGCTGGTGTACGTGGTTTGATGGAACAGTCTCAGATGAGATGACCCGGTTTGCCACAATACAGGCATAGATGATTCCGGAGATGATATTCTCATCTAGCCTTGGTATCCAGTGCTCCCAACTGCATAGGCTCATCTCCAGGGGTGACAGAAGGAGAAACAGATTTTTTAACAGAAAGAGAGGGATAGACAGAAGACTTAGTGGGACCAATCCCAACCCTCTCTTTACGTCTGTCCTGGAGTCTCCTGTCAATGCGGACGACTAAGGTCATGGCCTTTTCTAAGGTAGGGGGATCAGGGTGATCTACCCAGACATCCTTCACTGAATCATTCAGGCCCTGTTTAAAAAGAGCTTTCAAAGTGGAGTCACACCAACCTGCTGTTATACTCAACTTCCGAAACTCAGAGCAGTAAGTTTCAGCGGATAGTTTACCCTGCCAGAGGGTAAGAAGTTGGAACTCGGCAAGTCCAATTTGATCAGGCTCAACATAAATGGCCCCCAAAGACTTAAAATTTTTTTCCAGATATGTCCACTCCTCTGCCTCAGGGGGGAGTTTAAGGGCCCAAGTCTGTGGATCCCCCTGTAAGAGGGAAATGACCACCCCCACCATCTGAGACTGCAACGCATGAGGGTTGACGCGAAAATACAACAGACATGATTCCCTGAACTTCTCAAATTTATCTTGGTCCCCTGAAAACCTATCCAGGTGTAACATTTTAACCCTGGGAAGGGAAATGACAGCAGGTGGTGTAGCAGCGGCCTCAGCTTGAGTGTGTACCTGATTGGCCAGTTCAGACACCAAACCTGCCAAACCCTCCATTCGAGTCACAAGGTCCTGAATAGAAGCCATGCCAGTAATGAGTAGAAGGGTTAAAAATTTTTTTTTTACGGCCTGCTATTCTGTAAGGCAGGGGTCTTAAACTCAATGTACCCGGGGGCCGCATCAGGTTTTCCACACCGGTAATATGCTCCATATTGGCCCCTGCACACGGTATTATGCTCCATAGTGGCCCCTGCACTTGTATTATGCTCCCTAGTGGCCCCTGCACTTGTATTATGCTCCCTAGTGGCCCCTGCACTTGTATTATGCTCCATAGTGGCCCCTGCACTTGTATTATGCTCCATTGTGGCCCCTGCACACGGTATTATGCTCCATAGTGGCCCCTAAACTGGTATTGTGCCCCATAGTTGCCCACCCAAGAACTATTATTATACTCTGGGTTCTTTTCAGAACACAGAGTGTAATGATCGGAGACCCAGGGGAGGTGACAAACATAAAAACCAGTGTTACTTACCTATACTGGAAGCCGGAGCACTCCCAGCAGCTTTCGACCCTGTCTAATTAAGTCACGTGATGAGATCGGCGACGCGACCTGATGACGTCGCGAGAGCGCCCAAGCCTGCTCGGAGTGACAGCAGATCGCAGGAGAGGTAAGTAGCATATGTTTTTATGTACCTTCACCTCCCCTGGGTTTTCGATATTATACTCCGGGGTCTAAAAAGACCCCGGAGTATAATAATAGTAGTATTTGAGGCCTGCGGCCTCACTTACCGATGCCCGCGGCTGCTCACAGCGGCATCCACTTCCCTTTCTGCGTCCCATAGCAGAAGGGGAAGTGGGGGCGGCTACGAGCAGATGCCGGGTAGGGAAATAAATAGGCCGTGACCTGCCGGGGATACTCCAGCAGGTAACGGTCTATTTATATAAATAAAAAAAAACTTATCCTCACCTACCTGCGATGCCTTGATGCAGCTGCCGCCTCCTCCTCCTCTTGTCCGAGACGTCTATGTCTCAGCGTAGGAGGCGCGATGACGTCATTATATCGCTGCCTGCGCTGTGATGCGGACGTCTCGTGGGCTAGTTTACATTAGATAGTAAAAAATGCCACCCCCAGACAGTGCGCCCCTGGTACCATCCGTATCAAACTCGGGCCGCACTGACATTAAACTTTGATATTGAGATGGGGGCCGCAAACTATTGTCCCGAGGGCCGCAGTTGGCCCGCAGGCCGCGAGTTTGAGCCCCTTGCTGTGAGGGAATCACTAGAGGAGCGATTCCCCAGTAGCTGCTGGAGAACTTAGGGGGGAGGGGCATAATAAGACAGTGGACCCTAAGCTGAATCCCCCCCACTGTCCCTGGCTAACTTGCCCGATCTGTCCTAGGTGACAGCCAGCAACCAGTCGACAGTCCCTCCTTATAATAAGTGATAACACAGAACGCAGACAGGACACACAAACAACAAAGGGAGGTCAGCTAGCCAAGGGGTCGGTAACTATCGAGCAATGCAGTACAAAATCACAATCCAAGAGAAGTCAAAGGTAAGCCAGTGGTCAGAAAATCAGAAGACCAGGTAACAAGGAACAAGGAGTATAGCCAGTAAGCGAAATACAATAGCAGGCGCCAATGGGAAAGTGAGCAAACAATAAATAGGGAGAAAGAACCCGCCCCAGACTTGATAGGAGGATAGGCTGTCAATCACAAAGGCAGGACTAAAGTTAACTCTTAGTGGAGCAGGGGGAGAGCAAGGTGAAGGAGAAGGGTGTGGTGGAAAATCAATTAAGGAGGTGAGGGAATAAGACAGTGTTCAGACAATACAAGAAAAACCCAAAGGAAAGAATCACAACCGGGCACGCTTCCTGCGCCGCAGCGTGCGCCCGGAGGACGGCGCCAAAGCCTGGACAGGCAAGGATGTTACAATATGGCTAGGAAATTTGACCAAAATCAATAAAACATCTGGTCCAAGGCCTAAAATAATCTATATATAAAGTGTCTAGACAAAAATCACCCAAACTGCAAAACAGTATCCTATGTCATATAAATGTCAAGACACAAACCACATGCCCCTAAGTACTGGTATATGACATATATAATTAAATATTTAACAAGAGCAGTGCATAGTATCTGATGTTAAAAAGACCAATAAATAAATGCATAATGGCAATAATTACCTGAAGCCATGAAGGTAGCAAAGTTGGGCCCCAGTGACACAAGAAGGTATGTGTAAGGAACGCACCTCAACGCGTTTCGCTTAGGAAAGCTTCCTCAGGAGGTGACATATACAATAACTAAGGGAGGGTATATATAGAAGCCCCCATAAATGAAGTCCCAGCTGTGTGTAATGGCGCATAACGCCGTGATAATCACGATGAGATCGATGCGGCGCATGTGCAATGGAGAGTGATCCCGTCATATGACGCATCATCTTCATGCGCGGAGTAGCGTCTAGCAAATCCCGCGAGATCAGCGTAACAACGTCATGCGCACCACGCTGGAACACATATATAGGTGTAACGTCTCTGCCGTTTCGGGTCTCGGCGCCACCCTCCGCTCGCACACTGTGGCGAAGGAGGCGTGTTCAGTTTGATTCTTTGTGTAAGTTTCTTGCTGCTCAGTCTGAACATGGTCCTAGTCAGTGTAATTGATTTCCGGCCCCACCCGTGTCTGAACATTTCTCTCTGGATTGCATAGAGTTAATCTCTTCCTGGCCTGTGTGATTGACAGCCTGTGTACCTATCAGGTCTGGGGCTGGGCCCAGACTTTCTATATACAGGATGTCATTTCTCAGCAGGTTGCCGGTTATTACACTTGTGTTTTGCCTGCTGTCTTTCTATACTCCTTGATAATTTGTTACTTGATTCTCTGACCCTTTGGCTTGCCTCTTGACTATTCTTTTGGATTTTGACTTTGTACTGCTTTGCTCGTTTGTTACTGACCCCTTGGCTTGCTCACTCTGCTTCTGTGTTGTTTTTGTCTTGTCCTGTTCTCTGTGTCACTTACCCAGTATAGGGCTTGTCTTCAGGTTGTCCTTTTACCATTTAGGGTAACTGTGGCAATAGGAAGGGACAGTGTCTGGGGTGAGATTAGGGCTCACTTGTCTCTGTCCTTCCTCCCAGACCGCTGCAGTAGTGTCAGGGTTGCTACGTTTGGCAAGACCCTTACAATAGGTAAGTATAACTACTACAATTAACAAAAAACTGACAGAAATATTAAATTAGCCACAACAGCGGATACCATAAGGATGATTACCCTGACATAATATAAGTGATGCAAGTATGTAACATGTGATAGAAGCGATAAGAATAGCGCCAGACAATTCCCACAGGATCAGGGCAGCAACATCATGCACACCACGCTGGAACGCATATATAAGTAAGTATAACTACTACAATTAATGAAAAAATAACAAAAATATTTAATCAAACTAAACATGTTACATACTTGAATTACTTATATTATGTCAGGGTAATCATCCTTATGGTATCCGCTGTTGTGGCTAATTTAATATTTCTGTCAGTTTTTTGTTAATTGCAGTAGTTATACTTACCTATATATGTGTTCCAGCGTGGTGCACATGATGTTGTTGCGCTGATCTCGCGGGATTTGATAGGCGCTACTCTGTGCATGAAGATGATGTGTCATATGACGTGCTAACTCTCCATTGCGCATGCGCCGCGCCGATCTCGTCGTGATTATCACGGCGTCATGCGCCATTACACACAGCTGGGACTTCATTTATGGGGGCTTCTATATATACCCTCCCTTAGTTATTGTATATGTCACCTCCTGAGGAAGCTTTTCTAAGCGAAATGCGTTGAGGTGCGTTCCTTACACATACCTTCTTGTGTCACTGGGGCTCAACTTTGCTAACCTTCATGACTTTAGGTAATTATTGCCATTATACATTTATTTATTGGTCTTTTTAACATCAGATACTATGCACTGCTCTTGTTAAATATTTAATTATATATGTCATATACCAGTACTTAGGGGCATGTGGTTTGTGTCTTGACATTTATATGATATAGAATACTGTTTTGAAGTTTGGGTGATTTTTGTCTAGACACTTTATGTATAGATTATTTTAGGCCTCGGACCAGACGTTTTATTGATTTTGGTCAAATTTCCTAGCCATATACAGTATATTGTCATCTTTATATTTGTATGGAATTTTTGATGACCCCCTTTTTGTGACACATACCTTGTGTTCTTTGTCATCTGTGTCTTTTCTATACCATTTGTCTTATTGGATTTATTACTCTTTTTGTATTATTTATTATTTATAAATGTATATTTTTATATAATATTATTTGTTCATCTGACCATATGACATTCTCCCAATACTCTTCTGGAACATCCAAATGCTCCTCTAGCAAACTTCAGACGGCCCCGGATATGTACTGGCTTAAGCAGGGGGACACGTCTGGCACTGCAGGATCTGAGTCCCTGGCGGCGTAGTGTGTTACTGACGGTAGCCTTTGTTAAGTTAGTCCCAGCTTTCTGCAGGTCATTCACTAGGTCCCCCGTGTGGTTCTGGGATTTTTGCTCACCGTTCTTGTGATCATTTTGACCCCACGGGGTGAGATCTTGCGTGGAACCCCTGATCGAGGGAGATTATCAGTGGTCTTGTATGTCTTCCATTTTCTAATTATTGCTCCCACAGTTGATTTCTTCATGCCAAGCTGCTTGCCTATTGCAGATTCAGTCTTCCCAGCCTGGTGCAGGTCTACAATTTTGTTTCTGGTGTCCTTCCACAGCTCTTTGGTCTTCACCATAGTGGAGTTTGGAGTGTGACTGTTTGAGGTTGTGGACAGATGTCTTTTATACTGATAACAATGTCAAACAGGAGCCATTACTACAGGTAATGAGTGGAGGACAGAGGAGCCTCTTAAAGAAGAAGTTACAGGTCTGTGAGAGCCAGAAATCTTGCTTGTTTGTAGGTGACCAAATACTTATTTTCCACCATAATTTGCAAATAAATTCTTAAAAAATCAGACAATGTGATTTTCTAGATATGTTTTCTCATTTTGTCTCTCATACTGTAGTTGAGGTCTACCTATGATGTCAATTACAGTCCGGCCTCATCTTTTTAAGTGGGAGAACTTGCACAATTGGTGGCTGACTAAATACTTTTTTCCCCACTGTAGTAGCCACTTGCCAAAAACACTATACTTATCAATCATTTTGACCCCTGGGTACTACAGTAGATCACTTACAGTACTTATTAGGGGTGATAAATACAGTGATATTAGAATGGAAAAAAATGACTTGACATTTCTTTTTTGACCACCAGATGGCGGGCTATGCATGAGAATCTTCAGGTAGGATCATTCATGTGTCATGTTACTGGATGTGATTACACAGATTGTAACCTCACTCATGTCAAAACTATAAACTGTCTATTGAAATCCAGGAATGTGAAGGTATGACACACCGCAGGAAGAAATAGACGCATGCAGACAGACAAGCCTATGGTTGTTATAAATCAATATGCAATTTCAATGGGAACGTTTGTTGAAAGCTCAGACATTCATTTACTGGCATTATAATGTTGATGGAGCTGGATGATAGAGATTGGATCAGATTCATCCCTCTCATTTGTGTATATTATGTCATTGCATAAAATGTTCTAAATTGTATTAGAGCTGTACAATGACAATCACAAGGTAAAAGCCAACACTTACATCTTATAAAATCACAGGCGAGATTTGTTTATATATATTTAGACTACCCTGGTAATAAAAATAGGGTGCCAGCTCTTGGGCACAGGCTATAGTCCTGCTAGCTGTGGCATCTTCATAGATATGGGGCTCAAGGTGTACCCCTGAAGATGCCACAGCTAGTGATGAAACATTCTGTTGGGGCCACTGTCGGGAGCATATTATACTGCGAGGAGTCACTGTGCAGCATATTATACTGTGTGGGGTCCATTGTGGAGCACATTATACCATGTGGGGGACACTGTGCAGCATATTATACTGTGTGGGGGTCATTGTGGACCACATTATACTGTGTGGGGGCCACTGTGGAATATGTACTGTGTGGGGGCCACTGTGGTGCATATTATACTGTGTGGTGGTCACTGTGGGGCATATTGTATTGTGTGGGGGCTAATGTGGAACATATTATACTGTGTGGGGGCCACTGTGGAGCATATTATACTGTTCACTACTGACACCACACGCCATCTGTTTTATAGTAGCCATGCACTATTATTATTACAGGCAGTAATAACATTGTATGGTGATTATAAAAGAGATACTGTGAACTGTAAATAGAAAAGTAGTCACGACACTCGCAAAAGCACCACAGTATCTTCAAACAGTTGATCAGCGGGGGCCCTGGGTTTTGGACCCCCACAGATCTCATAGACTATTAGGACCCTGCAGTTCAACCGTTTCCCACAGCCCACAGCTCCCAGTATTGTTTACATGCCGGGTGCTGCGCTGTTCACTCACCGTATTCTTGATAACTACAGTTGTGGATACTACAGCTGTTTGCTTTTCAAGTATCTGAGATACTGCTGCAGCACCCATAATCGTCACTATTAAGAGTATGCTGTAAAGAGGGGTAGGGGGCACCGGGGCCCACAAGACGTTAGTCACGCCACTGGTTCTGTGCTTTCTGAACAGCCAATGCCCATGGTACCCTTAATTCTCCCCTATGGGTGATAAATCTAGTGTATCTTTAGATTGTCTAGTCAGAAGTTTATGACAGTTTTGGCGCATAACTCATAAATCCTTTTTATGAATCCTCACCCAAAAATTTCAGCAGCATTGTGCCATATACATGCCATATTTACGCCAGTGTCTAGTCATAACCACAATACTAAACCTATGCCATGGAGTGATTGCTGCAGGTTAGCTGTCACAGTCTCACTGATGGATAACCTGCTGCAGTAACAGGTAGCAACACTGTGGGTGGGATTGAAACAAATCTCATCCACATGTTGAGACTAAAACACACAGCATGTCAATTATTGCCATGGGTTTTAACCTCAGAGAAACATGCAGGTGAGCTGCAGCAAAAAAAAAAAAAAAAAAACACAGGATTTGCTGTGTTGGCTTGTAGCAGAACATGCTGCAGAAATTCCCATAGGAATACTTTCTACCTTCTGCCAGTATTTTTTATGTTACTAATTAAAATCAGATAACAAAGCATCTTCTTTTTTTCTAATCCATTTTTTCTGATTGTAGATGTTTTTATTCTAGTTGCTGTACATTATTACAGGGGCAGCCATCTTGCCCAAGCTGCTGTTAACAGCATTTAGAGATATGATTTATAGCACCTACATGGACCTTAAACACAATAGTCTGGAGTAGACCCTATTAACGTCTACCAGAGAGTTTTCTAGGCATGCTTTGTGACCTGTGTAGGGAGAATAGTTAACATGTGACCTTTGCCAATTGTGACTAGCATCCTATAATAGAGGTGTTATCTTTTACTGTAATCTTGGCTGTGAAGATAATGAGATGACTGCTGAGAAGTGGGAGAGAACAGGAGGTGTCAGACTATTATTAGGCTTAGTGGTCACTGTGAAAATAGGATTTTAGGATTTTTTTTTTTCTTTTAAATATAGACAATGATATGTAATTAAAAATAAAGCTCAACCTAAATTATTTTAAATATGTTTAACAAAACTCAATTCAAAGAACAGGTTATTTTCTGACAAATACCCTTCAGGCTAAGGCCCCACGTTGCAGAAACACAGCTTTTTTAGTTGCAGACTTTGCTGTGATTTTTTGAGCCAAAGCCAGGAGTGGATTGAGCAGAAGATAGAAATATAAGAACTTCCTATATATTTCACATTCCTTTTGTAGCCATTCTTGGCTTTGGCTCAAAATAACAAAGCAAAATCTGCAACAAAAAAGCTGCATTTCCGCAATGTGCGACCTCAGCTTGAAGGAGTCTATTCACTTTCTGTGTGTGTGTGTGTGTGTGTGTGTGTGTGTGTGTATTTATATATCTATCTATTGTGGAGGGCTTGGTAGCAGCAAAGGTACGGACCCAAACAGTACAACAGGTTTATTTAAAAAAACAGCGAAAAATAAATAAACCTTACGTAAGGTACAAAATAAAACATAGCCTTAACTTCAGGCAAAAACAAATTAAATCCTGCTCGTCCGAGCGCTAACTAAACAGTAACGAAACTAACTCTCCGGGTGGCATTCTGCCAGACACACAAGCAAACAAGTTGTCACAGTACCAGAGTTCCAGGGTATCAGGACAGCTCCAGCCACCAGCTCTCACTCCCCAGGATCTGCTCTGAAGTGTAGGGACTGCAACCTTTTATGGGTCAGTAATGAACCTTAGGACCTGGGCTGAGGCCTACTCAAGACCCACCCTGGACCACACATATGTCAGAAACCTAGGGGAGATACACCGTGAGTTCAGCACTTTTCCTGTCACCTTCTCACACGATATATACTGTATCCGTATACATCTATCATATACATCTATCTAATTCTGATGGTCCAGAATACCCTGGATCTGAACTGGTTAAAATAGAAGCCATTTATATGCTCATTTCCTGCATATATCAACACAAGGACATTGATCTGCATTCATAGATAGTGGATAGGGAAATGTAACTGATTTTTGGGCACTAGTGGATGTGCTCCAGAAACAATGACATAAAACACAGATATAGCTGAATACCTCAAGAGCCATTTCTTAAGTTGTTTACAAGTTGTTTCAGGCTTATTAGTACAATGATCATGAGACCGTGTAAGTTTGTGCTAATAGAACATGAATCTGCTTACTGGTGAAAGGAATGCAGCTGCTTATTAAACCTCTCTATACATGCCATAAGAGGATATGCTTTTTAATATAATTTATCTGTATATAGTCTCATAGTGAAAAGCATTTTATAAATAGGGAAATGGAATTCATGTCCAGAAAGTTCATCAATTATAAATGTGATGGTACAGATAGCTGTACACCCCATTACTGTAAGCATCAAGTACAATGTACTAGACTAAAGGATGTGAGCAGACTTATGAGGAGGGGCAGCAGTGTTTCTTCTTGATTTGTACATAGTATGTTCCTTCGAACTCTATAGGTGAAGATGTCTCTACTGTCACCTTTGCTCAAATTCGATAACAGCTCCACATTCTCATGTAACCAGCAGCGTAACTAGCAAAGAATGGGCCCCATAGCAAACTTTTGACTTGGCCCACCCACGGCCCCCTTTCCTGGTCCCAACACAGTAAAATGCCCCATTTACACACACACTATAATGTCCACGAATGGCCTCCACACAGTATAATGTCCCATAGCGGCCCCTCCTCACAGTATAATGTCCCATAGCAGGCCCTCCACACAGTATAATGTCCCATAGCTGCCTCTCCTCACAGTATAATGTCCCATAGCGGCCCCTGCACACAGTATAATGTACCATAGCAGCCCCTGCACACAGTATAATGTACCATAGCAGCCCCTGCACACAGTATAATGTACCATAGTGGCCCCTGCACAGTATAATGTCTCATAGTGGCCCCTCCACACAGTATAATGTCATATAGCAGCCCTTCCACACAGTATTATGTCCCACAGTGGCCCCTCCACACAGTATTATGTCCCATAGTGGCCCCTGCACACAGTATAATGTTCCATAGCAGCCTCCTTACAGTATAATGTCTCACAGTGGATACATATATACACGTGGACAAAATTGTTGGTACCCCTCATTTAATGAAAGAAAAACCCACAATGGTCACAGAAATAAATTGAATCTGACAAAAGTAATAATATATAAAAACATGTTGACAAGCCACAAAGCTTCTGGGAGACTGTCCTATGGACAGATGAGACAAAAATCTAAATTTTTGGCAAGGCACATCAGCTCTATGTTCACTAGTTGACTTTAAGCAACTCAGTCAGGTATAAATAAGTGTGTGACCGACTAGGAGGCATGGCCATTTGTGGAGTATTTTTCTTTCCATGGCGCAGATGAAAACAGTCATTTTCCAGATCATCAAGATGTGGAAAGGGGAAGAAGGGGACACTTTGGCAGAAGGTGTGGCTAAGAACAAGCCACAAGAGACTGAGATGCCTTACAACTGCTGTTACATCTGGCAGTCAGCTAACAAAGTTGGGTGTGCCCAGCCCCAGTTTGAGAATACATAAAATAATGCAGCAAAATAAAAAAATAACAAACATTTTTTAAAAAAGAAATCATCATAAATTAGCAGCAATGAAAATCATATCTTGATGCTAGAAGTGTCTGAGCCTCTTAGAAGGAGCGCTTGGAAAAGGACTCCTGTCTAAAATATGGTACTCCTCGTTTTCCCTAAGAGCTGTGCTGCTACGTGGAATTAGTACAATTGCTTGTTCAGCTTTCACGGAACCAAATACTAACTGGAGATGGGAATCCATAGGGCTTAAAGGGGTTGTCAAGGCAAAAATGGACAACCCTTTTAACTTTTAAATCAGCCGGGGGCATTGAGAAAAATAAAAAAAAAAATGCATACTCACCTGTCCCCGATGCTCTGGCGGCTCCACGTGACCGCTGAGGCCAATCAGCGGCTTCAGAGGAACTCTGGAAGAAACCCGTGATGTCACAAGTAGCGACATTGCAGGCCCTTCGCTGATTGGCCTCAGCGGTCACGTTTTTTTAATTTTTTCACTGATTTAAACATTAAAAGGGTTGTCCGTTTTTTCCTGTACAACAACTTTAAAGGGGTAGCCAAAGATTTTTTTTTATATATGGCCTATCCTTTGGATATGTTCTAAATATCTGATTGGTTAGGGGCCAACAGCAGGCCCTTGCACAGCTGCCGGGTCTTTTGTCTGATCCCTGTACTACAGATGAGAATGGTGCCAGAAGCAGGTAGCTCTGTGGCCTGTATAGTGGCTGGGTGCGCATTCCTGCAGCTCAACTACCATTGACTGATCGTGGGGGCTAAGGATAAACCATAAATAAAAAACAAAACAAAACAGTACAACCCCTATAAGTGGTATAGTTTTTGTGACACAGACAATTTTGTTTTTTCCCCACCTTCTCAGACCTGCTGTTATATCTTTCAGTCAACATAGCTATATGAGTGATTGTTCTTTATAGCACATGTTGTATTTTTGATGGCACCATTTAAAGAGGTTTTCTCATGAACATAACCATATTTAAATGTGCAAAAAAATTAAAAGCTAAACATTTTTGTAAAGTAAAATTTTGCAGCATTTTAAAGGTAGTCTAGTCTGTCACCAGAATCCAGCATATCAAACCAGACCGCAGATAAATAGGTTAGGGTCACCTGAATGATACAGTGCTTTCCTTCCCTGATGAGATATCACTGTTTTTGTCAATATGCAAATTAGTCCTTTGAATCAATGAGGGTGTTGCCGCTTACCTCTTTGGGGCAATGGTAAAGCCCTCGTTGCTCCAAAGAGCTCATTTGCATATTGGAAAAAACAGCAATATCTCAGCAAGGGGAAAACACTCTTTCATTCAGGTGAAGCTTTAATAGAAATGATACTTGTGGATAAAACTTTTTCTCTATTCCATACCTCAAATATAAAATAATGGAGGGAGGAAGAAGCATCTAGAATATTATAAGAACATGATGGCGCTGTGTTGCACTTCTTCCAGTCATAGAAGGTATGGAAGCTCTTAAAGAGCATCTGCACTATATATCCAGCTTCCATGCCATCTCAACTCTGTGATCTCCTATCACACAAACTCAGTGAAAGAGAGGGTTGTCATGTGTCGCAGTGCCACTCTGTTTTTTTTTTTTTTTTTTTTTACTTTACATTCAGGTGACCGTAACCTGTCTATCTATGGGGCTGGGTTGATATCCTGGATACTGGTCACTGACTCCCTTTAAAGATTTCTTCTAACCATGTGGTAACAGTCTTGTCATACATGTACAGTCCTGTCCTGTCCACCATAAGAACATCATGGCTAGGTTCTGACAAGTCCCATATCATAGATAGCTCCTGCATTAAACAGAAATTCTGTTGTTAAGCAGAATAAAAGATAGTTATATTATATATCCCCATACTCGTCATGATGTAATAAAGTTTCAATTAAGGTAAAGAATTTAAAACATATAAAAAAAACCCCTACATTACAAAAAATACGTATAAACTAAACATCATCCTATATGTCAGTAAAAAATATGTATAAAAAATTGACAACTTACCCCACAAATAGCTATGCAGACATAACAATATGAAAGTTCTGGCTGACGGCATGCAGTAGAGGCAAAAAATATAAAAATTCCCTATGGTCTTTAAAAGGATTTATTCCCATCTCAGCAAACCATAGCAAAGACAGGAATAACAGGCTGTACGTTCCAGCCACCAGCTGTATTACTCTCTTTGCTGTTTCCGTAACTTCAGCAGAAGTGAATGGGAGCTACGGAAACATTGTAGCACATTTAGCTACAGTATTTTTGTAACTATAGAGTTGTGCTACACTGTTTCCATAGCTCCTATTCATCTCTATGGGAGTTACAGAAACAGTGTGAAACAGCCTATTATTCCTATCCTACCGTGATTTGCTGACATGGGACTAACCCTTTAATTCCAAAATTGGTGTTTCCTACAAAGTTTTTTTTTTTGTTGTTGAAAAAATAGCATTATGTTAAGCATATTTTCTCCTCAAAAGTGCTGTCGCTAGATTTTACCAGTAAAGCAATAGTGAAATATGAAACATTGTTATTTTATGGCATTTTTTTCATTCGCATTTGCAACTTTTTCAAAACACCCGTTGGGACACAAATTGTCACAAGTGGTGTTTTAATGCCATCCTTGCCACTTTTTGAAAGAGGGCATGGCAAGGGCATGCTGCAGATTTATCATCACTGATGCCAGAAAACTGGTGTAAATGATGCCTGAAATCTATGCTAGCTATGAGTGTTGTGCAGGCGCATTGCCTGGCCTGGTTAACAAGGAGGCATATCATCCGCTGGCAGAGGAGATATGAAGATATGACTGGCGTGGAAAATGCCGGTCTTTATAAATCTCACCCCAAATATTTTGTCACAGCAATCTGGACAGATTTATGAAAACTGTTGAAAATTCATCTTTTCACAATGTAGCTTTCAGTTCTTATACCGTGCTTACCAATGCTTCTGGAACGTCCAGGATGCTTCTGAAGAAAAGGGTGACCTCATAGACTGCTGAAAAAGCTGGCAAAGGGGGAATGATCTGACATCCACTGGTCTAGCAGTCTATTTATACAAGACTTGGGCACTATATGTGTCAGTCACATCTGAAAACAGGGTGTGGTTGGCACAATTCATGCCATATCATGATAAAAAGGCATGCAATGCTCAAAAGTGGGCATGGCTTCAGTCAAAAATGTCTGCTTCTGCCTTATGTACTTTTCCAAGTGTTGCACAGGAAAAGGGGTAAGTGTCCGATTAATGGGGGCCTGTCCGGTCTCCCAGTGACTCAGAGGACGGAAAACCGAAAATCTTCCTAAGGCCCCCATTCTCTTCCATGGGGCTGCTGGGACTCCATAGCAGTGAATGGAGTGACTGTTACGCAAGTGCACTTTTACTCCATTCACAAAGAGGCCTTAGGGGGATTTTTGGTTCCCTGTTCTTTGGATCACTAGGGGACCCGGCGATTGGGCCACTAGGAATCGGACACTTATCCACTGTCCTGTGGATTAGGGGATGTGTCCATAATGGGACAACCTCTTTAAATTGAATGCATGTGATTGGGGGCCATTCACATGACCGATATATATAGGTCATGTTCTATTTTTTTCCGTTTTCACAGATCCCTCCATATATTCAAATGTATGATCTGTGACAATGGGCGCTCCTCGGGTATATACAAGATGTGTATTTTTCACTCACGTTTTTCACCTCAGTCATGTGACTGTAGCCAGGCATTGAGGTGGATGATCCCATCATCCACCTTCTACACAGGGCTCTTTCTCACCTGGAGAAACCAGGGAACACGGTGAGAATAATGTTCTTTGATTTCTCCAGTGCTTTTAACACCATACAGCCAGGGCTACTGAAAGACAAGCTGGGCCTTGCTGAAGTGGACCACCACCTCTCCAACTGGATCCTAGACTACCTCACAAACCGACCTCAGTATGTGAGAGCCCTGGACTGTGTGTCAGACGCCGTGATCTGTAATACGGGGGCACGTCAGGGTACAATTCTCGCCCCTTTCCTCTTCACACTGTACACTGCTGATTTTATGTGCAACTCATCTAGCTGCTACCTACAGAAATATTCTGATGACTCTGCAATAGTAGGCCTCATCACAGCCAAAGATGACAAGGAGTATAGAGAACTGAACCGGGATTTTGTGGATTGGTGTCAGCGGAACCTTTTTAGGATTAATGCTGGGAAGACCAAGGAGATGGTGGTGGACTTTCGCAAGCGCAGATACCCTCCAGAACCAGTGGACATCCAAGGGATGGGCATTGAGATTGTCAAGACCTATAAGTACCTGGGTGTGTTCCTTAATAATAAGCTGGACTGGGCAGATCACATGTAGGTCCTGTATAGGAAGGGCCACAGCAGGCTCTACATGCTTAGGAGGCTGAAAGCCTTTTGAGTCCTTAGTTCTTAGGGCCTTTTTCAACTCTGTAGTTCCATCAGCCATCTTCTTCAGAGTGGCCTGCTGGGGGAGCAGTATATCAACCAGGGATAGGAATAGATTTGACAAGCTGATTAGAAAGGCCAGCTCTGTCCTGGGGAGCCCCCTGGACCCAGTGCAGGTGGTGGTTGACAGAAGGATACTGTCCGTGGTGAGCTCCATGCGGGAGAATAAGTCCCATCCCATGCATGAGACCGTGATAGCGCTGGGCAGTACTGTCACTGACCGACTGCTCCATCCTAAGTGTGAGAAGGTGCGCTATCGGAAGTCTTTCCTCCCCACTGTGGTTAGGCTGTACAACCAACACTGAACTAAGCGGAGATCACTCCATACAGAGAACTGAAAGATCTTTAAATTGTGATATCCCTTCTACTACTTTTTTACCTATACCTTTCTATCTGTACCTACAGTGCTGGCCAAAAGTATTGGCACCCCTGCAATTCTGTCAGATAATACTCAATTTCTTCCAGAAAATGATTGCAATCACAAATGCTTTGGTAATAATATCTTCATTTATTTTGCTTGCAATGAAAAAACACAAAAGAGAATGAAAAAAAAAGTCAAATCATTGATCATTTTACACAAAACTCCAAAAATGGGTCGGACAAAAGTATTGGCACCCTCAGCCTAATACTTGGTAGCACAACCTTTAGACAAAATAACTGCGAACAACCGCTTCCGGTAACCATCAATGAGTTTCTTACAATGCTCTGCTGGAATTTTAGACCATTCTTCTTTGGCCAATTTCTCCAGGTCCCTGAGATTTGAAGGGTGCCTTCTCCAAACTGCCATTTTGAGATCTCTCCACAGGTGTTCTATGGGATTCAGGTCTGGACTCATTGCTGGCCACTTTAGAAGTCTCCAGTGCTTTCTCTCAAACCATTTTCTAGTGCTTTTTGAAGTGTGTTTTGGGTCATTGTCCTGCTGGAAGACCCGTGACCTCTGAGGGAGACCCAGCTTTCTCACACTGGGCCCTACATTATGCTGCAAAATTTGTTGGTAGTCTTCAGACTTCATAATGCCATGCACACGGTCAAGCAGTCCAGTGCCAGAGGCAGCAAAGCAACCCCAAAACATCAGGGAACCTCCGCCATGTTTGACTGTAGGGACCGTGTTCTTTTCTTTGAAGGCCTCTTTTTTTTTTTCCTGTAAACTCTATGTTGATGCCTTTTCCCAAAAAGCTCTACTTTTGTCTCATCTGACCAGAGAACATTCTTTCAAAAAGTTTTTGGCTTTCTCAGGTAAGTTTTGGCAAACTCCAGCCTGGCTTTTTTATGTCTCTGGGTCAGAAATGGGGTCTTCCTGGGTATCCTACCATAGAGTCCCTTTTCATTCAGATGCCAATGGATAGTACGGGTTGACACTGTTGTACCCTCGGACTGCAGGGCAGCTAGAACTTGTTTGGATGTTAGTCGAGGTTCTTTAGCCACCATCCGCACAATCTTTCGTTGAAATCTCTCGTCAATTTTTCTTTTCCGTCCACATCTAGGGAGGTTAGCCACAGTGCCATGGGCTTTAAACTTCTTGATGACATTGCGCACGGTAGACACAGGAACATTCAGGTCTTTGGAGATGGACTTGTAGCCTTGAGATTGCTCATGCTTCCTCACAATTTTGCTTCTCAAGTCCTCAGACAGTTCTTTGGTCTTCTTTCTTTTCTTCATGCTCAATGTGGTACACACAAGGACACAGGACAGAGGTTGAGTCAACTTTAATCCATTTCAACTGGCTGCAAGTGTGATTTAGTTATTGCCACCACCTGTTATGTGCCACAGGTAAGTAACAGGTGCTGTTAATTACACAAATTAGAGAAGCATCATATGATTTTTCAAAGGGTGCCAATACTTTTGTCCACCCCCTTTTTATGTTTGGTGTGGAATTATATCCAATTTGGCTTTTTGACAATTCTTTTTGTGGTTTTCCATTGACAAATTAAATGAAGATATTATTACCAAAGCATTTGTGATTGCAATCATTTTCTGGAAGAAATTGAGTATTATCTGACAGAATTGCAGGGGTGCCAATACTTTTGGCCAGCACTGTACTGTCACTGTAATGCCTCTACATTGGAGATTTGTATTTGTATTATCTAGGCTGCTGTAACACACTGAATTTCCCCTTGGTGGGACTATTAAAGGATTATCATGGTGAAAAATGAAAGTTGTGCTATAACTGGTTGTTATGAGGAAAAAACTTTACATAAAGTGTCAAATTGAAGCTTTACAAATAAATATTTCTATAAATTAGGAAAACCTCTTACACTAAAAAAGAACACACAGGGACAGCTAAGAGAGCGGTCACCTGACCTTCCTGACACGTAAAAGCCAATGGAATTCCCCTTTAAATAAAGATTCCCCAAATTTTCCTTCAAGGTGTCTCAGCAGAGTTCCTTGTAGAGCCTTGAGCAGCCACTGCCTCCCAGCATCCTCCAGACTGCCATAGCCCTGCACTGTGTCCGTGGTTCAGCCCTCAGCAGACTCTTCTGACGATGATGCTGCTCTGACTGAGCTATTATAGTGGGAGGAGGAGGAGGAGCAGCAGTGAGGAGTGCGAGGGAGAGCCCCGGAGTGTCACACAGCAGCAGCAGCAGCCCCTCACTGGGCACACGGAGAGCCTGCACTTGTCTCTGCCACCTAGCCTGCAACATGTCTGAAGTGAGGAAATTCACCAAGAGGCTCAGCAAGCCCGGGACAGCGGCAGAGCTGAGGCAGAGTGTGTCAGAGGCGGTCAGAAGCTCGGTTATACTGGTGAGTGCCCATCTTCTCCTCAGCTTCCCTCTTGCCCCATCCCTGTGACCAGGACTCGGCATACCAGGCAGTGCACAAGTCCTGTGCCCACCATAGAGCATTCACTGGGCTCCTGCCCCCACCCTGTCCTCATGTGCTGGGCTTGACAGGAGGACATGATTGTACAGGAAGTTTGCAGCAAGCTGTGGTTACAATGTATCCGCCTGACAGAACTTCTCACGTCTTGATAATGAGCAGTGCAGGGGTCCCTGGGGTGTAGATAATGGGGACCCCTCAGGAGGACCTGGCTGTCCTCTCCTCCAGTGCAGGGACACATCTTTGTTGTTGATGGAAGCCACACCCTGGCTGAGGAGATGCTGAGCTGAGGAGATGCTTGTGTAGCTTAGGTCCTGCACCATTCATTGGGGCTTGGGCTTCCTTGCACTTGGATAACTTTTTGGCCATGATAATGTCATCCCACCGTGCTGCTTTCCATTGACCGTGACAATGCACAGCTCCAAGTCCAAGTTGCTGAACTCATGTGTAAACCGTGTCTGTGCTGGGAAATGTCGCCATTTATCGTGTATGTACCGGTGTTGTTTCCATATAAGAAGCTCCTGACCAAAAGAACTTTTTTACAAATGTCATTGTGTGACACAAAAACGTTTAGGGAATTTCTCTATAGAGAAATATATGACAGGAAATAGCTGTGGCGTCAAGTATCCCTCATACACTAAGACATAGCCGCACCTGGGGTCGAGCCAAAAAGTAAGGTGCAGGAGACATTTTTAGATGTGGCGCCATTATATTTGTATATTTGTGCTACCCCTACTATAGAAGCAGACGACACCACCAATGTGAGGAGTAGGAGATGTTGGGTGGCAGGGACCCATGCCTGTCCCCAGGGCTGAGCCTTAGTTCCAAAAATGGGAGAGAAGTATTTTGGTGCCATGTAACCTCCCTACCTCAGCTAAATGTAGGTTAAAGGGTAAGGGTCAATAGCTCAATAGCTGATGTATGGCACGGCAGTATATAGTCTCTATATGGGTTGGTGTGACAGGTTGAGGGCCTGCACAAGGAAGGTTCCCACAGTTAGACTATCCCTCTTCTTTTTCATCCCATCACTCTTCATTAAAGGGTCATGGTCAGCCTGAGAAACGTGGTCAGTGTTAAGATCAGATGGCCATGTTCAGACCCAGAAATGCGGTCCATGTAACATCCACATTTCCAGGGCCAACTGCAGCTTGTCTTTTTGATACTGTGAGTTCCCGAGCTAACATGGGTTGCTACTGTCCTACACACAAATGTTGCTGTAAGTATGGAACAGTAGGGTCACGATAGATTGGTACCCACAGCATCATAAATTACTGTGATGCTGTGATTTCAGTTCAAACACCCAACGTTGTTCTGGGAATTGTGGCTGTCACGTGGACTGTGTTTTTAGGACCAAGCTCAGTAGAAGATATGTAAAATGTTGTATTATGGCATTGTATCATTAATGAATGGCAATTGTACATTTGAAGTGGAAAAAATATTTATTCTGTGCTGTTACGTTGTTGTTGGCAGTGGAGCTATTAGGTCCTGGCACCAGAGGCACATGCCCTGTGTCTTTTGACCGTAGCTGGTGATCCCCATTTTAAGGGGTCATTAAAGGGGTTTTCCGGACAAAAAAATAATTTTTCAAAAAAGGCAAGTTAGTGCTATTAATAGGTTAATAAGTGCAACCAAATACTTCAAGCAGTGTTTTGAGTGATTTATTGGTTTCTCTGGCAGCTCCTGGCATCTTCTGCATTTGTTTACTTGGGTAGCTTCCTGTTCTGTTTTCCTACAACTACCATGATGCATTGCACTTCACTCAGAGCTGACTCCCTTCCCCTCCCTCTCCCTCTCTCACTCACTCCCCTCTTTTCTCACTCACACCCCCTCCTTATTTCCCTAGCTAGCCCACCCACTACTAGCCCTTCCTAACTAACGTTACCAATACTAACCCACCCTCCTCCCCAGACCATCATACTTTCCTGTCTTTGGGGCAGGACCTTCTGTACACGCAACTTCACTTGTTCTGGGTCGCCAACACCTCCTTGATGTCTGCCACACTCAAGCTCTATTGCGCAGACATCAAGAAGAGGAGGAACTGGCCCCCCAGAAGGAAGAGATGTCCCATGCCAAGAAGATCCGGCCCGGAAGACAGTTAAGTATTATGGGGTGGGAGGGGGTTAGTATAGGTGATGTTCCGTTTCCGGAATGGGAAAATTTGAAAATCTGCCTGAGGAGGTCACATGACCGCCCCGGCAATCAGAGTAAATACAGCTTTTTTGTAAACTAAGTAAATTAGAAGGTAGGCAGGGGGAAGATATTTAGCTTAGAGGAAATATATAATTTTATCCCGGACAACCATTTTAACGCTGCTGTATTACGACTGTGTTCAATCTCCAAGTTGTACAGAGCCATAAAAAGTCTTAAGACTGAGGCCCCATGTTGCAGAAGCACAGTTTTTTTTTTTTTGCAGATTTTGTTGCCTTTTTTTGAGCCCTAGCCAGGAGTAGATTGAGCAGAAGGGAGAAGTATAAGTACTTCCTATATATTTCCCATTCCTGTTGTAGCCATTCTTGGCTTTGGCGCAAAAAAGGCAGCAAAATCTGCTACAAAAAAAGCTGTGTTTCCTCAATGTGGGACCTTAGCCTAAAGGGGTTGTCCAGGAATTGGACAAACTATGGAGGGGCCTGAGTGTCCCCGGTGCTCCATTGTCCACCGCTGTTATCCGTTCATCCCACACCATGCCACAGACCCTGATGCACCCCACGTGACCAATGAGACCAATCACTGGTCTCAGCAGTCGCTGGAGAGGGACCGGTAAAGTATATGAGTGACGTCATCTGTTCTTCTCCAGCAGCTGCTGCTGAGGCTAGTGATAGTCCTCAGCAGTCATATGGGGCACAGGACTTCTGGGGACTGCGTTATGGCATGCGACTGAATGGACTGCAGCAGAGGAAAACAGAGTGTCAGGGAAAGGTGAGTATATTTTTTTGTTTTATATTACACCTGCCCCAGCCCCCTCTGTAGTTTGTCCAATTCCTGGACAACCCCTTTAAGCTGACCATACACATGAAGTCAGCTATGATTCTGAGGATCAATTGATACCAATAATACATCAACATAACCAAACTGTCTACAAAAAAATAGCTTTGGTTCTGTGCAAAATGGCAAATTACTTGAAAAATTTGTCTGATCTTCAATACGCTTATATGTTTAACCAACCCATGGCCAAAAATTTATAACACGCCAGATTAGTTTCTTGGCAGACATCGCAAACTGTTGTTTGGGTCAATTGTTTAAAAGATTATCGACAACTATCTCGTGTATGGCAGGCTTCACTATGTTCATACAGAGGATTTTTTTTGTTAGATCCTGTACAAATTGGAAAGAATGAAAACTGTGAGATGCTCCACTGATTTCCAGATTTATGGAGACATTTAGGCTGAGGCCCACATTGCGAATACGCAGCTTTTTTTTGTTGCAGATTGTGCTGTGGTTTTTTGAGCCAAAGCCAGGAGTGGATTGAGCAGAAGGTAGAAGTATAATAACTTCCTATATATTTCCCATTCCATCCTATTCCATTCTTGGTTTTGGCCCAAAAAAAGTAGCAAAATCTGCAACAAAAAAGCTGTGTTTCGGAAATGTGGGGCCTCATGGTTATATGTTGGCACCAGATGGAACTTGTACTGCAGCGCACATAGACCGTGAGGCTTCATACTAGGGGTATAAACCCTTAGGCTCTGAGACCATACATTGCAGAAGAGCTGCATTTTTTTCTTGCAGATTTCGCTGTTTTTTTGGGGGGGGTTTTTTTTTTTGAGCCAAACCCAAGAGTGGCTTCAAAAGTAATGACAAAAATAAAGAAAGTTCTTATACTTCTCCCTTCAGCTAAATCCACTCCTGGCTTTGGCTCAAAAAGCCACAGCAAAGGCAGCAAGAAAAAAATGCAGCTTTTCCACATCATGTGGCCTTAGCCCTAAGGTGGCCATACACGTTAGGTAAATATTAGCTGATCCCAGTAGCAGGATCATCTTGCCTATCATCTAATGTGTATAGTGGTGTCCAGACTGTTGCTGACGGCCGATGTCAGGTTTGTGTTGTTTATTTTATTTATCAGGAAAAGTCAGTGCTGTCGGTTTTTCATGCAACTATTAGTGTACACCAACATTTATATATGACATCTATACAGTCTAAATTTATTTGGTAAGTATTTCACCAAAATTCATACCTCCTATATAAAGTGATGTTTTTCAAAACTATTAACTAATATATAGTATCTCCTACTGATAAATATACAGTATCTCCTATAGGTAAATATACAATATCTCCTATTGATAAATATACAGTATCTCCTATAGTTAAATATATAATATCTCCTATTGATAAATATACAGTATCTCCTATAGTTAAATATATACAATATATGCTATTGATAAATATACAGTATCTCCTATCGGTAAATATACAGTAGGGAATGCACAAAGCAATTAAATTAATTTTTAAAAAGATACATCTATGGTCATATCCCATCAGTAGAGATCCAGAGGCGAAGGTTCTGGTCCCCAGTACAAAATCTGTAATGGGGCCCCTGCCTACTAAGTGCCATTTATAATACTAGTATCTTTTATGTTATGGAGGGATCCATTGTGAGTGAGACCTGTCTAAGAGTAGAAAATGGTCCCCAAGATCAGTTACTAAGAACCCCTGGAATACCAACAATAAGCAGAAAGAAGAGGTCACAGCGCTCTCTGCACCTGGGGGTCGGACCCTCATGTGTGGCCTATTGATTTGTCATCAGTAAGTTTTCCAGTAAACCCCCTTAAAAGGAGCGTGTCAGCAGGAAAATCAGTATCAAACTAATGGCAGTATCTCGTAGAGTGGCTCCTACACTTTCCTAAAATGTATTTTTTATTCTGCATTGTAGCTCCATTTTCAGAAAAATTAGCATTTATTCTTATGCAAATTAGCTGAAATGGGCTTTAAGGGCGTGTCTTCTCCTGCTGGGGCATCACTCTCTACTCCAATTAACCAGAGAAGACATAGGGGGCGGAGTTGAGCGGAAGTTAGGGGTTGTTATGTAGAGCAGAGAGTGAAGCCCCAGAAGGAGAAGAAATGCCCCTAAAGCCCTTTTCAGCTAATTTGCATAAGAATAAAATCCTGATTTTTATGAAGATATTGAGCTGCAATGCAGAATAAGAAAGACATCTTTGGTTTGTATAGAAGCCGCCCTACAAGGTGTCATTAGTTTGTTACTAATTTTCCTGCAGACAGACTCCCTTAATGTTGGTGGTAGCGCCATCTGTCGTGAAGCTCTGAAGCCACGCTGTGTCCTTGGAGTATTGCAGCACCAGTTCTGCTGTACTTCTGATAGTACTCTCCTCTTCAAGGCTTGGGGGCCTGCTAAAAAGTGTTGTGTGTCTACAGCTAAGTCTCCTCTGAAGTTACTCCAGTCTAAATAAAAATATTTTTACTTTTCTGTAGTAGCCGCTTGCAGTAAATGTGTTACATGATTGTTTGGCTGTTGTGCTGATCATATGACCTGGCAATGTGATCACTTCATGAAAACAAGTTTTGCAATATTCTATAACCCTTTCTGATTCCTTGGTAGAGTTATTTCCTTTTTCTAGTACTTTCATATTGCTTTTAATATAAAATGGTTTCCTTTAAAAAATCTCTGACTTGCTGTGTGATGTGTTTTACAGATTGATTGTTCATTGTTAGTTTGGCAGAACAAAAATGCTGTTTATGTGCAAAATAGTCACTATAGAGTTATACAGTGGAGCAGATGAACTAATGAAAATGTGCCAGAATTCTGATGCAATTTGGTGGCCATGGTTTACACCTTATTTTAAAGTCTTTTAGTGTGGCAAGTAGGTGGCGCTTATTGGGAAAGCTTTTTGTCAAAAAAGAGGGTGGGATCTAATATGCAAATTCACAGACGGTGAATCAGAACCACTAATATAAAACCTAAAATCACAGAATTGGTCCCAAGCAAAGAAAATAAAATATAACTTTTAATAAATAACCACTAAAATATCCAACCCAATTGTAAATAATTGACCTATCTAAATATGCAAATATACACACAAGGTTGAAGAGAGCATATTCAACCTAATAAGCAAAGTTGATCTCAGACAGTGGAAAGAGGTTTAAATGCTAAATTGACTCTAGATAAAAATAAATGTCGACCAAGTATGTCAATAAAGCTACATAACCTCATATCCTCTCCACACTTAAACTGTTGATATCAACTAAAATATACAAGGCCTCTAATGTCAGATAATGCTCCTATGAGACATTACTGTCCCCAGACAGTAATTAAATTAAACATTTTGCAGAGTGTTAAAGGTTTTCTCTAAATATCTTGTAGTCACAAGTTGTTGACTTGATCGGTTGCCAGTGGATACGACCATGAATGCAGGAACTTTCTAAGGTCAGAAAATCAGCCATGATGTCCTTATTGTGGCCGTGATATCTTCTGATACATGTAGTGTGCCTGCCTGATAACCCAGCTACAATAAGGACATCATTGCTGGGTTCCTGACAAGTCTCAGACCATAGAAAGTTTCTGCATTTGTGGTCGTATCCATTGGCAACCAATCAAGAAAACAGACTGTCATCACGAAGATGGATAGAGAAAATCTTTAAAACACTGCAGAATTTTTAACTACTTATATTTGCAAAAATGTTTAACTTTTAATTATCTACAAATATAGATATGATTATGTTCATGGGAATACCCCTTTAAGGCTAAGGCCCCATGCTGTGGAAACGTAGTGTTTTTTGTTGCAGATTTTGCTGCGTTTATTTGAGCCAAAGTCTAGAGTGGATTTAACAGAAGGGAAAAGTGTAAGCACTTCCTAGATGTTTCCCATTCCTTTTCAAGCCACTCCTGACTTTGGCTCAAAAAACCGCAGCAAAATCTGCAATAAAAACGCTGCGTTTCTGCAATGTGGGGCCTAAGGCTGAAGCCCCACGTTGCAAAAACCCAAAAGATTTGTCGCTGTGGAAATGGGCAAAAAATCTGGCCAATCGCATCCACACATTGCAGAAACAAATCCACAGCGGAAAAGCTACGTTTTCAAAATTGCCTGCGTTTTTAAAAATCGCAGCATGTAAAATTATAATTTCGGAAACGCTGGTGTTTTCCATATAGGTATAATACAGGCAGAAAGTCTGGAGAGGAAAACTGTTTGAGAACACAATGAAAAAGCTGTGGAAGAAAATGATGTGCTTCCGCCTCGTTTTTCTGAAGCGTTTTGCTATGTGGGCGTTTAGCCTAAGGCTGAGGCCCCACGTTGCGGAAACGCACCTTTTTTTGTTGTAGATTTTGCTGCGGTTTTTGGAGCCAAAACCAAGAATGGTTACAAAAGGAATGGGAAATATATAGGAAGCTCTTATACTTCTACCTTCTGCTCAATCCTCTCCTGGCTTTGGTTCAAAAAAACGCAACAAAATCTGCAACAAAAGAAGCTGCTTTTCTGCAACGTGGGGCCGTAGCCTAAAGGGTTTTTTTGAGATGACAATATTAGACAGACCATCCAATATGAGGCTATAAATAACATATCAGTATATTTGATCCCTGAGCCATAATCCCACTAAAATTTCACATCAGATACTGAATGTATAAGTACATTACTTGGTGCTAAAAAAAAATGGTGTTTAACCCTTGATAGCCACATGTGCCGTAGAATTTATTTGCTTAATTCACATAATTCCAGAAAGCCCATATCTGAGTTTTGACATTTCCTACAGTCCTAAATATCCTAAGCATCATAAATATATGTGTTTATATTTATATACAGGGCAACAGTGAATTACAAGTAGAAAATAATGACATAGCAAAAGGTCATATAGGGTGTGTTGATGTACATCTCCACATGTGATTCCACATTGCCCCAGGACTCCTCTCTGAAACCAGCAGACTATTTCTGTCTACTAAATACAATTATATCTCATGACCCACAAAGCATTGTTCACTGCTGGCTCGCTGCATCTATTTGTGTCTGTTCAATAATAACACTCATTGGCTTGTGTGGATATTACTATATGTTCAGGACTGACTACCTCTGAGTTGCATCAGGAAATATATGTTTCATTCAGGTGCTCTATCTTGTGTATCTAGGTACTTCTAACATCTCACAGCTAGTAAAGACTAAACATAAGCGTATCAATGTATTCTGGAAATGTTTAGTTTACATGTCAGGCTGGAGACCCATATTGCGAAAACGCAGCGTTTTGGCCGCGGCAGAAATGCTGCGGCAAAAAACACTGCGTTTTACATTACCTGCAAAGTGGATGGGATTCCGTCATTTTTGTAAATCTCAGCATGTCAATTATGCCTACAGAAACACTGATAGTTTGATTATATGTATAATAGAAGCAGAAAGGGAAAACTCTGTGGACTTTCTGTGAAAAATGCTGAGAAAAAAAAACGTGATGCTTTTCTGCAGCATTTTTTTTTTTTTAGCAGCGGAAAAAAAAAATTGTCATTTTGCCTCCCATAAAAATTTTAATAAATAGCTACCAAAACATCAGACATTCCCCAAAATGGTATAACTAAAAAGTACATCTGGCTCCTTACATACGCCTTAAGCATCTCTGGACATGGAAATATCAAAAAGATATGGATGTCAGAATATGGCGACTTCAAGAATTTTTTTTTTTGCAAAGGTTTGGATTTTTTTATAGGGGTTAAAACGTAAAAAAAGCTATCTAAATTTGGTATCTCCAGAATCGTACTGACCCACAGAATACAGGTGACATGTCATTTTGGCTCCTCAGTGAACGCCGTAAAAACAAAGCCTGTAAGAAAGTCGCACAAATGCAGTTTTTCTCCAATCCCCCCATTCTGAATTATTCTCCAGTTTCTCAGTACATCGTACAGAATATTAAATGGTACCATTATGAAGTACAATTTGTCTGCAAACATTAAGCCTTCATATGGCTCTATGAACAGAAAAATAACAAAGTTATGGGGTTTGGAAGGCGGGGAGTCAAAAACGAAATCGAAAAATGCGTATGGTGGGAAGAGATGCACATCAAGGCTGCACTGCTATCTATATTATTTCCAGAGATATCACTGGTTGATATTTACAGTGGGTTGCAAAAGTATTCATACCCCTTCACATTTTGTCACCTTACAACCGCAAACTTAAATGTGTTTTATTGAGATTTTAAGTGACAGACCAAAGTAGCACATAATTGTGAAGCGTGACGTGTATTCAGCACCCCTATATTAATACTTTGTAGAGCCACCTTTCGATGCAATTACTGCTGAAAGTCTTTTGGGGTATGTCTCTACCAGCTTTACGCATCTAGAGACTGAGATTTTTGCCCATTCTTCATTGCAAAATAGCTCAAGCTCAGCCAGATTGGATGGAGCGTCTGTGAACAGCAATTTTCAGCTCTTTCCACAGATGCTCAATGGGACTGGACTTTGACTGGGCCATTCTATGACATGAATATTCTTTGATCTAAACCATTCCACTGTAGCTCTGGCTGTATGTTTAGGGTCATTGTCTTGCTGGAAGGTGAATCTCCTTCCCAGTCTCAAGTCTTTTGTTTTTTTTTCCAGGATTGTCCTGTATTTAGCTCCATCCATCTTCCCATAAACTCTGAGCAGCTTCCCTTTCCCTGCTGAAGAAAAGCCTCCCCACAGCATGATGCTGCCACCACCATGTGTCACAGTGGGGATGGTGTGTTCAGGGTGATGAGCAGTGTTACTTTTCCACCACACATAGCGCTTTGCATTTAGGCCAAAAAGTTTAATTTTGGTCCCATCTGATCAGAGCACCTTCTTCCACATGTTTACTGTGTACCCTATATTGGTTTGTGGCAAACTGGCACTTCTTATGCTTTTCTTTCAACAAATGGTTTTCTTCTTGCCACTCTTCCGTAAAGGCCAGATTTGTGGAGTGCACGACTTATAGTTGTCCTGTGGACAGATTCTCCCACCTGAGCTGTGGATTTCTGCAGCTCCTCCAGAGTGACCATAGGCCTCTTGGCTGCTTCTCTGACCAGTACTCTCCTTGCTCGATTGTCAGTTTAGTTGGATGGCTATGTCTTGGTAGGTTTTCAGTTGTAGAATACATTTTCCATTTTTGGATGATGGATTGAACAGTGATCTTTGGGATGCTCAAAGCTTGGGTTATGTTTTAATTCCCTAAACCTGCTTTAACCTTCTCCACAACTTATCTCTTACCTGTCAGGTGAGTTCCTTGGTGTTCATGATGCTGTTTGTTCAATAGTGTTCGCTAACAACCACTGAGGCCTTCACAGAACAGGTGTATTTACAGGTGCATCTCAATAAATTAGAATATCTTTGAATCGTTTATTTCTTTCAGTAATTAAATTAAATGTTGATTATGGATTACAGGTAATGAAAACCAAAATCTAAGAAAATTAGAATATTGTAAAAAAAAAGTTCAGTAATGTAAATGTGTCAATGTGTCCTGCCAAGGTTTCTTAAGCCTTTAAATGGTCCCTCAGTCTGGTTCAGTAGGACACACAATCATGGAAGACGCTGATTACAAATTGTATTACTGAATTACTGAAATGAATGAACGTTTCAAAAATATTCAAATTTATTGAGATGCACCTGTATACTGAGACTAAATTACACACAGCTGGACTCTATTAACTAATTAAGAGACTTCTGAAGACAATTGATTGCACTGGATTTTATTTAGGGGTATCAGAGTACAGGGGGCTGATTTGATTAAAATTGTGAAAACCATGTATCATTTTCATTCCACTTCACAATTATCTGCTACTTTGTGTTGGTCTATCACTTGAAATTTCAATAAAATACATTTAAGTTTGTGGTTGTAAGGTGACAAAATGTGAAAAAGTTCAAGGGGTATGAATACTTTTGCAAGCCACTGTATATGCAGATGCATAATATACATGGTATAAATATCCCAATCCCGACTGTGTTTTCAACCAGTGATATCGCTGGAAATAATATAGATAGCACTTAGTGTCATATGAAAGAAGAAAAACGTTTTATAATGTCTGAGATAAAACTGTTTGAAGTGACCCTCCCCTACCCTCATTTTCTCTACATCTAACACAGCCCCATACTCTATACACAATAACATTCAGTGAGAGGCAGAAACAGCTCTCAATACAGAAACAAGGGAAAGAATGAAGAAATTCAGGATTTCACAGAAAGGAGGCAAAATTTGTTAATAAAGTATATTACTATATGGGACAGTGACTGACAATGTCTGTAAAACGCTTTGGAATATGATGGCGCTATATAAGTAAGCATAATAAATAAATTATAAAATGTATTAATGACACAAATACTGCCAGAAAATCAAAAGTTGTCAGAAAGTTTAAGTGAAAGAAGAAAAGAGAAATCTAAATCGCATCAATATTTGGTGTGACCTTTGCCGTTTGCCTTCCATCAATTCTTCTCGGTACTTGCAGACAGTTTTTGAAGGAACTCGGCAGGGAGGTTGTTGCCACCATCTTGGAGAACTAAGCGCAGATCTTCTGTGGATGTAGGCTTGTCCAATTCTTCTGATTCTTCATGTAATCGCAGACAGACTGGATGATGTTGAGATCAGGGCTCTGTGGGTGTCTGTATCATCAGTTCTGGGACCTCTCCTCCAAAAGGCGCTTCCAAAAATTATTGATGGGATTTACATTTCTCTTTTCTTTATTCAACTCATTTTGTTAATTGACAAAAATTATTTCTAATAAATAAAATAAACTATTAACACTATTAATAATTCTATTTCTGAAAGCATTCTTACATTGCATCATTTTTGTGTAATTGCCCTTCCACCTCTACTTCAGAGTATTCGGATCTATTAGTGTCCATCATAGGATGGATCTGTCTCCATCGGGATTTCTATTTTTCTGTTCCTATAACTGAAAAATGGAAATCCCAACAGAGATGTGAACACAGGCTTAGGGCTCATGCACACTATGTGCGAGTCGCTGGCCATAATTGAATTGATGTCATCTGTGTGCCGCCCGTGCACCGGCCCCATTCATTGGGGCCAGTGAGCACAGCCGAAAAACCAGAAAGGAATAGGACCTGTCCTGAGTTCTTCAGCGTAGGCTGTCGGTCCGCACACGGAACCGTGGTAATACAGTCGTGCGCATGGGGCCATACAAATAAATGGGATCGTGTTCTATCCGGGGAAAATCCGGATAGCACACTGAATCAGCACACGGTCGTATGCATGGGCCCTTAAACGGGGCTTTCACATTCGTGATACTGATGCTATGTGACTAAAAGCTATGGCTGCATTTACAACCCCATTTGACAGGGCCCTTACTCGGGTTATCTTTGTCTAATATTAAAAGAAGTTTGATGATCTGAAACAGTCACTGTAACAAATATGCAAAAACAGGAGAAATTGGGTAAAGACAATATCAACCATCTGCCCAGCTATGGCTTGAGTATATATTAGCAGAGGCGTAACTTGAGCTTATGGCCCTCAATGTAAATTCTGTAGTGGAGTCCCTGCCTCCCTTGTACATTAGGAATCAAGGAGTTACTACATGATTTTCATTTAATATTTCACTAGAAAATTGCAGTGGTAGGCACATTGAAACACACTCCTATAAAAATGTAGTTTTCTCACTTTTGTTTTGAAGACATCGGGGGGCCTAACTTTAGGATCTGTTGGACCCTACTATAAAGTCTGCCAATAAATCATGGGTAGGCAGCCAGCACTCCAGCTGTTGTGAAACTACAAGTATCAGCATGCCTACTTGCTCTGCTCTTCTTGGAACTCACATAGAAGTGAATGGCGCATGCTGGAATTCCAAAGGTTGCTGATTCCTGCACTAGATCAAGATCTACTATTTGATCACTGCTATAAATTAAAAAAGTTCCTTACATAACAGTTCTGATCCAGTCAGGCAAGTCTACAGGCTTATCCTAAATAACATTGCTCTGAAGTTATTGTCTTGTACATCTTCTTTTCCAGGACATTCCCCTGTATTTTTACACTAGAAGTATTTCCATCAGAAGTGTTCACTGATCCATACAATGCTTCTGTTTAATAATATCTAGGTCACGTATAAATCAGTCTGCACGGACTGATGTGTAATAGAAAATGCCATCTCTTGCACTTGTGCACTATGAAGGTTTTTCTCTATTGCTTCAGAAATGGGAAGTAACTCTGTACAGATTCTTTGTCAGGAACTGTGTAATATCACATTTGCACTGTTGCCTGCTGTAACATAGTAATAAAATCTTCACCCTATAATATATTGTTACTCGTTATCAATATTTTCTGCTCTTAAGTTTGCTGTTAACCCATTAATGAATCATTAACACCACTAGATATTATATTATGGGCAAGACAGAAGCATAAATTTCCAGCTACAGTATGGAAGGTAATATGATAATCATGGTATCAATTTCCAGTGTCCCCAACAGAACTAGCCACGGAACAAGCGTAAAGAGGACCTTTCATGTGCTCATGCATATGCGGTTTTATATACCGCTATAAAGTCGAATTCAGTGCACTGTCGGCTTTCCCGCTATGTGTCACTGTCAGAAAAGCGTTCCTCACAGCCTAGCGTCATCGCAGATGTCTGAGTCGGAGTCAATCTTGGTGGTTTGGCCTTCTGACGCCACAGCCCTGACTATAAAGCAGTGTATTCATGCAGGACAAATATAAGTCAACTTGAGGTGTAAGGCCCTATGCACATGACTTAATGTGCTGTCCAAGGGGGGTTCCAATGTTCTGTTCCATTCCGTGGAATATTGAGTATGTCCTATCCAGCTCCATGACGGAACAGAACCCCTTATTGAAATCAATGGAGGACGGAAGACAGTGAATTGTGTTAGAAAATGGGATCCCCATCGGCCCGCACACTGAATCGTGTGCATGGAGTCTTAATCTTTTTTTTTTACTGTGCACTGTTTTCTAAAGGTGAATAACGGGACTGGAGGTCTCTACTGTTCTAGAGATCAGTATTTGTCTATTTGAAAAACCACTATAAGTTTAGGAGTTAGGTCGCACGGGGTTTTTATAGCTTTCCCATTGTTACTCTTTTTTTCCTAGCATAAGCATTGCATTTTGCATCCACTATATCATCTGAATCACTTTTTGGATCTGTCCCTAGTTGGAAAGATACTTTCACATACTTATACAGTACTTCTGCTTTTTTCAGGAAATGTAAGTCAGCCCTGCTTGTTCAGGGTCATGTTTGTATTAGGTCACTAAGGAAATCCAGTCAATACTGTAACGTCTACATAATTTTTTGTTTGCCAATAGATTCCAGTGTAAAAGCGGAATAAGTGAACGTTTGAACTGTATTACATTTACGCAGGCATTGTGTTGTATTTTCTCAGGGATGTATCCAAGTAGTGGCCAAGTGGTACCATCTCTTTGAGATTATTGGGATCTGCTTCAATTAAGGGAGTCTGTCACCGGAACCAGCATATCTACCCAACCCCGCAAATAGATGAGTTAGGGTCACCTGAATCAAACAGTGTTTTCCCCTTGTGAATCGCTGCCTCCAATGCCTAGATACCACTTTTTTGTCAATATGCGGTTGAGCTCTTTGGAGCAACAAGGGCATTATCACTTACCTCTTTGGAGCAATGGCATTTCCCTCGCTGTTTCAAAGAGCTCACTTGCATTTTGTCAGAAAAAGACGATATCTCAGCCAGGGAGCCATCGATTCACAATGGAGTAACACTGTTTGACTCAGGTGACCCTGCTAGGCTGGGCTGATATGCTGGGTTCCGGTGACAGACTCCCTTTAAAATAGTGAAGGATCAGAGAAAAGAGCCTCAGCTGATGACAATATGTTTTTAATTTTCATATGGATAAAGGGCAATATCTGTACATTACTCCAGTACTTGTCATCTTGGTGCAAGGTTAAAAAGGTGACTGCTTGCTTCCATACACCTGTTTATGGGTTGTATCTGGTATTTCTGAGCTAGAGTACCACGTACATCCTGTGGACAGGTATGATTCTGCTTTTCTAAGGAAGAAGTCATATTGTTCTAGCATGCAGAACCCCTTTCATTGGTTTCTGATGTTTTATGCTTTTATGGTGCTAACTAAACCCTGTATGGAACCTTGTGTGTTGGTCTATAAAAGAGGAACAAATCTCAATGCATATATTTTGTTGAAATGAATCATCAGGAAATTGCAAAGTTTTACTACTTTTAGAACTTAGAAGTCCTTCCATGGTAACCAACTACAAGCATTTGTATTGAGAGAAATGAATGATAAATTCTTAGGGTACCTCTTAGCAGCAGCCCAAAAATGATTGCTGATTCTAGCAGGTGACAGCCAGTTGTCTACAGTGCTGTGGAGAGTTGCACCTGTCACTTGCTATAATAAGGGCTGGTGGAGTGTACGGCTACCCATAACTACTCATTGTATACTACAGGACACCAACACTCGGCTACTGTGTATGGTCACCTTGAGGAAAGAGATTCTGATCACAACACTTTATATTCTTGTCAAGTTCAGTCTTCTCATGGAGCCCAAATTTGTATCCAAATCCTGAAATATATTGATACAAAACTATTAGGGTTAGTGCGTTGGTCCGTTGCTGGACCAGAATGGAAAAACAGCCCGTCTAATGATTAATAACCGCGGATCTGAGAGGCACCCATAAAGCCATAATGGGGTCTGTTGGGTATCCTTTATTATCTCACTGACATTGCCATATGACAAATTTGGGCTTGCAGATTTTATTTTCGGTGATATCATACTCTGCACCAGGTGTGAGTTTAACTTATAAGCAATAAATAATAATAATAATAATAATAATAATAATAATAATAACAACTTTATTTATATAGCGCCAACATATTCCGTAGCACTTTACAAATCAGAGGGCACATGAGACATTACGATGTGACAAAGAAATAAACCTATCAAACAATAGGAGTGAGGGTCCTGCTCGCAAGAGCTTACATTCTATGAGGAGATAGGGGGACACAAGAGGTCAGAGGGCTTGTTTGCTACAATGGTCCAGCCATCTTTTAATAGAAAAGGATGTGTAACTGAAGCTGTATGAACCCGTCACCAGCCAGTATCTGTGAATAAACAGATACACTGCACTCCTTTCACTTAGTAACTTCTAGATGGAGAGGATAGGACCTGAGGAATAGAGGAGGAAGGATAAAAGGTGTTATTGTTCTGCACCTCCGCACACTATACTGAGATCAGGTCACGTGATAAGCCTGACCATACAGATGTGATTTTAGGGCAGTTTTGAAGCTGCTGTAGTTGGGGATTAATTGGATTGTCTGGGGTAAAGCATTCCAGAGCACCGGTGCAGCTCGAGAAAAGTCTTGGAGACGGGAGTGGGATGATCAGATAACAGAGGATGCAAGTCTAAAGTCATTGGCAGAACGGAGAGGACGGTTAGGGCGGTAGACAGTGACGAGAGAGGAGATATAGGGGGCGCAGCGCTATGGATGGATTTGTTGGTCAGTGTGATAATTTTAGATTATATTCTGTGATGGATGGGCAACCAATACAGTGACTGACATAAGGTAGATGCATCTGTGTATCGGGTTGACAGAAAGATGAGTCTGGCGGCCGCATTCAGGACAGATTGTAGTGGGGAGAGTTTAGTAAGAGGAAACCCAATTAGAAGAGAATTGCAATAGTGAAGACGAGAGAGAATCTGAGTGACAATGAGGGTTTTTGATGTTTCCACAGTGAGAAAAGGGCAAATTCTAGAGATGTTTTTAAGGTGCTGGTGGCAAGAGCGTGCAAGTGTCTGAATATGTGGGGTAAAGGTGAGATCTGAATCAAATACAACCCCCAGACAGCGGGCATGCTGCCTCGGTGTAATAGTAAGACCACAGACAGAAATGGAGATATCAGGGTTAGGTCGGTTAGTAGATGGAGGGAACACAAGAAGTTCAGTTTTTGAAAGATTCAGTTTCAGATAAAGAGAAGACATGATGTTAGAGACAGCAGAGAGACAGTCACTGGTGTTCTCTAGTAGTGCAGGGGTGATGTCACGGGATGAGGTATATAGTTGGGTATCATCTGCATAAAGAAGGTATTGAAAGCCAAATTTGCGAATGGTTTGTCCAACTGAGGCTGTGTACAGAGAGAAGAGGAGGGGACCTAGGACCAAGCCTTGAGAAACCCCAACCGCAAGGGGCAGAGGAGAAGAAATAGCACCAGCAAATGATACACTAAATGAGCGGTCAGAGAGATAGGAAGAAAACCATGAGAGAGTGTTATCCCTGAGGCCAATAGAATGGAGCATAGTGAGGAGGAGTTTGTGGTCTACAGTGTCAAATGCTGCTGAGAGATCCAGAAGAATAAGTAGTGAATAGTTCCCTTTAGATTTAGCCGTCAAGAGATCGTTGGAAACTTTTGTGAGGGCCGTTTCTGTATAGTGTAGTGCATGAAAACCTGACTGTAAAGGCTCCAGAAGAGAGTTAGCAGAGAGATAGTGGATTAGGCGGGAGTAGACCAAGCGTCCCAGGAGTTTAGAGATGAAGGAAAGGTTAGAGACAGGTCGGTAGTTAGCAGCCCAGGAAGGGAGGGTTTTTTCAGTAGTTGGGTTATGACAGCATGTTTGAAGGAGGAGGGAAAGATTCCAGAAGAAAGAAGAGACGTTAAAAATTTTAGTAAGGTGAGTTGTAATAGTAGGGATAGGATCGCTTGTGTAAGTAGTGGGGCGAGAAGAAGAAAGGAGCTGGGAGAGTTCTTCTGTTACCAGGTCAAATAATGAGAGTTCACAATGAAGAGCAAGGGAGGGAAGGGGACTGATGCCGCTTGGAGAATGGGTTATTTCCTGACGGATTTTGTCTTTAAAGTACGTGGCCATGTCTTGAGCACTGAGGTTTGTGACAGGTACCCGCATCTTTGGCGTAAGGAGGGAGTGAAAGGTATCAAAGAGTCATTTAGGGTTATTGGAGAGAGAAGAGATGAGAGAGGTGAAGTAAGCTTGTTTGACGAGATAAAGGGCAGAGTTATAGGCTTTGAGCGTAAACTTGAACTGAAGAAAATCTGCAGATGTGTGAGATTTTCGCCATAGCTGTTCGGTACATCTAGAGCATCGCTGAAGAAAATATGTTTGAGGAGTGTGTCAAGGTTGCCGGTGTCTGTTTTGTGATTTTCGGACAGTCAAGGGTGCTACTTTATCCAGGGTGGCTTTGAGAGTCTCATTGTTGTGTTTGGTGCCAGTTCAGGACACGAGAGAGAAGAGATGGGAGATGATACCCTACAGTGATGACTGTAGGGTATCTGAGAGGTGCTGTGTGTTTACAGCCTGTAGATTTCTGCATGTGCGGAAAGAAGATTGTGGTAGGAAATTGGTAGGTTAGCATTAGTAAAGTCAGAGAAAGAACAGAGCCGTAAGAAGACCAGATCAAGGATATTGCCATCTTTGTGTGTGGGAGAAGAAGTAAGCTGAGACAGACCAAGAGAGTCGGTTAGTGATAGAAGGCGAAAGGCAGATGAGGAGACAGGGGTGTTAATGGGAATGTTAAAATCACGCATAATGAGGATAGGAATTTCACAGGATAGGAAGTTGGGAAGCCATGAATTAAAGTGATCTAAAAACTGGTAGGGGGGACTGAGGGGGACGGTAGATGACAGCAAGATACACAAATAACTTATTGCACAATGTTTTTCACAATTTACTACGTGTGATTACTTATTTCTCCAAACCTCAGTCATACGATGACTAGTTTATTGACTGGTGGCCTAACCGTGAAGCTATACAAAAAATGTAGCTGTTCCCATAGCTTCCATTCTCCTCTATGGGTGTTTTAGCAATAAGGTAAAGCAGCAATGCTCAACTGCTCCAGTGAGTCCGAGTTGTACGAATCAGCAGTGACAGTCACAACGCCATAGATCAAGAAATTATTGTATATAACTTGTAGTAATGGGAAAAATATTTTATATTAGTATTACTTTAAATCACTTAGGTGACCTACAGTGGGGAAAAAAGTATTTATTCAGCCACCAATTGTGCAAGTTCTCCCACTTAAAAAGATGAGAGAGGCCTGCAATTGTCATCATAGGTAGACCTCAACTATGAGAGACTAAATGAGAAAACAAATCCGGAAAATCACATTGTCTGATTTTTTAAGAATTTATTTGCAAATTATGGTGGAAAATAAGTATTTGGTCACCTGCAAACAAGCAAGATTTCTGTCTCTCACAGACCTGTAACTTCTTCTTTAAGAGTCTCCTCTGTTCTCCACTCATTACCTGTAGTAATGGCACCTGTTTGACATTGTTATCAGTATAAAAGACACCTGTCCACAACCTCAAACAGTCACACTCCAAACTCCACTATGGTGAAGACCAAAGAGCTGTGGAAGGACACCAAAAACAAAATTGTAGACCTGTACCAGGCTGGGAAAACTGAATCTGCAATAGGCAAGCAGCTTGGTGTGAAGAAATCAACTGTGGGAGCAATAATTAGAAAATGGAAGACATATAAGACCACTGATAATCACCCTCGATCAGGAGCTCCACGCAAGATCTCACCCCGTGGGGTCAAAATGATCACAAGAACGTTGAGCAAAAATCCCAGAACCACATGGGGGGACCTAGTGAATGACCTGCAGAAAGCTGGGACTAACGTAACAAAGGCTACCATCAGTAACACACTACGCTGCCAGGGACTCAGATTCTGCAGTGCCAGACATGTCCCCCTTCTTAAGCCAGTACATATCCGGGCCCATCCGAAGTTTGCTATAGAGCATTTGGATGTTCCAGATGAGTATTGGGAGAATGTCATATGGTCAGATGAAACCAAAGTAGAACTGTTTGGTAGAAACACAACTCGTCGTGTTTGGAGGAGAGTGAATGCTGAGTTGCATCCAAAGAACACCATACCTACTGTGAAGCATGGGGGTGGCAACATCATGCTTTGGGATTGTTTCTCTGCAAAGGGACCAGGACGACTGATCCGTGTACATGAAAGAATGAATGGGGCCATGTATCGTGAGATTTTGAGTGCAAACCTCCTTCCATCAGCAAGGGCATTGAAAACGAAACGTGGCTGGGTCTTTCAGCATGACAATGATCCCAAGCACACCGCCAGGGCAACGAAGGAGTGGCTTCGTAAGAAGCATTTCAAGGTCCTGGAGTGGCCTAGCCAGTCTCCATATCTCAACCCCATAGAAAACCTTTGGAGGGAGTTGAAAGTCCGTGTTGCCCAGCGAGAGCCCCAAAACATCACTGCTCTAGAGGAGATCTGCATGGAGGAATGGGCCAACATACCAGCAACAGTGTGTGCCAACCTCGTGAAGACTTACAGAAAACGTTTGACCTCTGTCATTGCCAACAAATGATATATAACAAAGCACTGAGATGAACTTTTGTTATTGACCAAATACTTATTTTCCACCATAATTTGCAAATAAATTCTTTAAAAATCAGACAATGTGATTTTCTGGATTTGTTTTCTCATTTTGTCTCTCATAGTTGAGGTCTACCTATGATGACAATTACAGGCCTCTCTCATCTTTTTAAGTGGGAGAACTTGCACAATTGGTGGCTGACTAAATACTTTTTTTCCCCCACTGTATATGACCTTAGACTTGCATTCCCTGTTATCCGATCATCCCATTCCTGTGTCCAAGACTTTTCTCAAGCTGCATCGGTGCTCTGGAATGCTTTACCCAACTACTGCAGCTTCAAAACTGCCCTAAAATCACATCTGTATGGTCAGACTTATCACGTGACCTGATCACAGTGTAGTGTGCGGAGGTGCAGAACAATAACACCTTTTATCCTTCCTCCTCTGTTCCTCAGATCCTGTCCTCTCCATCTAGAAGTTACACTGCACTCCTTGCACTTAGTATCTGTTTATTCACAGATACTGGCTGGTGACAGGTTCATACAGCTTCAGTTACATAACCTTTTCTATTAAAAGATGGCTGGGCTATTGTAGCAAACAAGCCCTCTGACCTCTTGTGTCTCCCTATCTCCTCATAGAATGTAAGCTCTTGCGAGCAGGGCCCTCACTCCTATTGTTTCATATGTTTATTTCTTTGTCACATTGTAATGTCTCATATTGTCTGTTCATTTGTCCTCTGATTTGTTAAGTGCTACGGAATATGTTGGCGCTATATAAATAAAGTTATTATTATTATTATTATTTGTTTGTTTTATAGCACCTACATTCACATCGGCCATAACAATGCTTACTGTGTATGTAAACTATGTATATCATTGTGCAGGTAACGCTGTGATATATATTCTGTATACAATATCTGTAATATCAATTATGTACTGTCTAAGCATTCAGAATCATCTGCCAGTGACCCGATATTAACAGCTGCCTCATATTCACACAGATCAAGAAAACTGCAAAAAAGCTGGAGAAAGTCCATGGTACAACATAGGAATTTTGGATAGATTTCCTTTAGGAAATTTATGTTTTTCTGGAATTGTACATGATTTATTGAACAGCAGCTATGCTGACACTCCTATTTCTGCATAGGCAAAAAGCCATGAGGAAAGATCCATAACTTGGGAGTTGGTTTAAAGAAGACCTTTCCCACTGCCAATTCCAACTATTAGTATCCTTGTAACATCTTTGCCCGTTTGGGCCTCTGCGCCATCCTCCGGTCGCATGCTATAGCGCAGGAGGCATGTTCATTTGTGATCCTTTGCCCCTGTCGTTTTAGCACAGCTGAGTATTTGTTGATGTGTGTCAGTCCAGTCAGTGCTATTAGTTCCTTTGGTTACTAAGGAGTTAAAGTTTATAGCTATTTGATTGACATTCCTCCTTGCCAATCGAGCCTAGGGCAGATTCCCTTTATATAGTTTTTTTTTCTTTGATGCTTGTTATTAGCTTCTCTGAGCGTGCTGACTATTATCTGTTACTGTTATTATATTTCTGACCTTGGCATTTCCTTTGACTATTCTCCTGGTTCTGATTCTGTACTTCACTGCCCGATTGGTTTTGACCCTTGGCTCTTTTGACTACTCGTGTCTGTTCATTTGTCTTGTCTGCGTTTTGTGTTTACACTTGTATTGTAGGAAGAAACTGTCGCCCAGTTGTCCTCTGCCGCCTGGGGTAGTCGAGGCAAGTAGGTAGGGGTTGGGGCTGGGTCGAGCTTTAGGACTCACTGTCTCTGTCATTCCCTTTCTCCCAGGTTTCAGCAGCAGCAACTGGGGAATTGCTTAACTGGCAGTTTCCTAACAATCCTTCAATAGGTTCCGCTTCACTGATTCTAAAGTCAGTGTCTGTCATTTTGGAGGACCCGTCTTTTTCATTCATTCATTACATGGGCAGCCCAATAATTTCAATAGGAACTGTGTAATGCTCCAGTCTTACTGTTTTGATGCTGAAATGGAATATAATACTGGGGAATTCTCTCATAGATTAAAAGGGTTTATTGGGTACCCCACAGATCAGCAGTTTGAAGGTGCTGCAGCACTGTTCCTCTTCATTGTTTAGGAGGCACAACGGTCTATTGCAAACAGTCTTGTGGCAAAATGACTGCAGTATGTTAAGAGGACACTGTCCCTTCTTATTTGCCCCCAGCTCACATGTTTTTTGGATGTACAATGTATACAATGTGATGTTGTGGCAAAATCTTGGTAGTAGAGAAAAATGTGTCTTAGGGTATGTTCTTTTTTTTCTTATAGGAGAAGGCAAGAGTGGTGGAACCTTTAGACTATGAGACTGTTATTTCCCAAAGAAAAGCTCAGATCTTCAGCGATCCACATCGAGATATGCTGATGTTCCCCATGGAAGATGTTTTTGTGAGTGTGCTTGTTTTACTCTGATATATGAATATATACAGTACTGTACTGTATTTCCTGATTGTATTTTTCTTTTCCAAGATTTCCACAGTGGGCCGTCAGCACAGAACCGTACAGTCTACAGTTCCAGAGGATGCTGAAAACAAAGCCAAAAGTTTGTTTGTTAAGGAGGTATGTAACTCTGACAACTCTCAGAAGTTTACCAGTTATGCATATGAGGCTTCTATATGACCTACCCTAGTCATGGGTAAACCCCGGAGAGATGTCTTCACACCTAGTGAGTCTTGATTCACCTTCTTACTTCAATGAAACTTAGTGTTGGGGCAGATGAAGCATTCTATTTTTATTGACCAGTGTTACCTTTGCTAGCCTTTTAGGCTAACATTAATTATCCATACATAGGAACCATTTTTTGCTGATGCTTTTGGGGAACCCATGAATAACATTAAGATGGGATATGAATGTGATATTAAAAGGGTTTCGGAGAGATTCAATAAATTGGGCATTGCCAGAAATTGTACCGTGTTTCCCCAAAAATAAGACACCCCCGAAAGTAAGGCATAGGAGAGGATTCGGAGAATTGCCCAATATAAGGCATCCCCTGAAAGTAAGACGTATGTTCCTGAACAGAACATACGGTATATACGGTATGTGAGGCCGCAGGCCGAACCCCACAATCTCTACTATCATTATACTCCGGGGTCTTTGAAAAGACCCCAGAGTATAATAATCGGAGGCCCAGGGGAGGTGAGGGAACATAAAAAACAATGTACTTACCTCTCCTGCGCTTCTCCAGGCTTCAGGCCTGTTTGGTGACGTAGCAGACGTCAGCGGACGTCATTTTGCGTCGCGACGTCGGCCCGCGTCACGTGACGCCGGCCTGGTCCAACATTGAAGAAGGCTGAAATAGCCTGGAGTGGACCGGAGCGAGGAACAGGTAAGCAACGTTGTTTTTTTATGTTTCTATCCTCCCCTGGGTCTCCGGTCTTTTCAGACCCCAGAGTATAATAATTGTTCATGGGTGGTCCACAATGGGACATATAATAGTGTGTGCAGGGGCCACTATGGGGCAAAATACTCAGTGCAGGGGCCACTATGGGGAATAATAGTGTGTGCAGGGGCCACTATGGGGAATGATACTGTGTGCAGGGGCCACTATGGGGAATGATACTGTGTGCAGGGGCCACTATGGGACATGATACTGTGTGCAGGGGCCACTATGGGACATGATACTGGGTGCAGGGGCCACTATGGGACATGATACTGTGTGCAGGGGCCACTATGGGACATGATACTGTGTGCAGGGGCCACTATGGGGCATGACACTGTGTGCAGGGGCCACTATGGGACATGATACTGTGTGCAGGGGCCACTATGGGGCAAAATACTCAGTGCAGGGGCCACTATGGGGAATAATAGTGTGTTCAGGGGCCACTATGGGGAATGATACTGTGTGCAGGGGCCACTATGGGGACTGATACTGTGTGCAGGGGCCACTATGGGACATGATACTGTGTGCAGGGGCCACTATGGGACATGATACTGTGTGCAGGGGCCACTATGGGACATGATACTGTGTGCAGGGGCCACTATGGGACATGATACTGTGTGCAGGGGCCACTATGGGGCATGACACTGTGTGCAGGGGCCACTATGGGACATGATACTGTGTGCAGGGGCCACTATGGGACATGATACTGTGTGCAGGGGCCACTATGGGACATGATACTGTGTGCAGGGGCCACTATGGGACATGATACTGTGTGCAGGGGCCACTATGGGGACTGATACTGTGTGCAGGGGCCACTATGGGGAATGATACTGTGTGCAGGGGCCACTATGGGGCATGATACTGTGTGCAGGGGCCACTATAGGACATGATACTGTGCGCAGGGGCCACTATGTGACATGATACTGTGTGCAGGGGCCACTATGGGACATGATACTGGGTGCAGGGGCCTGGGACGGGGGTTGGGATGATACTGTGTGCAGGGGCCACTATGGGACATGATACTGTGTGCAGGAAAATTAATGGTTTGGATTGTTATGATGATGTCCTAGAAGATGATGACATAACTGTCATTGAATAAATTTTACTTTCTATTCGTACCGTAAATATTGGTAAATGTACAATGCTGTTAATTGTTGTACATGGAAATAATGGTACGGTAGTAGTAAGAAATTCTTGATAGGATTCACAGTTTGTCTGGTTATGCTGGTTTGTGATGACAACTACTGTACAGTACCGTATATAATAAATGTTCATTTTTTTGTTCAGCAATAAATGTGAATTCTTCTTCATTGAAAAAAAAATAAGACATCCCCTGAAAATAAGACACAGCACATCTTTAGGAGCAAAAATTAATATAAGACGCTGTCTTATTTTCGGGGAAACAGGGTAATAAAATAATAGAAGTTATACTCATCAGTTTCATCTCCCAGTGCCCCAGCAGTGCCGCTCTGGTCCTCCTGAGTAAAGCCTGTCACTGGCCTCAGTGGAATAAGGCAAGGGATCGCTGATATGAGTGAATATTTGCAGCAGTCACATGGGGTATATGGGCGCATCATCACTGCAGCCAAGTAAACAAAGCTCTACAGGTGAGGACCTGAGCAATGGGGAATTAAACTTGTGTGGCTTCATTTTTTATTTTATCACAATTCCTGGCAGTCAGCAACTTTTTTTTTTAAATATCTCAAAAAAGTAATCATACATTCAGAAGACGAATATAAAGCCCTTGACATTTTGCTTACTTTCATCACAATTCCATACATACAGATGTAGCACGGTTAACCTAAACTTATGCAGTTGGTTAAACTGCTGCCATGACTTTTCATTGGTTTTTGTTGACTTCTGTGATAAGATATCACACTACAGAAGTTTGGGTTATCTCTGCTACATCTGCATATTCTCTACATTTCATACCAGAGCTATTGGAGATGCTATGTTCAGTTCCTCTGTGCAATGGAGCGATCAGTAAGCATTTTTGTGACCACAAGAAGGGATTTCTTCTCTTTCAGAAGTTCTTAGTTTTATGCAGGCCATAGCTTCACATATAGAAAGGAAGGCAACAAGAGGTGCAGTTATGGTATCTAAGGCCCAGTTCACATCAGCGTTCAGGTTTCCGTTCGGAAAGTGGAGCACTTTCTTCTCCACATCGTTTGTGCGGAAACCGAGCGGAAACCACACCCATTATATTCTATGGGGTCCACGGTTTTCCCAGGTAAACCGCTTTTTATGCGTATAGGTTTCCGTTCGGGGGTCCCCAAGTGGAACTCTCCGAACGGAAACCCGAACGCAGATGTGAACCGGGCCTAACATTGGTGGCTCTGCGCATTGTGTTTAATAGCTTTTTTATTACATTTTCATTCACTATAATTTTTTACAGTGGTCAGAACACAAACAAGACAATAACTTTGATTGGACCTTTATTTGTTTTGCTTGGAAATTACATTCACTTTCTTTAATTCAAAATTATTTTTCTTTTTATGTGACAATTTCTTCCCTTTGATATTAATGGCGATATCTTCTCTCTGATATTAAAGATGCTAAGAATTTGCACAACCTACATTTCACTATACCATCCTGTACTTTTAATCTGTGACTCTTTATCATCTGACATTGTCTGTGTATATGTAGCTTGTGTCTGTGTGTGTAAAAGTTATGGAAGAGTGAAGAAATCAGGCGATACCTTTTAGAGGCTAACTGAGTATATTTATAAGTAAGCTTTCAGGAGTACTAGCTAGCTCCCTTCATCAGACATGGTGTAAAAGTTAGTAGTAGTAGTTCAATGATATGCCAGTCTATCTACAGAATATTTGATAAATGTATGATTGCCTGAGAACTGACTGCTGGGACCCCCCTGATCTTGATAATAGGGGTTCTAAGCCTCCAGTTTAAATGGTCATGCATGTGCTCTGCCACTGTATTCAAAGTCTACTGGACTAACCAATATAGCCTGGTGCTGTACAGGACTTAGCTATCTCTGTATGTGTACTTACGTGGCCCCCCCACTCCATTCAAACTTGGGACTTCTGACCACATTCTCGTGTTATGTGGGGGTTACAGCATAGTTGGACCCCCGGGAATTTTACATTTATGGGCCAACCTCTTTGTAATTTTATTGATTTACCTTTGTTGCTTTGACCCTGAATTGCAGCCTCTATTATAATTCTAAGCTGCATTCAGAATTACGCCTGTTGTATGGGAAACACTCAAAAAGTTTAGTTTATCTTTATCAGTTTAGCTGAGGTCAAGTAATACATTAGAGTGATTACATTTCTCTTCGTCATATTACTGTAAAATGGCAGACATTAAAAGAAAACACTTTAAAGAATTCAGAGCACACTGGGCCAATATGGAATTCTGGGAGATCTTTGCTCTGAAGCCTGAAAAATGAATCTCATGATAATAAAAATAGTTATAACTTGGGATCAGAAAAAGATAACAAATGCAATGTTTTTGCAAGTACTCTCCTTTTCCTCCCCCCTCCCTTTTCCATAGAGTTCTGTTGTACAGGTATGATCAGTGACAGAAAGAGGCAAATAAGTGAAGTAATCTGCACTTTTCTTATATAAAGTACTGTATAGTACAAAGTTTGTTACCTTCACCTGAACTAATGAATTTATGAAAAAATAAAATAAAAGTTTAGTTACACTTTATATAAATAGCTACCTATATGGACAGGCTTGTACATTTTATGTAGGCAGCTAGTTAGACAAAAGGTTTTTAGTATACTGAATTGCTATAGATGAGTCTCTACCCCTGTGTTTCTACTCTATAAGGTTGGCTTCATTATTTATTTCCAATAACAGCACGTTTTTCATAGTGTTTTGTGCCAGTTTTTTTTGTAGCAAAAAAAAAATCTTTTTTTCCAGATGTTAAATATTAGTCAGTAGGACATTATGAAATGCCCTACCAACAGTGCTTTTTTGTAGTAGTGTTTTTTTCACTTTACAGGTGTTTTCTGGCTCCAGTTTGTTGTTGTTTTTTCCCCGCAAACTGTAGGTGTTCAGTGTATTGTGTTTTTTTCCACACATCTATTCACACGCTTTTTTTCTACCATTTTTTTCTATAGAGAAGTCTACAGGAAAATGCCAGATAAAAAAGATGAGTGGACAAAAAAGAACGGAATAATTTGTGAAAAAAAGATAATTTTCATGGCATTTTTTGCAAAGTTGAAAAAGATTTTTTACGTGTGAAAGAATACTAAATGTGTTAAGCCCTTTCAGTTAGTATAACTCTCTATATCTATTGTTTTAGTGCATAAAATATTACAGCTCGCAATGGAAAGTGGTGAACTACAAATATGAGGAATATTCAGGGGATTTTCGTGCCTTGCCTTGGTAAGTCCTATGTACAGTAGTTTGTAAAAAGAAATGCGATAATTCTGAGACTTGAAAGTGTAGATCAAGTTGAAGATTTTAAAGCCATGTCCATAGGTTTTGACCTGAACAGTAGTCTGTTTACCCTTGGATACATTTTCAGCCTGTATGGCTGGACATTTGGACTTTATTCACACAGAATATTTTAAAAAGTAGTAGATGAAAGAAGGGCTCATTCACACAACCATTGGTTTAACGATCCGTGTCAATGATCTGAGAAAAAAGGACCCTATAGTGTGAATGTAGCTGTTAAGAAACAGATGCAGCACTGAGCCAAGTAGTGAGTCCCAGCACCAGTCAAAACCGAATCAAATGGTAAAAACCATGCTGAACGTCCCGCGCTCTCCTCCCCGCACCGAACTCCACCCCACAGAGATGTTCACCAGAGCCCCTGATGGTGGGGATGGACTTGGAAGCCACTGACAGGCAGAGCGTCACGGATCAGAGAGTGCCGGACGCACAGCACACCACCAGACACAGTAGAGCAGAAACCAGAATCACCAGTAGTAGCAGGAGTAGGGATGTCAGTCTGCAGAGTAGAAAGCTGCGGATGGTGGCAGGCAGTAGATGGCAGCAGCATTCCAAAGTGCAGTCGTACAGTCCCAGTTGTCAGCGTGAGGTTAGCGTGGTACCAAAGGGAAATCCAAATAGATATGTCAAACAAGCCGGGTCGGTAGCAGGAGAGCAGAGAAGCTCCAAATCGAGTTTCAGGAGGACGAAGTCTGAAGGCAAGCCGGGTTCGTTAGCAGGAGAGGATGAACAAAGTACAAAATCGGGAGGCCAGAAGGATAGTTAAACAACTGAAGCAGGAGGTCTAGGCAGGAGGTAACAAGACAGGAGATATGCAGAACTTACTACCAGGGGAAACTGAATAGCCAGCGATTACCTGGAGCAGAAGTCCCCAGTATATAGGCTCCGACTGAGCTCCTGCTCCGGAAGGGAATCCCGTGGCCCGAGTAGGGAAGGGCCGGCAACCCCCGCATACCATCGCGGAAGTTTCGGCCCGACTCCTTAAGGGCCGGAAGGAGTGAGCTATGGAGCGCTTAGAGGAGAGGACCGGCAACCTCCGCATGCCGCCGCGGAGGTTTCAGTCCGGCTCCTTACAGTAGCCTAAAAGAGGGACATCTGCGTCTCCGTTTTTTTTTTATTCCATTGTTTAGAAAAACTGCATAGAAAACAATAAGATTTTACTACCATAGACACTTAACCGAAAAAATAGATAGAGGCTAACTAAGTAGAGGCGAGCTATGCCTTTCCTATATGCAACCCTAACCAGCCTGGACATAGCAGGTGGTGCCTCATACTAACAATCACAGGAGGCAGCGCCACCTACTGGATCCACAGCATACCAGGCAGGACTTTATTTTACCGTGTCCATGTCAAACCAGGCAAGTTAGGTTTTCATATAGGAGACACATAGTTAACTTATACTTCAACAATGCAACACCTGAAAAAATGCCAATGCTCCAGGTGTTTTAGCTGTGATGGGCTAGTTGGCAGAACCCATCAGACCACACAGTTAACACTCCTGGAGCCAAGGAAGCATCACCTACTGGATCCATGACACACCTTATTTTAACCATTCCATTCTAGACTCAATCCTTCTTCTAGTGAGCTACGAGGATCTTCTTCTCTTGCCCTACACTCATCTAGCAGATCGGTGTTGGGCAGGGAGGAAAAAAGGTGTGCAGCAGCTCTATATCACTGCTTCTCCCGATCATTATGGAAGTGATCAGGGGGTTCTTGCACTACTGAAACCTCCTGATTTTGGACTATAAGATGCAGCCACATAGTTTTCAATATTGCTGTATGGCCTTCTGGAGGATGCGCCTGATTTATAAGGAGGAATGTCTTAATTTAGATGCATCCTCTGGCGGTGCAGAGTTATCAAGGCTGGCATGCAAAGCACCAGTCTTGATAAATCCTTACTTTAGTTTCTAACTGATGTTCATAATGTATTTCACTGTAGTGTCACATCTTCTGTTTAGACTTGAACCATGTATGATAGGTAGGGTAGATAGAGTGTATGGATGGAACAGCTGTTCCTAAAGGGTCCCAGGAAGTGCGCTCCTCGAAATGAGATCACCGGATAATAACAGGTGGTAGTAGTTCAAGCTTTATTAGGATAGGATAATGCGTTTCGGGGTTTTAAGCGTTCAAATGAGCGCACCCCTTCATCAAATCTATACATAAATAATAGTAAAAAAATAAAAAATAAAAAGCTTTTTTCTGTACATTAAACATTGAAAGATTGTTTTACAATATATAAAGTGCATAAATGAATCAATAACCAAATACGTGAATAAAAATGCATATACATATATATCTCTCGAACTCATGTTTCAATATGTGTATGAGTATATAAATGAATGAATAATTAAATAAGAAAGTGAATATATAGTTAATTCAATAAAAGATCCAATAACAGAATGAATAAGTATCCGAATCTATATATATATATATATATATATATATATATATATATATATATAGTACAGACCAAAAGTTTGGACACACCTTCTCATTCCAAGAGTTTTCTGTATTTTCATGACTATAAAAATTGTAGATTCACACTGAAGGCATCAAAACTATGAATTAACACATGTGGAATTATATACTTAACAAAAAAGTGTGAAACAACTGAAAATATGTCTTATATTCTAGGTTCTTCAAAGTAGCCACCTTTTGCTTTGATTACTGCTTTGCACACTCTTGGCATTCTCTTGATGAGCTTCAAGAGGTAGTCACCTGAATTGGTTTTCACTTCACAGGTGTGCCCTGTCAGGTTTAATAAGTGGGATTTCTTGCCTTATAAATGGGGTTGGGACCATCAGTTGTGTTGTTCAGAAGTCAGGTGGATACACAGCTGATAGTCCTACTGAATGGAGTGTTAGAATTTGTATTATGGCAAGAAAAAAGCAGCTAAGTAAAGAAAAACGAGTGGCCATCATTACTTTAAGAAATGAAGGTCAGTCAGTCCGAAAAATTGTGAAAACTTTGAAAGTGTCCCCAAGTGCAGTGGCCAAAACCATCAAGCGCTACAAAGAAACTGGCTCACATGAGGACCGCCCCAGGAAAGAAAGACCAAGAGTCACCTCTGTTGCGGAGGATAAGTTCATCCGAGTCACCAGCCTCAGAAATCGCAGGTTAACAGCAGCTCAGATTAGAGACCAGGTCAATGCCACACAGAGTTCTAGCAGCAGACACATCTCTACAACAACTGTTAAGAGGAGACTGTGTGCAGCAGGCCTTCATGGTAAAATAGCTGCTAGGAAACCACTGCTAAGGACAGGCAACAAGCAGAAGAGACTTGTTTGGGCTAAAGAACACAAGGAATGGACATTAGACCTGTGGAAATCTGTGCTTTGGTCTGATGAGTACAAATTTGAGATCTTTGGTTCCAACCACCGTGTCTTTGTGCGACGCAGAAAAGGTGAACGAATGGACTCTACATGCCTGGCTCCCACCGTGAAGCATGGAGGAGGAGGTGTGATGGTGTGGGGGTGCTTTGCTGGTGACACGGTTGGGGATTTATTCAAAATTGAAGGAATACTGAACCAGCATGGTTACCACTGCATCTTGCAGCGGCATGCTATTCCATCCGGTTTGCGTTTAGTTGGACCATCATTTATTTTTCAACAGGACAATGACCCCAAACACACCTCCAGACTGTGTAAGGGCTATTTGACCAAGAAGGAGAGTGTTGGGGTGCTACGCCAGATGACCTGGCCTCCACATTCACCAGACCTGAACCCAATCGAGATGGTTTGGGGTGAGCTGGACCGCAGAGTGAAGGCAAAAGGGCCAACAAGTGCTAAGCATCTCTGGGAACTCCTTCAAGACTGTTGGAAGACCATTTCAGGTGACTACCTCTTGAAGCTCATCAAGAGAATGCCAAGAGTGTGCAAAGCAGTAATCAAAGCAAAAGGTGGCTACTTTGAAGAACCTAAAATATAAGACATATTTTCAGTTGTTTCACACTTTTTTGTTAAGTATATAATTCCACATGTGTTAATTCATAGTTTTGATGCCTTCAGTGTGAATCTACAATTTTTATAGTCATGAAAATACAGAAAACTCTTGGAATGAGAAGGTGTGTCCAAACTTTTGGTCTGTACTGTATATATATATATATATCTTTTACTGTGTACATGTAAGTGGACATATCACAGTTTTGAGGCCATATCATACTGGTATATAACAAAGTGCATGAATGCAATTTCAATAATACAAATAAAATAAAATAATATAATTATAAATTGATATAAATATAAAATATACATATAAATATAATGTGTATAGCGGTAAATATAGTGATGGAAACCGCTATTTGGGACTGTTGTATGTGGTTTAAAAAAGACTGGGACTGAGATATAACCACATGTGTAGTCAAAGGTCATTACTTAAAATGGGCTGATGTGAGATTAATATACAAAGGTCTTTTCTAAAGAATGTGGATAAGCATTAACTATGCATGTAATATGTTCAGTATTACGTCCCACGCGCGTCCTGTAGTATATAACCCCTCACTTACCCGCACCCCACCATTAATCCGGCAGTACATCTAAAAGCTATAGAGGTAAGCTTCTTGTTACTCCCAGCCAGGCTCCAAGAATCACCCAAATAGCCATCTGACACCTATATATTTTCATACATGTCCATACTACTGAACATATTACCTGCATAGTTTACATGCTAATTTTATGAAAAAACAATAGTTTCTTGACGGAGCGCATCCTTTCCGAAGAATTTTTTCTTCTTGTGCTATGGTAGATAGAGAATGTTCTCAGACAGATTCTGGTGAACCTCAACATACCCATTGACTAGATATGTGCACACAAGTATTTTAAGCTGCCCTAAAATTTTTGCCTCCCCAAAATCAGCAACAGATTCCACCCTGATTCTGCCTCTTGTTGTATTCAATTGCAAGCAGAGATCAGAGCAGGACACTTAAAAAAGAAACGCCCTGCTCAATCTTGCCGCGGATTCTTTGTCTGGTTCGGCTCTAAACTTCACACTCATTAGGCTCATTCACCTGAACCTAATCAGTGGCAGAAAGCCGCAGCGGAATGCAAATGCTTCTGCTTTACCATTCCGTCGGGGGAGAGGCAGGAAATGAAGAGGGATCTGAGTCTGATGCTTATCTCTAATTCCGCTTCATTTTCCTCTTCATTGCCCTAATAAGGTTCATCAGGGTTATACTATGTTTGACTATGGGAATATTTCTGCAGGCTCTTGTATTCTTTCCACCAAACAAACCAGAAAGACTGACCCAGATGTGAATGTCAGTATATCCTAAATAGTTAACTGTACTCTGAATTTCCAGTTTCATGCAGTGCATTGGCATAGTGAGACAATATACTGTATAGCAGTGCTCAACTGAGTAAAAGCCAAAGTTTCAGAAATAAAATCTGTTTTCCAAATTCTCCAGTTTCACACTTTGTATTGGAAAATATTACTAGACGCATTTTCTGTCATCATCGTCGAGGCTGTAGCACTTTGCTTGCAATTTAAGACATTAATAAATTGAAATTCCCTCATTTCTCATTTTTAGTAAATCCTTTCAGCCAGAGAAGACGCCCAGCCATGTGTTTGAGATTGATGAGGACTTTGACAAAGATGAGGTAATGGATGGACTGGATTCAGCGCTTTTTAGATGTTGTAATATATTTATTCCTTCCTACATAAAGATAGGAACATATGGATGAACGTGAGCGATGAAAGTATAACCAGAAAATGTGTGATTTATTTGCTTAAACAGTTCAGTGCTTATTCTGTCTTATATACATATTGCCTGGAATTGTTAGGGTTGAAAAGGGCTTTCATAATCTCATTTACACAAAGCAGAAAAACAAGCACATTGTGGATTTTGCAATCTGTCATATACTCATTATGTTGTAGAAATGCTGGAGATTTTCCTTTCAGTGTATAGGGGTTAAATCCATGGTGAATCCAAAGCAAAATTGCTGTAGATTTTTTGCAAAATACATGGTGGATTTCTTCTTCTACATCTATACTCGATTGAAGCCACACATGGCTAAAAAGTAATTTTTTTGTTGCAGATTTTGCTCCTTTTCTTTGATCCAAGGCTTAAGAATGGATTGAGCAGAAGGGAGATGTATAAGTAATTCCTATATATTTCCCATTCCTTTTGAAGCCAATCTTGGCTAAGACTCAGAAAAAGGCAAACAAAAACATAAGACGCAGCTTTGTGTGGCTTTAGTTTAAGGCTGAGGTCACATGTTGAGGAAAGGCTGCTTTTCTTTGGTACACATTTTGTGGCATTTTTGAGAGCCAAAGCCAGGGGTAGATTTAGCAGAAGGGTGAAGTATAAGAGTATGTTCACATGGCGTAAACTCCTGTTGATTTTGAGGTGGACTCCTCCCCAAAATCAGCGGCGGATTCTGTGTCCCACCCAGATTCTGTCTCCCATTGTATTTAAATAAGCATCTTGCCTAATTTTATCGCAGATTTAGCCACAGATTCCTCAGTTTGAGACGGGATCCCGTTGATTAGGTCCATTCATGTGAGAAAGCCACAGTAGAAGGCAGATGCTCTGCTTCAGTATTTTTTTTACAGGGAGCTGGGGGGAGTGGGTCAGCTGAAAATGAAGAGAAATCGGAGGCATATGTCCGCCTAAAAATTCCTCTTCATTTTCCACTATGTGACCTTACCCAAAGTGCTTCCTTTATTTTTCCCATTCCTTTTGAAGGCACTCCAGGGTTTGGCTCAAAAAACACAGCAAAACATGCAACGAGGAAAGCAGCTTTTCTGCAAGGTGTCGCCTTAGCCTACTTCAGTGTTCTTATTGCACAGCATCTCTGATATCAAAATAAGCTGTACAGGTCATACTGTGCATGTGATTGTGCAATGATTAAGAGTATTTCCATCATCTTAGGACTTGTCGGCTCTCCTGACTTGTCTTAGATTTGTTAATCTCTTTTCCCCCATAAAGTAAAACAAAATTCTAATAATTTTGTCTTAGAACTCTTTGTTGTATTGTTCCTCTTTTGTCTTTCCTGAACGTTTAAGAATAAATTGACAACTGGATGTTGCCTTTACCCTTTATTCCCCCCCAAAAAACATATAATTACATATTCTGACTCTATCAGCACTGACTGGTTAATGTCAGACTATGTAGGGGATCCAACCCAAACTGGTGTTACCCAGTTGTCATTTTATTCAAAAATGTCTAGAAGGAATAGCAGAGGAACAACACAACACCGGTTCTAAGAATAGATGTTACACAATTTGCACATTATGAGAAAAAGTGTATAGAGAAGTATTTACTAAAGCTTACAGAGCCTTATTGACTGGAATTGATGTAAGTTCTGTCTTATAAATGGCCTTGGTCACATCTTGTAAACTGGAGTGTTCTGCAAACATGTACTGTAGTAAAAATATGACAGTAAAACTATGGACATTGTATCCATATATCATTTATTGTTATGTTTCTACAGGATTCTTCATCCATCTGCTCGCATAAAGGAGGAGTCATTAAACAAGGCTGGCTTAATAAGGCCAATATAGGCACCACCATTCCTGTCACTATGAAGGTAGGTGGTCAGAAAACTAAACTATAAATCTTCTCATATGCAGAAGCTCCCGTAAAACAGTGTATTTAGTATGTTTATACATATTCAGGCAAGCATCAGATCTGTATTTTTTGTATCAAAGTGTTTTCATATGGCGACATATGGTCATTTAGTACGTCCGTTTGTTTCTCATACAGAAGATGGTTTTGCTTACATAGCAATTTCCTAATTTATTGTTATTTTTGGTAATACTCTCTTTAGCTGTAATTATGTTTTAATAATATTGTGCAAGACTGCAGAAAATTATCAGTTTCTGATTGTTTCCCGTGTTACACCCATCTGTGCATGTTTTGTGAAAGTCTGGATTTCATCGACAGACTAAAGGTCACAGGCCAAGAGTCTTGCAGCTCTGCATCTGTGTTGGCAATACAGTCTAGTGGCAGAACACAGTGATTCCTATAATAACATTATGTAAGGGTAATACTGTTACTGAGCAGTTCAGTAATATCTCCGTCAGACTGATTCCAGTAATATAACATATGAAACAAGAGGTAAAGAAGATGAGAAGATTTATACCATTCCTCAAGCTCAAAAATACCTGTACATCAAGGCTAACTTTAGGATAGTGCTACATTCAGACACTCCTAATTTTTTTTCTCTGCAATGTGATATGATTGTGGTGAACAGTAGCCTGTTTTCGGATGTACTGCAGAAGAGGCATAGTCACTGTGTGCTCTCGGGTGGTCAGCTCTACTGTCAAGACAAAATAGCACTTTTTCTTGATGGTAGCAAGGGTGAGGATGCAAACTAGAAAACAACGGTGAACTCGTCAAAATAAAAAAAAAAAAAAAGTTGGATGACAATTGTTGTGGAAGCAGTACCTGTTAAAGGAGATGTCTCAACAACTCCTTTGTAAACTGAACACAACCCAGCGATCGGCTGATCGCCAAGGAACTCCAATCTGTGACACCAATATGCCCTGGTATACTTATCGAAAAGGCTTGTTTCATTTGGAAAACTCATGTGAAAACTCATTTTCAAATACATTTATGTGGTATTGGGATCAGGACTTTCATCTGTTAGAAAAAAAGAGTGGCTGCAAACAGTGTCCTTCATTATGTGCCTTGATACTGTGTGGTGCTTAGTTTCTCCTGGTGATGCTAGGGAATTGCACACATGCAACCAAGTTACCCTGTTCATTGGAGCTAATGCAGGCATTAGAGAATACAGTACAGGTATGGCTACTCTCACATCTTCATCAGAGGCTCAGCTCAGAGTCCACCTAAATTTGTCAGGCACATCTAACTTTTGCACCCAACTATGTTAGAGAGAAGATAACAAATACTCAACAGACCCCATTATACTCAATACGATTCCTCAGGATCTCTTGTTGTCTGTCATCTTTATTGTGTAACACCTCCTCCTGTTCCTATGACGGAACAGAAGAACAGATCAAACAACACAGATGTAAACGTACTCACAGGAAGGTAAAATACAAGGTGGCAGAAAAGTAGGTAGATAAAATGTTCTTGATATAGCTACAGCTTCCTTTGGATATACATTTCTGGACAGCTGGGAAAACCTTTCTTTGGGAATCAGATTTAATTTAATGTTATCCACACATTGCATTAATTTTATCTGTGAAATTACAAGCGTTTTCCCTACATATTTAATAGGGGAAGGAAAAACTCAGATGAAAATGCAGCAAAAACTCAGTGAAAAGTGCTGCAGGAAACAAAATGCTACATGGGCCTTAGGTGTAAAGGAGAAATACCAGGCCATGGTTTTCTTATCAAGTCCAGGAGCTTATTGATTTATCTTTGGAGAATGAAGTGTAGAAAAGAAGATGTGTAGGCGAGATACATGCAAATATCTTATAGGAGGCATCTGCAATGCAGAGAATTCACATCGGCGTTTGGAGCATATCCAGTTCTCCTATTAACACTGACCATTCAATGCTCTGCTGATGTCTTAAGACAAAAATGCTTTACATATAGGCTGACTGATTTGTTTCTGGGAATTCCTGAACTGTTCTGCAAGGCATTCACAAGGTGCATAAAAATGTCATATTTCCCTATTTAGTGCAAATCATCACTAGTAACTACTCAGACATTCAATTACGGTGAGTGCATTATAAATTTTCCCTATAAGTGGCTGGTGTCCAGGTATTAGTGACACAAGACCATTGTATTATGACTGTGAAACCAATAGATAATCTGGATAACTGATCCGCTATGTTAAATTTTTACCCTTTAGTTGGTTGTAATGTAACATTTTTGTTACACATGGCTAACTGTATTATAGCAAATAGAAAACTTCATGGGACCTCTCAGCTGGGGAATATTCAATAGTATACAGCAATGCAAACAAGTGCAATCCATTAGTGACAGTCTACTAGTACTGCCCCAAAGAATCAGCAAATTTCCATATCTTTCACTTGGGGGGATGGGCTAAGAAACCCAAAAGGGAATAAACATGTTCATAGTGTACATATATATATATATATATATATATATATATATATATATAGGTGCTCTAGATGAGTGGTTGGCCACAGTGGCAAACATGAACAAGTTACACATCTTTGTCCACAGTATTTGTTCTAGGATCAACTACCTTCTGTTTTCAGAAGGTTTTACAGTGTTTTACATGGGTTGACCTATTTGTACCCTCTTTTTCTTTTCCTGGGAGAAACTGCAGTTGTCTGCCTATATGTTTCTCCAGCACCTGATGGGGAGCAGCTTGATGATAAAATGGGGTCCCTTCCAAGTGGTGTATCTCCTTGTGGGCACATGGGTAGAATTATTGTCATTGGAGCAATAGCATTTGGGTGTATATGTTCCTTGGCTATAAACCTGCTCCTTTTAAATGTGTGTCACGGGTTTATCGCTCCTACAGTTCACCAGGGTTCCCAGAGAGTTGTAGCCACTCCTTGCTCCTTTTGTCGGGACATTTTGCAGTGTGAATAGAGAGGACTGATAATGCACCTTTATTGGACCTAGTTATCTGGCAGAGCAGAGGGTACTATTTACTTAAAAACATGTACTTTTACTTGTACAGTTTACGAAAAGAGATATGATTAAATGCCATGAGAAAAACAAAGAAAAAAGATTTGGACAAATAAAACAAAAAACAAGAAAAAGTTTTTGCCATTAAACCACAACATGTCAAAATTGCTAAAAGGTATCTGTCAGTTAGGACCAAAACACTTTGATTCTTATGGGGTTCAGTGGGTATTCCCGTCATTTAATGTGATGGCATTTTACTAGGGTATGTCGTAACATTATGATGGGGTTAAATATCTAGGGTCCCTTCCAATCCTTACAATGAAGGGTTGGTGGTTCCTTTGCAATTCCTACTGTTGTGCAGGGGAGATCAGTGAAGGTGCCACAATGGTAGTTATATCTCATTCTGAGGATTGTGGGGGTCTGGGTACTTGCACCCCCACTAAGTAATGGTATAAACTAGTGAAAGCTACTTTTTGAGTTTATATACTGTAGAATGGTACAGCTGTGCTGAATCTACCACTGTTGTTATTTGTTGTGTAGCAATATATGTCTATTGTCAAATGGGTGGTCCTTCACTACCCAGCATTATCTTTAGGCAGTGGAAGACCACCCACTTGACTGTACAATCGTACTGTCTTGTATTGTCAATAGGTTGGTCTCCACTGCTCAGCGTCTTTGCAGGGCAGAGGAGGACCACCCACTTGACAGCACACTTCTTTCAGTAGCTGAAAGTAATGGCACCAATATTACACGTTACACAACAAGTTGTAGCAGATTCAGTGTAGAGACTGTTGTCTATCGTTATATAGCATTCCAATAGTAAGAGGACATGACAGGTCCTTTTTAAATGTAAAATGTCTCAATGCTTAATACAACTGCTGATGTTCCTACCAGCAGAACCCTCCCTGAAATAAATGCACCTTTAAGAGTGATGTGGTGTCAGAGGATGCAGTCTTCCGGGCAGACATGTACTGTACAGTTAATGTAATAAAAATCAATCTCATTGCTATTACACTAAGTAGTTTTTGTTTATCTTAGGTTGGCCTACTGTATTAATAAGTTTTGCATTAGATCACATCCAAGTGGTTTTTGTTTGTGACTTAATGGACAGTAATGAGTATTTTTCTTAATTATCAAAAAGTCATAAGACCTACCTTGTATATCTTGACCAAGATTTTGACCCTGCGACAGCTAAACTATGGCATGTGTGGATGGCCGAGAGCATATGTATTTTATTTGACTGGTTAGTGGTAGTGGTTGGTTTGTATAATCTTTCCATGTGGGCAAGAAATGTATATGTGAGAAACCAGAACTGAATGTGATCACAGCCATGAACATGGACACACTTGCAGGGCACATAAATGCAGATGTGTCCCGCTGAACTTAGCGATACTTGGGGTAAAGACTCCCATTTCACATGAAGCATATTCAATATAATATTGTAGCATGCAGGCAAAACCCCTGTAAGGCTGCAGTTCAAAACAGAGCCACTGGGTGGCCGTGCATAGATACATATAGGATAGATAGCATATCACTTTGTGATATCATATTGCTAAAACCTGCTCATCTCTTGCTACACATATCCTCATATGTCAAGCCAAAAGAATAGATAAGGAAGGACACGTGTGTACGTGCACAAACACACATATGTATTGCTGTACAGTATGTCATTTATATCAGTTATTCTCCTGGCCTGACCTTACTAAGGCTCATTGTCGTTGCTGTAATAGAAATCAGCTCTCCATACACTGCGTTCCTGATGAGCCTGAGATAGGCTTATGTTTATATATAGACAGAACTGTAGGGGGAGGGAGAGAGCTCCAGCCTGAGGTAATGATGAAACAGGAGGCGTGTCTCTGACTACTCCACACCCCCTGTAGACATTGTAGCTAAATTTTAGTCACAGGTCACTATTGGAGCTGAAGTAAAAATCAGCCAAGCAACAAGATGTAAGGAAAGCAAATAGTAGGTTATCAGCCCCTTTAACTACTGGTTTACATATCATTTTGGAGCTTCTTACTGGCATTACATGTTTCTTGTAGCTGTAGTGCTTACAGGAGGAGTTATGTGATTTTATTTCATTGCTTTCATAGGTGTTCAAAAAGAGATATTTCTACTTGACTCAGCTTCCTGATGGCTCCTATATTCTGAACTCCTACAAGGATGAGAAATCTTCAAAGGACTCCAAAGGCTGTATCTTCCTGGATTCCTGCATCGATGTCACTCAGGTACTGTGTATGAGAATTATTTTCTACTTCCCAGTTTCAGAAGTGTACAGTCATGGCCAAAAGTTTTGAGAATGACACAAATATTATATTTTCACATGATCTGCTGCCCTCTGGTTTTTATGTGTGTTTGTCAGATGTTTTTATCACATACAGAAATATAATTGCATTCATATTATGAGTAACAGAAGCTTATATTGACAGTTAGAATGAGTTAATGCAGCAAGTCAATATTTGCAGTGTTGACCCTTCTTCTTCAGGACCTCTGCAATTCTCCCTGGCATGCTCTCAATCAACTTCTGGACCAAATCCTGACTGATAGCAGTCCATTCTTGCAGAATCAATGCTTTAATTTTGTCTGAATTTGTTGGTTTTTGTTTGTCCACCCGTCTCTTGATGATTGACCACAAGTTCTCAATGGGATTAAGATCTGGGGAGTTTCCAGGCCATGGACCCAAAATCTCTATGTTTTGTTCCCTGAGCCATTTAGTTATCACCTTTGCTTTATGGCAAGGTGCTCCATCATGCTGGAAAAGGCATTGTTGAGCGCCAAACTGCTCTTGGACGGTTGGGAGAAGTTGCTCTTGGAGGACATTCTGGTACCATTCTTTATTCATGGCTGTGTTTTTAGGCAAGACTGTGAGAGAGCCGATTCCCTTGGCTGAGAAGCAACCCCACACATGAATGGTTTCAGGATGCTTTACAGTTGGCATGAGACAAGACTGGTGGTAGCGCTCACCTCTTCTTCTCCGAATAAGCTGTTTTCCAGATGTTCCAAACAATCGAAAAGGGGATTCATCAGAGAAAATGACTTTACCCCAGTCCTCAGCAGTCCACTCCCTGTACCTTTTGCAGAATATCAGTCTGTCCCTGATGTTTTTTCTGGAGAGAAGTGGCTTCTTTGTTGCCCTCCTTGAGACCAGGCCTTGCTCCAAGAGTCTCCGCCTCACAGTGCGTGCAGATGCACTCACACCTGCCTGCTGCCATTCCTCAGCAAGCTCTGCACTGCTGGTAGCCCGATCCCGCAGCTGAAACACTTTTAAGAGACGGTCCTGCCGCTTGCTGGTCTTTCTTGGGCGCCCTGGAGCCTTTTTGGCACCAATGGAACCTCTCTCCTTGAAGTTCTTGATGATACGATAGATTGTTGACTGAGGTGCAATCTTTCTAGCTGCAATACTCTTCCCAGTTAGGCCATTTTTGTGCAGTGCAATGATGACTGCACGTGTTTCTTTAGAGATAACCATGGTTAACAGAAGAGAAACAATGATGGCAAGCACCAGCCTCCTTTTAAAGTGTCCAGTGGTGTCATTCTTACTTAATCATGACAGATTGATCTCCAGCCCTGTCCTCATCAACACCCACACCTGTGTTAATGGAGCAATCACTGAAACGATGTTAGGTGGTCCTTTTAAGGCAGGGCTGCAATGATGTTGAAATGTGTTTTGGGGGATAACGTTCATTTTCTAGGCAAATATTGACTTTGCAAGTAATTGCTGTTAAGCTGATCACTCTTTATAACATTCTGGAGTATATGCAAATTGCCATTAGAAAAACTGAAGCAGTAGACTTTGTAAAAATTAATATTTGTATCATTCTCAAAACTTTTGGCCATGACTGTAGTGGACGGGAGTGGGGCGCTTCTGTGTCCACCAGTGGTGCGCCTGCTTTTACCGTGTCTAAATTTACAAAGGGGATAAAACACCCCCATTCTCAAGATTGGTGGGGACTCAGCGGTCAGACCCCTACCGATCAGCAATTTATCCTCCATCCTACGGATAAGGGATAAATATTTGTCATGGCATAACCACTTTAAGAAGAGGCCCAATTCTAAAATGAAACTGAAAATGAGAAGAGGGACTGAAGCTTCATGGGGACATGAGGCATGGTGAACGGTGGCATTAATGCAAACTCATTATTTCCTCCTAGGGAGAATACATGTAGATGCACGAGAATTGCAAAAGTACCAACACTGTACAGTAGGCAGAGTTCGCAATGGCGCTTGTAAGCAGAGAGTATGGAGCTTTGTTATTGGTAATGTGGCTGCAACCGGCAGCTGATACGTCAGTGTGGGGGAGAGATGGCTGTAGAGAGGCCATGGGGGATGCATAGATGGTGGAGTGGCTATATTGCCCTGTGTGATATTCCTACAGAACTCAGAACAAGGCTGCATAGGAATATATTTAAAGACTGACATGTGAAAGCTGTTTATAGAATAATGACAGTCTATGGGGCTATCCACTCAAGTCTATAAGGGATCCGTGAAAACAGGTGCCCCTTGGATGAAAATCAGCTGTGCAAATTGACCATTTCATCCAGTTTTCATGACACAATGATTTTGTGAATATAGCATGAATAAAGTTAACCACTAGGTCACTTTGATAAATCTGGCTTATCTTTAAACTGCCTTGTCTAAGTTTCTACTGTCTAAGTATTAGACAATATTAGTATGGTCGTAGTTCTTGGAATTTCTGCAAGTTGGCCCAAATTTTTTTCCCTCATCGGGAAATAAGAGGCAGCCTATTTGTGGTAGTTGTAGTTGTAACTTTCTGAACAGTAGTTACCCTTTAAAGGAAATGCCGTGTAAAAATAGGTTACAGAAATCATTCCAATCTTGTGTATGACTGGGAGTGATAAGCAAATTGGAGGATTGCCAGATATTTTAATGTTCAGGAATAACCCCAGGTTCATCCTACAATGCTTGTTTTTAGAGGAAATATGTCTATTCCTCAGAATTAAGCAGCTGTCTCCTATTGTCTCCTGTTACTTCAACTGCTCTTTATAAATTGATATTGCTTTGACAGAGCAAGGATGGTATTGGAAACCCTGCAATACTGCTAACAGCACTACATAGGAGACCTGGTGGTTTTAGTAGCAGCGTGATTGAGGAAGAGAACTTTTATTCTGACGTGCACTGCTTCTGTAAGTGCTGCCTGGGCAGTCCTTAATGCTGAAGTGCCTCTACTCTCTGCTCAGAGCTGCTCCATAGCCCTCTCCTCTGCTTTCACTGTAGTGGTCTTCTGGTTAGACGTTACAACCACTCAGAGCAGAAGGGAGGCGTTATGGAGCAGCTCAGTACAAAGAGCCAAGAGCACTTCAGTGTTAGTGCAACCCAGGTACTTACACAAACTAGAATAAGGCTAGGACTAAACAGAGACTTTGGCCACATCTCCCCTTGTGTGACTCTTTTCCAAATATAAATGAATGGAGTCATGCTGTGACTTTGAGGATATTTCGACTGGGACTTATAGTCACAAAAAGATTGCAAGAAATCCAGCAGCGCTTAATATTTTTGTAATTAGTAGTCATAGTACCATCGGGGTTACAGTGCAACTCTAATCACTTACATTAGTGAAGAAGTTACAGGGTGACACTGCGATCTTTGGTCGCATGATGGGAGTTGTGGCCAAAGTCACCATGTAGCCCTGGGCTAAAAGTTCTCCTTTTTACGCATTCTGCCTCTAAAACACTTTACATAGATATGTTTAAACAGGTTGCCAGGTCCCCTATCTAGGGCTGCCAGCAGTTTTGCAAGGTCAAACCTGCTGAAAGGTTTCCTTTGACATGATGGATCTTTTTGTCTAGCTGTAAGGGTGTCTGAGTGCCTAACAGAATGCCAAGGATTTAGGGACTGATGGAAGACAAATGCTTTCACCAGCACCTTTTGAAGTGTCACTGGCACTTACAAGTAAAATGTGATCTTTAAACTGCACATACATATTAGCAGAAAATCTGCTAGTTCAGGTCTGACTGAAGTGTGGTGCACTAAACAGATCCATTCATCTAGATAGTGAGCGGCCATTGAAAAGTCTGCACGCACAATTTCATTCATAATCTTACCAAGAGCACACTGTTCTTATTACAAGATATTTCAAACAACCGTTAGCAAAATCTGTCATACATACTGGCTACAGCAGAATTTTCTTTGGATGCCCAGTTTTAGGTGGCAGCACGCCATATCCTTAGAGGTACTGTATCATGTATTTCATTTTGGCTACATCAATGAGAATGTAGAAGAGAATTCATGCATTCTTTTTGTTAAATGTTGAAGCAAATTTTTATTTACTTTCAAAAGTTTCCCTTGGGTGGCCATATTGGAGGCACGGGCTTTCTTCTTGAATTGACTGTATAGAGAGTATAGCAGGGCGTGGGTCTAATGAATTATATATTTAGGCTCCATTACAGTGCTGGAGCACAGGCCCTCTCCCAGACATAAAAGAGATACATACAGAGGTTTATATGTGTGTAGAAATGTTACTATCTTGAATTAGCACACACTAGCAGCACACTAGATCTGTCATTAACTGGGTGTTCCAGTTCCCTGTTTTAGGTTATAGGGAGGCTTAAAATAACAAATACTATATACATTACTATACAATACATTACTTAGCTGTCCATTCAGCTGGGGATTCAGCGTAGAGGCTTGGTTCAGGTCCCTGGTCTTTATTTACTTTCTGCCTGTCATTGGTAACCTATTAGTGGCTGAGCGCAGATGCTCCGTTTGAACAGAACATCTCTGCTCAGCTAATGATTGGTTGCTGCGCATCTGTGCAGGCCAAGGGTCAGGAAGAATGGGGACCAGAACACAGACTTTCCATTGTATCCTTGGCCGAAAGGACAGGTATTTATATAGTATTAGTTATTTTAAGCTTCACTATTCCTTAAAAAAAGATAAATGGCACACCCATATAAATCCCCATCCTTTGTTCACCATGTCCCAGTCTATACAGCAAAGCCACAGAAAACTGGAATAGTCATAAAACACCATCCATTATGTTAAAATATGTTTATTATTAAAAGTAAAGATGAAACAAACTCTTTAAATATATTTTCTAAGTAAATCTGTTCTTGTCCATATATGATTAATATGTGAGTAGAATGATGGAGAAATGTAATGTAGTCTGAGTACTCTCAGCCTTGTCAAGGACTCATAGCCACAACATGAGGAATTTGAGTTATGTATTGCAGTACAGATTTTTTAGTCACTACAACAATGTCCATTCATTGTGAGTAATACTTTTTAAAAGCTTCTTCCCTCTCACCACACTTATCACTACACAGGATATGAGTCTAACAAATACATTATGTAAAATAACTAGTACATCTTTACTACATGCACCATTAAATATATGGGGAGATGATCCTCTGTGCTTATTTGGAAAATGCTATATTGTAATCTCTGCTGAAAGTCCAGACTTTTTTTTCCTCTTTTGTAGTGTCCAAAACTGCGTCGCAATGCTTTTGAGTTGAGGATGTTAGATAAATCGAGCCATCATCTGGCAGCAGAGACGGAACAGGAAATGGAGGAGTGGCTGCAGACATTGAAGAAAATCATTCAATCCAATACAGACAGCTTGGTGCAAGAGAAGAGATACACAGCAGATCCTGTTCAAGGTTAAATACTCCAGTCTACTGTATATAGTATAATGCATGAGCATCACACATTAATAAGGCAGATGGAGATGGTCCTCCGGCATCAGATTACCATTACTGCTTCACTTTCATTTACAGTTTGTCATCTATATACCTTTTTCTGTCACACTCTCTGCCAGATATAATTTATTGCTACTGAAGTACATCCAATATTGCCAGGAGCTGCTCGAATGTATGCAGGGAATTATAACTGGTACAGAACTCCAGTCCAGACTACAAATATTCTTATGTAAAATATATTTCAAGTGAACCTGTTAGTTGCTTTACACTTCTAAACTAGCACCATGTTATCTTGCTGCTAAATAGCTTTAACTTTGCTTTAGAATGAACAGTATGATATTATATTATAGTGTAAAAAATGAATTTCTAGTCATACACATACTGTAAAAATGCTGCTAAGAATTCTTTCAGAAATAGAAGTGGTAATTGTTTCTTGTTGTCAATTGACAAAATTAAGTGAATTATGAAAAGAAAAATCTAAATCCCATCAATATTTGGTGTGACCACCCTTTGTAGGAGAAGTCCTGGAAGTGATGATATGGCCCCCACAGAGTTTATTGACAAAATTAACACTTTTCTTTTGAAAGTATTCTTACTTCACACCTGCCTGAATCTTTTGCACAATTCTGTATCTGTCTTCTAGAGTAGTGGTAGGCATCTTAGTCTACTTTCTGGGCCTTAAATGTAGCACTTAAGGCTAAGGCCCCACGTAGCAGGCTGCAGCAAAAGAGCGCTGCAGGAAAAACCGCGGCGAAAACACATTGCGATTTTTACCGCAATGGCTTTTACCAAAAGTCCACAGAGGTTTCCTTTGCGGACTTTCTGTTTCCATTATACCTATAGGGATACCTCTGGTGTTTCCATAGGTATAATTGACATACTGCGATTTCCAAAACTGCAACAGTTTTGGAAATCACAGCGTGTTCGCTGCGCGTATTTTTCCACAATGTGTGGATGGGATTCACTAGAATCCCATCCACTTTGCAGCGACTGTAAAACGCCATGGTGGGGCGCCACGGGAGGCCTCGGCCTAAAGTAGTTATTGCAGTACATAGTCCCACTTACTAATGTATGTGTTGCATCCCTATTGCCTAGAGCCAGAAGTCTTGTATTTTGGCCTCACCTCCTGGTGTACGGACTCTTTAGTACCCACTTTTGGTATATCCTTTCCTCTCTCACTGCCACCATTTGGCTATATGAATACATTGTACTGGTTATTTCGGTCTGATTTGTTTCTCAGTCTTGAAGGAATAATGAACTGTCTAGATTGGAAGTATCTGGGATTATTGAGCAGCTGTTAGCTGGCAGCAGTGTAGCTAGCACTCAGTGTATTTAAAACATTTCCTGGGATTGACTTTTGGCTTCACGTAGATGGAAATTTGAGAATTTTGGACTGAATTGGTGCTAAGCCATGGACCCTGTATAAATGAAGACACGCAATTTAAAGGATCTAAAAGGCTTAGTTGTAACAAAAAGTAACAAGCCAGAAAGAGAAAGCAGTAAGAAGAACTGTACAGAGGCAACTGGAAAAAACAGACTAGAAGAGAGAACTTTATAAAGCATCTATGTATTTTATAAAATTTGTTGTGCAATGGATGTATTTTCCCTTTTAGTAGAGGGGTGTATCCATTTCAAGACATTACAGGATGTGCCATAAAGGTCTGATAGTTGTGAGTACTACAGATCTGTTACAAGGTGGCTGAGGTGACCAGCTTTGAAAATAATAAATATCACTTGCATTACTCAGAACACTCTACAGAATGATGATTTTTTTTTTTTAAGTTGGTCATCTTGTGCCTCTGGGGGATCCCTCCACCACCCATCCTGCCTGGTGCCACATCTGCTGTGAATGGATTGGTGTCCTTGATATGCAGCTGTCTCCATTCACTTCTTTAGGAGTTAAGAGTACAGCCAAGCAAGTATGCTCAGCTCGCTTTAGGACTCCCATAGAAGACCAGCCTAAAGGGTCACTGCTAAATGGCTACAAGATTTCTTCAAGACTGTTAGTTTCAGTAGCTGTAGAAAATCCTGCACGCTGACAGACACTGTGTGGAATATAAACTGCAGTTTATTTTTATCATTAATTTCTAGATTTAGTGTTCCTTTAACTTTTTAGGCTCGCCTAATCTCAGGAAATCTTCGATTCACCACGATTCCGGATTTCCTGATGCTTCGCGGTAACGAATATTTAGTAAGGACCCTTGTGACATCAGACGGTCACATGATGTTCTCTAGTGATGTGATTGGGTAGGCGTGTCTTTGCTTGTTAGCAGATCCTTCCACATGAATAAAAGTTGTCCTTGCTGGAGAGAGAGAGAGAGACATGACCGTGGCATCCAAGGGCTTCCACCTTTTTGCCGCCCTCCCCGACTCTCTGAAGACTGGAAATAGCTGTTTATGCACTGCGAAGTAATTCGAATTAAAGCAAATTTTTTTGGAACTTCGAATTGAACTGCCGAATCAAACTTTTGAGAAATTCACTCATCTCTACATATTACATATCAAAATGACCAAAACAAAATAGGGAATCCATCTTTACACTTTATTTTAGTGTCAAATTTAAACAATAAAGAACTATAAGGGAGGAGCAGCACGGTGGCTCAGTGGTTAGTGCTGTTGCCTTGCTGTGTTGGGGTCCTGGGTTTGAAGCCAACCAAGGGCAACATCTGCATGGAGTTTGTAAGGTTTGCCTGGATTTTCTCCCACATGCCATAAATCTACTAAGGCTTTAATCCTCTAAGGCTGGGTTCACACCTGTGCCTGGTACATGTTCGGGGTTTCCGTCCCCAAACCCATTTTAAAAATACAGAGAGAAAAGCGCTGCATGCAGCCCTGTACAGGCGGAAACCCGGCAGACCCCATTATAGTCTATGGGGTCCGCGGGTAACCGCTTTTTTAAGCGGATTAGGTTTCCGTTCAGGCTGTCCCCAAGCGGACCCTCCGAACGGAAACCTGAACGCAGGTGTGAACCTAGCGTAAAACATCTGACTCTTGTGGGTGTTGGGGATGAGTGTATGTAGGCAGCCACTAACTCCCCTACTCTCTGTGCTTTGGGTCTCTTGGTGAGAAAAGTGCATTACATTTCAAACATTATAAAACTAAAAAACGGTATTAGAAACAACTGTATGTCTCATAAAAGAAGAATAAAACAGAAAAAATTGGGTCTCCAAGCCACAAATAGTCCAGTTGAGCTTGACAGACTTACTCTGGTATGACTCTTGTTCTGGTTTGCCAGCTGTCAGTACTTCTTAATAAAAAGAAAATACCTGCAGTTAATATATGGTTAATATATTATTGTCTAGGAATTGTGTGTATATTTATACGATAGAGAATCACAGCTATAGAGGAGAGGAAACATAGAGAGTGAACCAAAAAGATGTGTATCCAAGACTGATGCTGAGCTAAGGGAATTTCATAGAGTGCTGGTGCTCACATCTGCTTTCCTCTAATATACAGATGATGAGGGCGGTGGTGCTGGGAAATCGGATAACATCATGGAAAGCCTGGAGAAGAGCATGCATCCCGAGCTGGTGAAGGTATCAGCTTTTATGACTTGGAATTGCATTGCTGAACTGAAACTAAAGCAGTTGTTATAACACTGTGTGTCTGGAAAACAATTTTCCGATGTGTTTCTTGTGGTCTGGTCTCCGTAAGGAGGTTGGAGGGTTGTATTTTTATAAAGGATTTTCCACTTCTCTTCTCTTTCCTTCTATTTTTTTTTTTTTTGTCAAAAACATTTTTAACAGGAATGTGTAAAAGTATACTCCGAGGGTAAAAAATATTCAGAATTTATGAAAACACCAGATCCAAAAAATTAAAGCTTGTATTTCTTAGCCTTTGATGTATGAAGGGTAATAGCAATATAACATAAAATTTACAAGCTTTGGATACAAGTAGAGGTTTGGTTGGTTTATAAAGTCACATTAAAGAATAACTTCAGGCAGACCCTTAGGATGAACCCCAGACTCATCCGGTCTACCTTTGTGCACTATTTTGTATTGCTCTGTAAATCTACCATATATGCATACCAAAATGATGTGCTTTTTAATCCCATAGTATATCTTTATAGGGGTTAAAAATATAATTTTGATACAGAACTGTCCGTTATGTGTACAATGGAGGCAGCACTGGTGCCGCTGACACCCTTGATCTCAGCAATCATGTTATCAGGTCACATGTCCAGTATGCTGGGTCTGCTGTAGCTGGAACCAGCTCTGTCCTGGCTTTGACAACTACAAATTGTCAGAGCTGTTTTCCCCTGTAACGGGGGCTGTTATGGCAGCTCCGCTTGTAGGTGAATTAAAGGGGTTGTGTGGGCTAAGTGGAAATCACTACACTAATCTAAACACCCTCCTGCTTTCTAAATGACATAATTAATCAAAAATATATATTTACCCATATCACATGACCCATATCACATAGCTAGAGAGACAGGGAGAGGGTGTATGGGAACGAGGGAGAGAGGAAGGGGGGAGTGAGGTGAGAGGGAGTTAGTGTGGAAGTTACATAGCAGGTACCATACAAACAAATGCAGAAGATACCCGGAGCTCCCAGAGACACCCAACAATCCCTCAAAACACTGCTAAAGGTACGAGTATATGAGTGCAATTATTAACCCATTAATAGCACTAACAGACCTTTTTTTAAAAAAAAAAAACAATTTTATCTGGAAAACATAGACAACATATGAGAAAAAACGTAGAGTCGTATGACCCGTACATAAATTGTGGAAATTGTACTAGTCATTAAAGGGGCTGCCACATGAAAAACAGTGCTTGGTTTTTTCCATCAGTCTCATAGACATAAAAGGATTGGTAGTGTGTGACTATTACTTCATTTCACATCCTCTCGGAACCCCTTTTTCTAGTAATTGTGGGGTCCCAAGGATCACACCCTTTGTGATCATATATTTTTTGCCTGTCCTATGAATAGGTGATCAATATTTTAATAGGTCGACACCTTGAAGGCCCAAAATGCATCCAGGAAAGAGGTTAAAGACTGCTTTAAATTTCATTTTTTAAGATTTTAATGTTTTATATTAGGTTCTGAACCTTGACAGAACAATGCCTGTCGTCAGCATAAGTCCCATCATGAGGTTACTGTATCTGATTTATCTGCTTGTTTATAGTATGGAAGAGAGACCGAACAGTTGAATAAACTGAGCAGAAGTGAAGGACGACAAAATCTGTTCTCATTCGACTCAGACGTGCAGGTGAATGTTTTGTTCAGTGCTAATAACTATTTTCTTCTCTAGACTGCTAGGGTAGAATAGTTTCTTGGAATCCTACCTAGATGCTGTACATGTCACATGTGAAACAACTTAATGGTTATGTATCATCCCATTATTTCTGTGAAAGAGTGAAAGCCGAAAATTTAAAAGTCCATTTCATAGGTTGTTGCTTTTTGATAAAGTTTAAAGGTCCATGCACACAAACAAGTGTGTCATCTAAAGGGGGGCATTTTGCAGCAGAATATACTCGGATGACACTAGGAGGGACATACAAGTGTCATCTGAGTGCCTTCTGTGATGCACTCACCACTATGGGGCTTCCAATCCATCTGTTCCAATGACACATGGCAGTATAGGACCTGCTCTATATTCATTGTAACAGAACAGAGCATTGTACACCCCCTCAGGAGAGCCTTGGACTGTACACTCGGTCGCATTAGGCCTAAGAATAGAAATTCTTGGTGGTAGAAACAGATTTACAGCCTGTATATACAAAATTTATGGCCACAGTACCTGCTCTTTGGTTAAAGTGGATCTATCAGCTTAAAGGGGTTGTCCAGGATAGACCATAAATATAAGATCAATGGTCGACGGAAGCGGCTCTGTACAGCTGATTGGTCTGGGGGCTGGGTGTTAGCCCATAAATATATGATCGATAGGGGACTATCTTGAGGATAGGACATAAAAACATATAAGCCTGAACTTAAGCCCTGTGTCAGGGTCTTTCTGATGGTAGCCAAAACAGCACAAAACATGTTGAACTATTTTGCTTCATAATTTGAGTCCGGTGTATATGTAAGGCATCCATGAATATTTGACCAACTCAACCAACTCTTGTATGCTGCTGCATCTATCTATCTATCTATCTATCTATCTATCTATCTATCTATCTATCTATCGCTATATATATCTATTTTGTGAGTATGTGAACCTAGAGGGCGCTAGGGAGCGACCCAGGCCAGCCCTGAAAAGGCTCTCAGCCACACCTTTGGGTGTGGCGCGTAACTCCAGAAGGGCTGGAGTATCCTGCAGGGAGCAGGAGATGGTGGACCAGCTAAGGACAGAGAGAGAGGCTCTGTCCCAGAAGGGCTGGGGTTCACAGGGGACTGTTGCTGGAGCTGAGCAATAGTCAGGACAGTTAGGGGCTCAAGGAGTCAGTTAGTGCCCTAACTGTGGCCTAGGTGTTTGTTGTTTTGTTATGTTGCAGTTAAGCTGAATAAAGCCAGTTTTATTTTACACTTGGATCGTCTGAACGCTATCTTTCTGGCGCCCAGTACCACGAACCACCGCTGTCCGGACCAGGAGTCTGCTGCCATTTTGAGTCTAATTCCCCAAGTTGTCACAATATATACACACACACTTTTGTTCAGGTCTCCTACACATTTAGGCTACAATACTATCAACAATTGTAAAAAGTTAGTAGACAGAACAAAGCCCATAGTGATGTGTACATCCTTACGCTATGGTGGTCAAGGAAGAGATAAGGGATTGAACATTGTACAATAAGATATTTCTGGATGTTATTAGTTCATTTTTAGTTCTGTGTTTAATGTTGGCATACAGTGCTGGCCAAAAGTATTGGCACCCCTGCAATTCTGTCAGATAATACTCAAATTCTTCCAGAAAATGATTGCAATCACAAATGCTTTGGTAATAATATCTTCATTTAATTTGTCTTCAATGGAAAACCACAAAAAGAATTGTCAAAAAGCCAAATTGGATATAATTCCACACCAAACATAAAAAAGGGGGTGGACAAAAGTATTGGCACCCTTTGAAAAATCATGTGATGCTTCTCTAATTTGTGTAATTAACAGCACCTGTTACTTACCTGTGGCACATAACAGGTGGTGGCAATAACTAAATCACACTTGCAGCCAGTTGAAATGGATTAAAGTTGACTCAACCTCTGTCCTGTGTCCTTGTGTGTACCACATTGAGCATGGAGAAAAGAAAGAAGAGCAAAGAACTGTCTGAGGACTTGAGAAGCAAAATTGTGAGGAAGCATGAGCAATCTCAAGGCTACAAGTCCATCTCCAAAGACCTGAATGTTCCTGTGTCTACCGTGCGCAGTGTCATCAAGAAGTTTAAAGCCCATGGCACTGTGGCTAACCTCCCTAGATGTGGACGGAAAAGAAAAATTGACGAGAGATTTCAACGAAAGATTGTGCGGATGATGGCTAAAGAACGTCGACTAACATCCAAACAAGTTCTAGCTGCCCTGCAGTCCGAGGGTACAACAGTGTCAACCCGTACTATCCGTCGGCGTCTGAATGAAAAGGGACTCTATGGTAGGATACCCAGGAAGACCCCACTTCTGACCCAGAGACATAAAAAAGCCAGGCTGGAGTTTGCCAAAACTTACCTGAGAAAGCCAAAAACTTTTTGGAAGAATGTTCTCTGGTCAGATGAGACAAAAGTAGAGCTTTTTGGGAAAAGGCATCAACATAGAGTTTACAGGAAAAAAAAAAGAGGCCTTCAAAGAAAAGAACACGGTCCCTACAGTCAAACATGGCGGAGGTTCCCTGATGTTTTGGGGTTGCTTTGCTGCCTCTGGCACTGGACTGCTTGACCGTGTGCATGGCATTATGAAGTCTGAAGACTACCAACAAATTTTGCAGCATAATGTAGGGCCCAGTGTGAGAAAGCTGGGTCTCCCTCAGAGGTCATGGGTCTTCCAGCAGGACAATGACCCAAAACACACTTCAAAAAGCACTAGAAAATGGTTTGAGAGAAAGCACTGGAGACTTCTAAAGTGGCCAGCAATGAGTCCAGACCTGAATCCCATAGAACACCTGTGGAGAGATCTCAAAATGGCAGTTTGGAGAAGGCGCCCTCCAAATCTCAGGGACCTGGAGAAATTTGCCAAAGAAGAATGGTCTAAAATTCCAGCAGAGCATTGTAAGAAACTCATTGATGGTTACCGGAAGCGGTTGTTTGCAGTTATTTTGTCTAAAGGTTGTGCTACCAAGTATTAGGCTGAGGGTGCCAATACTTTTGTCCGGCCCATTTTTGGAGTTTTGTGTAAAATGATCAATGATTTGACTTTTTTTTTCATTCTCTTTTGTGTTTTTTCATTGCAAGCAAAATAAATGAAGATATTATTACCAAAGCATTTGTGATTGCAATCATTTTCTGGAAGAAATTGAGTATTATCTGACAGAATTGCAGGGGTGCCAATACTTTTGGCCAGCACTGTATGTATTCAGTAAAACTTTTTTCTTCTGCTGTTTTTAGAGACTGGACTTCTCTGGTATCGAGCCAGACATACGGCCATTTGAAGAGAAAAGCAGACGTCATTTCTTAGTGAAATGCCAGGAACTGAGCTTTAATATACTTGGGAGTGTGACAGAAAATGCTGAAGGACCCTTGACAAATGTAAGTACTTACTATTTCCAATAGCATTGTTCCTGACATGTCGCACTGCTGACTCTTTATATTCAATTATGGCTTTTTAGATCTTTTTAACGTTTTTATAGCAGTGTTTTATTATAATAATTCAATGAGGGTGTTGTACTGTATGTGTAAAAAGTCCTGAGGGAGATTTATGATTCCCCTATGCTACTTGTAGGATTTGTGTCTTTTAGATGCCATTTGCCCAAACATTTTGCACCAGTGTAAGTTTTACGTCACAGTTGCCACTTCCAAAAAGGTGGTGGTGTGGGGACATTACAGATTTATCAACAACAGTTTTCTTGCGTAAATGAAGACTGAAATCTATGCCAGCTTAAGATAATGGAGGATTTACTTTATTTATGATGTAGCATTGAGCTCTTCCTCCTCCAACACAGGGATATCAAGGACATACAAATAATAATACATAAGTAATAAATCTACATATATAGTATGTGTATGTATGTATGTGTATATATATATATATATATATATATATATATATATATATATACGTAATTTTTTTTTTTTTGGAATTGTTATCTGAATAAGCTAGCAAACTCTCATTTTAGAATGAAAAGTCACAAAATGGTAAGCTCCAGGCCGATTGAGAATACCTGTATTCTATATGGTATGCATGATCTTCAGTGTGTTTTAGGCATGTTTTGGTGTTTGAATTGATATAGAAATCTTGTGATATGGGGGGTGAATTTTTTTCCTTCTGGATGCAAATGTGTATCACAAATTACATGCCACTTTCTCACATCCATTCAATCTGCACCTTTTTTAGACCATAATGCACTTCATCTCCCTTTATTTTTTTTTTCCAGGTTGAGCCATTTTTTGTCAGTTTAGCTCTGTTTGATGTGAAAAACAACTGCAAAATTTCTGCGGACTTCCATGTGGACCTTAACCCTTCGTCAGTAAGAGAAATGTTAAACAATCTGTCGCCAGATGCAACTGACAGTGGAAGTCCTATAAAGTCCTCTAATCAGAATCTCATCCATGGCATCCCAGAATCTCAGATCCAGTTCATAAAGGAGGTGATCTATCTATATATCTATCTATCCATCTCTTATCTGTGTATCTGTTGGTCTATCTATAGAACATATTTTCAATTAATCCATCTACATTCATTGACAAAAAAAGTAATGCACCAAGAATGAGTTGGAATGAAATGAAACCTTTCTCAGTGTGAATGTAATGATATACAGTGCCTTGCGAAAGTATTCGGCCCCCTTGAACTTTTCAACCTATTGCCACATTTCATGCTTCAAACATAAGGATATAAAATTTTAATTTTTTGGTGAAGAATCAACAAGAAATGGGACACAATTGTGAAGTGGAACGAAATTTATTGGTTATTTTAAACTTTTGTAAAAAATAAAAAACTGAAAAGTGGGGTGTGCAATATAATTCGGCCCCTTTACTTTCAGTGCAGCAAACTCACTCCAGAAGTTCAGTGAGGATCTCTGAATGATCCAATGTTGTCCTAAATGACTGATGATGATAAATATAATCCACCTTTGTGTAATCAAGTCTCCGTATAAATGCACCTGCTCTGTGATAGTCTCAAGGTTCTGTTTAAAGCGCAGAGAGCATCATGAAGACCAAGGAACACACCAGCCAGGTCCGTGATACTGTTGTGGAGAAGTTTAAAGCCGGATTTGGATACAAAAAGATTTCCCAAACTTTAAACATCCCAAGGAGCACTGTGCAAGCGATCATATTGAAATGGAAGGAGTATCAGACCACTGCAAATCTACCAAGACCTGGCCATCCCTCTAAACTTTCATCTCAAACAAGGAGAAGACTGATCAGAGATGCAGCCAAGAGGCTCATGATCACTCTGGATGAACTGCAGAGATCTACAGCTGAGGTGGGAGAGTCTGTCCATAGGACAACAATCAGTCGTACACTGCACAAATCTGGCCTTTATGGAAGAATGGCAACAAGAAAGCCATTTCTCAAAGATAGCCATAAAAAGTCTCATTTAAAGTTTGCCACAAGCCACCTGGGAGACACACCAAAGATGTGGAAGAAGGTACTCTGGTCAGATGAAACCAAAATCGAACTTTTTTGCCACAATGCAAAACGATATGTTTGGTGTAAAAGCAACACAGCTCATCACCCTGAACACACCATCCCCACTGTCACACATGGTGGTGGCAGCATCATGGTTTGGGCCTGCTTTTCTTCAGCAGGGACAGGGAAGATGGTTAAAATTGATGGGAAGATGGATAGAGCCAAATACAGGACCATTCTGGAAGAAAACCTGTTGGAGTCTGCAAAAGACCTGAGACTGGGACGGAGATTTATCTTCCAACAAGACAATGATCCCAAATGTAAAGCAAAATCTACAATGGAATGGTTCACAAATAAACGTATCCAGGTGTTAGAATGGAAAAGTCAAAGTCCAGACCTGAATCCAATCGAGGATCTGTGGAAAGAGCTGAAAACTGCTGTTCACAAACGCTCTCCATCCAACCTCACTGAGCTCCAGCTGTTTTCCAAGGAAGAATGGGCAAGAATTTCAGTCTCTCGATGTGCAAAACTGATAGAGACATACCCCAAGCGACTTGTAGCTGTAATCGCAGCAAAAGGTGGCGCTACAAAGTATTAACTTAAGGGGGCCGAATAATTTGGCAAGCCCCACTTTTCAGTTTTTTATTTTTTACAAAAGTTTAAAATATCCAATAAATTTCGTTCCACTTCACAATTGTGTCCCACTTGTTGATTCTTCACCAAAAAAATGAAAATTTTATATCCTTATGTTTGAAGCCTGAAATGTGGCAAAAGGTTGAAAAGTTCAAGGGGGCCAAATACTTTCGCAAGGCACTGTATGTAAGTGATTTCAATGTTAGAGCAAAAGGGGAAATTTATTTGGGAAAACTGTATAATTGAAAGGAGAATCAAGTATCCTGTTGGGTTGCCTTTAGCCTGTGGGATGAGGCATATAGTTTCTGTATGATTTCATGTGGCAAATTTGTCCACAGATATTGCAACTGAGCCTGTAGATCCTGCACACTTGTAGGATGCTGAAGATGGTGTCCCAGCTGGTCCCATAAATGTTCAACTGGAAATAAATCTGGAGACCTGGCAGGCCAAGAAAGTGTTGCAATCTGTTGGAGACATTCCTGGGAAACCATTGATATGTGTGGTCAAACATTATCCTGCTAAAAATGCCAGTTAGAAGTCCTGCCATGGGAGGCAACACATGTGACTGCAGGATGCACTGCACATATGACTGAGTTGTTAGTATCACTCGTATTACTACTAGGGATGACCGACTGTAGTATGCCTTGGCTCCAGGGGTCATCACACCAGCACCTGGGTCAGTGTGTTGCTCCATAGCCAAGGCAGCATTGAAATGATCACCATGAGACCTCCATACTTGAACCCGACCATTGTCAGATCCCAAACAGAACTTGGATTCATCGCTAAAGACTACGGTTCCATTCTGTATAAGTCTAGGTTTTTTGTTCATGACACCACTGCAAAAGAAGGCGTTGGCGGCAGGATATGTAATGGGTGGCTTGACACCAAATTTCCATTTGCTGTAAATGGTCAGGCAGAGACATGGACGTGTAATGGTGGACAGGGAATCTGTGGGAGCTGCTCATGCTTTTCTGCAGATGAAGCAAGCCTCTCTACTGGTGGTCTGTCTGGGCCATCTAGAGCCTTTCGTTGTGTGTGCGTACCTACACATAATCAGTGCTGCGAACACCTCATACCAGCTAAATCAGAATTGCCTAGATGGTGGTCAATTCAGCAAAATGACTATCCTGATTTTCTAAGGCCAGGGCCCCATGTTGCAAAAATGCTGCGATTCGGCCGCAGCATTTTACAGTACCTACAAAGTTGTTGGGATTCTGGCTAATAGCATCCACACATTACAGAAAAATATACGCAGTGGAAATGCTGCGATTTCAAAAAAGTTGCATTTTTGTAAATTGCTGCATGTCAATTATACTTACAGAAACACTGGCAAAAAGCACTGTGGAAAAAAACACAATGGGTTTCTGGCGCGGTCCTTTCTGCAGGTCTTTTTGGCTGTGGCTCGCTAAGTGGGGCCTTATCCTCAGTCCAATGATGTGCTTCCTTTCAAAGTCTGTCAACTTGACATAATGTATGCTCATAGAGGCATGTCTTGCATTCAACAATCTTGCACCCAGAGGTACACTACTACTACAAAAGTAGTCTCTGAGAGCGTTTTTTATAGGGCAATGGGGGAAACACTTTTATGCCCTCTAGTGGCAAGACACAGTATCTAATCAGACTACACCTGTAATCATTCACATAACTGCATGCCGGGTTTTGCAGCGAGTGGGGACATTATTTTTTTTTTTTTTTTTAGTCAATGAGCATATATAACATATTTTATATCTTTCTATATATTTTTTTTTTCCCCTGCGCATTTTACTAATCACAAATTACTATTTTCTTTCTTGCTTTCCAGGGAATATTTTCAGTGACAAACCCACATCCGGAGGTTTTTTTGGTTGCGCGTGTTGAAAAAGTCCTACAGGGAAATATCACACATTGTGCAGAACCTTACATCAAGAACTCCGACCCAGCAAAGGTATTCTCCACCTTTGTAATCTGTTGAGCTTTTTATTAAGAAAAATGTTGCTAGAATTTCTCTTTTTTTTTCTATTTTGCTCAGGTCACTGTTTCTTTGTGTCGTCGCCTATAATTTCCTGTCATTGTAGTTAATAATTTCCTGCCATTTAATTGCCCTCTTTCTAGTAATTGAAAAGCTTCCTGTTTAACAAGCCTTTTTGCCGGTACTTACAGAGAAATTGTGAAAATATCTAAATGAAGCCACATTTACACCATCAAAAGGTCAAACCTTCTGAACACAGCTCATCCCACTTAGTTAAAAATTAAAATTCAAAAATAGTGTATATTTATAGTAGCAGTGGTTAGAGCTTATTGCATATGGATTTATCTTTATAATTTATATTAATGACCAGTTGTGTTAATGAATTTTACACATGTGAATTATTATTTATATTAACTCATTGAAGACACTTTTGTTCCTTTAGGACAAAATTGCTTTTTTTGTTTTCGTTTCCATTTTAATTTTTCCATCAACGTAGTACAACAATGGCTTGTTTTTTGCTGGATGAGCTGTATTTTTAGGGGCTCCGTTTTTTTTATCTTTTGGTGGAGAATATAAATGGCCGCAATTTTGCCATAGTTTTTTTTTTTTACACCTTTACTTGTACAGTATACCTAATTTAAATTTTATGGGTTGTTTAGGCTTGTGAGGTTATAAAACATGTATATTTGTAGGGGACTTTAACCTATAGTCCGATTCTGCAATTTCTTCTGTACTGATATTGCAGTGTTTCTATTAGAGCAGTTTAGGGGTCTGTATAGTAGGCTTACATAGCACTCACTAGGTAAAAGAGATTGTCTGCTTTGTACAGACCCTTTTTGTTATTGGGGTCCCTCAACAATAAGCTGATTACAAGGCTCTCTGCTTCTAGAACCCAGTGTGATCAGATGTAATTTGTGGGGAAAATTGGCAACAAAATCTTTACAATTCTTTACGAGTCCCTATTGAGATCAATGCGCTGCCCATTAGTTGTCTGTCATCAGAACCCAGTATATCAATCCAGTCCTGCAGATAGATAGACTAGCATCTGAATCAAACACTGTTTTCACCTTGTGAGTTGGTGCCTCCATTGCTGAGATATCACCTTTTTTGTCAATATGCAAATGAGCTTTCTGGATCAACAAGGGCATTGCACCCTCATTGCTCCAAAGAGCTCATTTGCATATTGACAAAAAATGGCGATGACTGCAATGGAGTGACAAATTCACAAGGAGAAAACATCTAAGCATCATGTGAGAGAATATGTAGGGGAGACCAATCAATGAACCCATGCTGGGCAGAAAGAAGCGAGAGGGGAGCCGCTCACTGGACGTTTCTCCTCCTAATTTAATCAAGCTTTTCTTTGATCTGTGTCTTACTTTTTTTGGTGATTTTTGGTAACTTTCTGCTATGTATTCATTATCCATATAATTTTACAGAGTGTTTCAGGCCAGTGATTATTTCCATTTTTTATTGAATTTTTATCACTAATCTATGCAGTTGAGGTTTTTCTTCTATGTACTTATTTTTAGACGGCACAAAAAGTTCACAAGATTGCAAGACAGATCTGTAGTCGCTTGGGTCAGTACAGAATGCCATTTGCTTGGGCTGCAAGGTACGTGTCTTGCTATTATAGGACTCTTCAGAACTGTAGTCTGTTTTTAGCTATATTTATTGTTTTAATGCATTTTCATTGTGTTATTGTTTGTTTTCTAAGGCCGGTATTTAAGGACACCCAGGGGACTTTGGATGCTGAAGGGAAATTTTCTCCATTATACAAACAGGATAGCAGTAAACTTTCTAATGATGATCTTCTCAAGCTACTGGCAGAGTACAGGAAGTACGTCAGCTTTATTTATCTCACGTATATTATAGGCAGTTCTGCACTTATTAAATCTTCAGTTTGCTATTATTATTGATAATTTAAGAGAACATGCTCTTCAGTTGTTTTTTTTTTTTTTTTTTGCATATTTGATATAAACTAAAGTAGATTTGTCAGGTCCCTTCTGCTATCCTATCTGACTGTTGTATATGATAGGCGGGGAAATGCAAAAATGGGGGATGTACTGAAGTTTTTGTTTTATTTTACTCAGCAAAAACTGTTTCATGTGTGAATCGATAGAGAAAGCCTATCAGCCTTGTATTCCCCACCAATACACAGTGATCGACAACTATATACAGTACATAAAAACTAATACAGGAAAATCTGTCAATCATTTTCTGTAACCATGAAAAGCAAGATTCATAGGTTTTTTTCTGTAAGTCTTGTCAGCAGCTAAAGGGGTATTGCAGACTTATCATTAGGATAAGCCATCACTTTATGATTGGTGGAGGGTTCGGACCACTGGGAACCCTATCAAACCTGTGACTGAAGGGGCCACAGCAATCATTCAGCATTGCATCCCCTTTACAATCTTTCCCTGCACTTCATCACGCACTGGTGACTTCAGATTGGGCTAGTATAGGAGACCTTACAGATCTACTTTGACAGTATGCCAAAAGTTCAATTTCTGTCCGTTATTATGGCAGCCTTGGGCAAAATATACTTGATATTTTTATTCAAATTTGTTAAGTTCAAGAGGGGCCTGAATTCTTTTCTTGAAAGCTAAAATATAGCAAGTTAAGAGAAGTAGCATTTTGAGATGGAATATTGATCCAGGGATTTATTCTGTTTGCCATGTTTGGAGTTGGGAAGGGATTTTCTGCCCTAATATAGGGCAATTGGCATCCGCCTCATAGGGTTTTCTTTGCCTTCCTCTGGATGAATATGGTAGGTTGATAGGTAGAACGTGATGGACTTGTGCCTTTATGTTACTATGTATTGTGTAAAAAAAGAGAAGTTATGAACTTTTTAGCTGTAACTAAAGTAGTGATTTTCTGATAATGTTTTTCCAACACAGACCAGAAAAGACTAAGCTCCAAATTATACCCGGACACCTGGATGTTACTGTAGACTGTGTTCCTCACGAATATCCAAGTATGATGTTTGACATAAAATGTTTCAAAATTGCTTCAAAAATCCTAGTATTATAGCCCAGGAAGTTCTTCATATGTATGCCTGTAATTGTTATCTATGAGTGATGAGTTCTGATGAGGCTCTGTTCACATCATGGTTTCCATTTTAAGAGAACCTTTCACCCCCACCGTTTAATTGTTTGCATCCTTAAAGAGCACCTTTCATGTCCTCAGGCACATGCGGTTTTATATACCGCTAGAAAGCCGACTGTCGGTTTTCCCGTTATGTGCCCCGGGGCTGGAGATATCGGTACCGTTAGTTTTCTGTCCATCGTCAGAAGGGCATTCCTGACAGTCTAACTGGGCTGTGAGTTCTCGTCCATAGCCCTGTACTGTGAGAGGGGGCGTTCCTTACCGCCCAGCGATGACGCTAAGCTGTGAGGAACGCCCCCCCAGTACAAGTCTATGGATGAGTACAGTCAGCTGATAATGTTTTTCCAACACAGACCAGAAAAGACTAAGCTCCAAATTATACCCGGACACCTGGATGTTACTGTAGACTGTGTTCCTCACGAATATCCAAGTATGATGTTTGACATAAAATGTTTCAAAATTGCTTCAAAAATCCTAGTATTATAGCCCAGGAAGTTCTTCATATGTATGCCTGTAATTGTTATCTATGAGTGATGAGTTCTGATGAGGCTCTGTTCACATCATGGTTTCCATTTTAAGAGAACCTTTCACCCCCACCGTTTAATTGTTTGCATCCTTAAAGAGCACCTTTCATGTCCTCAGGCACATGCGGTTTTATATACCGCTAGAAAGCCGACTGTCGGTTTTCCCGTTATGTGCCCCGGGGCTGGAGATATCGGTACCGTTAGTTTTCTGTCCATCGTCAGAAGGGCATTCCTGACAGTCTAACTGGGCTGTGAGTTCTCGTCCATAGCCCTGTACTGTGAGAGGGGGCGTTCCTTACCGCCCAGCGATGACGCTAAGCTGTGAGGAACGCCCCCCCAGTACAAGTCTATGGATGAGTACAGTCAGCTGCAGCTATTGAAGGATGCAAAGAGTTGGAATTGGTGGAGGTGGGAAAAGGCTTTCTTTAAAATGGAAACTGTGTCTCTGTGTGGTGCTCATCACATGACAAATACCAAAGGTGTGTAACAGATGGGGTTATAATGGTTATGTCGACAGCACTATGGCCGCCGCCATCTTGCGGCTCCCCTCTGACCCGGTGGTCATGTGATCCGCCGGGATCAGAGTCTGTAAGAGCTGCTGGGTCCTACAGGACCCAGATCAGCTCTATAAATCCTATAGTTATGCGCAGGAGGCTGTATTCCTCCTGCAACTGGGGCTAAATGTACCAGCCCCAGTTACAGGGGAAATCATCCTCACCCACAAAAAAAAAAAGTGATCAGATGTCCCCAAAGGTCTATTATTACGCAATGTGAAAAAAAAAAAAATGAATAGAAAAGTAAAAAAAATTAAATTAAATAATTAAAAAAATAAATAAAATAGTACATCAAAAACACACCCTTATTACAGTTCTAGCCCCACCCCCGACGACACCATACAAAATAAAAATTACCGTAACTGAGAGGAAAGACTATTTTAAAAAGTTTTTTAGTACCATTTTGTGCTATTAAATAAAAAAAAAAAATGAAAAGTGAAAAACAGACAGGTTTTCCCTGCTCTTTTGTTGATATTTTCCCGGATATAAAAATTTTTTTAAAACTTGCAAAAATAAAAACTACATAAAAATAAAGCCCTATGTGTCACCGAAAAAAGACACAGAAATTAGTTGAATAACGCATATGATAAAAATGTTACAGCCCTCAAAACTGCACATACAAAAAACCCGAAAATGTGTCTAGTCCTGGACCAGAAATAGGCCCGGTACTGAAGTGGTTAATATTTTATAGTTGCATAAAGTGATCTACAATAAATACAATTAGACTAAGTACTAGGCCCTATTGTGTTATAATGTTACTTCTATGCATTGGATATTTTTATTTTTTTTACGTGACCTCTGTCAAAGTTCAAGGATTTCCCATGTTTATTCCTATGTAAAGCATATGCTGATTATTCCAAAAGCAACAGAGCAAATGGCAGCTACTGTGTTCTCTTCTCTGGGGATAACAACCATTAGTACTGCAGAAACAAGAAAATCAATATTTCATGAGAAAACGTAAATACTTGGGTTTTGTACTACAAGAAAAACCTGGGTTTCTGGATGTGAACGCATTGTGATCTTAATATCACTTAATAATGTGCCATTACATGAGTACTTGGCAGGCGTCATCTTATTATGGCTATACAGAGCTAACATATCTTTCTCCTGTCCACCTGCCTTATAAATAGATAACTAGATTTGTGGCAGTTTTTTTGATATTAGGTAAATTACTAATTTCATAAACATTCTTATAATTTAATCAGGAACATTCTGTTACATTTACTAATAACTGGCAAATAATATTACAGTCAATATGCTGAAAAGATTTTCCACTTCATTACAATTAGTGGCCTTTTCTTAGCATAGGTCATCCATATCAGATTGGAAGAAGTCTGATTCTCAGCTGTTTGAAAGGGCTGTGGTGTTTGGTCAAGAAAAAAAAATAAAACAATAATAAAACAATTAATAATAATATAGAAAAGAATTATAAAAAATACTTCCTTAGGCTAAGGCCCCACGTAGCGGGCTGTAGCAAAAAAAAAGCACTGTGGGAAAAACCGCAGCAGCAATGCGTCGTGGTTTTTCCCACAGCGCTTTTCACAAAAAGTCCACAAAGGTTTCCTCTGCAGACTTTCCGTATGCCTATACGGAAACCGCCGGCGTTTCTGTAGGTATAACTGACATGTTGCTACAGTGCCTTGCGAAAGTATTCGGCCCCCTTGAACTTTTCAACCTTTTGCCACATTTCAGGCTTAAAACATAAGGATATAAAATTTTAATTTTTTGGTGAAGAATCAACAACAAGTGGGACACAATCGTGAAGTGGAACGAAATTTATTGGTTATTTTAAACTTTTGTAAAAAATAAAAAACTGAAAAGTGGGGCGTGCAATATTATTCGGCCCCTTTACTTTCAGTGCAGCAAACTCACTCCAGAAGTTCAGTGAGGATCTCTGAATGATCCAATGTTGTCCTAAATGACTGATGATGATAAATATAATCCACCTGTGTGTAATCAAGTCTCTGTATAAATGCACCTGCTCTGTGATAGTCTCAGGGTTCTGTTTAAAGCGCAGAGAGCATCATGAAGACCAAGGAACACACCAGGCAGGTCCGTGATACTGTTGTGGAGAAGTTTAAAGCCGGATTTGGATACAAAAAGATTTCCCAAACTTTAAACATCCCAAGGAGCACTGTGCAAGTGATCATATTGAAATGGAAGGAGTATCAGACCACTTCAAATCTACCAAGACCCGGCCGTCCCTCTAAACTTTCATCTCAAACAAGGAGAAGACTGATCAGAGATGCAGCCAAGAGGTCCATGATCACTCTGGATGAACTGCAGAGATCTACAGCTGAGGTGGGAGAGTCTGTCCATAGGACAAAAATCAGTTGTACACTGCACAAATCTGGCCTTTATGGAAGAGTGGCAAGAAGAAAGCCATATCTCAAAGATATCCATAAAAAGTCTCGTTTAAAGTTTGCCACAAGCCACCTGGGAGACACACCAAACATGTGGAAGAAGGTGCTCTGGTCAGATGAAACCAAAATCGAACTTTTTGGCCACAATGCAAAACGATATGTTTGGCGTAAAAGCAACACAGCTCATCACCCTGAACACACCATCCCCACTGTCAAACATGGTGTTGGCAGCATCATGGTTTGGGCCTGCTTTTCTTCAGCAGGGACAGGGAAGATGGTTAAAATTGATGGGAAGATGGATGGAGCCAAATACAGGACCATTCTGGAAGAAAACCTGTTGGAGTCTGCAAAAGACCTGAGACTGGGACGGAGATTTATCTTCCAACAAGACAATGATCCCAAACATAAAGCAAAATCTACAATGGAATGGTTCACAAATAAACGTATCCAGGTGTTAGAATGGCCAAGTCAAAGTCCAGACCTGAATCCAATCGAGAATCTGTGGAAAGAGCTGAAAACTGCTGTTCACAAACGCTCTCCATCCAACCTCACTGAGCTCGAGTTGTTTTCCAAGGAAGAATGGGCAAGAATTTCAGTCTCTCGATGTGCAAAACTGATAGAGACATACCCCAAGCGACTTGCAGCTGTAATTGCAGCAAAAGGTGGCGCTACAAAGTATTAACTTAAGGGGGCCGAATAATTTGGCATGCCCCACTTTTCAGTTTTTTATTTTTTACAAAAGTTTAAAATATCCAATAAATTTTGTTCCACTTCACGATTGTGTCCCACTTGTTGTTGATTCTTCACCAAAAAATAAAAATTTTATATCCTTATGTTTGAAGCCTGAAATGTGGCAAAAGGTTGAAAAGTTCAAGGGGGCCGAATACTTTCGCAAGGTACTGTATTTCCCAAACTGCAACAGTTTTGGAAATCAAAGTGTGTCTGCTGCGTGTATTTTTCCACAAGGTGGGGATGGGCTAAACAGCAATGTTTACGCCACGTGGGGCCCCAGTCTTAAGCAAAGGTCACACCTTTCTACTGTGTTTGGCTTGAAAAACCACAGCAAAATCTGCAACAAAAAAAACAGTGTTTTCGCAATGTGGGGCCTTAGTCTTAAAGGGAGTGTATCACCAGAACGCAGATAGAGAAGTTAGGGTCTAAATCAAATGGTGTTTTCCCCTTGTGGACTGATGTCTCCATTGCCAAGATATCTCTGTTTTTCTTGTGCAAATGAGCTCTTTGAAACAGTGAGGCAGTTGACATTGCCAAAGAGGTGGCAATGCTGTAGTTGCTCTTAATGCTGGTTTGCATATTGAGAAAAACAGTGATATCTCAGCACCATATTTACAAGGGGAAAATGCCATTTGATGCAGATGACCCTAACCTATTTATCTGGGGGCCTGGGTTGATAGGCTGGGTTCTGGTGACAGACTCCCTTCCTTTAAATTCTGGACATGAAGGCCTAAAACCATCTTGGTTATAAAAAAACATTTTCATAATATTATACATATATATTATGTATTATATATATATATATATATATATATATATATATATATATATATTAATATGAATAATATATACAATATATATGTATATAATATTGTAATATATAATTATAATAACAGAATCTACTACAGCTACAAAATTATATCCAGCAGCCATCCAACAATGTGTCACTCCTACTACTGTGTTATATTTACACCCTTATAGTTAATGAAATGTATTAATAACCGTATTGATTATTGTATGATTTGTATCCTCCAGATTGTGTGACATCATCATATGTACCAGTTAGACCGTATGACAAAGAGAACCAAAACATTGCTGTGGAAGTTGAGGAATTTGTTCCAGAAATGTCAAAGTATTGCTATCCCTTTACTACCTACAGAAACCATCTCTATGTATATCCTCTACATTTAAAGTATGATAGCCAGAAATCATTTGCAAAGGTAAATACCTGATGTTCAGTTTTGTCCTCTATGGGTATATGGTAGGCTTTCTTCTAATGTATTGTGGTTGCTAAATTTCCTCAGGCTAGGAATATTGCGGTCAAGATTGAATTCCGAGACATAGATGAGCCCGATGCACCAGCTCTGAAGGTCTGTTGTCTTATCTTTTTATGTTTGCACATGCGAAACCTCAGTTATTTTTTCCCATAACCATGAAGACATTCTGCATTGTGCTCTATATTCACAGGCTCTTCTGGAGCTTCTAATAAGCTATGTCCAACCAAACTGTGATTTCCATTTTGCATCTAAAATGGAAACTAAAGCAACTTTGTTAACTAAGTTAACAAAGGTTCCTTAGTTACAGACTACAGACAAACTTTGTGTAGTTTGATCCTGCAGTCACACTCCCTTCTCAATTTTCTCTCATGCCCCTTGCTTCTTGCTTTTCACATTTGGTGAGTAAGCAAAAAGAAGAGATTGGATAAAAGGGAGTGTGGTTACAGGTTACATGATCAGACTACACAAGGTTTGTTTTGTAGACTGTTACCCTGGAGATGCATCGATCTGCATACAAGCTGTCAACACAAAACTGTATAAAATTGCATAATGTGGGAATATGTCTCTTTACTCATATTATACACAAGTCAGAGATGTGTCCTTTTTATCTGTCCTCTTGGCTGGACATGTGCGCCTCGAGGTTAGCATCTTCTCCAAACAATATTATATTTGTATACTCTGTCACAAGAATTTGATCCTTTTTGTGTATGTGTGGCCACCCAGTGGTTGTCTTGTAGATTACAGCCTAATGTCCTGATATTGTATTGAATTGGTTTCATGAGAAATACATGCATGTACATCTCAGTAAATGCAGTGTAACATTATGACTTCTTGTTGGCCATAGTGTATTTATGGAAAGCCTGGGGGACCCGTATTTACCACAAATGTATACGCTGTGGTCCTGCACCATAACCAGAGCCCAGAGTTTTATGATGAGGTGAGTATTCTTGTAGTGGAGTATTCTCTACCATTGTTTGCCATAAATAACAATATACATGCATAAACATTTCCATTATTATGTATAAAAGAAAAAACTAAAAAAAAAAAAAATTATATATATATATATATATATATATACAGTACAGACCAAAAGTGTGGACACATCTTCTCATTCCAAGAGTTTTCTGTATTTTCATGACTATATAAAAATTGTAGATTCACACTGAAGGCATCAAAACTATGAATTAACACATGTGGAATTATATAATTAACAAAAAAGTGTGAAACAACTGAAAATATGTCTTATATTCTAGGTTCTTCAAAGTAGCCACCTTTTGCTTTGATTACTGCTTTGCACACTCTTGGCATTCTCTTGCTGAGCTTCAAGAGGTAGTCACCTGAAATGGTTTTCACTTCACAGGTGTGCCCTATCAGGTTTAATAAGTGGAATTTCTTGCCTTATAAATGGGGTTGGGACCATCAGTTGTGTTGTTCAGAAGTCAGGTGGATACACAGCTGATAGTCCTACTGAATGGAGTGTTAAAATTTGTATTATGGCAAGAAAAAAGCAGCTAAGTAAAGAAAAACGAGTGGCCATCATTACTTCAAGAAATGAAGATCAGTCAGTCCAAAAAATTGGGAAAACTTTGAAAGTGTCCCCAAGTGCAGTGGCCAAAACCATCAAGCTCTACAAAGAAACTGGCTCACATGAGGACCGCCCCAGGAAATGAAGACCAAGAGTCACCTCTGCTGCGGAGGATAAGTTCATCCGAGTCACCATCCTCAGAAATTGCAGGTTAACAGCAGCTCAGATTAGAGACCAGGTCAATGCCACACAGAGTTCTAGCAGCAGACACATCTCTACAACAACTGTTAAGAGGAGACTGTGTGCAGCAGTCCTTCATGGTAAAATAGCTGCTAGGAAACCACTGCTAAGGACAGGCAACAAGCAGAAGAGACTTGTTTGGGCTAAAGAACACAAGGAATGGACATTAGACCTGTGGAAATCTGTGCTTTGGTCTGATGAGTCCAAATTTGAGATCTTTGGTTCCAACCACCGTGTCTTTGTGCGACGCAGAAAAGGTGAACGAATGGACTCTACATGCCTGGTTCCCACCGTGAAGCATGGAGGAGGAGGTGTGATGGTGTGGGGGTGCTTTGCTGGTGACACTGTTGGGGATTTATTCAAAATTGAAGGAATACTGAACCAGCATGGTTACCACAGCATCTTGCAGCGGCATGCTATTCCATCCGGTTTGCGTTTAGTTGGACCATCATTTATTTTTCAACAGGACAATGACCCCAAACACACCTCCAGACTGTGTAAGGGCTATTGACCAAGAAGGAGAGTGATGGGGTGCTACGCCAAATGATATGGCCTCCACAGTCACCAGACCTGAACCCAATCGAGATGGTTTGGGGTGAGCTGGACCACAGAGTGAAGGCAAAAGGGCTAACAAGTGCTAAGCATCTCTGGGAACTCCTTCAAGACTGTTGGAAGACCATTTCAGGTGACTACCTCTTGAAGCTCATCAAGAGAATGCCAAGAGTGTGCAAAGCAGTAATCAAAGCAAAAGGTGGCTGCTTTGAAGAACCTAGAATATAAGACATATTTTCAGTTGTTTCACACTTTTTTGTTAAAGGAGTATTCCCATGAACATAATAATATCTCTATTTGTAGATAATTAAAAGTTAAACATTTTTGCAAATATAAGTAGTTAAAAATTCTGCAGAGTTTTAAAGATTTTCTCTAACCATCTTAGTGGTGACAGTTTGTTGTATTGATCAGTTGCCAATGGATACGACCACGAATGCAGAAACTTTCTATGGTCTGGGACTTGTCAGGCACCCAGCCATGATTTTCTTATTGTAGCTGGGTTATCAGACAGGGACACTACATGTATCAGAAGATATCCCAGCCACAATATGCAAATCATACCTGATTTTCTGACCTTAGAAAGGTCCTGCATTCATGGTCGTATCCACTGGCAACCGATCAAGACAACAACTTGTGACCACAAGATATTTAGAGAAAATCTTTAAAACTCTGCAAAATTTTTAATTACTTATATTTGTAAAAATGTTTAACTTTTAGTTATCTACAAATTTAAAAATGGTTATGTTCGTGGGAATACCCCTTTAAGTATATAATTCCACATGTGTTAATTCATAGTTTTGATGCCTTCAGTGTGAATCTACAATTGTCATAGTCATGAAAATACAGAAAACTCTTGGAATGAGAAGGTGTGTCCAAACTTTTGGTCTGTACTGTATATATACAGTATATATTATAATATATATACACACACTGTATTGTGTAAATTTGTGTGATTGATATGTAATATATTTATTAGGTATTCTTATTTGCTAAATAAAAGTTATATTTTTTTCAGGTAAAGTTCGAGCTTCCTTTACATCTTCACCAGAAGCATCATTTGTTGTTCAGCTTTTTTCATGTGAGCTGTGACATAAATTCCAAGGGGAGTAGTAAAAAGCATGAAAATGCTGAAACACCAGGTAAGACATGGACTGCCCTATATCAGATTGCACATTCCACGTTCAGTTTTGGCTGCATAACAGTACATTTTTCACCACCAATGTACATCCTAGGTTAATCTATTTTCACACATCCCTCAGTCTATTAAGGGATCCATGAAAACGGCTCAAATAATGACACGTTCTATTACTTAATGGAAACACTCGCAGACCATTAAAAAAATGGTCTTGTGAATAGATGTATTGATTTCAAAGGAGCTGTGCACTATTCGTGAAAAAAACAGATAACACAAACCCGCTTGTGTGAATGAGCTCTTAAAATCTCAGAATGTCCCTGACCCTGGGTTCACACTAGTGTCAGTCCTTTGGAGGACCAGGACAATGGAGAGAAGGAGTGCTAAAATAGTGGTAACACTTGAAATCCGATGGGTCCGCTGGGTGTCCATGATTTTAAAACTGAAACTGCTGGAGGAAAGAGTCTTCCATGCGCGGCTTCGTCCCCCGATTTTCAGGCCATTGGTTGTGGAAACAGGGTGATATGCATATACTGTAACCAGCAATGTAAGGAATACTGTCAGTTCACCTGTATTTAATCATGAATTCATTGTTTCCAATTATTTCTTATCGTTTGCAGTTGGCTACAGCTGGGTGCGTTTATTAAAGGAAGGCAGAGTTATTACATGTGACCAACAGCTGCCCGTCTCTGCCAATCTTCCCTCTGGGTATCTGGGTCAGTCGGAAACAGACACCAAAAAGGTAAATGATAGGTAGAGATGATCAATAGTTAATAGATAGATAGATACTAATCATTTCTATTTTTGTGTAATTCTAGAGCAGCAGTGATGTCAAATGGGTTGATGGAGCAAAACCGCTGTTCAAAATCGGGAGTCATCTGGAATCCACTGTGTATACACAAGTAAGTGTATCACGTTGAGGGTATGTTCACATGGAGTTTTTTGCAGGCTAAAAAAATCTTCAAGAATTTGAAAACATTTTTGACACATATTTTTTAACAATGCGGTTTTGATGCGTATTTTTTTGTTACGATTTTTTACTCCAGCATACTGTGTGGACCTGGAAAATCCTCTTTAGGCTAAGGTCCCACATAGTGAGCCACAGTCAAAAGTGCTGGAGAGGTCTTCAGTTGTAGAAAATGGATCACCCCTTAAATGACACAAATGCTGGCATAAAATTGAAAACTTGTGTGAAAGTTTAGTTACGCTTTAAGTGTTCTTTGTTATGCCTATTTCTTGCATTTCTAATAGTCAGTAACTGACACATTATCTTGTTTCAGGATTTACATCTGTACAATTTCTTTGAGTACTGCCAAAAAATCATGTTCAGCTCTAAAGATGTTCCCGGAGAGCTTGTGAAATATTTAAAGGTACAAATTGCTTTTTCATTTTTTTAACACCAGATTTTCCCAGGGCACCTCTGATCTGCTTCCTGCCACAAAGTGTTTCCAGCTGAGGTCACAGAATTTCTTTTTATGAAGGGGGAAGGCTTGGCTACAGTTTTACTTAGATACATTGATGATACAGTGTTTGTATTGTCTGTACAATAGGACTTTCAAATTGCAACTATTTTCTTAATAAGATCTTAAGAAATGTATTGTCTACTAAGTGTCATATCTTGTCGTAGGGAATGGGGAGGACTAACAGAAATTTATTTTTCTTAATATATTTTATACATTCTGTAGTGCTAGGTCACTTGGGAAAGACTTGAAGATGCTTTCAATGAACTAAATAATACACATTTTACTTAGTTTTGCACAAACATTGTGTACACAAGTGATGTGAGTGTATTACTAGGCTAGGACTATATATGACTAATCATCTGTTAAGTGGAGCATGACTGCCATCTAGTGATAATGTTTATATTACACCAATGATGTTGTCATTTCCCTGCAGTGTTTGCATGCCATGGAGGTCCATGTAATGGTGCAGTTCTTACCCATAACTCTCATGCAACTATTTCAAGTTTTGACGTCAGTTTCCAATGAAGATGAAGTAGCATTAAATTGTACATTGTAAGTTTGCTTTCCATATAGATGTAATGGATATGCTGGGGTTAGCCAAGAAATATTTAAGCACATACAACGATGGTCCATGTTTATCAACAGCTTAATGCGTCAAATCCATTCCCTGCAATAGTTTCACAGTTAATTCACAGTTACAGGGAGTCAGTTAGAACCAACCACAGTGCATTCTGCCGTACACCATTATACCTTTAGAGAGCACATGCACCATTTCCTTGAAAAAGGTGTTTTTAAAAATATGCAAATGAGGCTAAAGTGCAATGAGAGTGTGCTAGAGTCTCCAAGGGCTCCAGTCAGGAAATGCCAGGCCCATGTGCAGGAATTCAGCAAGCATTGTTGTCATAGGTGTAGTGATAGGAATAGGCTGTCAATCAAGTGAACATGGCAGGCGATTCTAACCTAGGTACAGAGCCCTTGGAGGCTTTGGCGTGCCTCCATTGCTCTGAAAACTCATTTGAGTATTTCTAAAAATCGCTTTTGCAAGGAAATGGTGCATCTATTGGACTATCTCAAGATATGATGGCTCGCAACATAATGTCCCTTACAATACACTGTGGATCAGTTTCCTGGTGACAGGCCCTTGCACACACTCCAGATTATGTGCTCAGTTCTCTCACCTTTCTTATTTTGCTTAAATGGGTGATTTCTGCCAATCTGTAAATCCACAGGTAGTGTCTTGCAGGCGTTGGTTGTCATATCCCACCTTGGAACCTGTATGGGACAGTTTCCCAAGCAGTTCACAAAAATTGCTGCTTGGGAGAGGCTACTAAAAGACGGCTGTGGATTTTATATATGTATGGATGGATAGATTTAGGTCAGATTTAGAAGGCCACTTCAGAATAGTCCAATGTTTTCCTCTTAGTCATTCTTGGGTTTTTAGCTGTGTGTTTTGGGTCATTATCCTGTTGCAAGACCCATGATCTGTGACTGAGACCAAGCTTTCTGACACTGGGCAGCACATTTCTCTCTAGAATCCCTTGATAGTCTTGAGATTTCATTGTACCCTGCACAGATTCAAGACACCCTGTGCCAGATGCAGCAAAGCAGCCCCAGAACATAACAGAGCCTCCTCCATGTTTCACAGTAGGGACAGTGTTCTTTTCTAGATATGCTTCATTTTTCTGTCTGTGAACATAGAGCTGATGTGCCTTGCCAAAAATTTCGATTTTTGTCTCATCTGTCCTTAGGACATTCTCCCAGAAGCTTTGTGGCTTGTCAACATGTAGTTTGGCAAATTACTTTTGTCAGATTCAAGTTATTTCTATGACCATTGTGGATTTTTCTTTCATTAAACGAGGGGTACCAACAATTTTGTCCACGTGTGTATGGATGGATGGATAGATAGATAGATAGATAGATAGATAGATAGATAGATAGATAGAAAATAAAACAGGTTTTTATTGGTTATTCAGTGCATATAACATATGGAGCCTGTATCTGAACAGTTTGTTTCTCACTTGTGAATAATTTAAGCGATGCTGTCATTGAAGGGTGCTACTCCATATTGTGTCCAAGTGCCATGAAGAAGGTTTAGACCATTATCTTCGGTCTTTTGTAAAGGTAAGATGAAAATAAATCAAATGTCAGTATCTAGTCATTTGTCACTGCGGATTTTAAATCCACAATCCATTTCATAAGAATACTCTGGTAACAGTGAAGTCTGCTGATACCTGACCGTACTCGCCACATGGTTGTATATGAAACGGTCTTCATGTGAGATTTATAAAAAATTATCTCTAGATTATAGTAAATTTACAGGAAAGAAAAATCCATAATACAATGTAATTATCTTGATTTTTCCCTTAACTCCATAATCTGGTAACATCCCATGTTATACATACTACAAATTAGCACTAAAGTCTGTAAATGAGATACAGATAATCTGCAGGCCTCTAGCAGTATGCCTATTGGTGGCCCAGAAGCCACAGTTAGGCTAAGACCCCACGTTGCGGAAAAGCTGCTTTTTTAGTTTCAGATTTTGCTACGGTATTTTGAGCCAAAACCAGGACTGAATTGAGCAGAAGGGAGACGTATAAATGCTTCCTTTAGATTTGTGATTCCTTCTGTAGCCACTACTGGCTTTGGCTCAAGTAAACGCAAAATCTGCAACAAAAAACGCTGCATTTCTGCAACGTGGGGATTAAGCCTTAAGGGGGTGTTCCGAGACTTTTTTTTTTCTTACAGATTTCCTACCCTTTTGCAGAATTGTGTGAGCAATACAGTGTCTGTTACAATCTTCCTTACTGGTCCTGATCATGTGCACATGACTTCAGTTGTTCATTCATATAACAAGCATTTCCTGCCTTTAGGCTAAGGCCCCACGTAGCAAGATGCAGCAAAAAAAAAAAAAAGCTGTGGAAAAAATGCGGCAGAAACATATCACATTTTTTTTCTACAGCATTTCTCATTGCAGTTTCGCAGAGTTTTCCTCTCTGGACTTTCTGCCTCTATTATATCTATACTAATATTTATATCTATACTAATATTTCTGCGTTTATAATTGACATGCTGCAATTTTCAAGAAAGCGGTTTTTGAAAATGAAGCTTTTCCATTGCTGATTTTTTTCTCTGCAATGTGTGGATGGGATTAGCCATGTAGGGCTTCAGCCTAAATCATGTTTCCTTAATCCCCGAAAACCCTTTTAACCTAAAATCTCTCCTCTGTGCTGCATGTTTGTATTGGATTCTTCCTGCAGGTAAAGGGAGAGGTGCATTATATTATGGAATTAAGGTTTAAGTCATTATTTAACATATAGTGCAAAATATGTTAAAAATAAACAGGCAAAGCATCAGGAGATGAAGAAATATTATTTAAATCAAGATTTTATCATAAACATTTATTAAAAGATTTGTTAGTGTTTCTTTACATGACAACAATAGGCAACAATAGGCATGAAATATTAGGGTTTGTTCACACTACCGTTCTTACAGTCCGTTGGCATAGATTGGTTAGTAAACCCCCCTTTTCATTTTTTATCTACATATACAGTTGTGCTAAAAAGTTTACATACCCCGGCAGATTTTATGGTTTTTTGGCCTTTTTTCATAGAATATGAATGATGACACAAAAACTTTTTCACCACTCATGGTTAGTGGTTGGTTGAAGCCATTTATTGTCAAACTTCTGTGTTTTCTCTTTTTAAATCATAATGACAACCAAAAACATCAGAATGACCCTGTTCAAAAGTTCACATACCCTGGTGATTTTGGCCTGATTACATGCCCAGAAACCAAACCACGGTCAGGTAGACCAACCAAAATTTCGTCCAATTACGGAAAATTGTTCAGGATGCAAAGAAAAACCCACACATAACATCAGCTGAAATACAGGACTCTCTGAAAACTATCGGTGTGGCTGTTTCAAAATGCACAATAAGGAGGCACTTGAAGAAAAATGGGCTGCATGGTCGAGTTGCCAGAAGAAAGCCATTACTGCGCAAATGCCACAAAGAATCTCGCCTTCAATATGCCAAACAGCACAGAGACAAGCCTCAAAACTTCTAGAACAAGGTTGAACTTTTTGGCCACAACCATAAACGTTACATTTGGAGAGGTGTCAACAAGGCCTATGATGAAAGGAACACCATTCCTATTGTAAAGCACGGAGGTGGATCACTGATGATGTGGGGATGTGTGACCTTCAAAGGCACAGGAAACTTGGTCAAAGTTGAAGGAAAGATGAATGCAGCACGTTATCAGCAAATACTGGAGGCAAATTTGCACTCATCAGCCAGGAAGCTGCACATGGGACATACTTGGACGTTCCAACATGACAACGATCCAAAACACAAGGCCAAGTCGACCTGTCATTGGTTACAGCAGAAGAAAGTGAAGGTTCTGGAGTGGCCATCTCAGTCTCCTGACCTCAATATCATTGAGCCACTCTGGGGAGATCTCAAGCGCGCAGAACATGCAAGAGCCCAGGAATTTACAGGAACTGGAGACTTTTTGCCAAGAAGAATGGGCAGTTTTACCATCTGAGAAAATAAAGAGCCTCATCCACAACTACCACAAAAGACCTCAAGCTGTCATTGATGTTAGAGGGGGCAATACACGGTATTAAGAACTGGGGTATGGGAACTTTTGAACAGGGTCATTTTGATGTTTTTGGTTGTCATTATGATTTAAAAAGAGAAAACACAGAAGTTTGACAATAAATGGCTCCAACCAACCACTAACCATGATTGGAGAAAAAGTTTTTGTGTTATCATTCATATTCTCTGAAAAAAGGCCAAAAAAACCAAAAAAATCTGCAGGGGTATGTAAACTTTTTAGCACAATTGTATGTATATGTAAAGCTTCTTTCACCTACTGTTTTCCATGCACTTTTGCTGTGTGCATCAGTTTGTTCCCATAGGCCCCCATTATACTTACAGAAGTCAAAAGTACTAGTACCGTTGGCCTCCGTTGGGCAGTATACATACTGTATAATGGGGAATATTGCGGTGTATTATTACTTGCACTTCAGCTCATGTAAGAACGTTAATGGTTACAGCTATCTTCTTTGGCTTTTGTACAGCTCTCATGATTCTTTTCATTTGATCTTTGTCTTTGCAGTATGTCTTCAAAACAGAGAAGCAGCCTTCTTCTAAATGTAAGATGCTCCATGAGATTTTGGCTACCACAATGATCACAGTTCTTAAGCAGTCAGCTGACTTCCTGGCCATAAATAAGTTACTAAAGGTAATCTGGCTGAGTTTGCTGGGTATGTGGCTGAAGTGTAGTGTTTGGCTGCTATTGCATCGCTCTGTGTGTGAGACTTATAAAAACTGTGCTTTATGTTTGTAATACAATCTATTTTGAACAGTTTCTTGTTCTATTCATTTGTAATTATTTTGTTTTTCAGGGTTTTTATGTTTATTATATACTTAGGGGACATTAACACTCTCATTATGAACGTCCGTTGCTCTCATCTGTCATAGATGGGAGGGATGAAGATTGAGCCCCTTCTGTTTGTGTCTTTTCCCATTAGTTTTAAATTAAATAACATGACTGGAGCTTTGTTCCATTCTGTTTGTTCACTTTTGTATTGGAAGTAAGGAAGTCCTGTATGCGAGCATGTTTTTTATAATAACTTTTATAGCCTATCTACAGGAGAGGGGAGATTTGAATGCTGAGGACCAGAGGTGATCTCAATAATGAGAGTTGACAAGTTTTCTGTGTGAATGGAGTGGTAGTACGCCACATGTGTCTACTGCTTTATTCCCTTCTATGGGGCTGACGGAATGCTGTACACAGCTATATCCATTAATGTCATAGAAGTGAATGAAATAGAAGTTACACATGCTTACTTCCAGTCTGTAAACACACAGGAGGCTCAGTCCCAGTTCTTGTGATCACTTTAGGTCCTGTTGTTCCAATCCCCAGTGATTAGAGGGCTAGAGGATAAGCATGATCAGTTACTATGGCAGCCAGAAACCTACTGAAGACTTCCAGGTCTGTCTTTAAGGCCGGGGCTCCATGTGGTGTAAACGCCGCAATTTTTTCCACGGCGTTTCCATCGTGGGCATAAGTCAGAGCAAAGTGGATGGGATTCTAGCAAATCTCATGCCCACTTTGCAGTAAAATTCTCGCTGCAGACATGCGGCGATTTCCAAAACCAGCATGGTTTTGGAAATCGCAGCATGTCAATTATACAGAAATGTCGGCGGTTTCCCCATAGGTATAATTGAAACAGAAAGTCCGCAGAGGAAACCTCTGCGAACTTTCTGCCTAAAGCGCTGCGGGAAGAACTGTGGTGTGTTCCCGCCGCGGTTTTTCCCACAGCGCTTTTTTGCTGCGGGATGTCACTTGGGGCCTTATCCTAATACACTTCTATAAATGAGTGGGTTAAACAATATACTGCAATATGTTAGTATTGCAGTATATTGTATGGGTGTTCAAACCTCTCCTAAGGTTCAAACCCCTTAGATGGTACATTCCTTGTGTTCTTTAGCCCAAACAAGTCTCTTCTGCTTGTTGCCTCTCCTTAGCAGTGGTTTCCTAGCAGCTATTTTACCATGAAGGCCTGCTGCACACAGTCTCCTCTTAACAGTTGTTGTAGAGATGTGTCTGCTGCTAGAACTCTGTGTGGCATTGACCTGGTCTCTAATCTGAGCTGCTGTTAACCTGCGATTTCTGAGGCTGGTGACTCGGATGAACTTATCCTCCGCAGCAGAGGTGACTCTTGGTCTTCCTTTCCTGGGGCGGTCCTCATGTGAGCCAGTTTCTTTGTAGCGCTTGATGGTTTTGGCTACTGCACTTCGGGACACTTTCAAAGTTTTCCCAATTTTTCAGACTGACTGACCTTCATTTCTTAAAGTAATGATGGCCACTCGTTTTTCTTTACTTAGCTGCTATTTTCTTGCCATAATACAAAGTCTAACACTCCATTCAGTAGGACTATCAGCTGTGTATCCACCTGACTTCTGAACAACACAACTGATGGTCCCAACCCCATTCATAAGGCAAGAAATCCCACTTATTAAACCTGACAGGGCACACCTGTGAAGTGAAAACCATTTCAGGTGACTACCTCTTGAAGCTCATCAAGAGAATGCCAAGAGTGTGCAAAGCAGTAATCAAAGCAAAAGGTGGCTACTTTGAAGAACCTAGAATATAAGACAACTCTTGGACTGAGAAGGTGTGTCCAAACTTTTGGTCTGTACTGTATATATATATTATTAATATTATATATATAATATATATATATATATATATATATATATATATATATACACCTCCTTTCCCTAGGTCACATATGAAAATAAACAGAAATAAAGTTATATTCGGTATCTACATCTGACGCTATATTCATACTAGCATTGCCTCTCTGTCAGGGTCTGTCGGGTATCTGTCATTCTAAAACAGAAACCTGCGCAGGAAAAAGTTCTTCATGCAGGACTTTTTCCTCTGCTGATTTTCAGGCGGACTCTGTGACGAAGTCTCCAACAGAGACTCAGGCCCAGATTTAAATGTAGCCTAAAACTGCAAAAAATAAAAATGGCAGAATCACTGCTTTTTCAGTGTTTTGCTTCCCAAAAAACTGATATAAAAGTGATCAAAATGTCAGACCTTCTCCAAAATGATACAGAAAATTACAGAATAAGACACTTTACAAAATAAGACACCCTGCACACCTTACAATAATATTAAAAAGTTACTGGTGTCAGAATTTAATGACTTTTCATTTTTTGTAAAGACATTAAAGCATAACAAAAACTTTATAAATTAGGGATCTTTGGTATCACTGTGATCATACCGTGGACAGTGAGGAGTTAAAAATGCAAATGCAAAGATGAAAAATTGCTGCAGCAGGAAGGGGATAAAGTGTACTTTATCAAAAGCAAAAACCATAAAAGACTTTCTTGTTTTATAAATCCCAAACTGAACATCAGCCAAATGGATATAAATAAATAGCAGATAAAATGGACGGCTCAATATTGACATTACATCTACAAATATGAGCAGCGGTTGTAGATTTAATTAATCTTGTTTCGGAAAATTTGCAGTGACTTGATCCTGCCATAGCCAGGTACAGATTTTTTTTATCATCATTTGCGGATTTTGAAGTAGTTTTTCATATATATACATTTGGTGTAATGTTATGCATATAAATTTGTGAATACGTACAAGCAGGGGCGTAAGTTGAGGGGTTGCAGTCGAACCTGAGCCCAGAAGGCTTATAACCCCAATAAGGTGTCTCTTCCCTATATGAGGATATCAGCTCTATAAACAATAAATTATAGTTGGGAGTCCAAGAGCTTCAGGTTACACCTCCATATATACATACATACACAAATACGTATGTGTTTTTATACATATATATACTGTATATATATATACACACACACACACACACACACGGGTGAAATAAGTACTGAACATGTCACCAATTTTCTAAGTAAATATATTTCTAAAGGTGCTATTGACATGAAATTCTCACCAGATGTCGGTAACAACAGGCAAAGCAATCAAACCATAGATGTCCCATAACTTAAGTTATGTGTAATAATGAGAAATGATGCAGGGAAAAGGTATTGCTTTTACTGAAATTTATTTAATAATTTCTACAAAAGCCTTTGTTGGTGATAAAAGCTTCAAGACGCCTCCTGTATGGAGAAACTAGTCACATGGATTGCTCAAGTGTGATTTTGTCCCAGTCTTCCACGCAGACTTAAAACGCACTTGAGCATGGTTTTTGTTCAGCAATGGAGTCTTCCGTGGTGAGCATGCATACAGGCCATGGAGGTTGAGGGCATTACTTATTTTTTTCTTTGAAACATTTGTACCTGTTGATTCCAGGTCTTTCTGTAGCCTTCCACAAGTGGTCCTTGGCTCTTGGGCAATTCTTCTGATAATTCTTATCACTCCTTTCTGAAATCTTCCGGGGAGATCCTGGTTGGGGCCAGTTTAGGGTCAAATTATGTTCTTTCCACTTCCGGATTATGGCCACAACAGTGCTCACTGGAACCTTCAGTAGTTTAGAAATTCTTCTGTAACCATCAGTATGTTTTGCAACAATAAGATTTTGAAGGTCTTGAGACAGCTCACTGGTTTCACCCATCAGGAGATGTTTCTTGTGTGGCACCTTAGTAATGAGACACCTTTGTATAGGCCATCAGTTTAAGCAGCTGATATCAGGATTGCTTTCTAATTTCTGATAGATTTCAGCTGGCGTCAGGACTTTCCATGGATTTTTGCACCTCTCTTTCTTCATGTGTTCAATACTTTTTCCCTGTGTCATTTCTCATTATTTATTAAGTTATGGACATCTATGGTTTGATTTATTTGCCTGTGTGGATTGGATGGGCTGTTACCGACATCTGGTGAGAATTTCATGTCAACAGCACCTTTAAAAATATTTTTACTTAGAAAATTGGTGATGTCTTCAATACTTATTTCACCCACTATATAAATATATTTTTTCTAAAAATCAACTTGGTTCCACATTATTTTATTTCAGTACTCATGGTTTTTCTTTGAAGCACTGGCAAAGGCTATGGCATTGTACCTAATAGAAGAGAACAAAATAAAGGTAAGCTATATTGTCAAAAACCCTGAGTCTTTCACATATAAAGCATTTTAGTCCTTGAATCTTCATCTTTTAACACGGTTTTGTTTTTATTTTCCACAATCACCCTCCAAATGTATAAACAGTAAAATTATAGCTGATTTAGGTTTTTCCTGCTTACAGTTTTATTATTGAATTTAGTGTACAGGTGATATACGACAAACATCTACTGTATTTTCTTGATGAACTTAATCTAGAAAATATAGGAAAACAGCAAGAAGGAATATATTTGTAAAAGGTATACCTATAAGTAGTGCGATAGAATTAGAAATAAAAACTAGACAGTGGACTGGGATATTTGACAAATTTTTTTAAAACGTATTTTAAAGGCGTCTGTCCCCACGAATTTTGATATCAAACCATCCACGGTGCATTGTGACGTTATGCTGAGTACAGTCCTACCTCTAGATAGTCCAATAGATGCTCCATTTCTTGAAAAAGCTGTCTTTAGAAATAAGCAAATACAGGCTCTACTGCGATGCGGGCATGTCAGAGTCTTCACAAAAAAGTAACACTTTTGTTTTCTCTTCATTTTCATGGAGTTTTCATAGGTAAAAAATATTTACCGAAGGCAAAGAATAGATAAAAAATCATAAAAAGAAGCAACGGTCACACCAGTCGTTTCAATGCTGTTTTGGTATCCTATTGGTCTCTAGTTCCTGGTCCCTCCCAACATACAGGAAGTGATTCTTCAACCAATCACTGGCCACAGCGGTAACCCTAGTGACGTGCTGAGTGGCACTTTCTTGTGTGTCGAGGGGGATCAAGAAATAGAGACCAGCAGTGGTCCCAGGCAGTGGTGGGCGATTGGTGAAATGACTATTACTTATTTTATATTTTCTACCTCTTCTGAGCCTTTTGGAAAAAATATTTTACCCACCTTTAAAACCATTTAGCTTATTGACAAAATCATTTTTAGAGCTGACAATTTCTTCTGTTAAGTTCCAATTTTGTTTTCCATAGGTTCCTCGACCTCAGAGGTTTCCAGATTCTTATCAGAATGTTCTCCATTCTTTGCTGCTCTCAATAATCCCACATGTCACCATAAGATATGGTGAGATTCCAGAGGAGTCTCGAAATGTTAATATGAGCCTGGCCAACTTCATCAAGGTAAAATGATGCAATATAAAAAAATGAAGATCAGCTCACCCGTCCTCTGCTGTTCCTTTCAGTAGGGTTGTAGTGCTCAGAGATACAGGGCTGGCTCCCAGCGTGTAATATTTCATGACTCAGAGTTGGTTTACAACTTGAAACCTGTAGGACAGGGGTCGGCAAGCCCAGGCACGCGTGCCACTCGCATATTTCCCTGCCACGGCAACCCGAGTCCCTGAGGGGCAGCACTAGGCCAGAGTATAATAAGCTGAGGTCCAGGAGAGGTGACAAAAATAAAAGACATTGTTACTCACCTTCCCTGAACTCTGGTGCAGTTCCCTGTTCTCTTTGGCTCCTTTGCCTGATGTCAAACACTGCTGATAGGGCCTCAGGGGTTACATGGGTGTCATGTGGCATAGATACATAGTGTGTTTCCACCATTAGGCTGCTGCCACACGGTACTCCTGGACACATACATTTACCACTAATTGAGGGCTGTACATGTACTTTCATTGCTTCTAATTGGAAAGTACAGGTGCATCCCAGGAAACAACAGTAAACACATGCGTCCAGAAGCATCTCATGGCAGCACTTCTGTGTTCTGGTCTGTGGTATATAACTTTAGTATCGGGGTCATATAGAGGTCTGTGGACAAATTGTAGCAGTGGGTGTAGGCACCACAGCGCTGTCCCATAGACTTCATTGGGGAAGTGCTGCAGTACTATAACCCACCACTACAGTTTGTACAATGAGTGATCAGTGTGGCACACAGCATGTAAACAATACTGGGAGCTGTGTTGTCTCAGTACAGCTGATCTGCAGGGGTCCCAATCCTAGCTGTTGGACCCCCTGCAGAAAGTAGATAACCCCTTTAATGTTTTGATAAGTTTTATACAATTTTTTTTTTCTGAAACTTCAGTTTAAGAATATCACAAACCATTTTTTTCCACCTTACATTTCCCTAACCTCAATTTCTGATCCCCTTTCTAAACATCCAAACATATTGTTATTACATAGCTCATGTTTATGTCAGTGTAGAGCAGGACATTGTTTTTTTACACGCCCTGCCTTAATACTGAATTGCTGTTTATACTTGTAACAAAGGGCATTTCCCTTTGGCACATTTGCTATGACCTACTAAATGTGAATAAATCTGGCACGATTGACAGTGTAATCTACAATTATCAATAAACAGCAGCCAGTAGATGCAGGCAGACCTGGCTTATGACTGCAGCCAACTTCTCTGCTGCATAGGTAGTTTTATGTTTTTCCTAATTAATTATAATAATATCTGTCCAAAAAATGTGGGCAGAAACGGATCTGTTTATTTTAACATTGATATCTACTTAAACGAATGACTATCTGTTTGAAACCATTTGCATCTGATTTTTGCATCCGTTAAATAAAGCCTTAGGGGGTTCATCTCCACTAAGGGAGTGGTGCAGCTAGTCATTCAGAGAGTGAAGAGGGACATTGAATGCAGATGAGACAGAGGGCAGAATAGAGACAAATTATTCATTTTATTTTCCTAAAGGTTAAGTAAAAGTGGTGATTTATAATTACATAACCCTGAATTGATGCTTAGGAAAGGAACATGACTGGTAACTAGTAAACCTTCGAAGACGACTCCGCCACAACCATATTCATCAGAAATAGGAATAAAATATAATTACTCGTTATTTTCACTGGTAGAAGTCCTGAGACCCCAACCCATCAATGAAATTAAGGGATAGAAGTGCGAAAGTGAGTGCTTTGCTGCTATACCTGTGATCAACTCTGCTCAGCTGATCTTTGGAAACATGAAGATACAGTTTACTGACTTATATACAGTACTTTCTGTGACTCTGTACACTACATTCTTGGCTCTCCAAGGAGAGTCAGACTAAACCAGTTACAGCTGAAAAAGCATAATACTCAGCTGAGTTCTTCTGTTCCTTTGATTCAATGGTCAGTGAGTGTCTCAGTGCTTAAACTCCCAAAATCAAAACTTCTGAAATGTCACTATGACATGTCCAAAGTTTTCTGAGATAATAGTTACATATTATTCATTTTCTGATAAAGTTCTGGTGGAACCCTGTTCTATGGATTGCCGCGAAGCCCTGTATTCACATGTTGCATCCCTATTCCCAGGTGTCATTTCTATGCTATGCAAATATAAATTATGGCAGATTGTGTCTTGAAGATCATGTTTGATGACAGTTTGTTGACAGTTTTTGTCAATTTGTGTTAATTGAGTTGTTTGTGGTGTATTAAAGCATGTGGACTTCACAGAGCGCAGTTCTCTGGTTGGTTGTAAGAGTGGCTTCCACTATGTTGTGCTATAATGTATCACATGGTTGATCAATCCATGGAATTGCTGCCATGTACTATTAAAGTACATCATCTATGAGGCAACTTCTTTCTAACACCTGCCATTTTGTCTTACCTACTGTAAATATATTTACCTGCATTAGAACAAATATGAATGTTAATAAAGATCCAACTTTTTACTTTTTGGTGTTATTTCAGAGATGCCTTACATTTATGGATAGAGGATTTGTCTTTAATCTCATCAATGACTACATGTCTGGATTCAGCCTTAAGGATCCTAAGGTACGTTATTAAAAACATTCAGGAAATGGCGTACAAAATGTAATGCAAGTTATTTCAAAACTGAGGAATTGTTTTGCATGTATAATTGTCATGTTATTAGCTGGCTGTATACCATGAATCATCTGTAAACGTGGCAAATACATCTCTAGTTATATGTTAGTTGTAGCCGATCCATTTATATGTTGATTGAAGTATTCCTAAAGTGATGGTCTAAATAACTGGTTAATGGTAGTCCGTTGGTCTCATCCGTCAATGAATGTCGTTTCATTACATTTGTAATTTGCAGCAAAATTAGAACTGTAGTGGGGCATTGTACATGGCATGTATTATACAGCATTGCTTCTATCTTTCAGTACCATGCGGAGGCATTTTAAGGCCATGCCACTTATCTGTCTCCGATCTGTACACTTATCCCAATTAAATAGGGCTAATCCTCATGTGGCAGCCCTGCAATGGTCAAGAATCATCGAATTAGCACGTTTTATTACTACAGCATGCATTCCCATTGATTCCCAACAGTTGGATGCAGAATACCCTCGGTTTTCTTGCCCCAACATCCTACATACATTAGGTCATTGTAAGGGAATTGCTAGAAGAGCAAATCCTTAGTAGCTGCTGGTGAACCCTGGGGGGAGTGGAACGACAAGACAGTGAGTCCTAAGCTGAACGCCCCCCCCCCTGTCCCTGCCTACTTGCCTGAACTGCCCTAGGTGACAGAAGACAACTGGGGGATTATGATATATGATGATGACACAGAACGAAGACAAGACAAACAACAACAAAAGAGAAATCAGCTAGCCAAGGGGTCGATAACAGTCGAGTAGCGCAGTACCGAATCGAGAGTAGTCACAAGAAAAGCCAAAGGTCAAATATGTAAATACAAATAGTACAGTATAGAGCCAGCACGCACAGAAAAGGCAATAGCAAGAACAAAGGTGAGTGTAAGAAAACTATATATAGGAAGAAAGAACCCGCCCCAGACTTTATTGGAAGATAGGCTGTCAATCACACAGGTAAGGCTAAGATTAACTATTTGAGGAGCATTGGGAAACAAAGGTGTAAGAGATGGGTGTGGTGGAAAATCAATTACAGAGGTGAGGGAATAGGACAGTGTTCAGACAGATACAACAAGAACCTAAAGCAAGGAATCATAGCTGGACACGCCTCCTGCGCCATAGAATGCAGCCGGAGGATGGCGCCGAAGTCTGAATAGGCACGGATGTTACAGTCATTCTTGTGACATGCTAATGATACAGACCCACTGATATCTACTATCTGTGCTGGAAACTTCCCCCAGTTAGAACATATTGTTGAACCATCACTGTACTGTATGTTGGACATGCCCAGCAGTAAAACAATACTGTATTATTTTATTATAGGTTTTTTTTTAGGTTACCATATTGTAAAGATCCCTATCAGTCCAACTGCTTTACACAGTTCTGTACTGTATTACTGATGTGCAGACATAATGATAGGTAAATATTGGCACCGTTTCCCATACAAACAGCAGATAACAACCTTAGCTCTTGCATTCTAAAAATAAATGCACCCACAACAAGGCAACTTGGCAATTTCAAAGGGTTATTCCTATCTCTGATAATCATGGCCAAAATGGAAATAGCAGGCTGCAACCGAGCAACACTGCTTTACGTCACTTCCATAACTCACACAGAGGCAAATGGGAGCTATGGAAAGAGCATAGCACTTTTACCTATGCTGGGAGTTACTGAAACAGTATAGAGTAGCAACCTGATGGTTAGGATTGCAGCCAGCTCCTCTCTTTTTGGTTATGGTTAGTCGATAAGGGGATAGCCCTCCCTAAGGATAGGGGATAACTTACAGATCGATGAGGGTCCGACTACTCTGTTACCAAATTTGAAAGGAGTGGTGGTCACAGACCAGAGGCAGCTGGTGCCAAACAGGAAGCTTCTGTCTCATCCAGTGCCTAAATTACTTCAATACAGCGTAGTACTCTATATATATGGCTCAGGGAAGGGAATCTCTCTCCTTGGGGAGAGCACCAGTGAAGGTGTGTAGAGTTTTGAATTGCCTTTTGCCCTCTACTAAGCATCTACATATCACAAGGCATTATGGGAAAAGGAGCTGGGAAGCTCAAGCGCCCTCTGTTGGATGTAACAGATCCTCAATTTGCTTTTGACCCACTGAGTGAAATTGGCTTGGCTACAATCCCTTTTGCTGTCTTAAGACTCAGTGGGTCAAAAGCAAATTGAGGATCTGTTACATCCAACAGAGGGCGCTTGAGCTTCCCAGCTCCTTTTCCCATAATGCCTTGTGATATGTACTCTATATATGTCCTCCATGATCTTACAGATGCTTCTGAGTGAGGGAGAGAAAGTTAGGAATCAGATTTTCCTCTTTTTCTGTGTGCAGTATATGGGAGACAACATAGCAGCTAGTATTCACCCACTAGCTCAGAAGGAACTGAAAAGTAGAAATGAAGCCTGCAGAAGGGAAAAATATAAAATAGAAGTTATATAATGGCCAGCAACAGTGTTATTCATCATGTACACACACTGAACTATTGATTTATCCTAAGTTTCTTAAAAGGTTAGTTATGCTTTAACTTACTGTAAAAAAAAAAGCGTTTGTTGGCGGACATTCACTTTAAAGGGTGTCACCAAACCCCTGCATATAAATCTATGCCCCCAGATAGATGGGTTAGGGTCACTTGAATGAAACACTGTTTTTCCCTTGTGAATCAGTGCCTCTGTTGTAGACACATCACCACTGCTCATATTCTGTGCTCGTCCAGTACTGCTGTGATGTGTGCCTGGTCTAAGTCATGTTTTCAGCACATTTGTAGTAAATGTGCACAGTGGCGAGTCCGATAGGCAAGATTAGGTAGACACTGCCTGGCTCTTTTGATCAGCAGAGGGACAGAGGGGTGGAAGGCACCAAAGAGACTTTGGAGCTCATTTGCATATTGATAAAAACAGCGATATCTTGGCAATGGAGTTAGTGATTCACAAGGGAAAACAGCGTTTGATTCAGGTGACCCTAACCCTTCTGCAAGGCTGATGATAGTTCTGATGATAGTCTCTTTTACTATCCTGAACAGCCAACAAACGAATGTATGTTTGTCATCTGACTGTATCTTTTCGCAGCATAGAAGATGCAAGATTGTCAGCAGTATATTGCCGTATGTAAACCGTGATGTACTGCCGACAGTCAACATGACTGTTTGCTACTGCGATTATTCAACTCCCTGTATTGTGTAAAAGACTGGTAGAAACAAGCACAAGCACTGATCAAAGAGTTACCTTGATGATCAGTGTTATACAGTTAATGTTTGGGCAGTGCAAATCCACCTTTTGGATCACTTTAATGTTACTCTTTCAGAATGAATAGAAATCAAGCAAATAAAACAGTAATTCCTGCCATATCAAAGGAAAACTTTTTATTTTCAACTGATAAGTCCTCAAAGCATAGACTTTGCCATAATACTGATGTACTGTGTGTTTCACTATAGAATATCATATCTATGTTTACTCTCTGATTGCCATATGGGGCCACGTGCTGTCTGCTAAGTTCCTACTGATAACAGTAATGTATCCAATATTAAAATTATATTCCTGCCATATCTTATGAAAACACCTTTTATTTGCAACTGATAGTCATCCAAATACAATAAGGGCTTTACTGTAATACAGATGTGTGCTCCACTATAAAATATTTTATCTGTGTTTATTACGCTGTTCAACAGATGGGAATAAATGATCTCCGATAAAATCCTGCTGATAACCGATGCTTAGGCTTTACAGCAGGACCAATAATACAATATAATTGAATAAATAAGGGCTAAACCTAACCTAAGGTACCTAATGCAGTGGTAAGAGCTGAATAAATTGTGGTTTCCAGGTATAAACTGAGTAATATGTTTTAATACGGACCTCATATTCCCCATCATTACCCTGAAGCTAGCCTGATTAAGATCGATCCAGCTCCACAAAATCACAATATTCATTTGTTGTCAGTAAAGAAAGTTCTAGCTGGCTGTATATATTCCCTACAGCGGCTGCAGCAGAGAAAATGTATTTTTACATGATGGACATCGAAGTGAATGGCATCCCATGTAAAGTAACTTAGCTCTAATTTGGCTAAGGATTCCAATTTTTTTATGCCAACAATTCAATACAATTTCTTGACATGTTAACAAAACCCTGGAAGGATACAGTCCCAAACACAACCACTGGGTGGCAGCACATAGACACACATAGCACAATACTTTGTGATACAATATTGTAAAACAATATTGTCTTGAAAAGCTAATGCTCTTGCGATTTACTTACAGTATTTTTACATGTCCAGCCAAAAGAAAAGGCAAAAAAGGATACATCTATATGTTAAAGCCGGAGTTACTGTTTGCGGTTACTTTCTGCTGGGGCTAGTGAAGAGAGGCCACAAGGAGAAATGTCAATAAGCCATACAAGGGTTGTTGTAATGGTTCCATCCCTTTACCTTCATTTCTAATGTCAAATCATTTCTTCACCTATCAAGAATTTACATAAATCAGTATACACTGTGTGTATTTGCGGAGTAACATTATTTCTGCCCATCATATGACTTGTATCTTACATTTTTTAACAATTTTCCCTTCTGGGTAGGCTCAAAGTTTACTTTTAGTTATTCCTGAGTTAATGGGTAGACAATAGCTGCTATAATGTCTCCTATACACTGCCCAGAGAAAGAGGAGGATATGTTCCCCCCAACTCTATTTAGTATCAGCAGGATCAGACATTAATAGAGAAGTACTGACCAGCACAAATGTGAATAAAGTACTTGAGGTAAAATAGAAACTTTCTTTTCAGTTCTAGCAGCCATTGTCTGTGCCTCTCTTCTCTTACTCCTGCTCATTCCTCCCCCCCTCCCCTCTCCATCGAATTTATATAATCTGATACGTCTGTGAGTCTCAGACACGCTTCAATTACTGTTTCAGTTCCGGCACAAAAATCACCCATTTCAGGCATTTTTGCTATGATGGATTTCTTGAAAATCCAGTCCAAATTTCCTGTAATGGGAAATCAGCAGCAGACATGTTCCATGTGGACCCAGTGTGTGTTGCCAGATATGTATGTAATATAAATGATACTTTATTTCTTTTTCAATGGCAGATACTAAATGAATACAAATTTGAGTTTCTACAAACCATTTGCAGTCATGAGCACTTCATCCCTCTCAACCTGCCAATGACATTTGCCAAGCCTAAACTGCAAAGAGTGCAAGGTAAGACATAAATCATACTTGACACCAGCGACTTTATATTTTACTGTGGATATAATACATACATCGTGTGTGTTTCTGTGATCTATCACCATACGTAAGTGTCAATGTTTCTCATTGTAAGACCGCTCTGAGCCTAGACTCTGCTGTTAAGCTGATACATTAGATTAGATTGCACTAGATCCTTGTATTTGGATCCAGTTGGTTTCAGCAGATATGGCAAAGACCTAATCATCAGGGTGGAATAGCAGACACATACAGTAGATTAGATATTTTTCAATCTCACCTTGGGTAAGTATTGCCAAGGTTGGATATCAGGCAGTTCTCCATTAGGTGCCCCTACGCATTAGATTAAACACTGGGACCCTCACTTATCCTCAGAAATTGGGGGTTACTGCTGTTGTGAATGCAGCCGGAATGATTGTAGGCATGCCTCCCCCCAAACCTTTTCACTTCAATGGTAGCATCAAAGATAGCCGAAGTACAGCACTCACTGTACAGTGAATGGGAGCAAGGGTGCATCAAGTCCAGCAGGGTTATGCCTACATTCACCCAGGCTGCGTTCACAACTGGGGTAAAACACCCCCATTCTCATAATTGGTGGGGGTCTCAGCTATCAGACTGCCACCAATCACCAGTTTATCCTCTGTAGTATGCGTAGAGGATAAATCTGTTCCATGACATAACCTCTTCAATGTAGATTGATGACAAGCAAACCTGCTGATTTCAGCAGGGTCATAAATTTTTGTTGTGTATGGTCTGACTTTCCTCCAAAGGCAGGTGTCGAGAGGCATGTTAAATTTTATCATACCTTAATATTATGTTCTCACCAGAGATAGGTTCGTAAGGCAAGAATACATGTAAATTGGGTGGTCAGGAGGAAAAGCTGTCTGCCGAACAAACTTTCATGGAGTTATCATGAGTGATAACTGACAGCCAAAAATCTGCTACTGAATGTGTTTCGGGGTTTAGTCTGTGTTATCCTCCAACTGCATGGCAAACATATACAGATGTGTCCTTCCTTACTTCTCCTCTAGGTTCAAGATATACTCAGTCGTGTGCCATGAGGTTACCAGATTAAAAAACGAACAAAAAAAATATACCCTGATTTTGCAATACTGTCATGAGATGTCTGTCATTTATGTGTCTGTGTGTAGCCACCTAGTGGTTTGGTTGTGGCTTGCAGCCTGTAAAGGGTTTAACCAAATTCAAGCTATGGTAATGGTGGAGACATCTGTATCCAAAGTTTATATTCCTTGCAATGGACTAGGATACAATAAATATGTGATCTGTGATATCTGTCTGTGCAGATGGGATAGCTATATCCAAATGGCTAGTGTTGTGGCACTTTAGCTGGCATATTTGTATGTGCACTGAACGGGATGGCATATTTATATTAGCCATGTTGTGGCAGTAACTTTTCTGTGACATTGCTTTTTTGTGCTGCTTTTTGCTATTTGACTGTTGTGCATTGATATTATTAATGTGCCGGCATCAGTATTTAGCCCAGGACTAGACAAATCTCTAAAGCCAAGATGCCAGTGAGCATAGACATTTGGTATCAGTGGCCAACTTTGTAGACTGTTTTCTAATTCTAATTATTTATTTAACCCCTTAAGGACATCCACCATAATGTTATAGTGGATTTCAGGGTTTTAAATATGACTTGTGTCTGAGGAGGTTCCACAGACACCAAATCTTTGCTGTTTTACACAGCAGGGATCCGAAGGCGGTGCCTGTGATCAGAGATGCCTATGATGCGGGCATTTAACTGGTCACATGCCATGATCAGATGCAACTACAGCGTCTGAGTGGTTACTAACCCTTCATTTTAAATGGAATGACTGAATTGCCATTTTTTTTTCATCGCTTTGCCTCCCAAAGAAAAATTGAATAAAAAGTAGTCAAACAATCTCTCGAAACGAAATTCTCTCAAAGGATTTTTAATTAAACACAAGTTTTGTACACAAAAAAGTATACAACTCTGGTTTAGGCTATACTTCTTCATGGAACAGCAGTAGGAAAGGCTACAAGGTGTACTCTCAGAGGCGTAGCTAGGGGTTGAGCACGGGGAGGGGGCGAACATGTTCAAGTGGGCTCCCAATTTAGGTATACCGATATTATCACTATATGGTGACCGTATAGTGGTAGATATCGGATGTACACAGGGTCAATACAGTGCAGTATCATTTATTGACTTACCAGTGACGTCTCTAACTAATTGTTCACATTACCATTCCAATTTTTCTTCCATCTGGACCACCATAACCATTTCCGTCTCTCTAAAGTTTGCAGAACATACATCTTTGGCTCCTTACTTTTTCAGGCAACCAACCCACATTGTCCTCACCTGCACAATCATTCCTCCTGCTACCCCCAATTATAAAATATATACTATAACCCCACCCATAATGAATAATTACCCCCAAATGCATCTTTAAATTAACTTCCCTGTGTACCCCCTTTAAATATTGCCCCTTATTATTAATGCCCCAGGTGTTTCCTAATTAAAAGGTAAAAAAAAAAAATAGTGGGGTTCCAATATCGGGAGCCCCAGGATCAGCTGTTTGAGTGGACCGTGGTATCTGTGTAAGCGCCGTGACCCCTTCTCTGTTTATATAATATCATACATCTCATACCGGCCATGTAATGTAATTACAGCCTCGTCCTATACACGTCTATGTGACAAGACTGTAACTACATCACACGGTCACTATAAACAGACAGCGTGTGATACAAACAGGTGCCGGGACCCCTTCATAAAGCTGATCAGAGGGTGGGGCACTGCTCTTATTGATGATTTATTCTGAGGATAGATCATCAATAAAAATGAGCTGGAAAACTCCTTAAGGCTGGAGCCGCACATGGCATAAATGCCGTGGTGTGGCCATGGTGTAAATGCCGCAGAAAAAATGTAGCCTATTACAGTTCCTGCAAAGTGGATGGGATGCTAGCAGCTTCCCTATAGGTATAATGGAAACAGAAAGTCGGCAGAGGAAACCTCTGCCGACTTTCTGTGAAAAGCACTGCAGGAAAAAACGTGATTCATTACCGCCGAGGTTTTCCCTGCAGCGCTTTTTTGCTGTGGCCCGCTACGTGGGGCCTTAGTCTTAATAAAGCCCAAGTGCCTCCTTAATAAATTAATTGCCCCCTCATATTAACCTTTTATAAATGATACCCCCTAATGACCCCTTATATAACCCCCCCTTGAATTCATAATGCCCCCTAATAGCCCTTATATAAATGAACCCCCCTTACGTTTACAATGCCCCCTTATATAGATGACCCCCCATCGTCATAATGCCCCCTAATGAATCTTCCCTTATAATTCCCCCTCCTAATTTCCCCCCTTATACTATTAAAACCACCCACAACTGCGCTGAAACAAAAAATAGTTATACTCACCTACTTGCAATCCTTTGGTGAATGGAACCACCGCCTCCTCTTCTTGGACCTACTCTCTATGCGCATGGTTCACACATAGGATGCCTGCGTCTCGGCGTAGGCGCGATGTTATGACGTCATTGCGCCACCTGTGCCGTGTGTCTTGTAAACCGCAGGCCTGAAGTAGCTTGTGGTTTACAAGGACAGTTAGTTGCAGGATGGGTTTTAACTAGATCAGTATCTGCATGTATTAATAACAGTCCCGGGGTGAGCCCCCAAAGAATCAGTGGGCCCGGGGCAGCCGCCCACTCTGCCCCCCCCCCCACTAGCTACCCCTCTGTGTACTCTACTACTCTGTAGTACTTTGCGGCTCTTGTCTAGATACAGGCTACTGTGAGGTTAAAGGGGTGTTTTTCAATGTTGTAGGGCATGCAGAAAACCACTGTGGCAAAAAAACACTGTGTATTACAGTGCCTGCAAAATGGATGGGATTCTGACTAATCCCATCCACACATTGCAGAAAACAATCCGCAGCAGAAATGCTGTGATTTCAAAAACTGTCATGTTTTTGTAAATCACAGCATGTCAATTATACCTACGGAAACGCTGGCAGTTTCCTTATAGGTATAATAGGGACAGAAAGTCTGCAGAGGAAAACTTGCAGAGTTTCTGTGAAAAGCACTGCCGAAACAAACATGACAGCAGTCTTTTCCGCAGCAGTTTTTGGCTGCAGCTTGCTCTTTACCGAGTCAGTGATAGGCCAAATGAGCAATTGTAAGAACACTAGGTCCCGATCATTGCTCTGTGTATACATGATAGTAACAATTGAGCAAACTCTAATTTGCCAGATGATCGCATCTTTTATGCAGCATTCACCAGCGTCACATCCCCCATGTAAGCAGGATATATGCTGCCAACAGTAATGAATGAACAGGAATTATGTGGCCGATTAATAACCCACATAAAGGGGCCTTTACTTCACCCTTGTAAAGTGCCATTATTTAGGTACACATGTAACCTTACTATGTAAACAAAAACATGATATGATCTTTGCACAAGTTTTGGCCAGCACCGGTACTCTGAGAAAATTGTTCTGTAACTGATCAACTGAAGTCAAAACTTACTGGGGGCATTTTGTCACAAATCAGGCATGACTTCCAGCAGGTCCGTGCGCCAGCACTTAAACCTACCTAGTCAGCTCATAACGGGTGTAGCTTTCAGGCATCATTTACACCAGTAAAATGGCATAAATTATCATAAATCTGATGGGGCTGTTGCACCGCCCACGTCTCAAGCCTTTCCACTTCCCCTTTCAGGACAGTGGCAAGAGCGGCGTATAAGAGAAAAAGTCACTAAAAGTCACAAAAGCCAGACTTGCACAAAATTGTTACTTTTAACGCCTGGTACGTCATAAAACAGGCGTTGCAAAGCATGATAAATTTCCCCCATTGTAAGTAAACCAATAAAAAAAGAATACTAGAAGCATTTGTCATTCTTCGCTTCCTTGACTTTACTAAGCAATCTCATATCCTAATTTAACAGTGATAAAGCATTTTATCTCTTCTATATGCCGCTGCTGACACCCATTTCATCTCTACCCTTGTTCTCACCTTCTAGTGCATGTCAACCTAGAATTTAGAAGACAAAAAGACTGAGGCCGGGGACCGACTGCAGCGTTTTACAGTCACAGCAAAATGGATGGGATTCTAGTGAATCTAATCCTCATTTTATGTAAAAATTCACGCTGCGGACACGTGGCGATTCCCAAAACCGTTGCGTTTTTTTGGAAATTGCAGCATGTCAGTTATACCTTTGGAATCGCCGGCAGTTTCCCTATAGGTATAATTAAAGCTGAAAGTCCGCAGAGGAAAACTCTGCAAACTTTCTGTCAAAAGCGCTGCAGGTAGAACCGCGATGCGTTGCCGCTGCGGTTTTTCCTGGAGCGCTTTATTGCTGCGGGACACCACGTGGGGCCTTATCCTTAAGTAGACTCGGCTGTGTGAGTGCAGGATGTGGCACCTATTTTTTTCACAAAGATCAGGTCCCAGTAGTCTGATTTGTGAAAAAATAGTATATGCTCTTTTTATTCATGGATCAGGGGTGTCACACGCCCAATAAACTTGGTTGTCTGAGTAAGGCATTACGTTGCTGAAAACTCACCTCAACCCTTTTGCTTGCTATGCTATGTTTCTCATTTATGTACTCATTCAGTGGTTTGATGGCTGACAGATGAGTTTAGGGCCAGGTTGGGATCAGATAAGAGGTAACTGTAATATTCTCTACTGATGTTTAGTGATAAAGAATCTGTACAAAATGATTTACTGCCTTATTGCATTATTTTATACGTTTACCTTTTCTTTTCACAAAACTATTAGATTTGTTATCATATGCTGTGGAGCGGATCAAAACTGTAGGTAGGTTGGCTTGGTAAACTTAATTCACTTCCAGAATGAAATGACTCCATATTTGCTGATCCATGTTCCACTTACTAATGCTAACTAATCGGATAGCGCCAAGATGGCTTCTACTACTAACATTGCTAAAAAGCTGGAAAAACACAAGCTGACTGCTGAGTTTGCCTATGAAGACGTATAAACTCTGATCCAATCTAGGCATCAATCCTTTCTATTCCTGAAATTAGAACACAGCTATTATTTCCTCACTGCGTTTTCCAGAACAATAATTTGCAATCAGTAAAAAACGTATCATGTTCTTTTTTTTTTATTAAGTTGGGGAAGTTCTTTAATCTTTTCATGTTCTATCTATGGATTGCTTTATCTGCTGTTGCCATGTTTTCTGGTTACCACATACAAGAACAGGATTGTTCTCTTGACCAACATCTTTGTGTGTTTTGTATTTTTTAGTGTTTGACACAATTATATATTTCTATTACCTTTGATGTTGCATTTATAGGTCAGGTTAGAACCATTATTAACTAGTTAGAGCAAATAGCGAGGTGGGGACTGGTGGAACATGTGGTCTGGTTGCTCCACATTGGTTGCACTAAAAACCTCTCTACTTTGCTCAGGGTATTTATAGGGAAACTGTCAAGTCAATTTGGGACACTAGACCACCCACAGGTCCTTATAGACCTGGGGTTTAGTGTGCCAAATCGCACTGTTGTAATGCAATCCGCATTAAAAATAAAAATTCTTTATACTAGAGGAGAGTCTGATAAGTCTCATTGGACCCATCTCTGTTGCTCCCGGTGCCTGCGCTGTTATTTAGTGAAGTCGGAGATGGTCACCCCGACTTCACTGCACAATTGCCAGAGGTACGGAGGAGGTGTACTCCTCTGGCTTCGTTGAAGAACTGCGCAGGCGCGGGGAGTACAGCGGCAGGGTGAGTATAAAACTTTTTTATTTTTAATGCGGCCATGGATTGCGTTATAACAGGGTGATTTGGGACACTAAACCCGAGGTCCATATGGACCTTTGGGTGGTTTTAGTGTCCCAAATTTCCCTGACAGATTCCCTTTAAGTGGGCTAGAACAGCCGAGTCTGGAATTCCAAGATTTGAATAGCCAGTTCCCCACTGGAGGATCCAGACTGATCTGTGCAGAGCACTCACTGACTTCAGTGGACTCCATTTTTTTGGAATACGCAAATAGGTCCTCCTTGGTGAACAGAAGGAACTTGCTCTAGTGCCACCTTTTGGAAAATAGCTACTTATAGATCAATGCCTGGTTTTCCTGAAACCTAGCAGCATAATCTGGGAATAAAGCCAAGTCAAAATATCTCATCCAAAAGGAAGAGGAACCCATCCACTGATGGCTGTTTCGGATGCGTAGAGAGGAGTCTGTCAAGTGAACAAGAGTCATTGTGGCAGCAGGGGAACAAGACTTCTGGCCCCATACTGTGCTCTGCAAGCATAACAATGGGGATGACTGGGGGTCAGGTGTATATATTTGTGTTTGTGTGTGTGTGTGTGTATATATATATATATATATATATATATATATATATATAACACACACACACACAGTGGGGAAAAAAGTATTTAGTCAGCCACCAATTGTGCAAGTTCTCCCACTTAAAAAGATGAGGCCGGCCTGTAATTGACATCATAGGTAGACCTCAACTATGAGAGACAAAATGAGAAAACAAATCCAAAAAATCACATTGTCTGATTTTTAAAGAGTTTATTTGCAAATTATGGTGGAAAATAAATATTTGGTCAATAACAAAAGTTCATCTCAATACATTGTTATATATCCTTTGTTGGCAATGACAGACATCAAACGTTTTCTGTAAGTCTTCACGAGGTTGGCACACACTGTTGCTTGTATGTTGGCCCATTCCTCCATGCAGATCTCCTCTAGAGCAGTGATGTTTTGGGGCTGTCGCTGGGCAACACAAACTTTCAACTCCCTCCAAAGATTTTCTATGGGGTTGAGATCTGGAGACTGACTAGGCCACTCCAGGACCTTGAAATGCTTCTTACAAAGCCACTCCTTTGTTGCCCTGGTGGTGTGCTTGGGATCGTTGTCATGCTGAAAGACCCAGCTACGTTTCATCTTCAATGCCCTTGCTGATGGAAGGAGGTTTGCACTCAAAATCTCACGATACATGGCTCCATTCATTATTTCATGTACACGGATCAGTCGTCCTGGTCCCTTTGCAGAGAAACAGCCCCAAAGAATGATGTTGCCACCCCCATGCTTCACAGTAGGTATGGTGTTCTTTGGATGCAACTCAGTATTCACTCTACTCCAAACACGAGGTGTTGTGTTTCTACCAAACAGTTCTACTTTGGTTTCATCTGACCATATGACATTCTCCCAATACTCTTCTGGAACATCCAAATGCTCTCTAGCAAACTTCAGACGGGCCCGGATATGTACTGGCTTAAGCACGGGGACATGTCTGGCACTGCTGGATCTGAGTCCCTGGCGGCGTAGTGTGTTACTGACGGTAGCCTTTGTTACGTTAGTCATTTACTAGGTCTACTCATGTGGTTCTGGGATTTTAGCTCACCGTTCTTGTGATCATTTTGACCCCACGGGGTGAGATCTTGCGTGGAGCCCCTGATCGAAGGAGATTATCAGTGGTCTTGTATGTCTTCCATTTTCTAATTATTGCTCCCACAATTGATTTCTTCACACCAAGTTGCTTGCCTATTGCAGATTCAGTCTTCCCAGCCTGGTGCAGGTCTACAATTTTGTTTCTGGTGTCCTTCCACAGCTCTTTGGTCTTCACCATAGTGGAGCTTGGAGTGTGACTGTTTGAGGTTGTGGACAGGTGTCTTTTATACTGATAACAATGTCAAACAGGAGCCATTACTACAGGTAATGAGTGGAGGACAGAGGAGCCTCTTAAAGAAGAAGTTACAGGTCTGTGAGAGCCAGAAACCTTGCTTGTTTGTAGGTGACCAAATTCTTATTTTCCACCATAATTTGCAAATAAATTCTTAAAAAAATCAGACAATGTGATTTTCTGGATTTGTTTTCTCATTTTGTCTCTCATAGTTGAGGTCTACCTATGATGTCAATTACAGGCCGACCTCATCTTTTTAAGTGGGAGAACTTGCACAATTGGTGGCTGACTAAATACTTTTTTTTCCCCACTGTATACATTTGTTAGTAAGTCAGAATACCAAATTAATCTCCCATCCCTTATATATATATTAACCCTTTTAGAAGCACAGCATATATATCCATTAACTCTACTTTTTTACTTTTTCAGCTATTCGGTTAATTTTCATTAATATTCTTAGAAAAATCTTTTCTACATGTTTTTAAATAGAACGATAGTATTATTTGCAATATATCTCAATGCCTTGCGATAGGACACATAAGCTGATATCAGTACCTGATTCATTTACCATAATACAAACCTAGCCTTTGTCTTCTTGGTGCCAGTGTGTCTAGCGTATACAGCATAGCCTATAATCTTATCTTTGTTCCAGCTGGCTAAAATCTGGCTTTATTCAGGATATTACCTCGCATACTTGTCTACTTTGTAACTTTAACTAAACAATCATATTTTTAAAGTTTAGTCAATAAATATAAGGAATAAGGTATCAAGACTTTTTCTTGTGGTCTGGTCTAGTGTTTTTCAGCACTATTTCAAAGAAAAATACACCCCTGGGTGTTTAATATACACTGTACTGCATACAGTGGCTTCCAAAAGTATTCATACCCCTTGAACTTTTTCACATTTTGTCACCTTACAACCACAAACTTAAATGTATTTTATTGAGATTTTAAGTGATAGACCAACAAAAAGTAGCAGATAACTGTGTAGTGGAAGGAAAATGATACATGGTTTTCAACATTTTAATCAAATAAAAATCTGAAAAGTGTGACGTGCAAAAGTATTCAGCCCCCTGTACTCTGATACCCCTAAATAAAATCCAGTGCAATCAATTGTCTTCAGAAGTCACTTAATTAGTTAATAGAGTCCAGGTGTGTGTAATTTAGTCTCAGTATAAATACACCTGTTCTGTGAAGGCCTCAATGGTTTCTTAGAGAACACTAGTGAATAAACAGCATCATGAAGACCAAGGAACTCACTAGACAGGTCAGAGATAAAGTTGTAGAGAAGTCTAAAGCAGGGATAGGTTATAAAAACATATCCCAAGATTTGAGCATCCCAAGGAACACTGTTCAACCCATCATCCAAAAATGGAAAAAGTATTCTACAACTGCAAACCTACCAAGACATGGCCATTCACCTAAAGTGACAGATCGAGCAAGGAGAGCACTGGTCAGAGAAGCAGCCAAGAGGCCCATGGTCTCTCTGGAGGAGCTGCAGAAATCCACAGCTCAGGTGGGGAGAATCTGTCCACAGGACAACTATAATTCGTGCACTCCACAAATCTGGCCTTTATGGAAGAGTGGCAAGAAGAAAGAAAGACATAAGAAGTGCCGTTTGCAGTTTGCCATAATCTATATAGGGGACACAGCAAACATGTGGAAGAAGGTGCTCTGGTCAGATGAGACCAAAGTCGAACTTTTTGGCCTAAATGCAAAGCACTATGTGTGGTGGAAAAGTAACACTGCTCATTCTGAACACACCATCCCCACTGTGAAACATGGTGGTGGCAGCATCATGCTGGGAGGAGGCTTTTCTTCAGTGGGGACAGGGAAGCTGGTCAGAGTTGAGGGGAAGATGGATACAGGGCAGTCCTTGAAGAATACTTGTTGGAGGCAGCAAGACAATGACCCTAAACATACAGCCAGAGCTACAGTGGAATGGTTTAGGTCATAGAATATTCATGTGTTAGAATGGCCCAGTCAAAGTCCAGACCTAAATCCCATTATGCATCTGTGGCAAGACATGAAAATTGCTGTTCACAGACGCTCTCCATCCAATCTGGCTGAGCTTGAGCTATTTTGCAAAGAAGAATGGGCAAAAATTTCAGTCTCTAGATGCGCAATTCTTGTAGAGACATACCCCAAAAGACTTGCAGCTGGAATTGCAGCAAAAGGTGGCTCTGCAAAGTATTGATATAGGGGGGCTGACTACTTTTGCTCGTCACACTTTTCAGATTTTTATTTGGTTAAAATTTTGAAAACCATGTATCATTTTCATTCCACTTCACAATTATCTGCTACTAAGCATGAACATAATTTCAGTACTGCCCCCTCCAGGGGTGCAAATGCCACAAGTTGAGAGCCCCGGGTTTAGGTCAGTGGATGGGTTAATGCTACAAGTTGTGGTGGAGTACCAATGTCACCAATCATGGTAGTGACAGGGGTGGGGGGGGTAGAGGGGTTTGCTTCACTGGTGATTTAGTGTAATAGAGCTGTTAATACTTTCTCCTCTAGCATAAAGAAAGGCCTAGAAATGTTATGGCAGACGTAAACAGGGGTTATGCCTCTGCACATACTATATTCTAACTAGCTGTGCCCTGTGGCCTTCATAACTTTCAACCTCACATACCAAAATTTGGCAATGAAGTATGGCTGAATGAAAAACAAGGCTAGAACCATAGAGTTCAGCTAAAAATGTGTCATTTTGGATAATGTCTTTTCTAATAAACAAAAAACAGGTATATTTCTTTATCTTTCTTCAGTTCATTTCTGACCTCCTAAAATAAATGTCTGCTCTCCTTGGTGATCTTGGGTTAACACCGCAGGTTTTAGCAATTTGACCTGCTTTGTCCTGCCTCTCATAGGAGGATAAATATGAAGAGCACAGTATATCTCATTCAGCTTTCTTTCCTGCTGTTTACTGTCTATGATCATTGGGAAATTGTCAGGAGGATCTAGAAATAATGCCCCATCTTTCCCCTGGCATATTTGGAAACATGCATAACATGAATTTTGTATGCCCTCTTACATGTCTATAGATTTCTGTTTCCTCCATATTGTGCACAGAAAAATATGGATGTCATAATATCCTTAAATATCCAGTAATATCCAGTATCCTAATAATATCCAATAATAGTAGTATCCAGTATCCTAATAATATCCAATAATAGTAATAATAGTAATATCCAGTATCCTTAAAGTAACAACGACAAAAGAGTGTATACTAAAACAACCTACTGTGGAGAATCAAGTGCAGCAACTAATCCCACCCCCAAAGGGAAAGAAATTCTGTTTTTATTTTATGAATTTTTAGTAGTTGTGCAATATAATACTATAATGTAATGGCAATGCACGAGCACTATGAAAAGCGGCTCCTTCAAAGAGTTGATCGGTGGGACTCCCAGTTGTTAGTCCCCACTGATATCTTATTCATCACCTATTCTCAGGAAATGTCTTCAGTAAGAATTAGTTGCTAATAAACCTTGACTGCAACCATCTATACACACCACGCCAAATGCAGCTTCCCTAGCAACAACAGTAGTTACAACGTTTATGATCTGCTTATTACAATGCTCTACACTTGTTTCCTATGATAAGCTTTCTCCAGCCTAGGACATGGTGCAGTATATTAATTTGATACAATGAAGTAGCTATGGAGCACTCCTGACCTGAAGAAGAAACTCATATCTCACAGGCACATATTCCAGTCTGGTTTAAAGGATTCCATCAGGTGCACATTGCCTCTTAAACTAATAGAGCTGTCTAGGCCTCTTTAATAGGAGCAGAAACACACTTTATGACCAAGTGCAGAAGGGTCGGAGACAGATCTGCCTACAGACAGGGGTGACTCGGGCAGTGGCTGGAAATGTCATTCACAACTAAAGGGGCGTCAATTCCAGATGAAAGTCAAATCACTTGTGGTCCTCTGTAGGCAAATCCGGTCCGCCTTTTGTGCACTGGTTTACATATCCATAAAATGATGAATCTTTCTGCATTGTTTCATCAGTTTGTGCCCACAAAAGGATTCGTCTCCCATTAAAGTTCCCTTAATGGCACTATTATTGGCTAGGGAGTCATTGTGGACTTGATCGACTCCCTCAAATACATTTATGTAGTCTGTTCATTTTCTTATTAAAAAAGGTAAGAATCTCCTCTGTGTAGGTACTGTATCATCAAGATGTTATTTTACAGTCGATAGATGTTCTGGTTAATCCAGTTGATGTAGTATTTCCACCATACACTACATTTCTCGGGCTGTGGTCACTTTTATCGTCTTTATTCATGTTCTGAGCTTTTATCAGCACTTCCAAACATCTGCTTAAGTTTTTCCTACAATATATGTTAAAATATTCTGTTTTGCCTAGTGGGCATGGCAATTCTGATTCTCTCAATATCCATTATTACTTGTGAAGCGCAAGATCTATTTATGCCTGTCTTTGTTTGCAGATATGAATCTAGAATGCAGTTTAACAGATGATTATTGCAAGAACCATTTTCTCGTCGGTCTTTTGTTGAGAGAAGTATTACAGGCCATACAGGAGAACTGTGATATCAGATTTGCTGCTATTTCCAGTCTAAAACACCTTCTGATCAAACATGCATTTGACAGTCGCTATCAGCACAAGGTAAGTACTTTTCAGATGACTGTACATAGAGGATTCTCATGGATACATTGATCTATGATTCTCAGCAAAATCTGCAAAAATGAACACAATGCTCATAGCATACATTATGATCAAGGTGCATAAGCCCACTAGCCACTGAACAATGACCTTTGAATAGTGGGTCCCTATTGTACTGTGCAAGCTGGTAATCCAGCCAACACATGGACTCAGTTGATAGGTCATCAATATGATATCTGCGAGGTTCAAACACCCAGGAACCCCGCAGATCAGCTGGTCCTAGACAGTGTGGCTCTCAGTAATGTTTACTAACTCACTGTACAAAGTATAGCAGTGACTTTAGGTACTGCAGTGCTGTCCAAAAACACTCTGTATGGCGAGTGAGCAGCACAGTTTGAAGCATGTAAACGTTACCATGAGCCATGCTATCCTGGAGCAGCTGATCTGCAGGGTCCCAAGTGACGGACCTTTGCAAATCTAATATTGATGACCAATCCTAATGATAGGCTGTCGATAATAGAAAGTGGATAAACCCTTTAACAAATGTAAGTGTTAAGTAATATCTCTCCATATATAGCCATTAAAAGAAAAAACTATCACATTTATAGACATGCTTAGATGTATACAGTATTATGTAGTAAAACCATACATTTTGCACTTTACAGCATCCTTTGACTCTCCATTGTTTCTGTAAATGTCATCCATTTTTTTTTTTTTTTAATACTTTGTTGAATGGACATACCCTCTGTTGCAATTCAGTATCACATGCTGTTACTATACCTCCTTTCTGACTGCAACTACATCCCCTTGCCTCTCCTCTGATTCCCATCTTCAGTTAAGGTCAGTCCACATTGTGTTTGCAGTATCTGAAGTATACATTGGGAGTATACGTTTTTCTTGTTGTATGTCTCTATTAAATGTTTACCAGCTGAACGGCTGCCTTTATTGAGTAAATGTGAGTTTTTGGATATAATGGACAATGGACTTCCCATTCTAAATTCATAGGCAGTATATGGAGTTGGTCTCCTTTTTGCAGATAAAGCAGCTTTCACATTTCCAGGAAAGCGTTCTATAAGATTTTGGAGTGTGTCTGTAGGAATTTTTGCCCCTTCATCCAGACAAGCATTTGTGAGGTCAGACATGGATGTTTAGCTAGAGGGCCTGGCTCACAATCTCCATAGTAGATCATCCCAAAGGTGTTTTGAAAGGGTTGAGGTAAGGGCTCTCTGTAGGCTGGTCAAGTTTTTCCACTCCAAACTACCCCAGTGTTGCTTTGTGCACAGTCATGCTGGCCTCAGCCTTACAGGATGTCAGCATTGTACCAACTCACAACTCAGTTCACAAAACGTCTGTGCACAGTCATGCTGGAACACAGAAGGGCCTTCCAAACTGTTCCAACAAAGTTGGAAGCATACAATTGTCCAAAATCTTGGTATGCTAAAATATCAGGATTTTCCGTCACTGGAGCTAAGACGCCTAGGCCAACCCCTGAAAAACAACCCCACAGTATTATTCTTCCTCCACCAAACTTTACAGTTGGCACAATGAAGTTAGGCGAGTAATGTTCTCCTGGAATTTGCCAAGCCTAGAGTCGTCCATCAGACAGCCAGCGAAGCGTGATTTGTCAATACACAGTGTACACTGCTCCAGAATACAATGGCGCCATGCTTTACACCACTCCATCTGACACTTGTCATTGTACTTGGTAAGGTAAGGCTTTCTTATAGCTGCTCTGCTATGGAAACCCATGCCATGAAGGTTATGTGAAAGAATATCCTCCTTTTGGAGAAGATATTTTGGTTTGACTTTAATCCTTGACCATATTACTAGGCTTCTTGAAAGTCAGGCGTTGATTAATAGGGAGCTACCATTCTAAAAGGATCAATAATTTTACATTAAGGAAAACTTACTTGCATATTCTTTCCCAGAAATCCTAGCAGAGCATGCATGCTTGGAAGACTCTGCACAACTGAAAAGGTGGCCTGCAAGGACAATCTCCAAAAGAGACATGCCCTTCATGACTCATAGTTTTTATTAATGTCAGAAGAGATTTGGAACTCTGCTGCTATTGAGCAGCAGAGTATTGGAGACTTTTATGCACTGTGCACCTCAGGAGTTGGTGATTCCACTCTGTTATTTTACGTGGTCTACCTGCACACTGTGGCTGAGTTTCTGTGGTTCCTACATGCTTCCACATTTCAATAATATCACTCTCACTTGATAGCGGAATATTTAGGAGGGAAGACGTTTTGTGAACTGAATTGGTACAATGGTGACATCCTGTAAGACTGAAGCCCCACATTGCGGAAACACAGCTTTTTTGTTGCAGATTTTGCTGCAGTTTTTTTTAAATGGCTACAAAAGGAATGAGAAATATATAGGAAGGACTTCTCCCTTTTGCTCAATCCACTCCTGACTTTGGATCAAAAAACCTTAGCAAAACCTGCAACAAAATAAGCTGCACTTCTCAGCCTGTGGTTAAGGCCCCAGGTAGCGTCCCGCAGCAAAAAAGCACTGCAGAAAAACCACTGCGGCAACGCATCACGGTTATTCCTGCAGCTATTTCCACAGAAAGTCTGCAGAGTACGGCGTTTCTGTAGGTATAATTGACATGCTGCGTGTCTGCTGCGCGTATTTTTCCGCAAAGTGGGGATGGGATTTGCTAGAATCCCATCCACTTTGCTGTGACTTTAAAATGCTGTGTTTTTTTCCGCAGCGTTTACGCCACGTGAGGCCCCAATATAAGGCTTGCATTTTTGCAAATCACACAGTTACTTTGCATTTTTCAGCACTTTTAGTTTCATTAGTGTAGAAAAAGTGCACTTGCATTAACATGAGTAACAACAGCAGGTGTGATAGCACCTGTGGGTGAAATAACTCAAGCTATTTCAGTCATGCCCGGGGGGAACATTTGGGAAATCAGAACACATACTGAATGCAGTCGGTATCCAAAATGATCTTGATTTTATTGTCACATAAGCAGATATTTATAAACTAACACATATATGCCAAGTAGGGTAAGTGTCATATTTTGATACATTTTGGTACATTCCTGTACTTTTCTACTTAGCATATTATGATAGCAGCACATCGCTTTGACGTCAATCCACAGACGATGGTAAATGATCAGCACATTTTCTCATTGTTTCACAGCATTTCATAACACATCTTGCACCTTGTTTTTGCAAAAACAGCTTCTTATGGTTCTTGCATCTACCTAACATGGAGTCATGTAATCTAGAACAATAGAGTGCTGGTTTGTGACTCGTAAGACCTGGGCCTGTACTATATTGGTTTGGTTAATCAGTCCCGAGAACCTCTGACATGTGGTGATCTAAATAATCTGTGGCGTCCACTATGTCCCTTATCACCATAGAGTAAAGGAACAAAGAACTAAATGCCTTGTAAGCTGTGCCCATGGATAGCACATGGGGCTTTCCATCCTTCCTAGGTGTGTTATCCGCCGCTCTTTTGACCTGTGTGTTCAGGTCAGATGTTAGTGTTTTCATTTGGATATTATGAAAGTAGCAGGTGTACACATATTCTGGAATTTGGATGGTAGCCATTTATTGGCTTTGTGACCACAAACTAGGTAATTCCTGGGAGCATACCCACAATCTTAACTGCAAATGCTTTAGTTATCCATTTTACCACCACGTTTTTGTCCAAATGATTCTATTGTTATCACTTCGCATCCATTTGTACAAGATGCTAATAGGGTGAACTCTTAGGTCCCTTAGATGCGTCAGTTCCCAGACAATGTGTATTTGAGGTTTTCTCCCTTTTACAGTTCTCATTAGAGGATAGGAAGATTTCCATGTGATGTGATTCAATTTCCACATATAATAATTGGATAATTTAACCCACTCTTTTGGCACTCTAGCCCCCCCTTTTGATGGTGTCAAAGAACATCCATGGATTTTGATACCACCTTGCCACTGGCAGAGGGAAAATTCCGATGCTTCCTCTTTCTTTGGAGTGTCGTCATGATTGTATTGTCACTTAGCTATTCCTCCTATGTATGAGGAAATAAAATGGCTAAGTAAGGCATGGTCTTGGCATTAATAGGACTGTAGGTACAGATCCAGCCATTTTTAAGAGTTTACTTCATAGCATCGCAAAAGTACCATATGATGGTTCATAAGCTTATTGTCCCACTTCTCCCCCAAAACATCATACAATTCTTCTGATATGCTTATGAAAGATAGAAGAACAATTAACATAATCAATCAAAAGGGACATCGGAGAGTCACTTCCTAACACAGGTCGTATCAAAATAAAATAAATTCAAAATCTTTATTATGTAGTAATCAAAATATTCAGTCGTAGGTAGTATGGAATTGTACGATAACTTAGGCAGAAGACTATAGCATACCCTTTACAAAATGGTGCCTAGGTTTTTTACGTAAGGTATCAGTACAGTAGCTAGTATGAAGCTCTGATCCTGGTATTAGAGACACCCTGTATAATACTGTTACCACAACTAACACATTTCGTGTCAGGCAACAAGGTGTCCAAATAAGTGAACTCAAATAACCAGGCTGGATTTGGAAAATTAACACCAACAGCTAGGTTTCCCTACAATTTCCTATCCACTACCTACATGGAGGTTACCTAAAGGCTCATGTAATTCTCCAATAAAAGTAACCAGGCAGCTCCCTGGGTCTGCTACAATTATAAATCTATGCAGACACCGTTCAGGCATCAGCTAAACTTCCCGCATTGCACAGCACAGTGTTGTAGCTATATCAATCCCCCGTCCGCCTGTTACGTGGCATGGACTAATATTGATAAAGGAGAGTTTATATAACACTAACAAGTGCATTGCTCAGGCATCGGAGGCACCAATGCGTTTCTATGTCGGTAGATACTCCGAGGTGCATGCCAAAAGCAGGAGAGGTCTATGGTAAATATTTATCTAATAGCATTTCCCATACGAACCCCCCGCTCCACCATCGGCACTAATACATGGCTGCCAATTATCATAAGCAAGTGTCATTTTTCCTCTTCTGATGTTTCTTGGACTCTCTTACAATGGCTGGCGTGGACATAATTCAGCTTTCCTTACAGCTTAGGGTATGTTCACAGAGTTTTTTTGCAGTCAGATTTTGATATAAATAGCCCCATTCACATGCATTGAATTAAAAAAAAAACATCCGTCACACGACTGATTGTCACTGTCATGTGAATATAGCTTTACAGTACAACACTCACATTTAGTGAGCTCTTGGCAATGGAACTGAATGAAACGACTGAATTCATTTATTAAGGGATGTGTCCCAATACTTTTGTCCGTATAGTGTACTTTTAGTGACTAAGGTTTCTGATACTTTTCATTGAAAGTGAGACTACATGAGGCTGAAAAGTGCTACATTCTTCCGATAAATATTAGTTGCTCTACTGATTTATGCAAAAAACAAAACACTCAAAGGTTCACTTAAAGGGTTACCACAAATTAAAATAATCCCCTGCCACTCCACTGTTTGCCACAGTGTACATGCGCAAATGACACTCCACTCAAATGAGGGAGGGGACTACAGGCACTCTGTTCACATGATCAGTAGGGGTCCTTTAGATAGAGGATATGTTTCATTTGTAGTGCTTTGGTGAAATTCTAGCAGGATAAGAAATACATGTCCGCTTTCTCCTGGAGACAGTGCTGCACCTGTATATGGGTTGTGCCTGGTATTACAGCTCAGAGTCATTAAAGTAAAAGCATCTGAGTTGCAATATCAGTAAGGCCTAATGCACACAACTGAGTGTGCAGGCCAGTGCTCCTCTGAGGGGGCGTCCAGTGGTCCGTTCCAATGAACATAGAGTAGAAGCCCCCATAGAGTGCATTCTGCTGCAAACTGCCCCACATCGGACAGCACACTCAGTCATGCACATGGGGACTTAGAGAAAGCAGACCTGCTTTTCTTCTGGTGCAACCCCTTTTAAGCCTATTTTCACCACCACAGTGTGGTCTGCATACACATAGTATAATTCATATTGCATAACATTTCAGAAGCTGTGTTTATTTCTCCTCTTCAAGCTGTAAACTTGCTCAGCAAACCACTTGAATTGCTGTCTGGGCGTCCACTTTTATGCATAAGAATGATTTTATTAATCTGATTTTTATCTCTTATATTCCTGTCTGTTTTGTAGAACCAGCAAGCAAAAATAGCCCAGCTTTACCTTCCCCTGGCAGGGATGTTACTGGATAATGTCTCCAGGTTTGCTACCAAAGACACACTGTATCACTGTACTGCTATATCATCCTCTGTAAGTGTTTTTGCTACATACCGTAGAAATTGTATATCTCATCATTAAGATATTTCCTAGAAACTGTAGAATAACAACCATAGCAGAATAAGCTATTCTATTTATACTTGTGGGTTATATGAACTGATGCTACAGTTTAACCAATGTTACTGTGTTGGGCTGAACTGAAAGCATAACTAAACTTTTGAACAACTTTTGATTTTCTGGAAGTATTTGCATCATAAATAAATTTTGTAATATACTTTATTAACAAATTTTGTCTCCATTCTGTGAAATCCTGCATTTTTTCCACTATTTCCCTTGCTTCTTTATTGAGAGCTGTTTTCCCTCTCACTGAACATTACCATGTATGGAGTACGGGCTGTGTAAGCCTAGGTTCACACGTGAGCCTGTTTTCCGCTGGGGGATTCCCCATTCCGCTTGAAAAATGCAGAATGTGCTTTTCTCTCTGCATTTTTTGCTTTTTTCAGGCGGAAACCAGGCTGAAACCCAGCAAACAACTTTATATTCTATGGGGTCCGCAGGTTTTCGCGGGTAGCCGCTTTTTTTCAGCGAATTACGTTTCCATTCAGGAGCTCCCCAAGTAGACCCCCTGAACGGAAACCCGAACACAGGTGTGTACCTAGCCTAACATGTAGAGAAAATGAGGGTTGGGGGAGGGTCACTTCAAAGGGAGGTAAAAAAAACAAAACATACTCACATGTCCCCGGTGCTCCGGTGTCCTCCTGGCGTGGTCTGGTCCTGCTACTCAGCTGTCTTCTTTTGCAGAAGTCCTCGCTGGCTGTGACATCTGGGTGTCTTCCACTGAAGCCCCTGATTGGCCTCAGGGGTCACATGCAGCGGGGACATGCTGCGATTTCAAAAACCGTCACGTTTTTGTAAATCGCAGCATGTCAATTATACCTACAGAAATGCTGGCATTTTCCATATAGGTATAATTGAAGCAGAAAGTCCACAGAGGAAACCTCTGCGGACTTTCTATGATAATCGATGCGGGAAAAACCGCAATGCATTTCCGCCACAGTTTTTCCCACAGCACTTTTTGGCTGTGGCTCGCTACCTGAGGCCTTAGCCTTAAGGCCAGAGCCCCACGTGGCATAAACGCCATGGAAAAAAATGCGGCGTTTTACAGTTGCAGCAAAGTGGAAGGAATTCCATCACCACTTTGCGGCAAAACATGCACAGCGGAAACACCGGCGGCTTCCCTATAGGTATAATTAAAGCAGAAAGTCCACAGAGGAAACCTCTGCAAACTTTCTGTGAAAAGCTCTGTGGGAAAACCGCAATGCTTTACTGCCGTTGCATTTTTTTTCCGCAGCGCTTTTTTGCTGCAGGACGCCACGTGGGGCCTTAGCCTAAGGCATTTTTTTTCCAACGTCATTGAAATACTATATGTGAAGTTAGCCTTAATTTGTAAAAAAAAACTAAGGTGGCACAGATAATAATATTTATTCCAACTGTAGTTCCAGAGGGTCACATCTCAGAAAGTTAGGTTAAGGTCCCTTGTTGTGGAAATGCAGCGTTTTTTGGCTTCTGCAGAAAAAAAAACACTGTGATTTACAGTTCCAGCAAAGTGATTGATATTGTGGTTAATCTCATCCACACATTTCAGAAAAAAGAGCAGCGGGGAAACCGCATTTGTGAAAAGCACAACATGTTAATTTTAGCTGTGGAATTGTACGTGTATATTTTAGGCAGGGTTCATACTACCATTGGAGTCCGTTATGAAGGTGTCCGTTAAAAAAAAATAAACGGACACCTATCATAACGGACCCTAACTGATGAGCATCAGGCAGTGTCCGTTTTTAATGTCACATACCGCTAGAAAGCCGACAGCGCGCTGAATTCAGCGCACTGCCGGCTTTCCCGGCTATGTGCCCCGGGGCTGGAGATATCGGCGGTGTAAGTTACATGTTTTACTTTACTTACTGTTTGAAGGGCGCTGTGAGGAACTCCCTGCCTGACACTTCTCGTTCGTCCATAGCGATGTACTGAGGGGGCGTTCCTCACAGCTCAGCGTCATCGCCAGGCAGTGAGGAGCGCCCCCTCTGACAGTACAGGGCTATAGACCAGTACAGAGAGAGGGGGCGTTCCTTACTGCCCAGTGATGACGCTCAGCTGTGAGGAACGCCCCCTCAGTACAGCGCTATGGACGAACGAGAAGTGTCAGGGAGGTACTTCATCTGACAGTACCCAGCTATAGACGAGAACAGAGAGAGGGGGTGTTCCTCACAGCCCAGCGATGACGCTCAGCTGTGAGGAACGCCCCCTCAGTACAAGTCTCTGAACAAAGAGAAGTGTCAGGGAGGGAGTTCCTCGCAGCGCCCTTCTAACAGTAAAACATTACACCGCCGATATCTCCAGCCCCGGGGCACATACCGGGAAAGCCGGCAGTGCGCTGAATTCAGCGCGCTGTCGGCTTTCTAGCGGTATGTAAAACCGCATGTGCCTGAGGACACGAAATGTCCTCTAACACTGCTAGTTTTTTTTTTTTTTGTTTGTTTGTTTCTCCTTTCTGAGCATGCGCAGGGAAAGTAAACGGACATAAAATAACGGACAGTAACTGATGGCTATCAGTTACTGTCCGTTATAAGTCCATTACCCATAGACCTCAATGTTAAAAAAATAACGGACACTTGCTGTCCGTCAAGAATCCGTTTTTTTCAAACGGACAAAAAGTCCTGCATGTAGGATTTTTTGTCCGTGAAAAAATAACGGACTTCTGACGGATTTGGTATAAACGGACACTAACGGACACAATATAAAAACCCATTGAAATGAATGAAAATTTTAACGGATTTCTGACGGTTCAACTAGTGTCCGTTGCTAAAATCTTGTAACGGACAATAGCGACGGACACTACTGACGGACACCAACGGTAGTGTGAACGCTCCCTAATAGAGAAAGAAAAAAGCATCAAAAAAGTCAAAGGGATGCAAAACATTCACTATAACTGAAGAAGCAGGAAGGATTTGGTGTATTTTAAATTAGCACAATTTAGCCAAAAATGTGTCGTGACATTGCAAGAAACAATATTTTGTAGTAAATTATTGTTCACACTGGCAGCCTTGGGGGACCCAAACAACAGATAGCTTGTCCGCTAAAACAGTGGTTACTTGCGTACAATGGCGGACCCCATAGACTATAATGAGGGCCATCGTTTTTATACTGAAACTGGTGGAGAGAAGAGTCCTCCATGCAGAACTTTCCTCTTTGCCAATTTCTGGCGCAGATGTGAACTTAGCCTCAGGCTTCTTGCACACAGTAGTGATGTTTTGACAGATTTAACATCTGTTTATAAATGATATTAATGTCCATTTTTGACAGCCATTTTGCATTCATTCCATTCTGTTCTTCCATTTTTGATGTCCAAGTGTCATCCGTTTTGCATCAGTTTTTAACTGTCAGTGAAAAAAATGGATGCATTTCATTGGACTTGTGTGTGTTCTCAAAACGGACGTGTGACGGACATCATAAAACCGGTCGTTACACGTCTATTCACACGTCATGTGCATAAGCCCTTAGTCACTGTATTGTTGTTTTGTAGGTGTCTGCACTAGTGTGAACAACTCCTATATCTTATATTTTGATGTTTAGTAGCACCTAAAACCCAGTGTACAGTATTAAAGCGTATAAAGATCTTTAATATGAATATCAGCCTGATGTCTATTTCTATTTCATTATATTACTCACTTTACCCCATAATATAATATTTTGCAGGCATCCAGGGATACATTTATGTGCAACTTTTCCTCTCCTTCAAACAGATCTAGCTTGATCATGGACAAAGACACTGGTGAGTAACGGCTTATCAAGTTTTATTAAAAAATGCCACTTTAAATTATATGCGGAAGTGGAAAATGTCACAATTTTGCTTGAAATGGTTTCTCTTCAGAAGAAAACTAGTCAGTAATAACTTACATTTTAAAATACAATCGCAGTGTTGCTATGATCATGATCTCGGTTAATGTGGATGAAAACATGTATGTATGTGAGATGGAGACGACAATGTCTGCCGTAAACCTTCTCCTTTCAGCCATTTATATTAGTGGGGCATAGTGCAGCCTTAGTTATAAAGGTAAAAAAAAAAGTTGTGCAATAGTGTTCTTGAGATTAAACTCAAGTCATCCACAAGTTTATACCTAATGAATAAACATTGAGGTTTTATGTAGGACAAAAGTTGCAGCCAAGCCCTAGCCTTATAAAACCTTAATGTCTCAAAAGGAAGTATCTCAAGTATTTAATACTAGTTTCATTATTACAGGATAAAAAATCATATATTTGTTCTTGTTTTATAAATTGTAGCTATTTGTACTGTCTATATAGCCAGTGCAGTCATGGGGCACATAGTGGTTGTTGGGTGCCCCAGGCCCATCACAAATATTAAACGCTTAAGTGACCCTGTATTACCAATTTTACATATAAAACTAGATAACAAATAGGAAAATAAACTTATTAGATATTGCTATAAACAAAAATGTAAAAAAAACGAGAAAATTTATGGCAGAAAAAAAAAAAAACATGGTCCATCTAGTCTGTCCTTATACTATTTCTATTTTATCTTATGATAGACGTGGTTATCCCAGGCATGCTTAATTCACTTATTGTAGATTTTCCAACCACAAGTTTGCTTCAAGTCTCAACTACTCTTTCAGTAAAGTAATATTTCCTGACGTTGTCTCTGATCTTCCACTGAACTGACAACTTTGTCAAAAGAAAATAATAAAATGCAAAAAAATATATATATTTATCCCAATTGGTAAATGATTCAACAGCAAATCCCCTAAGTGATCAAAAAGTCATTCGTACCCCAGGATGGCATTGATAAAGACTACAACTCGTCCTACAAAAAATAAGCCATCATACAGCTGCATAGAAAATATTTAAATTTATGGATGTCAGAATATGAAGATATGAAGCAAATTCTTTATATGAGCAGTGGTGAATTCCATCCACGCATTGCTGAAAAATACACGCAGCAGAAACACTGTGGTTTCCAAAACCGTTTTGCAGCATGTCAATTCTACCTACGGAAATGCCAGCGGTTTCCCTATAGGTATAATGGAAGCACAGGAAACCTCTGCAGACTTTCTGTGAAAAGCGCTGTGGGAAGCACCGTGACGCTTTGCTGCCGCTGTTTTTTCTGCATCGCTTTTTTTGCTGCGGCTCGCTTTGTAGGGCCTTAGCCTAAAGTAATAAAGCTAAAGTGTATATCTTATTAAAGCAAATTGCTTCATTCCTCAGTAAGATAACACTTATGACTCAACTATATCTAGTGAGAAACTGTTTGCTACTGTACAGAATGCGATAATATATCAAATACTAACCACAACAGCCTCTTCCTCCCCCTCCCATCTCCATAGACACCTGTTTGTGAGGCTCGATACAGATGTGGGTGGTTTTATAAATATTGCTATAATCTTATTGATCCACATAAGTTATTTTTTTCTTACGTTTTATTGAAAATGTTTCAATTTTACAACAGCATGGGAGTAAAATAGGGGAGGAATAAAATGTCACTGAAAGTGGAGTATCTTGTAGTGGTCAAAGGTGGAGCACAACATTACTTTGCAAAATTTGCAGTTCTAAGTACTATATCAGTACCAATTATTAGATTTGAGATGGGTGGGACAAGAACTATTTCCAATAGGTTCCATAAGAAACAATGCATAGGGCGGGATTGGGGCAAGAGGGTAGGGGAAGACCCACATAAGTCTCTTGACATTAGACTATCTAGTGGGATAACTGTCTACATTTGTATAGAATAAGGCAATAAATGAATTACTAGCTGCAGCTGCTTCCTCTCCTTCCCCTTTCCAAAGACTTCTCTGTGTGAGGCTGGATACAGCATAAAAAAGGTTGCATGTCATGTCACATAAAAAATTACGCCATTTTTAAAATAAAAATGACCCCTGAAAAATGTTGAAATTACCTTTTTCTCCTTTTTACCCCACAAATATTTGAGTATTTTTTAAATAGTTTTTCAATATGGTATATGTCAATATGTCATTGTCTAATGAATAATTTTAAGTCTTTAAAGTCTAATATAATTTACTCTTTCTTGTTATAGCAAAACTAGTACATATAGCAGCAATTTTATTACGCTAGGTTCACACTAGCGTTTGGCTCTCCGACATTCGGGTCCGCATGGGAGAGCTGCTTACTGGCGGACACCCATGGACCCCATAGACTATAATTTCCTCCTTGCAGGACTTTTCTCTCCACCGATTTCAAGCGGAATCTGCGACGGAGTCTTCTCCAATGCACATGTGAACCTAGCCTTAGTAAACTGGTAGCCATGATTAATTATGCTATGAAAGGTTTATGCTATTTATAATACATGATAGCACTTATTCAGTTTCTTGGAAAGAACTGGATTACCAGAAAAAAATAAACAGCTGTAAATTTGTAACTACTTTTTAATTTTTAGTAATAGATAATCAAGACACGAGTCTTCTAAGCAAGTCTGCAAATCAACTTTTTTGCTTTCTGTTTGAAGTAGATGACTAAAATGTCAGGTGATACTTCTTTGGAGAAGCTGAAGTCAATTACTTAAAATAAACTATTTACATTGTGGGGAATGTTTGTAGGACAGTGAATGCAAACTTTTAGACGTGAGGTGTAACTTCTTTGTGTTTATAAATGAACATACATAAATTTTAGTAGTAGTAATTTCACCCTTAGGGACTCTGTTTGCGCTTTTTTTCTAGAACATAGCTCAAAATCCCTTCTAGAGATACAGAATTACATTATAAATCTTGTTTTTGTACTAGCTGCCGTGTATCAGTCTAGCTTCTTTGCTATACAGCTTTCTCCTTCTACAGCCAATGAGGGATTTTTTTCTCCCTTTTGTGACTGACACTGATGCTAAGGAGTGTGCCATTAATTCCTCTAACCCGGCAGAGTTTGTGATTGTCATCTGCTTTCTCTATGCACTCATACACAATGAACGCTATGTTACCTCTCTCGCAGCTGCACAAAGTGTCACAGACTGTATTGTGCCAGTCCAATTTCCTAATTTCATCTCAAAATTCTGAAGTGATTCATTGGATGAATTTCTTTAATGAAATGTGATTTAATACATCCTTTGTACTATTGTAAGGTTACAGCTCATCCTTTTCAAATGGTTGCATCATGAAAAGAGAAGACTCGCGTTGCTCAATCAACACAGATGTGACAACTGACAACAGCGTGAACGGGGAAAATGTAAGTTTTTTCTATCTTTATAATAACCACAAAATTCCAACAGCTGATATTTGGCAAGTCCAATAGTTGCCACCAGCACACATATGCTATATACATACAGTATTTTCATAGTAGAAAATCCAAGACTTAAAGGAATTTTTTAATCTCTGCCATTCGTGGCATATCCTCAAACATCCTGCCTGTCAGTTGACAGTCCAAGGTTAGGCTGTTTAGATCATGTTTTGACTTTTGTTCGTTGTATGTCTGTAAGAAATCTCTTTGCACTTACACTGGCCTTAAACATATGCAAAAAGATACACACTGGGTTGGTAAGTGGTGTTGTACCTTTTCCTTTGTATTAAGTAGATAGAGTGAACCAAATTAAACAAATGGGTCAAAAATGTTAGATTGGTCATTTATTTATAGAAGAAAATGATCCAATATAACACATCTGTGAGTGGCAAATTCATGTGAACCTTTGCTTTCAATATCTGGGGTGACCCCTTTGTGCAGCAATATCATCAGCTAAACATTTCTGGTAGTTGTGGATTAGTTCTGTACATCAGCTTGGAGGAACGTTAGCCCATTCCTGCATAGAAAACAGTTACATCTCTGTTTGTTGGTGGGTTTCCTCTCATGAACTCTCTCCACTTCTCGATACTTTCACAACATTTCTATTTGATTTAGATCAGGACTAAGCCATTCAAAAACAATAAAAGAGTTATCCGGAATAAAATGTAATTCCTACACTAACCTATACACCCTCCCCCCCGCCTACTTTCTAAATTACAAAATTTATCAAAAATGTATATTTATCCAGGGACATTTTCTGGTTATCCAGTGACGTTCTGTTTCCCCCGTTTCCCCATCATACTTACCTGTCTTCTTTTCAGACTTCCTCCTGTGAGACGGCTTCTTCCACTTTTCTGACTCTGCCGGCTGGCGCAATAGTTCTGGCGCTGGGTTATAGCTGGCAATCCACCTCTACTGCGCAGGTGTGGGAGCAGTAGTCTCCCACGCCTACACAGTAGAGGTGGATTACTGGCTACAGCGCTGCGCCTGGACTATTGTGCCAGCCGGCAGAGTCAGAAAAGTGGAAGGAGCCGTCTCACAGGAGGAAGTCTGAAAGGAAGATAGAAAAGTATGATGGGGTGGGGGGTGGGCTGAGTTAGTTGGGAAGAGCTAGTAGTTGGGGGATAGCTAGAGAGACAGGGAGGGGGAGGTAGTGAGAGAGAGATAGTGTGACTCAGCCTACAAGTGCCATGATGCATTAGGTAAGACAGCAGGAAGCTACACAAATGCAAAAGATGCCAGGAGCTCCCAGAGAAACACAGAAATCACTCAAAACACTGCTAAAGATATTTGGGTGCACTTATTAACCCATTAATCGCACTTGAAACAGACTTTTTTTTTTTTTTAAAAAACATTTTTTTTTTTGCCAGAAAACCCCTTTAACTTTATTCTTCTTTATCCATTCTTTAGTAGAATAAAACTTATGTGCTTAGAGTTGTTATCTTGCTGCATGATCCAGATCCTCTTGGGATTTAGCTCACAAACATATGTCTTGACATTGTCCTTTAGAATTTGCTGTTATAATTCAGAATTGATTGTTTCATTAATGATGGCAAGCCTACCGGCCCAGATGTAGCAAAACAGTCCCAAATGGTATTACTACCACCATTGTATTTTACAGATGGCGTGAAGTGTTTATGCTGGAATGCAGTGTTTTCCTTTTTTCCAAATATATTGCTTCACATTTAAACTAAAAAGCCCTGATCTTTTTGGCAAGTACCTAGATTCTCTGTGAAATCCTGCCTTGCACACCGTTGTTGTTCAGTGTCCTCCTGATGGTGGACTCATGAACATTAATATTACCTAATGTGAGAAAAGTCTTTAGTTGCTTAGAGGTTACCTTGGGTTCCTTTGTGACCTCACAGACTATTATACACCTTGCTCTTGACGTAATCTTTGTTGTTCGACCACTCCTGGGGAGGTTAATGGTCTTGAATTGCCATAATTTTTAAGGATGGTTTCCAGCCTGATGAGCATCGACAACTCTTCTTCCGAGGTCCTTAGAAATCTCCTTTGTTCATGCCAAGATACACTTCCACAAACATGTTATGGGAACATCAAAATTTGATAGATCTCTGTTCTAAAGAGGTCACAAAATCACACCTGATTGTCATCCCACCGACTGAAAAAAAAAACTTGACTGTAATTTCACCTTCAGATTATTTGCTAATTGTAAAGATTCACATCTAATATCTGATATGTGATATGTGATAATTTTCTTCTACAGATAAATGTCCAAGTCTAAAATTTTTGACTCATTTGTATGAGTTGGTTTTCGTTATGTAGTTTTAGGACTTGTGAATATCTGTAGTCTTTTGCAAAAATCTGTAGATTTATGAAGAAGTATAGAAAATTCTAAAGGGTTCAGAAACTTTCAAGCACAAAAGTATTTGGAACACATTCTGCAGAGCTTTAGAATTGAGAAAGTAGCATTAATGGAACAGAGAACTGTGTCTTTTGTAGGCCTCCTTGAAGAAATTAGTTTGCAAACTGGAGATGTTAAGACCATATCTAGTGGGCAAGGCAGTGAGTTCCACGAAATCAGTGCAGCACAGGAGAAGTCAGAGATAGAAATGAGAGAATGTGCACCAATAGGAGATTATGAGAGTCCTACTCATATTAAAGAGTTAACTGTTAGTCTCAAATGTATTATTATATGGTCCTTCCAGATGCGTAGAAGCTCAACGAAAAGCAGTGTGTCACCTTATACCAGATTGGATTCATACGAAATTAAGAGCTTGCTCATATGCTATCTGTACATAGTCAAAGTTATTTCAGAAGGTAAGTGTTTATATTAAATGCCTTTTATTTCATGCAATATCTCAATTCACAGGATAGATCCTCCAAGAAGTTATGTAAAGTCTTTATATTATATATTCTTTGGCTTGATACCAGGCACCTTTGCATTACTTAAGAGTCTTACCTGCTCCATAGAAAATATTTTCTTTACAAAATCCCAGGAGGCTCTATACAGTATTTCTTTGGAGTTGAGTACCAGCCAATGTTTAGAGGTGGAACAATGTAGGTTTTAATAACAGTGGTTAATGGTGTCTACATGCAAAAGCTGCATTTTTAGTTTCATCTCATAAAGTTTGATACTGAGGCCAGCGCTCTACAGATATTGTCAGCACTGTTCCATATAGGGCTCACAATATGAATTCCTTATCAGTATGTCTTTGGAGTGTGGGAGGAAATTCACATAAACACAGGGAGAACATTCAAACACCTTTCAGACATCATCCTTGGCTGGAATTGAACCTAGGACTCCAGCACTGCAAGACAACAGTACTAACCACTGAGCCACCATGCTGCCTAGTCTGGTTGGTCTGTACATATAAATTGAGGAACTTCACAGACTTCATCACGGTATGTCACCATTTCAAAATTGCAGTTCAAGCTGCAGTCACACTAGTTTTGTGTGACCATTCAGGGACTCGGTTCCCCATTCCGCTTAAAATATAAAGGACTTTTCTCTCCGCCGATTTCAGAAACAGGGCGGAAACCCGGTGGAACCCATTATAGTCTATGGGGTTTGCAGGTTTCCACGGATAACCGCTTTTTAAACAGATAGGGTTTCCATTTTTCGGGTCCCCAAACGGACCTGAAGACTAGAAACCCGATCACTAGTGTGAACATAGCGTCAGATGAATGCCACAAAAATATCACATGTAAATTGTGGCATAAAAAAGTATATCCTTCAAGGTCCACAATGTTGCATTTGTGGCTGATAGGATAAATTTTACCAGTATTAAAAACCACGCATACACAAATGCTGAAATTGAACTGTGAACACTACATTTTGTTATAACACATTGTTATCCGTGTGATAGACCGTTATGAGAGAAGGGCATTATTTGCTTACTTACTATGGCAGTCACCTTCCCACTGAGATGTGCATCTTTTGACCACTTAGAGAACTCCTTTAGGCTAAGGCTATGTAATGGGCCACAGCAAAAAAGAGCAGTGGGAAAAAAATCATTGCGAAAATGCATCGTGTTTTTTCCCACTTAGCTTATCACAGAGAATCCGCAGTGATTTCCTCTGTGGATTTTCTGCTTCAATTATACCTATAGGGAAACTGCTAGCATTTTTGTGAGTATAATTGACATGCTGCGGTTTCCAAAAATGCTATGGTTTTGGAAATCACAGCATTTTCGCTGACCATAATTTTCTATAATGTGTGGATGGGATTCACTAGGGACTGTAAAACGCAGTGGTTTTTGCTGCACTGTTTCCGCTGTGGCCAAACTTCGGGGTTTACGCCACATGAGGCCCCTGTCTCAACCTGATAATGACCGTCTGCAGTCTTTTGACAGTGGGTGGTCATTCCAGGTGTTAAATAAATTAAAAAAAAAAAAAAAAAAAAAATAAATATATATATATATATATATCCCTAGAAGTTGTAAAAAAAAATAAAAATAAAAAATGGGGGCGCACAAAAAGTGCTTTTAAAAAGTTAGGGCTGTAGAAATAACATGTGTGCAAAAACGCTAAAATGTTCCTGGTCATTAAGGGTTAAGATCACTTTTGGTATCATGACTAAAGAGCTGAATATGATTGACTTTGTGACTTGGGAGGTACGTTACATGTCATATTATGAACACCATATTTCATACTTGACTTTTGTGTATCCTTCTGTAAATGTTTGTGTTGTTTCAGATTCTCTGATCAGTTACTGGAATAAAATGTCCCCACAAGAACTGCTGAACTTCCTTTCACTCCTCGAGTAAGTTGAACATGGAAATGTATTACTGTACTTCATTAGGTTTTTTTTCTTTTGACATAAATTAGCAAACATAAAGTAAAGTGAAATGAGTGGCCATAAAACAGTCAACCACTGTTTGTGCATTTTTAGACCCGGGGCCCCAAGTGGCATAAATGCCACAATTTGGCCGTGGTGGAAATACCACGGGAAAAAACACTGCGATTTACAGTCACTGCAAAGTGGATGGGATTCTAGCGAATCCTATGCACACATTGTGGAAAAATATTCACAGCAGACATGCTGCGATTTCCAAAACCGCTGCAGTTTTGAAAATCGCAACATCTCAATTATACTTACGGAAACGCCAGCGGTTTCCCTGTAGGTATAATGTAAGCAGAAAGTCTGCAGATGAAACCTCTGCGGACTTTCTGCTCAAAGCGCTGCGGGAAAAACGTGATGCATTGCTACCACGATTTATCCCACAGTGCTTTTTTGCTTCGGCTTGCTACATAGGGACTTAGCTAACACATGTACTGTTGATGCATTTTTTTAATGCAATTTTTGAAATCATTGTCAGGCGTTAATAGCAATAATGGGAGAAATATACAGGAAAGATCTTCTGTACATATTCCTTCTTGTATCTGTTGGTTAAAAAAAATGTAAAAAAAACATCATAAAAAAATTGCGGTCACACTCACCTGTACCTGGTTTGCAAAATCACATCAAAAAGTTGCAGTCACACTCCCTTGTACTAAGACAATGCTTGCTTAAAGTACATTGCATCTTTGAATTTTTTCATTTAGCTAGGCCGTGATGGAACAGCACATCCGTGTGCCCTCTGTGCCTCCACAGCCTCATTCAATGCTATTAGTGAGCCTGGCCACAAAATAGACAGGTATAGCAGCTATTCTGAGTTTTGCCCCAGAGGGCCCATAATAATACAGGCACATGTTTTCAGACTTTTAGCATTTCTCATAGAAAATAAAAAACATATTACCTGATTTTCTAGGTATTTGTCGGAGTTTTAAAACTTTTATTTCTTTTGCTTATAAATGTTCCAGTCATTTGTTACTTAAAAACCTACAAAACATTAGTGAAAAATGTACATACAAAGCAGTTTTATTTTTGGGGTTTGAAAGCACAGCATGCTTTGGGTATGACTTTCCGGCATTTTTCATTTCTTTCCTAAAGGTTTCTCTATAGGATTTCAAAAATGGCAGAAAAATGCATGTGAGAAATGTAACAAAATAAAAAAAAAAAAATCTATCAAAAATGCTTGTAAAAAAATACTATAAAAACGCTCAAAATTTATGGTATTTTTCTTTTTTTTAACAAGTAATTGAAAAAGCTTAAAATATTGAGTAGGAAGGAGCCCTTTAAGTGACTCCTAGGCCCCAGGTAGCGGGCTGCAGCAAAAAAAACATGGCGGCAACGCATCCCGTTTTTTCCCACAGCGCTTTTCACAGAGTTTTTCTCTGTGGACTTTCTGCTTCCATTATACCTATAGAGAAACCGCCGGCATTTCAGTAGGTATAATTGACAAGCTGCGATTTCCAAAACTTCAGCGGTTTTGGAAATTGCAACATGTCCACTTCATGTATTTTTTCGCAATGTGTGGATGGGATTTGCTAGAATCCCATCCCCTTTGCAGGGACTGTACGCCAAATTTTTTACTGTGACGTTTCTGCAGCAGCCAAGCCATGGCGTTTACACCACGTGGGGCCCCGGCCTCAAAATGTGTTTTTATGTGCATAGTCTCAACCATTTCAGGGAAGTGTGGTGATTTTTTTTTACAGCAGCTGCTGTTCAGGTCTCATGCATTAGTTGTTATGGGCTACCAAGGAATCTGTACAACACATAACTAATAGGTTACTATTTTATTGTTTATTATTCTATTGGTTACTTTTCTAAGCTATTCTTTATTATTGTGATCAAAGTAATCATTGCTGAATTTAATATCATGTATTACGTTTTTATTAACCTAATGTTGTATTATTTGTTAACTGTTTTCATCTATTTTAGTTTAGCTGCACATTATTTTGTCATGTATTAGACATTAAACCTGTAATTGCTTACATTGTTTTTGCTGTTTTATAGGGCTTGCCTATTCCATTTCAGATATGTAGGGAAAAGAAATATTGCCAGGTAAGAGGATTCTTATGTGCTTGTTCTTTCAGGTTGAGGAATGAGTATAGTGAATTGTGGGTAAATTAAATACTTTGCTTAAGGACCAAGCCAAATTTGTTAGGGCCACAAGAATACCTCTACATGTCTGCACCTTCTGTAACTTATTCCTGTTTCACTGGTCGTACATATCTGATTTTGTGTCCTTTTTTGAGGGCAGACATTTCTTTACAGTAACTAGACCTTGACAATGTTTTCTGTGCACCTGTCTTGCTTCGGAAAGATGAGCCTTGACATGTACTGTGTTTTCAAAGTATTTGTGAATAAATGCAGACAAACTGGTAATTCTTCTTCTTTAACTAGCACTTGAAGAAATGTAAATTAGCAAAGTGACAGAAGCCAAAAGAGTGCATGACTTCACTTGGGAAAAGGATTCATCTCTGGGTTTTTTTCTAAATTGTTGAGTTTAAACATTTTGACTTCTTAACCTATTATTGTCCCCCCTGGCCATACTTGCCAACATCTTCCCACTGCCCACCTCTATGTTCTTGTTTGTGGGCACTGTGTTTCACTCCTTGTCTGTAGGGTGTGCTGTCCTTTTAAGAAACTCTAACCCTTGCTATCAGCTCCCAGTCCATCTCCTAAGATTAAGTTACATGAACATTTGATGATGAACCCGGGATGTTCCAGCCTGGTTCGACCCCGGGGTCACGTGATCGGAACCAGCATTCCGACCCTCAGATTTCTCCTCCCCTCATTTCACAGGTAATTACCTGTGCTATGGGGGAAATTACTTGTGAGATCAAGAGAGAAGGGACAGAGTGACCTGTGTCGGAACGCTGGTTCCAATCAGGTGACCTGGGGTTAGAACTAGGCTGAAACCCCTGGGTCCATCATCAAGAGTCCACTAGATCAGGAAAGTTAATCTAAACTCCCCGGACAACCCCTTTAAATTGTTAAAACCTTTAACTTGTCCCATCGACAGCTGCCTCAGCAAAGAGCCTCCTAGCTTGCTAGTGTGCTGCAAAAGTGTTTGTATTCGGAGTCTTTACTTATGATTTGACCTCGCATTTGACCTTTGCTTGGATTGACTTTATATTTTAAATTAACTCCCATCTATTTGCCAGAGTCATGTAGCTCAAACTAGTACATTAAAGATTACAGAAGGGTGGTGTAAATCTGTAGGCAAGGTGTGGTAGACTACATGTTGAATAATGTATACAGAAGACACCATTGTGATTGTACAAGGTTTGCTAATGCAACCAATATATACAAGAATGAACTTGACTGTGTTACGATGACAGGTGGTGTGACTTGAGGATTATTTTGGGGGCTTACATCCAGCTATGCAGTAAGTAATAGTGAAGTATTAACTTTGGAAGACCTAACTTATTATTGATCATAATGCAAGCCTGTTTAGTATAGTATGGACACACAAATGTGGCATCAAAAAACTGTATGCAGTGTGTTGAAAGGTATAGCTCTATCAGGATTCTGCAGTGGAGGAAAGAGGTATATAAACAAATCAATGGGGGCTTCTTTATATTGAAATAAAATGACCCATGGAGGGAGTATTCATAGTGTCATTATAGGAATCCAGAGTATAAATGGGTTGGTAAAGCCCAAAATGAGCCTTAGTGGGAGCCATCTAGGTTTCATAAAGGAGAAAAAACTACATTACTATGTTTTATTGTCTTAGGCTGGGGCCCCATATGGCGTAAACGCCGTAGTTTGGCCATGGCGGAAATGTTACAGCAGAAACTGCTGTGGCAAGAACCACAGTATTTTACAATGACTGCAAAGTGTATGGGATTCTAGCAAATCCCATCCACACATTGCGGAAAAATACGCACAGCGGAAATGCTGCGATTTCCAAAACCATTGCGGTTTTGAAAATTACAGCATGTCAATTATTCCTATGGAAATGCCGGCGATTTCTCTATGGGTATAATGGAAGCAGAAAGAGTTTCTGTGAAAAGCGCTGCGAGTACGTTGCCGCCTCAGTTTTTCCCACAGCGCTTTTTTGCTGCGGCCTGCTACATGGGGCTTTAGCCTTAAAGGGTCTTTCCCCAAATTGAGTTTTCGTACTAATGACCTATCCACAGGAGTATGTGATGTGTCAGAAGCTGTTTGTGAATGGGTGATGCTTACAGCACAGCTCCTATTCAAGCAATAGGAGCGGCACTGCAGTTCACCGACACCACCATTATGCAGTGGATGGGGAAGCTGCACAACTCCCATTACTTGAATAGGAGAGGGTCTGTATGCAGATTTCTGTTTTTCTCCTATTTCACCCAGCAAGTCTTTTTTTTTTTCACAGTTTCTCAGTACTTTATATGAAACATTAATAGCGCCATTAAAAATGCAACTTTCCCCAGCAAAATCAGGGATTGACTAATACAACCTCTTTCTATATGCCATAGGGACACTTTAGAGGGTACTCACTACTCTCTGAGCCAAGGTGGAGAGATTCTAACAAATGACAACTCTAGCAGACCTGGACTGTCCGTGTATTACATGGACAATCGTTCATCTGATTGGCCTCCAGGTCATGTTAAATTTGTCTAACCACATCTGGTATCTGAAGTTAACGCAATCTGCTGATTGTCAAGTCGGCTTTAAATGTCCAGGATGGGAATACCCCTTTAAAGGAAATCTGTCAGGTCAATCTGGGACACTAAACCACCCATAGGTCCTTATAGACCTGGGGTTTAGTGTCCCAAATCGCCCTGTTGTAATGCAATCCGCAGGTGCATTAAAAATAAAAAACCTTTATACTTACCTAGAGAAGGGTCCGATCAACTCTGTTCAGCGAGAACAGTCCGGCTTATTCATATATGCCTCCCGGCACCTGCGCTGTTCTTCAGTGAAGCCAAAGATGGACACCCCGGCTTCACTGCGCAATTGCCGGAGGTACAGGACATGCGCACTGAAGCTGAGGTGTACGCATCTGGCTTCATTGAAGAACTGCGCAGGCGCGAGGAGTACAGCGGTGGTGTGAGTATAATGCAGCCATGGATTGCTTTATAACAGGGTGATTTGGGACACTAAATCCCAGGTCCTTATGGACGTGTGGGTGGTTTAGTGTCCCAAATTGCCCTGACAGATTCCCCTTTAAGTAACTCAGAATTAATGGATAGAGATTATCTGTTAGCCAGAACAGAAGAGCATATCTTATTCTGAAGGACCCAGCACATAAAACAGTCCATTGGTTTCAATGAGAGCTGTGTAATTCTTCATTTATCCAGTGGTGGCACTGCAGAGTAAATGCACACTGGCACTTTCTTGGGTCTGTTTGGGTTCCGCATGTAACTGCTATTTTAGCGGTCTGCCTGTCCATTGTTCTAGTTGTCCAACAGACCAGAACAATGGACAGCCAGACACAGATGTAAACTTAGCCTAATTCGCACCATCTCACTAAGACTTCAAGCATCTGGTTCCCAGGTTTCTTCATATTCTGTATGCTATGATAGTTCCAATAGAGTATTATGTATTGTAACTTTAGTAAAGAAATTCTTGCTGACTTTTGCCCTAAATCTGTTAGATATATTTTGTAATATTTGTTCATCTGTTTACACGATTTCTTTATTACATAAACTTGATATGACCCATTGGTCTTTGCTGCCTTAATAGGTAATAATTTCTACAATCATCTGTGTCTTTAGAGTTCAGGATGCCTTGATAGCTAAGAACTTTGTGGCAGGAGACAGAAAATCTCAGACAATGCCTGTCCTGCGGAGTAGAACTGGAGCCACACGTCTGCAACACCTTAGCAGTTTAGAAAGTTCTTTCACACTTAATCATAGTAAGTTATTACAACACTTTGCATTTGCTTTCTGCCAACTATTATGGTAATATTTATTAGGTTTATTTCTAGTACTGATGTAGAAGTTTACATGGTGGATTTTACAGCAGGACTCGCCATGTAAAATCCAGCGAGAAAATCTTCCTGCCGTTAGAACGATTTCCTACTCCCATTCACTTCAATGAGAGGTTCCGATGGAATCTTCCCAAAGATTGGGTCGGCTGCTTCTATTTTTTATGGAAAAAGAAGTTTCTGCCTCCCATTGACATGAATGGGAAAATACTTTTTTTGAAACTAATTCCACCTCAAAAATTCCATTGTATGAACTTGCCATAAGATTCTCTCACAACACAACAAGCCTGGTCATTCATTTCAGATTGCTAAGAACTCAGTGGTCCTAACAGGTGGTGTAGAAGTTGTGGTTGTAACCAGGGCCAGAGTGCATGTAACATACATGATCGTTGGAAGGGAACTCCGGCACATGCGCATTGCCTGTTGCGAAGCCAAGGTACTGGCAGTGAGCGGCAGTATGGTACCATGTTTCTAGACCCTAAACCCCAGCTACTTAATGCTGGTGGTTTAGTTGTCTCAAACAGCCTGACAGGCCATCAATAGTTAACTGGAACCTATTCTTAGAATAGGTCACCATTATCAGATCAGTAGGGTTCCGACATCCCACACACATACTCATCAGCTGTTTAAAGATGCCAGTGTTAGGACGAGCACTACAGCCTCTTCACTGCTTACCAAGCACAGTGCCGTACATTGTATAGAGGCTGTTCTTCCTATGCTGCACCTCTGCCTCATTTAATTGAATGGGACTGAGTTGTTAAGAGGTTATGTTACTGATGAGCATAATATCACTAGCCTGTGAAGTGTTGGGGAGGCAGCACTGATTGTCAGACTCCCACCAGTCTGATATCGATGACCTATTCTGAGGTTAATAAACCAGTGTTTAAGACTCAGAAAACCCCTTAATTGTTCGCTGCTGGTCATGTGTAAGAAGCAGGCTTATATTGGGTTTCCTAGTGCTCTTGTGTAAATAGGTGGCTTTTGCCTGGTGTTTGGGTGGGTTACTCACCTCCCTATTCTCTAGCAATATGCTTTGCTGTGCCCTGCCTGGAAGGTGAATGCTATTTGTGTCTCACATTCCATTCCTGTCCTGTGATGATTACATATGTCAGAGGGTTTTGCCTTACTATAAAAGTATGATGACAGCACCTGTTCAAATACTCTGTTAGGGCATATGAGTATTATTGAGGGGCCCTTCACTTTAGTTTTACCTTCCAGAGTAGAGAGCCACTTTGTAAGTGCCGCTCTTGTTGTGGTGGACTCATTGCCTTTCTGTTACAAGGATGGCTATTAATCTGTATGGTCACCATATAATACCACATTACCCCTGCAGGGGAAATACCTGGCTGGTCACAGCTTTCCCTGACAAAATCAGCTGTCAGCTGTTCTCTGCAGCAGTCCTATTCTTATTTTGTAGCCTATTCGTATTATATGTCATATATACAGTACGATATTCTGCTTGCCAGTTGCCTATAGAAATTTGAAGCTCCCGATAAAATCACTCTTTTCACACTTGTTTCCCATTTACAAATAATTGTTGTCCCCTTTTTTAATTATTTTATTCTCTTTTTCATTGTACTTTACCTGCAGATTCAGGTTTCACTGAAGCTGATATTTTACATCAAGCATTGTTAGAAGGTAATTGTAGTACTGAAGTGTCCTTAACCGTACTGGATGCCATCTCTTTCTTCACACAGACCTTTAGGGTAAGCTTTTATGGCTAGAATATGTAATTTGTCTTCATGAAAAATCATCAGTAACAAATAGTTATTTAAGAACAGATATCTGGTACAATGTCCTGAATGTAGAACAAGAAGGTTGTCTGGTCCCTTTCTGCCTGATCGGGGTTGGAGAGACGTTACTGCATTCTGGATGTCACAGTAGCCAAGGCAGTCATCTGATGCCCAGCAAGTCTTGTGCATGTGTTCTATTAAATAGAACAGGACTTGTTCCAAAAGATAAACTCAACAACTATATAAAAACAGTTCATATTTATTGAATACATATACAAACATCAAACAATTGTTACATTACAAAGGGGGACTAAGGGAATACCACATAAATAACACATCCATGTGCATAATATTAACAGCGGGTATAGCCAAAGCCCCAATCATACAAATGCAAAAAAACTCTCTCCATCTTGGTGGCTTTGTATTATTTTTTTTGCATTTATATGATTAGGGATTTGGCTGTATCCGCTGTTAATATTATGCACATGTTTATATTAAGCTACACTTTATTTGCATTAATTTGCACTATGGGTTTGCAATATTGATTTGATATATGTGATTTATCACTTTGCTGGATTAGCTGCTATCCCCTTTCTGTTTAAATAATACCACCTTCTACTGTCCCCTCTATGGATGTGTTATTTATGTGGTATTCCCTTAGTGATGTTACAATTGTTTGATGTTTGTATATGTATTCAATAAATATGAACAGTTTTTATATAGTTGTGGACTTTTTTCCTTTGGATTTTGCTATTACTACATGTTCCACACACTTTGTGTACTTTGCATATGATTAGCCCTGTTTCTCGTGTTTTGTAGAATAGGACTTGAGCACAATGCTTGCTGCCAATTGAACAACTCACCTGCGCTGTGTGTAGCAGCTTCTCTCCATGCCCAGTGTCAGACTGAGTGGGAGAGAGGAAATGGACAAAGCCTTTATATACCTTTTTATTTATATATTTAACTACCATCAAGCCTTTTGTTGGACTACAGTCCTCAACAGCAAAGTGCCTGCTCAGAGGGTTCTTGTACCAAACATTTGATATTCTGTACATCGATGCATTACAGAAAAGCCCTTATATTCTACACAGTGAGAAGCGGGTACAACTCTCAATAGAGAGGCAAAGTGTAACGTCTCTGCCTGTTCGGGTCTCTGTGTCACCCTCCGCTCGCACGTTGCGGCGCAGGAGGCATGTTCAGTTTGATTCCTTGCTTTAGGGTTCTTGTTGCTCTGTCTGACCACTGCTCTACTACCTCTTCTCTGTAATTGAATTTCAGCCACACCAATCTCCTGCACCTTTGTTTCTCTCCACTCCTTAAACAGTTAATCTTTGCCTTGCCTGTATGATTGACAGTCTGTCTACCAATTGAGTCTGGGACAGATTCTGTAGTTTCTATAAACTGGTCATCTGTTCACACATAGTTGCTGGCTATTGTGACATTGTCCTGTGACTTTGTCCTCGCTAAGCTCTTCTTTCTGCTATCATTGTATTACTGACATCTGATCTTTGGCTACTTCTATGACTACACTTTTGGATAGCGATTTGGTACTGCTTTGTCTCTCTGGCTTTAACCCTTGGCTTTCTAACTCCTCTTCCATGTTGTTTGTCTTGTCTGCATTTCGTGTTGTCACTTATTCAGAGAAGGGATCGCCGCCAAGTTGTCGGCTGTCGCCTAGGACAGTTCAGGCAAGTAGGCAGGATCAGGGACTAGGATGAGTTTAGGGATGACTGTCTCTGTCTTTTCCTTCTTCCCTTGTTTCAGTAGCAACACTGGGGAATTGCTCAACTGGCAATTCCCTTACACAAATAAAAGAAAATAGAGATGCAGCATTTCACTGAAAGGAGCTACAATTTGTTAATAAAGTATATTACAAAACGTATTAAGGACACACATACTGCCAGAAAATCAAAAGTTGAGCCAAAGTTTAGTTACATATTAAAGTTTCCAGGTTCAACATTCACGCCATGATGCCATTACCATTATAGTTAACAGATTACATAGATTCCCTGATGTGGCATCTCCATAAATGTAAAGTGTAATGGCTTTAACAAAGATGCATTTTAGAAGTTGGTGTTTATGTTTTAAATAAAGATGTTGTATATGAAGCCAAACAATCCCATCCTGTTAGGTATAGATTTGATACATTAATTCTTTGTCGTGTTGTATTGTCAAATGTAGTCTGTTCATATACCCTCTGATTTGTAAAGTGCTGCGGAATATATTGGTGCTATATAAATAAGGTTATTATTATTATAAAGGTATTATTGTTATAGGTATCCACACTATACATGCAGCTCTAGCAACACAATTTATGAAGTACGTTTATCACTATAACTTCAACTCCATTTTTATTTTCTTTACACCTTATAGACTCAGCTCCTAAACATTGAATGTCAGAACCCTTTGATGAAGAAAGTTTTCGATATCTACTTGGCTTTTCTGAAAAATGGACAATCTGAGATCTGTTTAAAACATGTCTTTGCATCACTCAGATCTATCATTAGCAAGGTAGGTTGTGTATGCAGAGTGTTACACTGGTATTATAATGTTTCAACATGTGTTATACACATATAGCACTGAATGTTAATCAATACAGTAGGTAAGCGCTACATGTCCTCTAATGGTCTCAAGCCTGTGGCTGGAAACTGTCAGGGAATACTGCTTGTAGTAGTTTTGCAAACAGCGAACTGATGAATGTGATTCATGTATATTTCTCTGTGTAATTACATTGTAAACTGTAAGATTTTCAATACAAGAAATGTCTTATGCATATGCCTACACGCTGTTTTACCTAATGTCAACCTGAAAGCAGATTACACTAAGAAACTTTTAGGCTAAGGCCCCACATAGTATCCCACAGCAAAAAAGCGCTGCAGGAAAAACTGCGGCGGAAACACATCAAGGTTTTTCCCGCAGCACTTTTCACAGAAAGTCCGCAGAGGTTTCCTCTGCAGACCTTCTGCTTCCATTATACCTATAGGGAAACCACCGGCATTTCCGTAGGTATAATTGACATTCTGCGATTTCCAAAACCATGACGGTTTTCCCCCACTGTGGGAATTGGATTTGCTAGAATCCCATCCACTAAACAGTGACTGTAAAACGCTGTGTTTTTTTCCACGGTAGACAAACTGCAGTGTTTACACCATGTGGGGCTTTTTTGTTCATAGTATGTAAAATGCAAAGGAAAAGCTTTGTACTTTTGCTTTGTAAGTTGAGTCTCTCAAACTAGAGACACCATTTACAGCCTTTCAGGAGATATTTGCAAATATATCCACAGCAGTGCTGAATACTCACTATTCCCTTGTACTGCATTTGCTTGTGCACCGATTGCATGTATTTGCTCCAAAAATATTGTTGTTCAAAAGGGTTTTACAAATTAAAAGATAGTGGATATGATATGTATCTGATCACTGGTGGTCCATCTATTGAGCTCCTCAGGGATCACAAGAACAGGGGTTCCTGAGTTTCCCTGTGTGAATGAAGTAGTATGTGTGGCCATCACTCCATTTACTTTTAGGGGACTGATGGAGCACTGTAGTGTCACTGTATGGCTATCACCATCTATCCCATAGAAGGGAATGGAGTAGTTGCCACACATGCACACTATTTCTCCATTCATCCTTTAGCCATAGACTTCCATTGTACGAAAATAGGCAGATCCATCCGAAACTGGAAAAAACTGATCCTGAAGAGGACACAAATAGTTACTTTTAATCTTGACAAACGTGCTACTGAAAACTTAAGGATCTGTTAATGGGTCTGTTTGTGGGGAAGAAACAACATCAAACAGTAGAGTTATAGATATCTTTATATTGTCCAGATTTGTCACAGTATTATTAAATCTCTCCTTGTCTGTTGTAAAGTTTCCTTCAGCCTTCTTCAAAGGAAGAGTCAACATGTGTGCAGCGTTTTGCTATGAGGTTCTCAAATGCTGCACATCCAAACTCAACTCGACCAGAAATGAAGCTTCAGCGATTCTTTACCTTCTTATGAGGAACAATTTTGAGTTCACCAAGAGGCGAACATTTCTCAGAACACATTTGCAGGCAAGTTTGTAAAAAGAATTGTGGCTTGAGAGTCATGTCACTGTCCATCTCTGGCCACATTATACTGACAATATTAAAGATGCAAAAAAAACACACAATAAAATTTTGTTAAAAAAAACCCAAAAACATGCACACTTTAATATCTGCGTCTATAATTATTGGTGAAACTAGATATACAGAACCCTTTCCATATTAGACTAAGAAATTAGTTACATTGGTAACACTGACGGGGATAACATTCTTCTATGCGTTCCTCTGTACATGGCAGTCCTAAGTCTTATTGATCAAATCTTTAGTGTCTTGTTCTTAAAGAGGTTGTCCAGGAAAAATAGTTTTTTCTCTGGAGGCCCTGGAAGGTGAAAAATATATTAAAAAACCCATACTCACCTGTCCCCGATGCTCCGCTGTCCGGTCCCTCGGCGCTCCAGGGCTTGTTCCGGTGGAAATCCCCGCCGCACGTGACCACTGAGGCCAAGCAGCAGCCTAAGGAAAGGACCCGGGACACAGGTTTAACTATCACCGAGAATCATTATTTTGTTAAAATTTTGAAAGGCTAAAGTGAAGCAGATTTGGGGCTCCTAAACTACCTGCATATCCTTATTCTGCTGGGGTTCAGGGTCACATATCTGGTTATCTCAGTCCCATTTGTCCCTCCATGTACGTGTTTAGTTGCTTAATTTTGTTGGGCATATGTCCCAGACTCAGTTCCAGGCTCATGTGCATCACTCAGTATGCCTCACTTCACTGTTTGTTGTATACTATCCTTGTCTTCAACAACACAAAAGTGGAGATTTATGAAGACAGCCTTTTCTTTACATCTTCTTTGCGGCGGAGAATGTACCTCATTTATGTGGCTAGGGTGGTATGAAAGAGAAAAAAAAATCACAAATTGTTGGCCAAATTCCTGACTTTAACAAAAAAAAAGTGACTTTTTGATACTTTGGACACCAGAATACTAGTGTACAAGGCATGATAAATCTCCTCCAATGTGCACAAGCCTAGAGCCACCAGAGATGGGTCTGAGACTTATCTCCACCAAAATGAAAAGTAATTAATCTGATAAATGGAGGAACAAATGGGACTGAGATAACCAGCTGCATGCTTGTGGTTTAGGAGTCCCAAACCTTGTGACAGGTTCCCTTTAAAACTTTTGCTTTTCTAGTGTTCCGTGTATGCAACACATCAGTGGTCCAGAAATAAAATGTACCTCTTAGACTGCCCTAAACAACATAGCTGCAAATTACAGTAATTCTGACCGCACATTATATTAGTGGAAATTGTCTGTACTAAAATGTGGTTTCCAGAAGTCACTCCTTGCCGATCACAGACAAGAAGGAGACATCTGTTATTCTGAAGGTTAGAAATGTCAAGAAGAAGAGAAGACATTCCCGTGAGATCTGTAAATAAGCTGATGTAAATTAATATTAGGATGCCACTAATGGATGAACAACTCATCTTACCATTGCATGTTATTTGTGTACAACCGTGGTATAGTAGCAGTGTAATACTGAAAGACTAAGAATGTGTATTTTCACAAAAAAATTTGTGTTGGAAAAACTTGGAAACATCAGATTTTTCTTGTCGTGCAAGTTGGTTAGGCACTTTGTATGCATGGAATCATAGAGGCAGATTTACTAATAGTGTCTAAGTTTTAGACAGTATAACTTTAGACTAGACCAGTGATCAGCAACCTTCGGCACTCCAGCTGCTGTGAAACTACAACTCCCAACATGCTCCATTCACTTCCATGGGAGTTCCATGTACAGCAGAGCAAGTATGCATGCTGGGAGTTGTAGTTTTACAACAGCTGGAGTGCCGAAGGTTGCCTACCCCTGGACTAGACAGACAAACTGCACCAGATTTATCAAAGTGTCTGTTGCTGTTTGATAAATCTGGTGTATTGTCAGACTGTCTTGTTTAACGTTATACCATTTATTAGTTGGCTTAAAAGTTCTTGGCAAATTTTTTTGTGCACTGTGTTGAAACTTAGGTCACACCCCTTTCACACAAGGCCACACCCCTTTTTCAAGCAGGTTGGAAAAGTTTCTAAAACATTTAAAAACTGTTTAACATGCTGTGTGCTACATTTATTAAGGTGGAAATCTGGCACATTTTGCATGATAAATGTTCACCATAGTCTTTTCTACTTCTCCACAAACAACAAATGCAATTATAACCAAACACATTGTATACATTATGTACTCTGTGGTATAGTATGTGCTCCCCAGTGGGTACAAACCATGGCTCTAGGACCTCTACCAAGTACATATGATCTGTTGATCATAGAACTCCTATAAAATTTAGTGAAGAGAGCTGCGCATGCGCTGCCTCCTCTCCATTCATAACAGCAATAGGAAGGAGGTTCCCAATCCCACATTTTCTAGATAGGCGTGGATCTTAGAGATGTACCTGTATAACATATCCTGGGAACATGTCATAAATGTCTAAGATGGGAAAATCCCTACAATGCTAGGTAATATATTCTAATATGAAAACAATGCATAATAATACTGTATATATATCTGTATAATTTGCACTCTCTATTTCCAGATCATAATTGCTGTAAGCCAGCTGATTGCTGATGTGGCTCTTAGCGGAGGATCCAGGTTCCAGGAATCTCTTTCCATTATTAACAATTTTGCAAACAGTGACAGAGCCATGAAGGTAGTTTTCTTGCCGTTTAAGTCTTTTTTTTTTTTTTTCTATTTTTTATTTTATAAATTGTATAATTTGACATTTTAGATACCAGTTTCAGAATACTACTCGGTACTGTTTGCAACATTGCAGTCAATATCTGATAGGTCAGAGACACCTGTGAGACATGGATGTGGCCATAAATAGTTTAAAACTGGCCATAGATGTAGCAATTAGCATTAACAATTAGAAAAGTTTTATCATTGGCGTTAATTGGTAAGTCTATGGAACTGACAATGATTGATTCTGTCAAGAGGTCTGCTTCACAGGTCAAACTTTTAGGGTAAGTACGCACAGCGGAAAATGAAAAGGAATTCCTCTTCATTTTCCACTACCGTTTTTTGCAGGGGATCGGCATTTAGTCGCAGCTTTCCACTGCTGATTAGGCCCAGAGGAATGGGCTTATTTTTTTAGCTTCCTGCTGCGATCTCTGCCTCCCATTAAAAGCAATGGGAGGCAGAATCTGGGTGGAATCTGCTGCCGATTCGGGGGCGGAATCTGTGTAAACTTACTCTTAGAGTGAATACACAAAATTAATGAATAATGTGTTGCAAAACAGCAAAAAAATATCTGCTTAACGTTCATCAAATATGAATAACACTTTATAAGATTAAATGTAATAAATATATCAGGGCTTAGTGCCTTTGCAGTTAGTCATGATTTGATATAATACAGGTACATCGCAATAAATTAGAAAACGTTTATTTCTTTCAGCAATTAAATTTAAAAAGTGACCTCCTATATTTTCTAGATTCTTTACACACAGTGTGTTCTATTTCAAGTGTTTTATTTCTGTAAATGTTGATTATGGAATGAAAACCCAAATCTAAGAAAATTTGAATATTGTGAAAAAGTTCAGTAATGTAAATTCAGTGTGTCACCTGCCAAGGTTTCCTAAGCCTTTGAATGGTCCCTGAGTCTGGTTCAGTAGGACACACAATCATGGAAGACGCTGATTATGAATTATTACTGAGTATTACTGAGTTACTGAATAAATGAACGTTTCAAAGATATTCTGATTTATTGAAATGCACCTGTATCATGTGAATTAGAGCAACTTGCATGAGCCTTTGTGACAAGATCAGTAAGAGTGAGAGAATAAAGCCTATATCTTTTCATGAGTGTTCTAAGGACCCGATTATACAGACTTACTGCTAATCAGGAAGACTCCTATAAAAATGTCAATCTGCACTCGTTGGTATCGACCTTTTACACAGGCCAATGTAAAGTGATTGGGGAAGGAATGATGGATACCACTATGGTTCCTCCATCATTCGGTAGCACATCCCTTATTACACAGAGAGAAGCACTGCAGCTCTGCATCTGCAACTTTGCCTGAACAAAAGATGCGATCGGCTTCTCTTATTCAGATAGGATAGGTCATCAGTTTGAAAATACATTTGGGGCCTGAAAACCCCTTTTGCAGAAATGCAGCATTTTTAGTTGCAGATTTTGCTGTGTTTTTTGAGCCAAAGTCAGAAGTGCCTTGAAAAGGAATGGAAAATATAAAGGAAGCACTTAGACATTTCCCTTCTGCTAAATCCACTCCTGACTTTGGCTCAAAAAATCGCAGCAAAATCTGCAACAAAAACGCTGCGTTTCCGCAATGTGGGGCTTCAGCCTTCAGGTGGAAAGTCTGGAAAGCAAAGAGTTCAAACAATATACAAATAAATGCTTTAAGACTATCATTTCTGGAACAGACAATTTAGAAAAAACAGTTCTTGTCATCCAGTGGATCCATCTCATTCCCTTTCATGTTTTCTGAGTTATATATTCTTATCTCTGTTTTCCTTAGAGCTCAAAAACACCCATTAAAGCTGAATTTAGCTTGGTTTGATAAGAAATGATCATAAATAAGTGTTTATAAGCTCCCAGGAAAGCAGAGATATGGGAACCAACTATTAGTCAAGCTCTCTGATGAATTTCATGCTGAATTGGGACACAGCAGCTTGCAGTGTACGTGAAAACATGCTGGCCGCAGAGGACAAACAGTGAAGAATTTTGGAAAAATGTTCTCATGCCAAAATAAGTACAGTGCATTTCTTTTAAATATGCATTCCTGAATTCAGCAGATACCAAATTAATAGCTCTAATTTCTCAATCATTATTTCTAATTTCCCATTTAATAGCTCTAATTTATCAAATGTTGAGGCTTTTCATATTCTCAGTCTTACTGAATAAAACGATAATGGATTTCTACAATTTTATGCATAACCAGATAACTGTAAAGTCTATTTAGAATGTTTGTGTTTTTGATTATTGTGCGGTCCATTAATATTCAACAGTTCCTCTGAAATATGATCTGTTGAGAGTGCTAAAATTCTGAATAACTCTGGCAGACATCAGATTTTACACAGGGTGCTTGGAAGAAAACCCATGTAAACATTGAAGGGACCTGAATATGCTGAAGTTAAAAGGGTGGCCACTTTCAGACCAATATTGAGAGATCAATGTTGTCATTTGTATAATAAACGGTTGTCCAATTTTACCATATACTTTCTGTATCACAGTTTTCTAGATCTCTGCTTGCTGTCATTCATTCTGCTTACTCCCAGTGGGTAAAAATCAGTCCATGGTCATGTGATATATGGTCCATGGTCATGTGATGGTCACAGGTGCACAGCTTGTTATAGTCACAGTAATCAGACATCTGCCTGGTAACGAGCTGTGCACCTGTGTGTTTATCACTTGATCATAGACCATATGTCACATGACCATGGATTGATTTTTATCCACAGAGAGTAAGCAGAATGAATGACAGCAAGCAGAGATCTAGAAAACTGTGAGGAATTGATACAGAAAGTATATGGGAAAATTGGACAACTTTATATTATACAAACAATAACATTTGTCTCTCAATATTGGACTGAAAGTGGACAACCCCTTTAAATGCTGCAACTATGTAAAAAATCTCTTGAATTGTTATACAGATTTTCTTAAAGTATACAACATTGGTGGAATTAATAAGATTGGTGTTTCAAGGCTTCAGCCTCTTAATAATTCTGATGCATCTTGTGAGCTCCTGTGCACCAAAACTGAAATCTACGCTAGTCAGGGACTGGAATAGATTTCAGTCAACTAATGCCAGTGTATTGGTGTGCGTTACAGTAAATCTCAGGCTAAGGTCCCCTTCCCCAGCGCTCCTTGATCTCTGCCCTGCAAACAGGTCAGAAAATGGAGACAAGCAGCTATGCGGCAAAAATGTGCCTTTTTTTTGCTAGAAAACTGGCATGACTTTTTTTTAGTAAATTCCCCTAATTTATTTCTTTAAATACAGTTACATTGTACAAACAGTAGATGCCAAGAAGGGATAATACTCAAATAGAAAGAATGCTTTTGCCAGCAGTTACTTTACAAATCACTTCCTTCAGAGAACAGTTGTTGACTGTGCTGTGGACTTTTAAGAAAGAATCAGATAAGACTTAATTCCAAACTGGTAGCCTGTAGATGTCAAATTACAAAGTGTCTGTCAACAAGAAATAGCATGATAAAGTACACACATTTCTGTGCTGGCCTTTGTATGCACTTTCTGTTTCAGTTGTTTTCATTGTTTTAAAAGAGAAGGTAGGGGTACAGAAAGGAAAAGGGGAGTGCAAGAAAATATAACATTGCATATGAATGTCATTAGTTACTGCAGTACTAGACTATATTATAATTAGGGACAAGAATCTCTCACATTGAGGAGAGCACCAGTGAAGGTGTGTAGAGATTTTAATTGCCTTTTGCCCTCTACTTAGCATCTACATATCACAAGGCATTATGGGAAAGGAGCTGGGGAGCTCATGCGCCCTCTATTGGATGTAACAAATCCTCAATTTGCTTTTGACTCACCGAGCCTTGAGACAGCAAAAGGGATTTTAGCCAAGCCAATTTCACTTATCTGCATACAGCGCTGTTTCCGGATTGTTGTCCTTCATCAGTACAGAGCAAAGTGAATTGGCTGGCTTAGTGGGAGGCAATGAGTGGGTTAGGGACAAGAATCTCTCACATTGAGGAGAGCACTAGTGAAGGTGTGTAGAGATGCTAAGTAGAGGGCAAAAGGCAATTAAAATCTCTACACACCTTCACTGGTGCTCTCCTCAATGTGAGAGATTCTTGTCCCTAACCCACTCATTGCCTCCCACTAAGCCAGCCAATTCACTTTGCTCTGTACTGATGAAGGACAACAATCCAGAAACAGCGCTGTATGCAGATAAGTGAAATTGGCTTGGCTAAAATCCCTTTTGCTGTCTCAAGGCTCGGTGAGTCAAAAGCAAATTGAGGATTTGTTACATCCAATAGAGGGCGCATGAGCTCCCCAGCTCCTTTCCCATAATGCCTTGTGATATGTAGATGCTAAGTAGAGGGCAAAAGGCAATTAAAATCTCTACACACCTTCACTGGTGCTCTCCTCAATGTGAGAGATTCTTGTCCCTAACCCACTCATTGCCTCCCACTAAGCCAGCCAATTCACTTTGCTCTGTACTGATGAAGGACAACAATCCGGAAACAGCGCTGTATGCAGATAAGTGAAATTGGCTTGGCTAAAATCCCTTTTTCTGTCTCAAGGCTCGGTGAGTCAAAAGCAAATTGAGGATTTGTTACATCCAATAGAGGGCGCATGAGCTCCCCAGCTCCTTTCCCATAATGCCTTGTGATATATATTATAATTATACAGTCTGTTAACCATTCGGTGTATACAGTAGCATAGTCAGTGAACATTTTAGCTAACAGTATATATTACAGATGTCAAAATAAGCAACCTTTCAATATGTTTTACCAATGTGTGTAACAATAGGGGAACAATCGGGAGAGGGAGATTGTCTTAGATCAGTAAGACATACACACGTCGACAAAATTGTTGGTACCCCTCATTTAATGAAAGAAAAACCCACAATGGTCACAGAAATAACTTGAATCTGACAAAAGTAATTTGCCAAACTACATGTTGACAAGCCACAAAGCTTCTGGGAGGATGTCCTATGGACAGATGAGACAAAAATCGAAATTTTTGGCAAGGCACATCAGCTCTATGTTCACAGACGAAAAATGAAGCATATCTTAAAAAGAACACTGTCCCTACTGTGAAACCTGGAGGAGGCTCTGTTATGTTCTGGGGCTGCTTTGCTGCATCTGGCACAGGGTGTCTTGAATCTGTGCAGGGTACAATGAAATCTCAAGACTATCAAGGGACTCTAGAGAGAAATGTGCTGCCCGGTGTCAGAAAGCTTGGTCTCAGTCGCAGGTCATGGGTCTTGCAACAGGATAATGATCCAAAACACACAGCTAAAAACACCCAAGAATGGCTAAGAGGAAAACATTGGACTATTCTGAAGTGGCCTTCTATGAGCCCTGACCTAAATCCTATTGAGCATCTTTGGAAGGAGCTGAAACATGCCATCTGGAAAAGGCAACCTTCAAACCCGAGACAACTGGAGCAGTTTGCTCATGAGGAGTGGACCAAAATACCTGTTGAGAGGTGCAGAAGTCTCATTGACAGTTACAGGAATCGTTTGATTGCAGGGATTGCCTCAAAAGGTTGTGCAACAAAATATTAAATTAAGGGAATCATCATTTCTGTCCAGGCCTGTTTCTTGAGTTTTCTTTTTTTTTAATTCTGTTGAAGCTTGGTTGAAAAGCAATGTCTGACTTTCATTTGTTCATTTTCAAAGAATTTTTATATATTATTACTTTTGTCAGATTCAAGTTATTTCTGTGACCATTGTGGGTTTTTCTTTCATTAAACAAGGGGCACCAACAATTTTGTCCACGTGTGTATATAGTATTGACCAGGAAATTCGAATATAACTAGAATGGAAGAAAGAAGGCTAAGTTGGATGTTTTCCAGCATTGCCTATCATTAAAGAATTTTTGGAGTTTGAATTGGCTACGGGCATGTATATATTCATATATATAATGCATATTGACTTTCTCTATAATGGTGTGTTAGCTGTAATGGACTTTAGGGACATGTACATGAAGTTCCGCACTCTTTCCGGACTCAGACTTCAGGGAGACGTCGGCAAGTGCAATGGGTACCTACTGCATATGCATCTGACGTCACACTACACCTGGATGCAACATTTCCGACCAATTGGAAAACGATTTTAAAAAATTCTAGTTTTTTTTTTGAACAACTACACTTATATCCACTGTTTATAGAGGAAACAGTAGACACCCTGATAGACTGAAGACATGACCAAGAAGGGATAATACTCATGTAGAGAGGATGATATTGCCAGCTGTTAAAATATGAGTGTTGTTTATTTTTTTTTCCCTTTATCTTCTATTGTGGCTTACAATAGGGAACAACTTTTCCCACAGAGGTAAAAGATCTGACAAAGAGAATCCGTACAGTTATCATGGCAACTGCTCAAATGAAGGAACATGAGCGTGATCCTGAAATGTTAATAGATCTGCAGTATAGCTTGGCCAAGTCATACGCTAGTACACCTGAGCTGAGGAAGACCTGGCTGGAGAGTATGGCCAAGATCCATGTGAAAAATGGAGACTACTCAGAGGTGGGAGCCACTATGCAGTTTTGTAGTTTGTTAATAATGTGTCTTTTACCATCAGCTTACGTAAGATCGAGAATAGCCACCTGCATGACTATAGAATGGTGAAAAGATTTTTTACCATGAACATACGTGGTAATCCCTTTAGTGTTTTAGATAGGTAAATAGACAATAACGTATATCTGTCTCAGATATCCCAGCTTAAAGGGAGTCTGTCAACAGACCCCAGCATATTATCCCAGACATGCAGATAGATAGGTGAGGTTCACTTGAATCAAATAGTGTTTTCCCATTGTAAATTGGTACCTCCGTTGCCCAGATATCGCAATTTTTCATCGCTATGTAAATAAGCTCTTTGGAGCAATGAGGATGTTGCGGCTTACCTGTTTGGAGCAACTGCGACAACCTCAATGCTCCAAAGAACTTAATTGCATAATGCCAATAGCAGCAATATCTCAGCAACCAAGGCACCGATTCACAAGGGGAAAACACCATTTGATTCAAGGGACCCTGACCTATCTATCTGCCTGATATGCTGGTTTCTGGTGACAGACTAATTTTTAACGTTCTAGATTGCCTATAAGACGTGCCCAATGACAGGGCTTCTAATCCTCTCATTCTGCTGTTCAGTATGGTTTTATATAATGTGGATTGCCATTAGAATTTGTTCATACATCTCAGAAAAGATATGTACATCTGTAATGAAATGTGTGAAGGAAATACAAGCGATCTGACTTTAACAATTTTTCGTTGTCTAGACAGCAATGTGTTGCATCCATGTCGCCGCTCTCGTTGCTGAATTCCTCCATAGAAAAAGTAAGTTTTTCATTTTTAGCATTGGATGACGTGTTATTGTGTGCTATTTTTTGACTTGCTGGTTTGTCATTAGTGCTTGGTCAATAATTAACGATTGACATTGTGAACCATGCACTTTCCAATACAAATAAAGCTGACCAAACATGGAACACATTGGGTTCGATTTATTAAGCTGTGTGTTTCATGTGACTGTTTTAATCCATTCCTCCACTGGCATGAGATCCGTCAGAGACGTCATAATAATTCTGTATCGTCTCTGGTGGTTCCGTGTGCCAGAATGAAGGTGTGCACAAGCCAGGGGTCGGTACAGATTTCGCCTATAACTATAAGACCACCTTGATCTCTGCTTTACCCACTTTTTACAGAAATGGCGAGTGTGATGGAAACTGATAAAATGATGCAATTTTTTTTTTTTTTGCACAAAAATTTTATGTGAGAAAACTGCAACTTTTATCATGCCTTGTAGGCCAGGTAATGAATCAGCCCTACTAAACTTGAAAAAAATGGATGTGTTGAAACAAACTATCAAGTATTTGTTGAATTGTATCAGAATTTTCAGTGTTTTTCACACAAATTTTATTTATGCTATGTTATATCAGTTCTGATTCATCATATCAATGTATAGTATTACCTGAGTCAGCAACAATAGCATTTCTGGGCAGCACCATACGGGGGAAATGAAGCATTACACAGTGTCTTTGTAATGTAGGACCTGACCTTTCAAAGCAAGACAGACTCTTTGTAACCATTGTCCACACTAGCCAAGAGATCCTGAACACAGGGCCCCCTTTATTTAACTCAGAGTTGTCTCATAGGGTGTATGGAAATGGGCATTTTAGACACATTTAAAGGGTTGTCCAATTTCATCCAATAAATGTTAATGTTTGTATATTGAAAAGTTATACAATTTTCCAATACACTTGCAATACACTTTCTGTATCAATTCCTCACGGTTTTCTAGATTTGTTTTCTATCATTCATTCCTTACTTCCAGTGGATAACAATCAGACCATGGTCATGTGATGGACAGACCATGGTCATGTGATGAACACACAGATGCACGGCTTGTTACAGTCACAGCACTGTAATCAGATATCTGTCTGGTAACGAGTTGTGAACCTGTGGTTCATCACATGACCATGGACTGTATATCATATGACCACGGACTGATTTTTATCCAGTGAATGTAAGCAGAATGGATGACAGCAAGCAGAGATCTAGAAAACCGTGAGGAATTATACAGAAAGTGTATTGGGAAATTGTATAACTTTACATTACACATTATAACATTTATTTGCTGAAACTGGACAACCCCTTTAAGGACAGTGAAGCTTTACATAGATTGCTGCCTTGGTCCTGGAGGCAGTGTCGGACTGGGATGTCTAGGGCCCACCAATGGAATTGCTTCTGGGGGCCCACCATCAGAACCCCTGCAGATCAGCGGTACCGAGACAGGGTGGCTAAAGGTAATAACATGTCGGGAGCCATGCTGCTCACCCACTATACCATGTGCACCACTGCACTACCTAAACCTACTGCTACACCTTGTATGGCAAGTGAACAGCGTGGCTCCTAGAATTGTTACCTTTACCTGTAGCCGCACTGTCCTGGAGAAGCTGATCTGCAGAGGTCCTGGATTTTGTATCATTGCAGATGTAATACTGATGGCCTATCCTAAGGACAGGCCATCAATATTAGAAAGATGGATAAATCCTTTAAAGAGGTTGTCCAGGAATTGGAGCAACCCATGTGGCTGGCGGGAGGTGTAAAGTAAAAAATAAAAAAATTAAAAAGCATACTCACCTGTCCCCGGCGCTCCGTTGTCCGCTGCCAGTGTCTATTCAGTCTCATGCCGGCGACTCCTTGCTGGCAGTCCTGCACCTCATGTGACCGCTAAGACCAATTAGGTACAGGATTTCAAGAAATGAGGTGCCGCCATGAGACCGAACAGACACAGGGAGGGGACAACGGTGTGCTGGGGACAGGTGAGTATGCTTTTTTTTTTTTTAAATCTTTTCAATGGCCTAAGCTTAGGATAGGCCATAAATACCTGATGGTAGAGGGCTGACACATGGCTTCAATAAGTGCTGAGATGCAGTGAAGGTGACCAGCTAATACACAGAGGACAGAGCTTTCTGCTTCCAGCCCTGTATTGTGTACAGGACGGGCATCAGAAGTGGCTTTGTACAGCTGATCGGTCCGAGGTCAGATCCTATCCTGAGGATAAACCTTAACAAATTATGCATGGACAACCTTTAATATACCCCCTAATGTGCCACACTTTAAAGAGGTTGTCCAGTATAATTTTTTTTGTTTTTTATAATTAGTCCAGGGGAGGTGAATTCCCCCTATCCCCCCCCCCCAAAACAAAGAAAAACAAAAAAAACATACTAAAACATGCTCACCTGTACCCAGTGTCCTCACAGCATGGTCCGGTCCTGCAGCTCCGCTGTCTTCTTTTTGCCGAAAGTGCTCACTGGCTGTGACATCCCAGGTCCCTTCCCTTAGGCCGCTGATTGGCCTCAGGGGTCACGTGGCATCACAGGTAGTCACGTGCAGAGGGAACGTCAGCTGGAAGAAAACAACAAGTTTTTTGGGGTTTTTTTGTTTTGTTCTTTTCGCCTGCCCCAGCGTAATTAAAAAAAAAAAAAAAAAAAAAAAAATGTTATCCTGCAGTCCCCCTTTAATGTACTCCAGGCTATTGGCCTCCATCACTGCCCCCCCCCCAACAATATAATGGTCCCATCAATGGTCCCCATACTGTATAGAGGACCAGTGAAGAAGCCACTGTATGGAGTATATGCTCCACAGTGGCCCCCACCCAGTATTATATGCTCCACAGTGGCCCCCACACAGTATTATATGCGCCCAACAGCCCCCCTCCGCTTCGGTGCTATTATTATACTCTGGGGTCTCCTCAGACCTTAGAGTATAATAATCGGCGGCCAAGGGAAGGTGATTAAAAATAACAAACATTCATACTCACCTTGCCTTACCTTTCCTTGGCATCCTCGCTCCATCCTGCCGTCATCAGCATCTTCAGGCCCTCTTCTGATGTCGCTGCTGAGGCCTGTGATTGGGCCCCTTTCCAGTAACCGTATGTATAGTGGTTGGGGAACCAGGCTTTCCCCGACCGCTATCATAGTGGTCTGGGGCCCGGCCATCAACAGCTGGCCACGGGCACCATACCCCGCCGAGCCCGGTCGCGGTCATTACGCCATTGGTCAGGGGCCCGATCGGGATGGTCAGGATCCCGATCGGGCCCCTGACCAATGCATCTACATTGGCAACATGAGGACTAATAGTTGGGGCTCGGGGCCCAGCGGTGGATTCACCGGTTCCCCGGTGGGCCAGACCGACCCTGCCTGGAGGTATACTAACGTCTTAGTGAATATTACCTTAGTGTAAGCAAATGAAATAATCCCGTTTCAATATTTTTCTTTATCAGAACTCTTTCACAGTGGCTGTTCTGTATTTAAGAAGATCACACCCAATATTGATGAGGAGGCGGCCATGAAAGAAGATGCTGGCATATTGGATGTCTATTACACTGAGGTAACATTACATTGCTTCCTTTTTGTGATGTTTCTTCTCAGACATGTATAAAAGACATGTAAATAAGAAGTTATGGGATGGAGGGATAGCAACAAGTAACAATGTAGGTACATAGTAACTAGCATGATATTTATGGTCCATTATGTCTCTTGCAATGTATAGTAGATGCATTTATTCATTTTATGTGTATATATTATTTTTATTTTATATATTTTAATAGCAGTATATACATCTTTGTCCTTCCTTACTTGTCTTCTTGACTCCAGACTTTTTGAGTTAAGTGGTATGAGATAACCAGCTTTAAAAAAAAAAAAAAAAAAAAAAAAGTTTTGCGTTACCAGCCATGCCCAACACATCACGCAAATATTTTTTTGTCTTTCCTATAATCTTTATGCATAATACTATTTGTACATATATAGAAGGTGGCTACATTATATCACTAATCTCCCAAAGTGAGTTTATGCAATTGAAAGTATGTTTGATTTATGTAGATTTTAAGGAATTTTGTGTATTCCCATCACAGGTCCTCTCAGTACTACACATAGAGCTGACATATAGCAGCCCTTTTAAGAGGATTTCCTGACATGTCTGTTTTAGTAAATACTTGTATTCCCTATAACAATTCTCAATAGCCTTTGGTATGAACTCTGTGTTGTGACGGTCCTCTGTTTAGCCTCATGGAAAAAGGATAGAGTTGAATGTTGCAATGATGTTGTGTGGAGGAGAGTTCTCATTGTCCTCCCTAGTCACTTAGTTCAGTATGTAGAGACGTTTTTGTAAGTTCCCTGTATAAGACGTTGGGGGTAGTGTTTTTCACAGAAACATTACAATCTTGTATAATAGCGGTTTTGTTGAACAATTTTGTCTAATTGTTTGTATTGTCCAAGTGGAAGCAACACATTTGTCCTTTGTCAGACATAATTTCTATTACATACAAAGTTGAAGATTAACTGTTGTTTCAAAAAATTTTGGTAAATGAATAGTTGAGATGAATGTAAGGAACCTTGTAATATAACTGATCAGAGGAAAGTGCTCCTATCTGCTGTTATCAGCACCTCTCGTGTCTGGCAAACTGCTGAATTCAGTGAGAGAAAATCCATCTTCACTGAACACTAAGGCAGTACTTACATTCCTATGGAAGGAGAGCAGGGAGAAGTAAGAAGCAGAGAGAAGCAAGCATCCTGGAGCAGATTACACAAAGATCTCTCTCACACCAAAGCTTTATTCACATCTATAGAACTCAGTCAGTCCTGCTAAGACCTGCTGAAAAGCTGTTATAAAAAAGTGTGAAGAAATAAATAAAAGCTATGCCCTCTAGCAGATTGTTCCTCTCTGTTTGCCTCTCAGTCACTGGGCTCCTCCTTCTGCTACCCTTCCCATAGACCTCAATGTAATCTTATCTGTAAGTAAGCTAAAACATCTTGACAGTGAAGACAGACCTCTCAGTGAAATTAGCAGTTTGCCAGAAAGGAGAGGAGCTGATAAAAGGAGATAGAAGCAATTTCCTCTGATATGATATATTACAAAGTTTCTTACATCACCTGAACTATTCATTTGCAGAAACAATTTGAAACAACAGTTACTCTTTAACACTATATTCACACTAGTAGACCTGAAAGACGAAACTATCTGCTTAAAAAGCGGTTACACGCTGAAACCTAAGGACCCCATTGACTATATTGAGGTCCGCCCAGTTTCTGCCAAAAACAGTGGAGAAAAAAGTTCTCCTTACTGGACTTTTCTCTTTGACAAATTTTAAGTGGAATGGGGGACAGAGTCTCGTACGGAGTCTCAAACGCTAGTGTGAACCTAGCATTAGTATATATAGTCTTCTACATGGACTATGGATACTGTTACTATATAATGTATATAAGGTTGTTCCTGAGGTCTTTACAGGTGTATACTCTGCCAACAGTAGAGTTGTACATATATAGACGTGGACAAAATTGTTGGTACCCCTTGTTTAATGAAAGAAAAACCCACAATGGTCACAGAAATAACTTGAATCTAACACAAGTAATTTGCCAAACTACATGTTGAGAAGCCACAAAGCTTCTGGGAGAATGTCCTATGGACAGATGAGACAAAAATCTAAATTTTTGGCAAAGCACATCAGCTTTATGTTTACAGACGGAAAAATGAAGCATATCTCGAAAAGAACACTGTCCCTACTTTGAAACATGGAGGAGGCTCTGTTATGTTCTGGGGCTGCTTTGATGCATCTGGCACAGGGTGTCTTGAATCTGTGCAGGGTACAATGAAATCTCAAGACTATCAAGGGATTCTAGAGAGAAATGTGCTGCCCAGTGTCAGAAAGCTTGGTCTCAGTCGCAGGTCATGGGTCTTGCAACAGGATAATGACCCAAAACACACAGCTAAAAACACCCAAGAATGGCTAAGAGGAAAACATTGGACTATTCTGAAGTGGCCTTCTATGAGCCCTGACCTAAATCCTATTGAGCATCTTTGGAAGGAGCTGAAACATGCCGTCTGGAAAAGGCACCCTTCAAACCCGAGACAACTGGAGCAGTTTGCTCATGAGGAGTGGCCAAAATACCTGTTGAGAAGAGCAGAAGTCTCATTGACAGTTACAGGAATCGTTTGATTGCAGTGATTGCCTCAAAAGGTTGTGCAACTAAATATTAAGTTAAGGGAACCATCATTTCTGTCCAGGCCTGTTTCATGAGTTTTCTTTTTTTAAAATTCTGTTGAAGCATGGTTGAAAAGCAATGTCTGACTTTCATTTGTTCATTTTCATAGAATTTTTATATATTATTACTATTGTCAGATTCAAGTTATTTCTGTGACCATTGTGGGTTTTTCTTTCATTAAACGAGGGGTACCAACAATTTTGTCCACGTCTGTATGTAGCACAACAATACAAGTTTAGTGCACACCTATATGCGCATTTGCCTTTGGATTTTTTTTTTTTATCTACTAAACTTCTGTTTTTCTTTGTGTCTGTTGTTTCCCATTAGCATCATTGTATAATTATAGCTAAAGGGAGTTTTGTTTAGATATACACGTTATTATGTGTTCATCCAAATTACCTCAATAACATGTTCGCATTTTTTCCGTTAAATATTGATGTCATGACGATACAAAATCTCCCTAGGGTATTGTTTTATTGTGCATTCACCTTTTATGAATTATGCATCTGTATTTATTTGTAACATATTTGGATGTTTATATTTGCATGTCTATATATTTATATCTATGCAGATATTGTTATTATGTTATTTATTGCCATCGAACTTGTTGTTTTAATATAGTAATATAATAGTTTTGTTTCAGTTTTTATCTCTTAGTCTGGGTTCACACCTGCGCTTGCACTACGTTCAGGGATTCCATTCTCCTCTCCGCATGAAAAATGTGGAGAGAAAAGCGTTGCAAGCAGGACTTTTCTTTCCACATTTTTCCACCCTTTTCGGGCGGAAACCGAGTGAAAACTACGCGGATCCCATTATAGTCTATGGGGTCCACGGGTTTCCTAAGGTAACCGCTTTTTTATGCAGATTACTCCTCCGAATGAAAACCTAAACGCAGATGTGAACCTAGCCTTAAAGGGGCTTGTCTACAAATGTAGCATTTAGATCAGTGAGGATCCCTCTACTGGAATCCCAACAAGCACGGGATTCTGTTATCCCAGGTCTGGATGGAGCAATTATTACTTTCCATTTATTTCTATAGGACTGCTGGAGATACTATAGGGTACATTTTCCATTTTTCAAGACATGTTGATTATAAAACAGCATTTTTAGTATTTTTTTTTAATCATATTTAACATATTGGATAAATAATCTAGTTGTTTAATAGTATGAGTTGCTACAGATGTGTGAAATCCAAATATGTGTGTGTATTATACAGTGGCATGCAAAAGTTTAGACACCCCTAGTCAAAATGACTGTTATTGTGAACAGTTAAGCGAGTTGAAGATAAAATGATCTTCAAAAGGCATAACATTAAAGATGACACATTCCCAATGTATTTTTTGGGAAAAAAAAATATATTTTCATATTATACATTTTCAAAATAACAAAAAATGAAAATGACCCGATGCAAAAGTTTGGGCACCCTGCATGGTTAGTACCTAGTAGCACCCCCTTTGGCAAGTATCACAGCTTGTAAACACTTTTTGTAGCCAGCCAAGAGTCTTTCAATTCTTGTTTGAGGGATTTTCATCCATTCTTCCATGGAAAAGTCTTCCAGTTCTGTGAGATTCCTGGGTCGTCTTGCATGCACTGCTCTTTTGAGGTCTAGCCACAGATTTTCAATGATGTACAGAACAGGAGACTGTGAGGGCCATGGTAAAACCTTCAGCTTGCGCCTTTTTAGGTAGTCTATGGTGGATCTTGACGTGTGTTTAAGATAAGATAATCCTTGGGGAAATTCAGTGTGTTACAGCAGCATATATAATACAATACAAATACGATATATACAAAAACCTGCAAGGTAGAGGCATTACAGTGACAGTAGGTACAGATAAAAAGGGACAGGTAAAAAAGTATGGAGTGATCTCAGCTTAGGTCAGTGTTGGTTGTACAGCCTGACCGCAGTAAGGAGGAAAGACTGCCGATAGCGCTCCTTCTCACACTTAGGGTGGAGCAGTCGGTCACCCAGTGCTATCACGGTCTCATGCATCGGATGGGAGTTATTCTCCCGCATGGAGCTCACCACGGACAGCATCACCCACCACCTGCACTGGGTCCAGGATCATTATCTATTTGTAGAAGCCATCCTCTTTTCAATTTCAGCTTTTTTACAGATGGTGTTATGTTTGCTTCAAGAATTTGCTGACATTTCATTGAATCCTTTCTTCCCTCTACCTGTGAAATGTTCCCCATACCATTGGCTGCAACACAACCCCAAAGTAGGATTGATCCACCCCCATGCTTAATGGTTGGAGAGATGTTCTTTTCCTGAAATTCTGTGCCCTTTTTTCTCCAAACATACCTTTGATCATTGTGGCCAAAGAGGTCTATTTTAACTTCATCGGTCCACAGGACTTGTTTCCAAAATGCATCAGGCTTGTTTAGATGTTCTTTTGCAAACTTCTGAAGCTGAATTTTATGGTGAGGACGCAGGAAAGGTTTTCTTCTGATGACTCTTCCATGAAGGCCATATTTGTGCTGGTATCACTGAACAGTAGAACAATGTACCACAACTCCAGAGTCTGCTAAATCTTCCTGAAGGTCTTTTGCAGCCAAGCGGGGATCTGATTTGCCACTCTGGCAATCCTGCGAGCAGCTGTCTCTAAAATTTTTCTTGGTCTTTCAGACCTTATCTTGACCTCCACTGTTCCTGTTACCTGCCATTTCTTAATTACATTTGGAACTGAGAAAAGGGCAACTTGAAAACGCTTTGCTATCTTCTTATAGCCGTCTCCTGCTTTGTGGGCCTCCACCACTTTCATTTTCAGAGTGCTAGGCAGCTGCCTAGAAGAGCCCATGGCTGCTGTATTTTGGCATAAGGTTAGAGGAGGCTGGGGATTTATAAAGCTGTCAAATTTGCATCACTTGGCCTTTCCTAATAATGATATTGAACAAGTCATAACCCTAACTGGCTAATGAACGTCTGAGACCTTGGTCAAAGTTATCTGAGCACATCTATAAGGGTTTCCAAACTTTTGCAAGGTACTGCTTTCGCTTTTTCACTCTAAAATTGTACTCAAACATAATAATACACTGACATTGCTTAAAATTATAGACACGTGTGTTTATTCTTTAACTTTATTCCTTTTAAAGATCATTTCATCTTCAACTTGCTTAACTGTTCACAATAACAGTCATTTTGACCAGGGGTGTCCAAACTTTTGCATGCCACTGTATATATAGATAGGGATGCCTTATGGAGGTTGCTGATATTAGTAATGCATTGCAGCTTATTAGGGCTGCCAGCCTATTACGTCAGGAACTAATAGAAGGACAAAGATGGCAGATCTGGAGGCTTTGTTCAGGCCCTAGGCTGCAATGACACTGGATTGGTACCCCCCCCCTCCAACTATATAATGCTGCAGGGGGAGCAACAACTGTAAACAACCCCTTAGATGCAGCATGTGCCAATGATGGTTAAACACCCAGGATCTGAGTTATATCAGAATGCTGGTATTGCATCAGAACATCATCTGTAAGGTATAACTAACACTCGCTGATGATGATGCCGGATCAGCTCCTGAACCTGTTGTGTACTTTGACGTACATGTACTAGGCAAGTAATAAAAAGCATTCTGTTAAAAAAACACAGCCTTAAGGAGCAAGTCTTTAAAATACACTTTGTATCAGCTGAGTTTAGTTAAAAGGAATAAATGCTCTTTGTGAATTCCTCGACAGCGCTCCCAAACTGTCTACGATAACAAGCAGCTGTGTATTCTGTACCCCTGGCCAGCACTGAACAATGTTCAGTGCACAATGACAAAAGCATTGCATCAAATCTTAGTTGTTTTTATGTGCAGTCTGGTATGTAGGTGGCATGTTATACATCTGGAGGGCCTAAGCAGATAGCTATATAATTTTATGGAAGAATATTAAAATAATATACATAATAAAAAAAATGCAGTACAAGCTGTATATAGCTAGTACAGACTATGTTCACCTTTGCAAGATATTTTTTTATTGCTTTAATGCATATAAAATTAAAAATGAAGAAACCTTTCAATACATTGAGATTAAAAATACCCTACTGATTTACTACTTAAGCTTCTAGACAGGCTTATGTTTCTCTGTGGCAACTGACTACAACAGTTTCATAGAAGTGAATAGAAAGAGCCATGTACAGGCACAGTCACCATTTCATTCTTTCTCGCCCTGAATTTGGGGGCTCACCAGGAAGGAAGGGGGCAGGGAGGTCTTACCTATTGAGCCCACATCAGTCATTTATAACATATCCTGTTAATATGTCCGAAATGAGCGATAGGGAATGCCTAGGAATTGGACAAATCACAGAGGAGGCCAGGGAAGGTAAAAAAAAAAAAAAAAAATTCTTGCCTGTCCCCATGTTCTGATTTCTGCCACTGCTGTCAGTTCAGGCTTGTGCTGAGCCTGATTGGACCGCAGTGGTGGATACTGGAGCACTGGGGACAAGTGAGTATGATTTTTTTTTTTTGTAATGTTACATCTTCCCCGCTTCCTCTGTGATTTGTACAATTCCTTGACAACTCCTTTTCGATGGGTATAGCACTTTAATGACATAAGCCAAAAAATTATTTAACAACTACATTAAGTATATTAAAAGTGGATGTCATAATGAACATTACATTACTATGCCAAAAAACCTTTGAAATGGATAAATAATGTAGATATGTTACAATAAATACACAGATGCATAATTTATAAGGGGAGTTCACAAAAAATTATAAAAGCCGATGCCCTAGGGAGATCTGATATCATCATGACATTAATATTTAAGAGAAAGATGCATGATGATACAATATCTCTCTAGGTTACTGTTTTGTATTAATTCACCTTTATGAGTTATACATCTGTGTTATTTATAACATATTTATAGCTAAAGGAATCTTGCATTAGTGGTGTTTTATTTATGATGTCATTTAATTTTAATCGGGGATGTAGCTATCATCTCATGAGTACTCTAATAATTAACTATGTAAAGCAGCCAGGGATTTATATACAGTGGCATGCAAAAGTTTGGACACCCGAGGTCAAAATGATTGTTATTGTGAACAGTTAAGCAGGTTGAAGATAAAATGATCTTCACAAGGCATAACATTAAAGATGGCACATTCCCAATGTATTTTTGGAAACAAAAATTATTTTCAGATTTTACATTTTCAAAATGGCTCAGTGCAAAAGTTTGGACACCATGCATGGTTAGTACCTAGTAGCACCCAATTTGGCAAGTATCACAGCTTGTAAACACTTTTTGTAGCCAGCCAAGAGTCTTTCAATTCTTGTTTGAGGGATTTTCATCCATTCTTCCTTGGAAAAGTCTCTCAGTTCTGTGAGATTCCTGGGTCGTCTTGCATGCACTGCTATTTTGAGGTCTAGCCACAGAGTTTCAATGATGTACAGATCAGGGGACTGTGAGGGCCATGGCTTGCGCCCTTTTAGGTAGTCTATGTTGGATCTTGACGTATGTTTAGGATCATTATCCATTTGTAGAAGCCATCTTCTTTTCAGTTTCAGCTTTTTTTACAGATGGTGTTATGTTTGTTTTAAGAATTTGCTGAAATTTCATTGACTTCATTCTTCTCTCTACCCGTGAAATGTTCGCCGTGCCAAAGCATGATTGATCCACCCCCATGCTTAATGGTTGGAGAGATGTTCTTTTCCTGAAATGCTGTGCCCTTTTTTCTCCAAACATACCTTTGATCATTGTGGCCAAAGAGTTCTATTTTAACCTGATTGGTCCACAGGACTTGTTTCCAAAATGCCTCAGGCTTGTTTAGATGTTCTTTTTCAAGCTTTTGACACTGAATTTTATGTTGAGGACACAGGAAAGGTTTTCTTCTGATGACTCTTCCATGAAGGCCATATTTGTGCTGGTATCGCTGAACAGTAGAACAATGTACCACAACTCCAGAGTCTGCTAAATCTTCCTGAAGGTCTTTTGTAGTCAAGCAGGGGTTCTGATTTGCCACTCCGGCAATCCTACGAGCAGCTGTCTCTGAAATTTTTCTTGGTCTCCCAGACCTTATCTTGACCTCCACTGTTCCTGGTAACTGCCATTTCTTGCTATCTTCTTATAGCCTTCTCCTGCTTTGTGGGCCTCCACCATTTTCAGAGTGCTAGGCAGCTGCTTAGAAGAACCCATGGCTGCTGGTTTTTGGCATAAGGATAGAGGAGGCTGAGTATTTATAAAGCTGTAAAATTTGCATCACTTGCCCTTTCCTAACAATGATAGTGAACAAGCCATAGCCCTAACTGGATAATGAAGGTCTGAGACCTTGGTCAAAGTTATCTGAGCACATAAATCTATAAGGGTTAAACCTTTGCAAGGTACTCCTTTCCCTTTTTCACTCTAAAATTGTACTCAAACATAATAATACACTGATATTGCTTAAAATTATAGACAAGTGTGTTTAATCTTTAACTTTATTCCTTTTAAAGATCATTAAAGGTCAATTTTAAGATTCAGGGTAATGTTAAAGGGGTTTTCCCATGAACATAACCTTGTTTAAATTTGTATCTGAATCAACCAATAAAGACAACAGTCACCACTAAGATGGTTAGAGAAAAATCTTTAAAATACTGCAAAATTGTTAATTTATATTTGCAAAAATGTTTAACTTTTAATTGAAATATGGTTATGTTCATGGGAAAACCCCTTTAAGTGGTTTTAGACCTGAAGAAAGGTCTCAGCCTCACCTCTGTATAGCCTCAGTGATCCCCAGTAGGTAGTAAGAGGAACCTTTCCTCATACAATTACTCTTCCTTTTTCTTTTAGGCTTTTAAGTTCACATCTGCGGCTAAATCTCCATTGGAGACTCCGCCACAGAAACAGCCAGAAATCGGCAGAGAGGAGGACTATATTTTGAGCAGTGGATGCAATGATACCAGTGGTGTTACCTATAGAGTAGTTATCTTCTATAGTAAAACTACATGCACATGAGTGTGTGCATGTGCATGGTCCATGGTAAAATGGCACAAATGACACATGGATGATATCTATATGCCATCCATGCCTCCATGGCCGTATTCACTTTCTTCAGTGAGCTTTGGGCCACAAAACTGACAAGTTTTGGACCTGTCCTGAGTTTTGCCCAGGACTCCTTGCCCCATTTATGGGCCCCTGATAATACACAGGCGTGTAAATTAGGCCATATAAGATAATGGGACAGTGTTAGCCATTTTCTTTAGCACAAATAGTACTTTTTTTTTGAAAATGTAAAAAAATATATATACAGTGCCTTGCGAAAGTATTTGGCCCCCTTGAACTTTTCAACCTTTTGCCACATTTCAGGCTTCAAACATAAGGATATAAAATTTTAATTTTTTGGTGAAGAATCAACAAGTGGGACACAATTGTGAAGTGGAACGAAATTTATTGGTTATTTTAAACTTTTGTAAAAAATAAAAAACTGAAAAGTGGGGCGTGCTATATTATTCAGCCCCTTTACTTTCAGTGCAGCAAACTCACTCCAGAAGTTCAGTGAGGATCTCTGAATGATCCAATGTTGTCCTAAATGACTGATGATGATAAATATAATCCACCTGTGTGTAATCAAGTCTCCGTATAAATGCACCTGCTCTGTGATAGTCTCAGGGTTCTGTTTATAGCGCAGAGAGCATCATGAAGACCAAGGAACACACCAGGCAGGTCCGTGATACTGTAGTGGAGAAGTTTAAAGCCGGATTTGGATACAAAAAGATTTCCCAAACTTTAAACATCCCAAGGAGCACTGTGTAAGCGATCATATTGAAATGGAAGGAGTATCAGACCACTGCAAATCTACCAAGACCCAGCCTTCCCTCTAAACTTTCATCTTAAACAAGGAGAAGAATGATCAGAGATGCAGCCAAGAGGCCCATGATCACTCTGGATGAACTGCAGAGATCTACAGCTGAGGTGGGAGAGTCTGTCCATAGGACAACAATCAGTCGTACACTGCACAAATCTGGCCTTTATGGAAGAGTGGCAAGAAGAAAGCCATTTCTCAAAGATATCCATAAAAAGTCTCATTTAAAGTTTGCCACAAGCCACCTGGGAGACACACCAAACATGTGGAAGAAGGTGCTCTGGTCAGAAGAAACCAAAATCGAACTTTTTGGCCACAATGCAAAACGATATGTTTGGCGTAAAAGCAACACAGCTCATCACCCTGAACACACCATCCCCACTGTCACACATGGTGGTGGCAGCATCATGGGTTGGGCCTGCTTTTCTTCAGCAGGGACAAGGAAGATGGTTAAAATTGATTGGAAGATGGATAGAGCCAAATACAGGACCATTATGGAAGAAAACCTGTTGGAGTCTGCAAAAGACCTGAGACTGGGACGGAGATTTATCTTCCGACAAGACAATGATCCCAAACATAAAGCAAAATCTACAATGGAATGGTTCACAAATAAACGTATCCAGGTGTTAGAATGGCCAAGTCAAAGTCCAGACCTGAATCCAATCGAGAATCTGTGGAAAGAGCTGAAAACTGCTGTTCACAAACGCTCTCCATCCAACCTCACTGAGCTCGAGCTGTTTTCCAAGGAAGAATGGGCAAGAATTTCAGTCTCTCGATGTGCAAAACTGATAGAGACATACCCCAAGCGACTTGCAGCTGTAATCGCAGCAAAAGGTGGCACTACAAAGTATTAACTTAAGGGGGCCGAATAATATTGCACGCCCCACTTTTCAGTTTTTTATTTTTTACAAAAGTTTAAAATATCCAATAAATTTCTTTCCACTTCACGATTGTGTCCCACTTGTTGATTCTTCACCAAAAAATAAAAATTTTATATCCTTATGATTGAAGCCTCAAATGTGGCAAAAGGTTGAAAAGTTCAAGGGGGCCGAATACTTTCGCAAGGCACTGTATATCAAAATATTTTAAAAACAATTAGGTCATTTTTGATACACTTTTTCTTTTTTTCCATTACAAAATATTATGTGTCAATGTAAAGTTGCAGGAAAGTGCCCATAATTGCATAAGTGTTGAATGACATTTACAAAATTCACCAGTTGTCTTTTAGGTGTGTAGGAAAATTATTTATTAGTTTGTTTTATATTAAAATTCATATTTCGCATATGTCACATGTCATCATAAAACACTTAGCAACAACAGGGTTAATTTGGGGAATGTTCACTTCACTTTTCAGCACAAAATAAGTGGATATGCAAACATTAATATAGAGTTACTTCCGCACAGAATATTTGTTCTGTAACAGTGGGAACGATGTGCCCTGTCTTAAAGTTGTCTTTTGCACACTGCTATAACCTTGTATCTGTCAGGGCTGGCACAAAGGATTAGAGTTTTGGGATATTTTTCCAGTTGAAGCTTGTCCTGAAAACATACATAAGGCCAGCTCCAAGCAGAATTGGTCCAGAAGATGCAGACCAGATGTTGGAAGTACTGAACCTTGAGCCTTGACCCAGATCACTATTATGTTGAAGTCCAAGTCCTGGCTCAGGGAATTACTGCCAACATCAGATCTGTATCTCCCAGACCGAATCCAGTTGTGTGAAGCTGACCTTAGTCAAAAGTTTGGTACAAAAAATTGAAATGATTTATATATTAGTGTTAGTTGACTACTCCCTTCTTTTAATAGGTTATGGAGAAAGAGAGAATGAAAGACCCAACTACTAACACTTGGTCAGAGAACCCTGTTCCGTGGTCCCTGTGAATTGAAAGGTGACTGTACATGCAGACTCTCTACATTTACTTTTATAGGCGTTCTGAAAGCAGTTGTGTTAGCACACTTAACTGTTTTCATAACTCCCATAGAAGTGAATAAAGAGAGCCATATTACATGTTCTTCCACCTCTCCATTCACAGCATCCTCAGGGTAGGGTTCCATCCTGGCTTTTAGATATATATCCAAGGGTGGAACCTCCATCTATAAGATACTTATGGCATGCAAATAAAAAACACATGGAGCTTAATGCAGACTTATATGGTAGTTATATGGGGTTCATGAAAATAGGATCTTTTCCTTCCTTTCTTCCCCATTTCCTAAAGGGTACAATGGGAAATATTACATATTGTAAACAAAGTATTGCTTAAAATAGGCCCACGATGACAGACAAAAAAAACATGATATAAATCTTTTATCCTGGCTCTGCCTGTGGAAAATAGAATTTGTTGAATCTATGCTATTCATGATGTGCTTCTTGGCATAGTAAAATTACTATAAATTTCTATTCCAAACAACTGTGTATTCATTCATACAATGTATCCCCATTTGTCTTTGCCGGAGACCATGCTGGATTCAGTTTCCACTTCTAGGATTGATCTTGATAATAGATGTATTATAATAGGTATTATCCAATGTTCTGCTGTCAAGGTGTTTCATAGTAACAGACAATAATATTATTATACAATATTCTTTAAACTGCTTTCACATATCCATTATGTGTGCACATATCAGCATCTGTATTATGGCTACAATACCCAAACCTCCCAAAATTCTACAACACAGGACTTAGATTGACTCTGAGTCTTGTTTTTACCTGAGGTGCACATTGAGACATATCCAGTCTTTATATTAGGGTGTGGCACTGGGTGATGACCAAAGCTGGCAGCTGAACAGGTCACCTGTATACGGATTAAAAGTTGATTTTCTCAGCAAGATTGCAATTGGCCACAAATGGGTACACAACAACATATAAATGGTGTAGGAATGATCTTGGTGGGGGTAGGCTCCCTTTAAGCACAGTTCAGTTGATCTAGGTATTGGAGCTATACATGTATTAGGCTGCTTGCACACTACCAAGTCTCAGATGTGACACTCGGTCTGTGTGAGTGCTGGATTTTCAGGCCTGTACATTATGCTGGGAGAGGGACCCCTAGCATTATAGTTATTTATGATGCTAGGATTCCCTGCCTTCCAGCGACGTACTGTCCCGTAATGTAATTAATAAGGGTCCTAGTCAGGGATCGTCAGCCGAACCTTTATGGCTATGTATACAAAGATGGTTATCAATCACTGAGTAGGACCACCCACTGAAGATTTAAAGGGGACCTTTTGCCACCTCCACTTGACTTAAACCTTTTGCATCATTTAACAAGGGCCGCTCCACTAATTCTGGTGCAGTTGGAATTTTGCTAGCCCTCAACATTGCCAAGCAATCATTGCTATGTCAACACATTTATGCTTTCTGCTGTCAGGTGGGCGGTCCCTGTCTTTCTGAACCAGCGCAGGACTTCCCATCTGACAGTAGGGAGCACGTTTGTGCTAAAACTAACATAAATGATTGCTTTGGAATGGTCAGGGCTATAGAAAAATATTTCAATTACGTGGAATCCGTGTAGCAGCACCTAATAAAAGATGGAGTGAGTTGTAGTTGGTGAAGGTGGAGGAAGGTCCTCTTTAAATGGAGTCTAGTGGTCAGTAGTTTTGACCATGCAGAACTACTGATGGCACTAGGTAGGATTCACAAAGTTATGTTTAAACATACCTTTAAGTATGTTACTCATAGCAGCAACACTGGCAAAAAGAACTTTTATTCTGGAACAAGACATCTGCAAGTGCCATGGTGGTGAGCCCTCACACTGAGGTCCTCTCTGCTGCCTGCACTGAGCCAATCCTTAACCCATCCGCTCTGTTCTGATTAACAGCTATAGCTTTCTTCTGATTTGGATACCACTGTTCAGTGGCTGAGATGCAATACCATGATGTGGCCACCGCACAGCATATGGAGCTGCCTGCTCCCGGCTTTGTACACATTGCAGAAAACAGCTGATTGGTGGGGCTGCTGGATGTCAGACCACCACCAATCTCATATTGATGAACAATCCTAAGGATAGGTCAATAATATGAAGAAATGGAGAACACCTTTAAAAAACAGTGAACATTCAGTACAACAAGTCTTTACGGGAAGGTCTTACTGGCTTGTGTGCTTTTGCATGCCATGGCGAGCATACTTTGCCTCAGTTCTACATCTATCTGTATTGCCTCTAACACAACTGTTTCTATAAAAATAAAACCCTTTGTATACTGCATGACATGGAGTCAGTGGCAGATGTGCTATTGTATAGACATAATGTTGTATACCTCTGGGGCACACATTAAGCAATTTTATAATTCTATAGCGTGATGTAAAACCTAACGAGATACACACCTTTTTACATGGATCATTTTTCTTAATTTTTTTTAAAGGGAGCCTGTCAGGAGAGTGAAATCCTGACAGGCTCCATTATTGCAAATAGCTATGTTTTACTGAAATGTGGTGTTTTACTGAAAAAAATGATTGAAAAAAATGATGTGAGAATAGGGAGCAGAGGTGTCTGGGCAGCTTCCCCCTGCCTGACTTGGCTTAATTGTCAGGTCTTTGTCTATTTGTGTATGGAGTGAGACCGGTCAATCAAGTTGAATTGGACAGGAGCCACCTAGAGGACGGTTCTCCACATTACCGGCGCATTTTTAAAATATGTTTTTCTGAACGCTTCTGTATGTAGCCAAGGATCATTTCATGAATATTCTATTGTCTGTAGTCTTATATGGGATAACTAAGCAGACAGGTAATGTCTGTATAAGTCGACCTCGGTAAGCCTCAAAGGTCTATCCTGGTGATGTGTCCTAAGAATTTCCTGCAAAACATTACTGGAGAATCTGCTCTAAGTTATTGGGACCTCCTTAAACAGGGATATCTTGTATATAGGAGATATATGGTATATTCTGTACATATCCTAACTATATGACCTGCGTTATTTAGTCGTCTTTTAGAGTGCTAGTTTTTTGAGTCTTGTTCTTTCTTGTGTCAAAGGTGTGTATTCTACTAAGGGATAATATTTCATCACAGATGACAATTATGAATGCCAAGGTGTGGTTGGCAGCAAGAATGTCAATAGCTTGACAACCATAAATCAAGTAGAGTGCCTCTGGCTAGTCATTTATCGTAAGCCGTGATGTAACCCCATTGATTCGTGCAGCTCCAGTTTATCGCCGCCTGCTGACTCTACAGATTCCAGAGAGAATTGGGGGTGGGGTGCTAAGACTTTTTACCTAGTTTACCTGATCTACACTGGTGAAGAGAAAAGAAACAAACAAAAACAGCTGTCCTGGGTCATGTTGCATGGCCTAGTAAAGGCTTGGGCGTTGACTTAGAGGGTATCTATGCCATCAGTGGAACTAGAGACTCGACTTTCTTTCTTTCCTGGATGAGAGCTAATTTGCATGCAATTTTTCCCAGGGGCCATTGCCAGATCTATAGAACTTCCTACACTCTCTGATAGTCTCCACAGGAAAAAAAGTATTCTACTTATGACTTATATATGGTTATATAGCACCAAAGTTACAGTCAACACAGTGCTTATTGTTATTCTTTGGAAGCTTCATTTGCATGATCATACTCACAATGTAACCTTAACCTTATATTGATGTAGAGAAAGTTCTTAAAATATATAAAGATACATATATGTTATCTAACCACATTGATATATGATGTTGCATCTATGTATTCTCCCACCACCCTGAGTCATTCTGTGAATGGAGTACTAAGTGAGACAAATCTGTAACTATTGTAGTGGAATTGTCAACACATCAAAGGAAGTACATTAAAGGGATGTTGGTAAGTTGTCTTTTGGTGGGAAACTTCTAGCTATTATTGTAGTTCTGCTGTATGAAAGGTTACATCACGCATTGCATTATGCATTGCTGTAACTTTAGTGATGCCTCATTGTCTGCTGACAAGTTTCACACGTCTTTTGGTGTTTTCTCTTCTTTTACATTGACCTTTTATTTTTGGAGCTGTGTAGCTGTATTAAAAAAACTTGACATTCAGTTCAATTTAAATGGAGTCTGTCAGCTCTCACATTGCTATTAAATAAGGCATAGTGCCTTGTAGGGTGAATTAAGACACCTATACTTATACCTATGCTTTCTAATGTGATGCCAGACATGCTAAGAATTTTGGCTTTTATTTTATATGTGGTGTGTGCAGCACTGAGGGCAAGGATTCCTGGGCCTGAGCACCATCCATCACTTTGTGTCGCTAACTTCATGCTGAGCACTGGAGATAGGAGCATGCATTCAGTACACTATGCCTATTTTCATAGTGATATGGGAGCTGACAGACTCTCTTTAAAGAGGAACTTTCACCAACTCCAGTCCTTTGCACCCTTCAATAGGCTCTGCTCTACTGATTCCAGCACAGCTGGAATTTTTTCTCTACCCCCTACCATTTCTGAGCAATTGGTGCTGTTATTTTTAGCACCCAATATGCTAACTACACTCTCTATAGTCATGTGGGCGGTCTTGGCCTGGAGCAGACAGTCAGGGACTTCCCACCTGACACTACAGAGCCTGATTGTGCTGAAACTAACAGAACTGGCTGCTCAGGAAATGTGGGGGCTAAAGAAAAAAAATCCAACTTTGCTGTGGAGACATGTCTATTAAATAATGCAAAAGATTGGAGCTGGTGAAAGGTCCTCTTTATATAGAAAAAGGACTATATATGAATATGTTGTTCATTAGAGTCACAACCTTGAGTGGTAATATTCTGTTACATTCAGGTGTGTGCACCCTTATCTTTGTTTGAATTTAGTGCAGGACTCCAGTTTCCCATAAAGGAAATTCAATACAGTATCATGACATGTTTGCAAAACCCTTGACATCTGGCACCTTACATCACAACCACTGCATGAACATCTATAGACACTTATAGCATAGACATCTTGTGACAGAGTATTTCAAAATAAATGTTTTTGTTTTTAAAAAGTATGGTCACCTTGCATCATACCTCTCTAGATACAGTGCTGGCCAAAAGTATTGGCACCCCTGCAATTTTGTCAGATAATACTCAATTTCTTCCAGTAAATGAACGCAATCACAAATGCTTTGGTAATAAGATCTTCATTTATTTTGCTTGCAATGAAAAAACACAAAAGAGAATGAAAAAAAAAGTCAAATCATTGATCATTTTACACAAAACTCCAAAAATGGGCCGGACAAAAGTATTGACACCCTCAGCCTAATACTTGGTAGCACAACCTTTAAACAAAATAACTGCGAACAACCGCTTCCGGTAACCATCAATGAGTTTCTTACAATGCTCTGCTGGAATTTGAGACCATTCTTCTTTGGCAAATTTCTCCAGGTCCCTGAGATTTGAAGGGTGCCTTCTCCAAACTGCCATTTTGAGATCTCTCGACAGGTGTTCTATGGGATTCAGGTCTGGACTCATTGCTGGCCACTTTAGAAGTCTCCAGTGCTTTCTCTCAAACCATTTTCTAGTGCTTTTTGAAGTGTGTTTTGGGTCATTGTCCTCCTGGAAGACCCATGACCTCTGAGGGAGACCCAGCTTTCTCACACTGGGCCCTACATTATGCTGCAAAATTTGTTGGTAGTCTTCAGACTTCATAATGCCATGCACACGGTCAAGCAGTCCAGTGCCAGAGGCAGCAAAGCAACCACAAAACATCAGGGAACCTCCACCATGTTTGACTGTAGGGACCGTGTTCTTTTCTTTGAAGGCCTCTTTTTTTTTTCCTGTAAACTCTATGTTGATGCCTTTTCCCAAAAAGCTCTACTTTTGTCTCATCTGACCAGAAAACATTCTTCCCAAAAGTTTTTGGCTTTCTCAGGTGAGTTTTGGCAAACTCTAGCCTGGCTTTTTTATGTCTCCGTGTCAGAAGTGGGTCTTCCTGGGTATCCTACCATAGAGTCCCTTTTCATTCAGACGCCGACGGATAGTACGGGTTGACACTGTTGTACCCCCCGGACTGCAGGGCAGCTAGAACTTGTTTGGCTGTTAGTCGAGGTTTTTAGCCACCATCCGCACAATCTTTCGTTGAAATCTCTCGTCAATTTTTCTTTTCTGTCCACATCTAGGGAGGTTAGCCACAGTGCCATGGGCTTTAAACTTCTTGATGACATTGCGCACGGTAGACACAGGAACATTCAGGTCTTTGGAGATGGACTTGTAGCCTTGAGATTGCTCATGCTTCCTCACAATTTTGCTTCTCAAGTCCTCAGACAGTTCTTTGGTCTTCTTTCTTTTCTCCATGCTCAATGTGGTACACACAAGGACACAGGACAAAGGTTGAGTGAACTTTAATCCATTTCAACTGGCTGCAAGTGTGATTTCGTTATTGCCACCACCTGTTATGTGCCACAGGTAAGTAACAGGTGCTGTTAATTACACAAATTAGAGAAGCATCACCTGATTTTTCAAAAGGTGCCAATACTTTTGTCCACCCCCTTTTTTATGTTTGGTGTGGAATTATATCCAATTTGACTTTTTGACAATTCTTTTTGTGGTTTTCCATTGACGACAAATTAAATGAAGATATTATTACCAAAGCATTTGTGATTGCAATCATTTTCTGGAAGAAATTGAGTATTATCTGACAGAATTGCAGGGGTGCCAATACTTTTGGCCAGCACTGTATGTTGAGCCAAGAACAGAGGTAAGAAAGGACACATCTTTACATTTCGGTAAGGTTTTATGCAAAATAAATCTACAAGCAGAAAACTTGTGCTGCTTGTAGCACAAGCCAGTGAAAGCCGACTTCTCTACAGCTGCCATACAAGCTCCCTGTTTTCTGTCCATCACAGTTTATACTGTAGCTGCTCTTTCTGGAAGAATTTTAAGACAATGTATAATTCGGATCAGGAGCAGAAATTGCTCTCAGACTCTTTGCTTTGGCTAATAGAGGGAGTTTTGTGTAGAGTGATTGCTGCTCATATGCTATAACAGGACAACCTGCTTATTTACTTCTGTTTACATAGACTTATTACTATCTTACGTGGAGTCATCCTTGTAAAATGATGTGGTAAATGCATTTTCGTTTAAAAGGTTCTACTTGACCATCCCAATGTAAACGCATTTGTTTGGGAGTGATGTGACTAGTGCAAGGCAAATGAAGGCAAATATACTCAGTTCTGCCCGGTTAGGGGGTGTTCATGAAGGTAATGGGTTATCCAAGAGCCAGGAGTGCAGGCTGTGGCAAAACCTCATGTAACTATGTAGTTTTTGAAATTACATGTAGTTGTGCTGATAGGCATCTACTGACCGATCTCAACATGATGCTCTGTATGACTTACCCCTTAGTGTGTACAGTCATGGCCAAAAGTTTTGAGAATGATACAAATATTAATTTTTACAAAGTCTACTGCTTCAGTTTTTCTAATGGCAATTTGCATATACTCCAGAATGTTATAAAGAGTGATCAGCTTAACAGCAATTACTTGCAAAGTCAATATTTGCCTAGAAAATGAACTTTATCCCCCAAAACACATTTCAACATCATTGCAGCCCTGCCTTAAAAGGTCCACCTAACATCGTTTGAGTGATTGCTCCATTAACACAGGTGTGGGTGTTGATGAGGACAGGGCTGGAGATCAATCTGTCATGATTAAGTAAGAATGACACCACTGGACACTTTAAAAGGAGGCTGGTGCTTGCCATCATTGTTTCTCTTCTGTTAACCATGGTTATCTCTAAAGAAACACGTGCAGTCATCATTGCACTGCACAAAAATGGCCTAACTGGGAAGAGTATTGCAGCTAGAAAGATTGCACCTCAGTCAACAATCTATCGCATCATCAAGAACTTCAAGGAGAGAGGTTCCATTGGTGCCAAAAAGGCTCCAGGGCGCCCAAGAAAGACCAGCAAGCGGCAGGACCGTCTCTTAAAAGTGTTTCAGCTGCGGGATCGGGCTACCAGCAGTGCAGAGCTTGCTGAGGAATGGCAGCAGGCAGGTGTGAGTGCATCTGCATGCACTGTGAGGCGGAGACTCTTGGAGCAAGGCCTGGTCTCAAGGAGGGCAGCAAAGAAGCCACTTCTCTCCAGAAAAAACATCAGGGACAGACTGATATTCTGCAATAGGTACAGGGAGTGGACTGCTGAGGACTGGGGTAAAGTCATTTTCTCTGATGAATCCCCTTTTCGATTGTTTGGAACATCTGGAAAACAGCTTATTCGGAGAAGAAGAGGTGAGCGCTACCACCAGTCTTGTCTCATGCCAACTGTAAAGCATCCTGAAACCATTCATGTGTGGGGTTGCTTCTCAGCCAAGGGAATCGGCTCTCCACAGTCTTGCCTAAAAACACAGCCATGAATAAAGAATGGTACCAGAATGTCCTCCAAGAGCAACTTCTCCCAACCGTCCAAGAGCAGTTTGGCGCTCAACAATGCCTTTTCCAGCATGATGGAGCACCTTGCCATAAAGCAAAGGTGATAACTAAATGGCTCAGGGAACAAAACATAGAGATTTTGGGTCCATGGCCTGGAAACTCCCCAGATCTTAATCCCATTGAGAACTTGTGGTCAATCATCAAGAGACGGGTGGACAAACAAAAACCAACAAATTCAGACAAAATTAAAGCATTGATTCTGCAAGAATGGACTGCTATCAGTCAGGATTTGGTCCAGAAGTTGATTGAAAGCATGCCAGGGAGAATTGCAGAGGTCCTGAAGAAGAAGGGTCAACACTGCAAATATTGACTTGCTGCATTAACTCATTCTAACTGTCAATATAAGCTTCTGTTACTCATAATATGAATGCAATTATATTTCTGTATGTGATAAAAACATCTGACAAACACACATAAAAACCAGAGGGCAGCAGATCATGTGAAAATATAATATTTGTGTCATTCTCAAAACTTTTGGCCATGACTGTAGAGCTTTCTGAAACTGTTCCATTCACCTGAATGGACCTTTCAGAAATCAGTGTGCTTCCTGACAAACCACCTCACTAAGAACTGATTACTCATCTTGTAACTAATTTGCAGTGTGTAAACTTACCCTAAGGGTCACAGTAAAGACCATCCTGTAGGAAACCACTGTCTTGAGAAACAGTGAAGAGGCGTCGTAGGGAAAGGACAATTCTAAAGAATTTTATTTTCAAACTTGGGGAAAGTTTAGGGCGCCTAAACTATATAAACCCTATTACATGTGTAACCACACTGACGTTTTAGATCACATCTTTGTATTCTCCTGGGCTGAAAACACCCTGAGTCATTGTGAGAAATACAGCAATGGAAAGGTCTATTTGTTTGTCTTACTTTACCTTGGTAAGACATCAAAACTTCGAGGTCAAGACTGAAAAACACCAAAAATATATCACTACAAGGACCAGCACCCTCATGTTTTATGCAGGTCATGTAATGTTTAGAAACAGCTCATATTCTCATTGGCCCTTACTACAGCAGTCGTCATAACTGACTTGTCGTAACTGTAATGTAATGAAGCAGTATACAGTACACTTTGTCATACAGTACATGAACTCCTCACACGGGCAGCTCGGTCTGTGATCTCCAGACACTTTGCATAAACCCATGTGGGTCTGTTTCAAAATGAGAAGAAAAAAACCACTAACAGTTAAAAGGAAGTAGCGACAAGTGAGAAGGTAAAGCACACACACCGAAAACCAAGGTGATGGGAAGAGAACGGAACAGATGAAACAGGAAGGAGATTAGCAGTGAAAAGTTTTAGAAACTTTATGGAAAGTGATATCAATTAAAAAAAAAATTTAGTGTATAAATAAAAAGGAGCAGTGAGTAAGACAATTGTGTCCTGAAACCATATGTGAATGCAGAGGAGACAGACTTCATCACTGATCGCTATTGTCAGATGGGCTGAACCATTCAGTTTACAGATGATAAATTATCACTTAACCATCTCACTGCTGCCTTAGCCCTCTTTAGTTCCCCTTTCCCTCACCTCCCTGCCAATGTTTAATTTTTTTTTCTCCTTTGTTATAATTGCTAACTGTTAGACAATGGAAACCTGAAAATGGCTGCCAAACATTCCCCTGTTTGTTGTTTGCTGTTGGTTGCATTTCTTGTAGTGTGTTGCACCCCTGCTGACCTTATACATACTCGCTACTACTGGTTTCTGACCTTCAGCCTTCTGGGAATACAGCCCAAGAATCATTTGACATGTATCTAGTTATACTTGGAGTCTTAAAACTGGCGCCAGATAAAGGGTGTGACACTGCACTAGGATATGAATAAGATAAAAAATACATCTAAACAGGGGTGCAATTCTACTCGATTTATCTCTGAACTAACCATAGGCGGTGGCCAGGTTTACTTTCAGTGTGCATTCACATGGGAACCCTACTCTGAAATGCGATGAGACATTTCCTCTAAAGCATTTTGCGCTATGCAATGTCTGTGTGAATGTGTGTGATATCAGCTAGGTCCATGAATGTACTGTATTCTCAGGAGACTAGAACTCAAAGTATATGGACTACACTTGGGAGCATTTGCAATTGAAATAATGTTTATAGTGGTTTCCGTGGTTTTCTCTCATTTGTATGTTTTAATGACTATAATTAGCCAAAATGTTCGTGTCTGTATAATAGACATTTTTGTTTCCCAGACAATCATTTCCCATGACAGTCCTTTAGGCTACAGTCTAGAGTCACACATTACATAGAATGCTCCATGTCCTTACTTCACATCAGGGAGGTAGACACACGACATATACACACCATTATAGTATACTGTTGATATTGGAACATCCAAGCTATAGTTGCTACAAAAAAGGGTGAACTATATAGCATTAAACTAAACTTTGGAACAACTTTTGATTTTCTGGCAGTATTTGTGTCATTAATAAATTTTGTAATACAGGTGCATCTCAAATTAGAATATCTTTATTGATTAATATTAATTAATAATTTATTGAGATGCACCTGTATATTTTATGAACAAATTTTGGCTCCTTTCTGTGAAATCCTACATTTCTTGATTCCTTCTCTTGCTTTGGTGTTAAAAACTGTATCCTGCGGGTTACAGACTCGTGTGTAATGCAGGGAAAATGAGAGTGGGGGAGGGCCACTTCAGAAAGGTATATATCGCCATTATAAAACGCAGAACTGTGCTTCTGGTGTTGCATAAAAGAGGAAATTCTCATATGACACTAATGTTGCTCTGAGATATCACTAGTTGAAAACAGTCTGGTTTGAGAGCAGCTGCAGCTACATACTGTATAAATTTCCCAATCCCATCGGTGTTTTCAACTGATGATATCTTTGGAAATAATGAAGATAGCACTGCAGCATTAGTGTAATATGAAATATTAGAATCTCCTATTTTATACAAGACAGGAGAACAATCGGGATTGGAATATTTATATGCTCCTAATCCCGACTGTGTTTTCAATTGATGATATCCCTGGAAGAAATACAGCTAGAACAGTAATCTTAGTGTAATGTTAAATATGAGAATCACCTCTTTTATAAGACACCAGAGGCACATTTCTGCATTTTATAATACCTGAGATATAACCGTTTAAGTTGAATTTCCCCCATCCTCATTTTTTTCCCTGCGTTACACACACAAGCCCATACACAGTGAAAAGCAGATATGGTGCTCAATAGAGAAAGGAAAGAATAAAGAAATGCAGGGGTTCACAGAAAGGAGCCAACATTTATTAATGACAAATACGCTGCCAGAAAAATAGAAGTTGTTCCAAAGTTTAGTTATGTTTAAAAGGTAGTTTATCACCTCTCCAAGCATATTCAGCTGTCACCACCATGTTACAGAGCACATTACAGTGATAAACAACATACCTTTGTTATATATGTCACTTTTGTAGTTTTGGGGAAAACAATTTTGACGTCTTATGCAAATGAAGCAGTTGGTACACTGGGGGGCGGGTCTTCACTGCTCCTACCACTTAGACCCCCTACCATCTATTGCCTGCACCAACCCCTGCAGTGAGAGTAGATTCACTAACTGCTAAGACATCTACCACCATATTTGAGCAGCAGGAGCAGTGCTTCCTAGGCTGTAGGCCCACACCCGATGCACCAACCACCTCATTTGTATATGGTTTCAAAGTTGTTTTTCTTTAAATGTACAAAAGTGACATACATAACTAATGTACGTTGCCTATTATGGTATTGTGCTCTGTAATATGGTGGTAGCAGTTAAATATGCTTGGTGGACGTGATGGACTCCATTTAACATTTTTACCTTATGGGGTTTAGGACTCATGGGTCTGAAGAGGATATATTTTATAGACAATGCATAGCTCTGCATCCATGTTCCCTGGCTTATATTCTGCACTTCGCAAAATATTGGATATATGGAGGAGAGCGTAAAGCCAACAGGGGACCAGAGGAAGAGCACTCTTGGAATATGGGTTAGTAGGCCTGTGGTAGCTCAGGATCTCACAGCATCATAAATCACTACAGTGATGTAAGTTTAATTCAGACGAGCCGTGGTCAGTCCTGGAAATGTGTCCATCACATGGACTGTGTTTCTCAAAGCAGGCATGGCCATCTGAATGGGCCTTTTAAAGAGTAACAAACCTAAAAGTGACATATATTGTAAGAATTGATGATGTATAATTTAACTAAGATTTTTCAGAGTTTTCTGCTTTTATCCCACCAGGAGGTGTTGGTGGAGTTGCTGGAGCAGTGCGTGGACGGCTTGTGGAAAGCAGAGAGATATGAAACCATATCTGAAGTGTCAAAGCTCCTTATTCCAATTTACGAAAAGAGGCGAGAATTTGAGGTTTGTGTTAAATATATTTATGTCTCAAAGCTATGAAGAGCAAATTTCTTTCAGGTGTTCCCATAAAGACTTACAGCCATGTACATCCACTGCCACTTTTACATTCATCCTGTGCCTGGAAGAGGTAGCTGGGCACCACCAGAATCTGCTGGAACGGGGTTCAGAGGTTGTTGTTCTGCTTGTCTGACATTTACTGCATGGCAGGGCATATTCTATAAAAGTCCGTGCTGGGAAACCTCCCTTAATCTCATCACTGATGTAATAAAATGTAGTAGCTTTTACAAGTAAATAGTTTTCCCCATTACTGTAAACACACAGAGCAGTTTAGTGGCAGCATTGCCTTGGCGTAGAGCATTGAGAGCAGTAATCCCAAACATAACAAGCCTTGATGGATTCAGCCTGGAATGGGACTAAACTGAGTAAATAATTAAGGATGTAAAACATTCGGTGAGACATGTGGAGGGATTCATAGTAATGCTCTGGATTTATTCTACTGTGATGCTTGTATACAGAGACCCTGATGATTGCTGTTGCTACCTGGCAACAAGTACAGCTAGATATGTTTCATTCCCATGAGCACTGGATTTAGAAGCCAAAGCTTGGATGCAGCCAATTGTCTTCAGCAGCTTCACCACGGCAAATATCTGAACGCATCTGTTCATGCCTGCTGTTTTGTCAAGGAAACTGTTCTGTGTTTAGGCAGAGCCTAACAGAATAGTTTTTGTTTATGTAGAAAATAGTTCTTAATATTGATATAATAACTGATACAATATTGACATAGTGTAATCTACTTTCATTCACATTCAGATTAACAAAATGGGTAGATAAAGCTATAGGAAGTGTAATTTGGCGAGGTTGTAAGATTTAGCATCCCATCAAATTAGGACACTCATGTATTGTTCGGCACATACAGTGGGGAAAAAAGTATTTAGTCAGCCACCAATTGTGCAAGTTCTCCCACTTAAAAAGATGAGGCCGGCCTGTAATTGACATCATAGGTAGACCTCAACTATGAGAGACAAAATGAGAAAACAAAACAAATCAAGAAAATCACATTGTCTAATTTTTTAAGAATTTATTTGCAAATTATGGTGGAAAATAAGTATTTGGTCACCTACAAGCAAGCAAGATTTCTGGCTCTCACAGACCTGTAACTTCTTCTTTAAGAGGCTCCTCTGTCCTCCACTCATTACCTGTAGTAATGGCTCCTGTTTGACATTATCAGTATAAAAGATACCTGTCCACAACCTCAAACAGTCACACTCCAAACTCCACTATGGTGAAGACCAAAGAGCTGTGGAAGGACACCAGAAACAAAATTGTAGACCTGAACCAGGCTGGGAAGACTGAATCTGCAATAGGCAAGTAGCTTGGTGTGAAGAAATCAACTGTGGGAGCAATAATTAGAAAATGGAAGACATACAAGACCACTGATAATCCCCCTCGATCAGGGGCTCCATGCAAGATCTCACCCCATGGGGTCAAAATGATCACAAGAACGGTGAGTAAAAATCCCAGATCCACACGGGGGGACATAGTTAATGACCTGCAGAAAGCTGGGACTAACGTAACAAAGGCTACCGTCAGTAACACACTACGCCGCCAGGGACTCAGATCCTGCAGTGCCAGACGTGTCCCCCTGCTTAAGCCAGTACATATCTGGGCCCGTCTGTAGTTTGCTAGTGAGTATTTGTATGTTCCAGAAGAGTATTGGGAGAATGTCATATGGTCAGATGAAACCAAAGTAGAACTGTTTGGTAGAAACACAACTCGTCGTGTTTGGAGGAGAGTGAATGCTGAGATGCATCCAAAGAACACCATACTTACTCCGAAGCATAGGGGTGACAACATCATGCTTTGGGGCTGTTTCTCTGCAAAGGGACGAGGACGACTGATCCATGTACATGAAAGAATGAATGGGGCCATGTATCGTGAGATTTTGAGTGCAAACCTCCTTCCATCAGCAAGGGCATTGAAGATGAAACATGGCTGGGTCTTTCAGCATGACAATGATCCCAACCACATCGCCAGGACAACGAAGGAGTGGCTTCGTAAGAAGCATTTCAAGGTCCTGGAGTGGCCTAGCCAGTCTCCAGATCTCAACCCCAGGAGGGTGTTGAAAGTCCGTGTTGCCCAGCGACAGCCCCAAAACATCACTGCTCTAGAGGAGATCTGCATGGAGGAATGGGCCAACATACCAGCAACAGTGTGTGCCAACCTTGTGAAGACTTACAGAAAACGTTTGACCTTTGTCATTGCCAACAAAGGATATATAACAAAGTATTGAGATGAACTTTTGTTATTGACCAAATACTTATTTTTCACCATAATTTGCAAATAAATTCTTAAAAAATCAGACAATGTGATTTTCTAGATATGTTTTCTCATTTTGTCTCTCATAGTTGAGGTCTACCTATGATGACAATTACAGGCCGGCCTCATCTTTTTAAGTGGGAGAACTTGCACAATTGGTGGCTGATTAAATACTTTTTTCCCCCACTGTACAAGTTTGCGCTCTGTACAGTTACGTATGAGTGCTGCTGATTTCCATTGTAAAAACCTATGCTACGCAGTAGTTGTTTTAAAGCACGTTGACTGTTTTTCTGTAAAGTTAAAGGGATTATGCCACAAAACATATTCATCCTCTATCCATAAGATGCTGAGAATGACACTGATCCTGAGAACGGGCGTGCTTTACCCCCACTGGGGATGCAGCTACGGGAAAAGCAGTGGACAGAGACATTCACTTCAATGGGAGCACCAAAGATAGCTGAAGTACAGCATACTTTTTAGTTTAACTTCAGCTATTAAAATCCATGAGCACATAGGCAGATATTTTATAAAGTGCTATTAGGGCATGCGAATATCGTAGTGGGTTATCTCCCACTTGGGACCCCCTCACTCAGCCTTAATGGGGAGCTACTGCTCCATTCTTAATATACCTCTGCTTGCTGATTTTATTATATCTATCTGCTGGTATGTGTAATCCATCTGGACCCATATACTGAATACATCTGCTGCTCCATTATTAATATACCTCTGCTTACTGATTTTATTATATCTATCTGCTGGTATGCTACTTTCCACTTTGTAATTGTATTAACTTTGAAACCCCTGTCTCCACCCCCCTGCTGATTTCTCACCTGTCCCTTTCTGATGTCTCTGATTCTATCTGCATGTTTCCACTCCCCCTTTTCACACCTCATCCTAATGAAACAAATGGATTGCTAGCTAGTATAAATGTAAGTGCATTGGTCATTTAGGCCTTGGTCATTTTGCCGCTTCCAAGTGCAGTTTCTAAGTGTATAGACCACAATTAGGCCAGAATTGGACCAGAAGGGAACTGAAGGTAACAACCTACTAAATGCAAACCAAACAATTAGCCACATAATGCTTCTCCTTCTCACTATAATCACTGTTGTCCTTCCCATACTTGTAAAAACCACTCTACCACCCCAAACCAGCCATGTCACTAAGAATATTTTTATCTCTCCATCTTTTCTACCCCACCATCTGACCTTCTCTGCACAGCTACTCACACACCTACAAGCTTTCTGCCCCAGAAACACACAACCTCCCCACACTCTCTCCTATTTACACCTGCTATCCCTCTCCCTGCTACTCCTTACTTCTGGCGACATATCTCCCAATCCTGGGCCACCCCAGCACTCCCCTGCTGTAGGATCTTTCCGCACAACCGGCAACAGCGCACGAAACCCCCTAAATCTTACCCCTATCTTACCCACTCCTGCCCCTCCCCACGCCCTCCCCGGTGCACTATGGAATGCTCGCTCTGTATGCAACAAACTTGACTACATCCACGACCTCTTCATTTCTCATAAATTATCATTTCTCGGTATCACAGAAACGTGGCTAACACCCTCAGACACCACCTCCCCGGCTGCCCTCTCCTATGGAGGTCTGCAATTCTCGCACACTCCCCGCCCCAACAATAAACCTGGTGGAGGCATAGGTGTACTCCTGTCTGACAATTGCTTCTTTGCCCCAATCCAACCGATACCTGCTCTCACCCTCCCCTCCTTTGAAGTACACTCTGTTCGCATTTACTCGCCCTCCAACTGGCCATCATATATCGACCGCCAGGACCTACTGCTGCCTTTATCGACCACTTCACCACCTGGCTAATGCACTTCCTATCCACAGACACCCCCACCATCATCATGGGTGACTTCAACATCCCCTTTAATATAAACCACCTCGCCCCGCTTCCAGTCTCCTATTACTCACTACCTCCTTTGGTCTCTCTCAATGGTCCTCCTCTGCCACCCACACAAAGGGGCACACGCTGGACCTCATATTCACCTGCCTCTGCTCTCTAGTCAACATCTCTAACTCTCCGTCCACGCTACCCTTAAACCAACACGCCCCCGCAGAAACCTTAATCGCCTTGACATCCACGCGCTCTCAGACTTTCTCCTACCACCAGCTGACAAAATCTCACTCCAGAATGTAGATACCGCCACTGACTTTTACAATACCACCATTACCTCAGCCCTTGATTCTGTATCCTCCTTCACTAACACCAGAGCCCGACCGATCAATAGGCAACCCTGGCACACTGACCAGACTAAAAAACTGAGACGTGCGTCACGGGTTGCAGAACGCCTCTGGAAGAAAAGCCACTCCCAGGAGGACTTCCTTAGGTACAAAGAGGCAGTACTCACATTCAAGAACGCACTCACCTCTGCAAAGCAGGTCTACTTCTCCACACTAATATCTTCCCTATCCCACAACCCCAAACTGCTATTCAATACCTTCAACTCCCTTCTCCGTCCTCCTGCGCCCCTCCGACATCACTTATCACAGCTGATGACTTTGCCTCTTATTTCAAAAGCAAAATCGACACCATCAGAGACCGTCTCACCCCACACCCCCGACAACCACTCTACCTAACTGTCCTGTGCTCTTCATCTTTAACCTGTTTCACCACTGTCACTGATGAAAAGCTCTCCACTCTAATATCTAAATCTCACCTCACCTCCTGTGCGCTTGACCCCATCCAGTCACACCTCATCCCCAAACTCTCTGAAGTCATTACTCCTGCCCTAACCCATCTCTTCAACCTATCCCTAATCAATGGATCCTCCCCTTCCGCCTTCAAACATGCTACCGTCACCCCTTTACTTAAGAAACCCTCCCTCGACCCGTCCTCTCCAGCCAACTATCGCTCCATCTCACTGCTCCCGTATGCCTCTAAACTGCTGGAGCAACACGTCCACTCCGAACTGTCCTCCTATCTCTCGTCCAATGTGCTCTTTGACAGACTACAGTCAGGTTTCAGACGCCATCACTCCACAGAAACTGCCCTAACCAAGGTCACTAACGACCTTCTAACTGCGAAAGCCAAATGTCACTATTGTGTCCTCCTCCTCCTCGACCCCTCCTCTGCCTTTGACACGTTGACCATTCCCTCCTGTTAGAAACGCTCTCATCCCTTGGCATCTCTGACCTGGCCCTTTCCTGGATCTCCTCATACCGCACATTCAGCGTCTCCCACTTTCACACCACCTCCCTGCCACGCCCTCTTTCTGTAGGTGTTCCCCAAGGCTCCGTCCTAGGACCCCTCCTGTTCTCCATCTATACCCTAGGTCTTGGCCGACTCATAGAATCCCATGGTTTCCATTACCATTGCTATGCTGACGACACCCAAATATATCTCTCTGGACCAGACATTACCTCCCTGTTGTCCAGAGTCCCAGAATGTCTAGCAGCCGTAGCCTCCTTTCTCTCCTCCCGTTTTCTCAAACTCAACATGGAGAAAACGGAGTTCATAATCTTCACCCCTCCATGCACGACCCCCTTACCTGATCCATCTATCAGAATTAATGGAACCACTCTCACACGAGTCCCACAGGCCCGCTGCCTTGGGATAACCCTAGACTCTGACCTATCCTTCAAGCCTCATATTCAAACCCTCAACACCTCCTGCCGCCTCCAACTCAAGAACATCCACCGAATCCGCTCCTTCCTCACCCCTGAAACTACAAAGATGCTAGTTCACGCCCTCATAATCTCCCGCCTAGACTACTGTAACACCCTCCTCCATGGCCTCCCAGCAAACACTCTCGCCCCCCCTCCAGTCAGGGGCGCACCGCTAATGAGGCGAGGTGAGGCGGCCGCCTCGGGCGGCACTGTCCGGGGGGCGGCATTTTACTATTTAATGTAAGCCAGCCCAGGACAGGCCGCTTTAAAAAAAAAAAAAAAAAAAACAAAGCTGAGTGCGGCCTGTCCTGGGCTGGTTTACAAGACGTCGCATCTCAGCGCAGGCGGCGATACAATGACATCATCACGCTGAGACACAGACGTCGCGGACAAGAGGAGAAGGCGGCGGCGGCGGCTGCATCAAGGCATCACAGGTGAGTATAGCTTTTTTTTTTTTATCTATATAAATAGGCCGTAACCTGTTGGAGCATCCCCGGCAGGTCAGGGCCTATTTATTTACCTACCCCGCGTCTGCTCGTGGCCGCCCCCGCTTCCCCTTCTTCCCCTATTCAGACCCCGGAGTATAGTAATCGGAGGCCTAGGGTTGGTGAGGGAACATAAAAAACAGTGTTACTCACCTCCTGCGATCCGATGTAACTCCGAGCAGGCTTGAGGCCTGTGGTGACGTCATCAGGTCGCGTCGCCGGCCTGATCACGCGACGTGTGTGCGCAATTAAACAGGGCTGAAAGCTGCAAGGAGTGCACCGGTGTCCAGGATAGGTAAGTAACTCTGATTTTTATGTTTGTATTCTCCCCTGGGTCTCCAATCATTATACTCTGGGGTCTGAAAAGACCCCAGAGTATAATAATAGTTCATGGGTCGGCCACTATGGGGCATAATACCCTGTGCAGGGACCACTGTAGAGCATAATACCCTGTGCAGGGGCCACTCTGGAGCATAATACAAGAGCAGGGGCCACTATAGAGCATAATACCGAGTGCAGGGGCCACTATAGAGCATAATACAAGTGCAGGGGCCACTATGGAGCATAATAGCAGTGCAAGGGCCACTATGGAGGATAATACCCTGTGCAGGGGCCACTATGGAGCATAATAACCTGTTCAGGGGCCACTCTGGAGCATAATACCAGTGCAGGGGCCACTATGGAGCATAATACCGTGTGCTGGGGCCACTATAGAGCATAATACAAGTGTAGGGGCCACTATGGAGCATAATACCAGTGCAGGGGCCAATATGGGGCATAAAACTGTGTGCAGGAGTTGCTGCGGAACATAATACCGTGTGCAGTGGCCAATGCAGGGCATAATACCGTGAGCAGGGGCCACTATGGAGCATAATACCGTGTGCAGGGGCCGCTGAGAGGCATAATCCAGTGTGCAGGGGCCACTGGAGGCCGTAATACAGTGTGCAGGGGCTGCTGTGGAACTTTATAGTGTGTGTAAATGGGGCGCTATAAACATGGGCTATGGCACCTGTTTATATTATACGCTGTCTGTTTATAGTGACCGTGTGATGTAATTGTAGCCTTGTCACATACTGTAGACATGTACAGGACGAGGCTGTAGTTACATTACATGGCCGCTATGAGATGAAATACACTATGTAAACAGAGAAGCGGTCACGGCGCTTACACAGGTACCATTCAAACAGCTGATCAGTGGGGGTCCTGGGTTTTTGAACCCCACTGATTAGTTTATTAATGACCTGGAAAACCTTTTAATTAGTTAACACCTGGGGCATTATTAGTAAGGGGCACTATTTATACAGGGTACACACGGACATTATTAATATAAACATGCACTTGGGGGTATTATTCATTATGGGGGGTTATATCATATATTATATAATTGGGGGTAGCAGCAGGATGGGGGCTTTGTGTAGGTGAGGACAATGTGGGTCGGGTGCCTGGAAAAGTGAGGAGCCAAAGATGTCTGTGTTGCAACCTTTACAGAGACAAGTCACAGCTGGAAGAAGTGGTCATGGCGGTCCAAAGGGAAGAGAAGGGAAATGTGAAGGATTAGTCAGAGACGTCACCTGTAAGTCGCAGAATGTTACTGCCCTGTATTCACCTAAATGATAGAGGATAAATACCTGAGTGATGGGGGTCTGTCTGCTGAGACCCCCACTGAGCCTGAGAATTGGGTTTTTCCCCCCACTAGGTGGGAATTCAGCCTGACCGCAGCCATATATATAGGTGTCACTTGGTGGATGGACGAACCCGCAGGGCTCTCATTCACTTCAATGGGAGTGCCAAAGATACCCGAAGTCCAGTACTCAGCTATCTGCGGCGCTCCTATTATAGAGAATGGGGGCCACGTGGGCTCGTCCATCCACCAAGCAGAAGATGTGTGACGTTACTTTCATTGTTAATGCCGTGTTGTTGATCTGATACTGAAGTAATACAGGAAGAAGAATTCTTAAAAACTGTTTTATAACTTTGTGTATTGTGTATATTGTGCGACGATAACAATGTGTTAAACTAGTAGCATGGAAACTCAGTTTTTTTGTTTTTTTTTTGGTGGGGGGGCGTCTTTCTATAGTCCGCCTCAGGCAGCAAAGAGGCTAGGTTCACCACTGCCTCCAGTCCACCTTAAACTGTGCTGCTCGCTTAATATACCTCTCCCCCGTTCTTCATCAGCCGTTCCCCTCTGCCAATCCCTTCACTGGCTATCCATCGCCCTTCGCATAGAGTTCAAACTACTACTGCTGACCTACAAAGCCATTCACAACCTGTCCCTTCCATATATCTCCAACCTAGTCTCCCGCTACCTGCCCGCACATAACCTCCGATCCTCCAAAGACCTCCTACTCCGCTCTGCTCTCATCCGCTCTTCACACAATCGTTTCCAAGACTTCTCCCGTGCATCCCCCATACTCTGGAACTCATTACCAAGACACATAAGACTGTCCACCACAATCACGAGCTTCAAGAAGGCCCTGAAGACTCACCTATTCAGGAAGGCCTACAACCTCCAATAACGCTACTGTCACCACACCACCACCTGTACAGTCTCTCCTGTCACCCTCTGTCTCTATCCCTCTTCCCTCATAGACTGTAAACCCTTGCGGGCAGGGCCCTCTATCCCACTGTGCCAGTTGGTCACTGTTTGTATTATCTGTTTTGTATATCTTGTACCGTATGTAAATCCGCAAATGTAAAGCACCATGGAATTAATGGTGCTATATAAATAAACAATAATAACAATAATAGTATAAGAGTATCTCCCGAAGACAAGCCAGACATATATTACATGGTCCATTATGGAAAATGTCTGGGGTCTCCCATCAAAGTCAGAAGTTTGCAAGAGTGCCAGAATCAGGTATCAGGTGATCATTACTGGGACTACATTCTGAAAGGTATTGTCACTGGTGGGGCATCCCCTTAAAAGCTAAAGGTGCAAACATGATGGAAACAGAACATAATGCAGAATTTACAATGTACATCCTGTCAAGGGTTTTGAGGTTTACATTTTGTCTGCATAAACAGATGAAAAAGGGAAGAAAATACAGTGTGTGTTTATAAAGGTTAATAGTATTAATACTGTGTCTGGCCAACTGTTTGATTTTATTTTGAAATTTTTAGAAGTTTTTCCCTTCTGCAGGCTCTGTCTTAGATTCCTAGTTCTCCTTGAGCTGATGGGTGGAGACTAGCTGTTGTGCTGGATCTCATTTACTGCAGGCAGAAAGCAAAGGATAGTCTTTTCATCCAGTTCTGTCAGTTAAAAACATCAGCAGGATTATACAGTGGGGGGAAAAAGTATTTAGTCAGCCACCAATTGTGCAAGTTCTCACACTTAAATAGATGAGAGAGGCCTGTAATTGTCGTCATAGGTAGACCTCAACTATGAGAGATAAAATGAGGAAACAAATCCAGAAAATCAAATTGTCTGATTTTTTAAGAATTTATTTGAAAATTATGGTGGAAAATAAGTATTTGGTCACCTTCAAACAAGAAAGATTTCTGGCTCTCACAGACCTGTAACTTCTTCTTTAAGAGGCTCCTCTGTCCTCCATTCATTACCTGTAGTAATGGCACCTGTTTGACATTGTTATCAGTATAAAAGACACCTGTCCACAACCTCAAACAGTCACACTCCAAACTCCACTATGGTGAAGACCAAAGAGCTGTGGAAGGACACCAGAAACAAAATTGTAGACCTAAACCAAGCTGGAAAGACTAAATCTGCAATAGGCAAGCAGCTTGGTGTGAAGAAATCAACTGTGCATGGAGGAATGGGCCAAAATACAAGCAACCGTGTGTGCCAACCTTGTGAAGACTTACAGAAAACATTTGACCTCTGCCATTGCCAACAAAGGATATATAACAAAGTATTGAGATGAACTTTTGTTATTGACCAAATACTTACTTTCCACCATAATTTGCAAATAAATTCTTTAAAAATCAGACAATGTGATTTTCCGGATTTGTTTTCTCATTTTGTCTCTCATAGTTGAGGTCTACCTATGATGTCATTTACAGGCCTCTCTCATCTTTTTAAGTGGGAGAACTTGCACAATTGGTGGCTGACTAAATACTTTTTTTTCCCCACTGTATAGGACATTGTAGAGAAGTAATGACCTCTATTGATGTGGCTAAAGCATTCGTGGTTAGATAGAAACTTCCTATTCATCTCCAATGTTTTATACAGATTATACAGTCATATATTCCCCTGCACTATTATGGTATGGTAACTATAGTAACTGATACATGTTACCATCCATACAACATGTAAGTTGTAAGTGTTAATAAACTTTTATAAAACATTTCATAAATCAAGAGTGCAGGTGGTAATAGTAAATTTTGTAATATATTATTAAAGATAAATTCTTCTTTCTCCTGTTCTTCGTCTCCTTCCCCTGCACTGATCACTGTTAATGAGTACACTGTTCAGATCTGAACTCCATACACAGCTTGAGAGAACAAGAATGGCTAAAGTTTTTAGTAAGGCTATTATCTCATTAGCTAAATTATCAATTGAAATATTGTATTATTCAGCTTCTCTTCTCCTCCCTTCATAGACTATAGCTGTGTACTGATGTCCGAACACAGATTTTTTTTCATAATTTCATTCAGAAACAGCGATCAGTGCACAGGAAGAGCAGAGATAATAGGAGAGAGAAGCAATGTATTACAAAGTATGCTATTATCACCTGCAATATTGATTTATGCAATGTATCATAATAATTTAGGTACACTTTAAGTGAGTGAGCTCTCTCTACTCTCCACGTTTTTTTTTTTGTTTTTTTTTATGGTAAAAGCCTAAATTATTTATTTAGTCATTTATTTATGTATGTTTTTTTATCATGTAGAAACTCACCCAACTCTACAGGACCCTCCACAATGCCTATACAAAAATCCTGGAAGTCATGCAGTCTGGAAAGCGGCTTCTGGGAACGTACTTCAGGGTGGCTTTTTATGGTCAGGTAAGACAAATTTGCATCTTAAAATCAAATATATTATCTCTTTGGTTTTAGTTTCAGATTGCAAGACACAGGTATTGGGCTTCTTCATACACCTTTTCAGCATTTTAAATTGCATAAAACACCTTTTTCATTAACCATTTTTATTGACTTTTTACACTGGTCTAAAGGGAATGAAGGTAGTGTAAAATCTTGCCTTTAGCGGCTACTTTGTCACTCCTTCATGTTTTATACTTCAGCTGTCCTTTAATATATTGGCTGTTTATGAGCGAGATTTCACCAGGAATCCTCAACTCTCAATTGCTATTAGAATAGAAAGATTATAAACTACAAATAACTAAACCACTAGTAAGAAAGTTTGGATTTAGGGTGTATTCATAGTCAAAACCACTTCAAAAATCACAGTTGTCAAATCAAATAAATGTTCTCCCTAGTATAATGGCTAACCATATTCTAAAAGAAGGAAAACTGAATGGTAGGAGGACTAAGAACCTTCCCAAACCCTGTCCTACAAAAGAGGCAGATTGTGAGTCACGCACCCTTCAGGATATATGAATAAGACTGTATGAGAAAATGTTGTAGAAAACTGTTAATACTTGGGGTTTCAGAGTAGATATGGATATTGGAACAACATGTCCTCAAGCAAAATGGCTGCCACAGTAGTGGCCCAAGCATATTTAGATGCCAATTTCTCAAAGATAGGCAGACTAAGAGCAGTCAGAAGCATTGTTATTGCCAAGAGACTGCTTTAACAGGAAATGGACAAGGAACATTGAAGCTACTAATCTCTTGGCAGATGTATTTGGGTGGATTTAGAAACCTCTACTAAAATGTATACAATAGTAGTGATGACTACTGTATGTCAGATAGATAATTGTTTGTAGTCTATGCCTTATAAAGTATAAGTCTACTTATTCACCTTTCCTACAAGTTTAGGCACCTTATATAGTGTTCAGGTATCAACAAAACTTATCAGCCTTCAAAAAGAAATATAATTTTTTCATAAAAAGGTATACATCAACAATTCCAGAAAACTATGTTATAAGGTAGCAGGTTTTACCCAGAAGATGAATGCTAAATATGTTCTAGGCATGTAATTGCTGACTGTAGAGGTCTCGCTGTCGAAAATCACCCATAATTGTCCCTGTGGGAAGCCAATGGGTTAACCCCCTATTATGCAATTAAGGTTTATCTCAAACAAACAGAACAATACTCAATATCCACTGCACAATACAACACACTTTCAGTTGGAGCTCCATCAATATCTTGATAGAGCAGGTGAGGAAGTGGTTTTACATAAATTATTTCTAAGGACAGTAAACTGCAGTATATTGAAGTGTAGTTGTCTGTTCAGGTGACATTTCAGATAAAGCCACTATGTGTGTTTATGAGGAGGAGCTGTAATTCTGGCCGTTATTTGACTCATACTCTACATCAGGGATCGGCAACCCCTGGCACGCATGCCAAGAGTGGCACATGAGGCTTATTTCCCTGGCACAGCAGCGGAGTCCTCACCCAGCAGTTTCGATCGGACCAAACACGGCTGAAACTAAACTGCTATTATTATACTCTGGGGTCTCTTCAGACCCCAGAGTATAATAAGCAGAGCCCCTGGAGAGGTGATGAAACATAAAAAACAATGTCACTCACCATTCCACGCTCCACAGCCGCTCTGTGCTCTTTGGGCGCTTCTGCCAGAAGTCAGCTGACAGGGCCTCAGATGTCATGTCTGCGTCTGGCGTCATTACACATAATGATACGACGTCACCCCTGAGACCCAATGAGTGGTCGCTGACTACAGGCAGAAGCACCCGAAGAGAACAGAGCGGCTGCGGAGTGTGGAATGGTGAGTACACTGTTTTTTATGTTTGTCACCTCTCTTCGACCTCCACTTATTAAACTCTGTGGTCTGAAGAGACCCCACAGTATAATAATAGCTAGTGAGTGGCACAAATTGGAATATTATAAAAGTTAGAATATTATACCGTGTGCAGAGGCCACTATGGGACATAATACCGTGTGCAGGGGCGACTATGGAACATAATACCATGTGTAGGGGCCACTATGGGACATAATACTGTGTGCAGTTGCCGCTATGGGACATAATACCGTGTGCAGGGGCCGCTATGGGACATAATACCATGTGCAGGGGCCGCTATGGGACAAATACCGTGTGCAGGGGCCGCTATGGGACATAATACCGTGTGCAGGGGCCACTATGGGACATAATACCGTGTGCAGTGGCCGCTATGGGACATAATACTGTGTGCAGGAGCCGCTATGGGACATAATACTGTGTGCAGGGACTGCTATGGCTGTGGGACATAATACCATGTGCAGAGACCACTATGGGATATTATTCTGTATAACGGTGTGTTTTCTGTATTAAGGATGTGTTTTTGCATAGAAAACTCAGGCTTTGTTTTTTTTTTTTTTTTTGTGCAAAAATGCACCAGTTTTACATCAAAGTAAAATTTCCAGTGACCTAAGAATTTAGCTGCATCCAGATACATAGTGTGTTTTCACCATAAGGATGCCGCCATACGGTGCTCCTGGACACTTACATTTACCACTAATTGGGGGCTGCACATGGACTTTCATTGCTTCTAATCGGAAAGTACAGTAGCATCCCAGGAAATAGCAGTAAACCCATGTGTCCTGAAGCATCTGCTGGCAGCACTTCTGTGTTATGGTTTGTGGTATATGACTTTAGTTTAGGGGTCGTCAGATTTACAATTATTAACTGACACTCTGAGTACCTCATCTTTGATTTTTTTATTAAAAATCGGCACGCCGAACAAAAAAAAGTTGCCTACCCCTGCTCTACATGTTTTCACTTTTATAGACTCCATCTCTTATTGACAGTTTTCCCTGAGCTTAGGTTCACAGTGGGGAACAACTAGCTGCTTTGATGTCCCCATACACTACACAGAGATAAGAACTGATCCTGCTCTGCTAACTCTCTCTCACATGCACTCAGAAGCAGCAACAGCATGGAGGCCATTATACAACAGCAGTGTTGCTGTGACTCCAGCACCAACGTGAGATAGAATACTTACTAGAAGCAGAAGCAACCTCTGTGTCTTTTTGCCTCTCTCTCTGCAGTTGCTTTCTCCTCCTCTAACTGACATCTCTGTAGACTTCTATAAGCAGGACAAGCAGAGTCTGTGTGTATTGCATCTGCTCTCTCTTCCTCTCCATCCCATCTCCATAGACTTCCATGAGCAGAAGCTATAACCTGGTCCCTCAGTGAGCTGATAATCCATTTTTCATTTTGAAGATGAATCTGCCATCAAATTCAGAGTGTGTGGTCAGTGCAGGAGGCAGGGAAGAGGATTGTCATCTGATAAGTGGAGACAGATACATTATTATGTAATAAGATATAACAAGGTTTCTTATCACTGTTATTGATTAATGGAAAAAAAAAATCGAAATAATGGTTACACTATAAATATACTCTAGATGTCATTTAACAGTAGGTACTCAGATTATGATTCAGGTGAATGTCTACCCTTTAACACCATTTTTATTTCTGAAATGATCAGCTTCTTACAGATAGTCTGTGACCAGAACCCAGCCCTGCAGATAGGTTAGGGTCACCTGAGTCAAACATTGTTTTCTCCTTGTGAATCGAGATATCGCCACTTTTGTCAGTATGCAAATGAGTTCTTTGTAGCAATGAGGGTGTTGCTGCTTACTTCTATTGGGCAATGTTGACAAAAAGAGCAATCTCACAGCAATGGAGACACTGAGGCAGATAAACCAAAACTGTCTAACTTTTAGACAATGCAAAGTTAGACTAGACAGTCTTAACATGCACCAGATTTTCCAAAGTGCCTGATACTATTTGAAATCTCATGCACTTTTAAACTGTCTAGTCTAACTTTACACCACTTACTAGTTGGCTTAGTTTTAAGTGCTGGAGCATCTATTCTGGGACTGTCCACTTGACAGTGGAGAGCCTACGAGAACGGTAGGGACTACAGAAAAGATTTTACCTGCGCTAGAATCAGTGGAGCGCCACGTATTGAAGGGTGCAAAGAGCCGGTGGTAAATAGTCCTCTTTGAGTAGAAAAGAGTTAAGTATGAAGTGTATCCCAGCTTCAGTTTTCCTTATTGTTGAACTCTGCTTTGAGTCGTTTGCCAAAAATTTAGATCTGTTGTGATAACATTAACATAGTTCATGAGAACCCAGTCAGCCATATAAACTTGTCAACAAATATTTCCTTGTCACTATTTGGTAGGATTTTTGCGCTCACACTGTTTCATACAAATAATTAAGATTGGATTTCAGCAAGGTACAGGTGCATCTCAATAAATTAGAATATCTATGAAACGTTTATTTCTTTCAGTAATTAAATTAAAAAAGTGACCTATATTTTCTAGATTCTTTACACAGAGTGTTCTATTACAAGTGTTTAATTTCGGTAAATGTTGATTATGGATTACAGTTAATGAAAACCAAAATCTAAGAAAATTAGAATATTGTAAAAAAGTTCAGTATTGTAAATTCAGTGTGTCACCTGCCAAGGTTTCCTAAGCCTTTAAATGTTCCCTCAGTCTGGTTCAGTAGGACACACAATCATGGAAGACGCTGATTATGGATTGTATTACTGAAATGAATGAACGTTTCAAAGATATTCTAATTTATTGAGATGCACCTGTATATTCTTAAGAGAACATGTCAGCTTTCTGAGCATCTGTTTAATTAAATATTTGTATTTCCCATAGTATAAAATATAATAATATCTTTATAATAATAATATAGTATAATAATGCTCTGCTATTTCTCCTAGAATGCATTTGTATATTGGGAGCTGGGTATCAATACAAAATTTAGAACTGTTGTGATAACATTAACATAGTTCATGAGAATCCTGTCACCCCGGGTCAGAGGGGTACTTTCTCTCATTAGGGAGATGCTGTCTCAAGAATTCTGGGAAAGGAATATACCAATAAGTCCTCCTTGGTGGAAAAGGAGAATTTCTCTAGCACTACCTTTTGGAAGGTAGCTCCTTAAACATCAACGCCTGGTTTTCCTGAAACCTAGTGGCATAATCTGGGAATATAGCCAAACCAAAAAGGAAGACAGATGCATCTGCAGGCAGCGGTTTTGAGGTTATTGTCTTTCATCAGTGCAGAGCAGAGTACTCGCTGGCCGGGTGAGAGGTCATAGATGTGGGTCAGAAGAGGTATTATGTCTCATTAAAGGGATGGTCCAGGAATCTCAGTGCTTAGGCAGGAGGCCTGGGAAAGTGAAATAAAAAAAAAATAAAATAAAATAAATCTTATTCACGCCACATGTGAACACTGTGGCCAATCAGCAGCCTCATCAGTCATAGGAAAGGAACCGGTGATGTGATGTGAGTGATGAGTTTCCTTAGGCTGCTGATTGACTATAGCGATCACGTTCAGCGAGGACTTCAGCCGACACAAGCCCTGGCATACACTGGACCAGACAGCATCGGGAGACACCAGAGCACAGGGGATAGATGAGTATGTTTTTTAATATAACAAGAACAACACAGCAAAGGCTTCATAATTATAGAGAATACAAGTTTTTACTAAAACAGATATATTGTAAGGGAATTGCCAGTTGAGCAATTCCCCAGTGCTGCTGCAGAACCCTGGGGGGAGGGGCACAACAAGACAGTGAGCCCTAAGCTGAACCCCCCCCCCCCACTGTCCCTGGCTAACTTGCCTATCTGTCCTAGGCGACAGCAGCAACTGGTCTACAGGCACTACCTAATATAGGTGACAACACAGAACGCAGGCAGGACAAACAACAAACAAAGGGAGGTTAGCTAGCCAAGGGGTCGGTAACAGTCGAGCAATGCAGTACAAAATCACAATCCAAGAGAGTAGTCAGAGACAAAACCAGAGGTCAGGAATAGGAATACAGGAAATAGCAGAATAGGAGCTAGCAGGGACAAGTCACAAGCTAGAATCAATAGCCAGCGAGCATGTGAGGGCTGACAACCTGTTTATAGAAAGTCAGGACCTGCCCCAGACTGGATTGGTAGACAGACTGTCAATCACACAGGCAAGGCTGAAATTAACTATTAGAGGAAAAGAGAGAAACAAAGATGCAGGAGATGGGTGTGGCAGAAATTCAATTGCAGACAGGAGGTACTAGGACAGTGTTGAGACTGAGCAACAAGAAACCTACACAAGGAATCAAACTGAACACACCTCCTTCGCCACAGCGTGCGAGCGGAGGGTGGCGCAGAGACCTGAACAGGCAGAGACGTTACACATATCAGGTCCTCGGTAGAGACACTTATTCCCTATTTACAGGATACAGAATAAGTGTCCTATTGCTGGGGGTCCAGCCTATGGGACCCCACCATCCGGAGAACAAGGGTCCCCAAGCTCCCCATGTGAATGGAGCCATGGTGCACATGCTTGGCCACCTCTCCATTTATTTCTATGGGACTACTGGGATGACAATCTCCGCCAGTCCTATAGTGAGAGCACAGTGGCCAAGCAGACAACAATGCATTCACATGTGGCACTCAGGAACCCCTGTTCCTATGATCACTAGGTGGGGATCCCAAAAGTGGAACCCACATAGATTAGACACTTATTCCCTATCCTGTGTCATTAGTGGGGAAACACCTTTACAATATAATAATGTGGATTGGTTTTAATTAGCAGTCATTATCATGGCTGCTTTGTAAGTCAGTGCCTTACGTTACGAATGTCATATAATGACCTTAGTGTTAGGTGAAGGGCACCAGTCACCATCTTTGGAGCGCCTAAACCAGCAGCATTTCGTTATGCTGATGTTGTTCAAGGCCTCAAACCTGGTGACCACAGTCCCATCATTGCCCCTTATGCCTGTTTCTAGAAGTGTTATATTGTGCATGTGCCATGCACAATTGAAGCCAAAAAGAGTACACCTTGCTTCATTGTACAGGTGCTGTGAAGCACGGTGTACACTCAGTGGCCTTTGCTCATAGTAATCTGTGATGATAGGTGTCCCATTCTTCTTGTGGACTCACTATTCTGTACTGTATTTAGTGCGTAAAGTAAAGCCAAGGACAGACAGGGTGTCCCAGCATCGTGATCACTATAATACAAGGAGTCCTGTCTCCTGGCTAGGTTTAGACTGGAAAATCTTATCTGGATTGCCCTGTGTGCATGGAGCCTAATGCTACTTAAGGCAACCAGTGGATCAAATGCCATAGCAATTCATGATCTGGTTAGTTTGCTATCTGTTATCAGCTGTATGGGTTTATAACCTAATATTACTTTTGTAAATGTCTATGAAGAGTAGCTATTAAAGGAAGGCAAGAAAATTTCACTTAGTGGTATAGGATTCATCAGAATGTTATTACTTTTTGACCACTACATCTGACATCTAAGATAAACCTAAAAGCTAACTCACTGTGTTGACAGATGTGGTCACATCTCATTATCCAGTATGTTACCTCTAAAAGCCCTCCGCTTCAGTAGACTGACTCATTCTAGTGACATGTAATAAGTTGTGGAGAATGCATTCTAGGTGTCTCCCATGCTTCCTGCAGATCCTGTTCTATACTGATATTGTAGTGATATTGTACCTTAGCCCAAAAATAAATACTTCTTTTTCTAAACTCTTAATCCCCTTATAGTATTTTGCATCTTGCTTTATTCTGAGTGGCTTTTTTGTTTTCTTTATTTCATCATATTAAGTTTCCTTCCTCTTTTGCAACAAAGACCTTGTGATACCGTGTTTGTTTTTGATGTTCGGATAATATTGCGGTTAAGCATTGTACATGAAGTGGCTAATGCAAATGGAACAACAGTTCCCACATGTAGTGCTGTAGTGTAACAGTTAATAGAAAAACATCTTAAGGGCCCGTTCACATCACGTTTTGATCATCAGTTTAACTGATCAGTTTTGCAGATACAAAAAACTGATGGGAAAAACAGATAAAAGGGGATGGATACTGATGACCATCCATTTTCATAGTCAGTGCTAAATAAAAATGTATCAGTTTCTGTTCGTTCTTTCGTGGGACAAAAAGTGTTGTCACATAGTGGTTGAGGAGGTTGAGAGTTAATGCTATTAAAACAAAGAAGAAATATTAGTTTTTTAATAGTTTATTTTTGTCAATTAACAAAATGAAGTGAATGAACAAAAGAAAAATCTAAAAGGAAAACTAAAAACAGGCCATCAAACCATTTTATAGGTCCTCCATAGGATGCAACATCAATTTTAGATCGGTGGTCTGGCTGCCAGGACCTTTGCAGATCAGTTGTTTTCCTGTGCCATTCTTAGTTTCAGTGCTAGCTCATTATACATTAAATAGTGGGCATAGTGAGTACTGCAGTCGTTGTCTCAATGACTTAAACAAGACAACCGCTACAGTGACATAGCTATAGAGGGTGTAGCAACAGCAATCACTACCAGGCCTAGACCCTGAGGATGCACTTTACAGATTTTGCACTAGGGCCCATGAGCTTCAAGTTACGCCTCTGGCTGCAGTACTCACCATGGCCACTATTAAAAGTGCGGCAAGTGAGCACTACAGCTTGTGTCAGCACAGCACAGCAAAACTGCTGATCTTCAGGAGTCCCAACATTCAGACCCACACTGATCAAAAATTGATGTCCTATACTATGGATAGGACATAGATTTTGAAAATCTAGATAACTCCTTTTGCAAAAACTGCCTACTTGTGTATCATGACCTGGAGCAAACACAACAGGTGCAATCTTTTTACATATTACCATAGTCTCTTCTCCTTCCTGCGTGTAGCAGCAGTAGATCATGTTTGTACGGCAGTGCAAATGTGCTTTCCCATATGTCTTCATAGATTCTTCGGTCTATAAAGACTCAGAATATATTTCTGTAGATTACACAGAGGTTTTATTCTCTGTTGAACGGGATTATAGTATTGGAATGTGTTTATTAGGCGCCACGTTGCGGAATTGCAGCATTTTTTGTTGCAGATTTTGCTGCAGTTTTTTGAGCCAAAGACAGGAGTGGGTTGAGCAGAAGGGAGAAGTATAAGGACCTACTATATATTTACCATTCCTTTTGTAGCCATTCTTGGCTTTGGCTCGGAAAAAACGCAGCAAAATCTGCAACAAACTATTCACTGGAGCAAACACTATGGAAGGAATTTAACATGTTTCATGTAGTGATAGAGCAGAATGTAATAAGAATTGCACACCTCTTAATACATTTGGTGCATTTTAGGCTATTGTTAAGCCACACAATGAAATCTATGCTTGCTATGTGTAGGCTCAATTTGTACGGTTTATTGCACCATTTTCTGGTATTTATGGGGCCGCTGGGATTGCCGTCAATTGCAAATTCGGCAGCCCCATAGAGGTGAATGGCATATGAATTGGGCAAGCGCACTGGGGCTTGATTCGCAGGGCGAATGCATATAGGGGAGAAGTGTCTCAACAGGCACAATCCCTTTAAATAAAGTCATCTCATTATCTTTAGAAAGTTAATGTCAACCCTGGAAAACTAGAAGTCAGAACAACAGTGTACACACAAATAAATCTCAGTATGTATCTCCCCTGGTCTCAGTTGGGTAGGGTACCCTGCTTTCTCTTGGAGACTGTATTAGTTTATTGACATTTTTTTGGCACTTAACTCCCATCCATTGCAAATGAAATAATGCGGTGTAAATACATACAGTACTAGAAGAGTATGCCTCTGACATGACTACCTTCAAGTTAGGGTCTGTTCACATGACCAAGGAAGTTCTCAGACGTGTTTTTCACTGCTATTTGCATCCTATGTGGGATCCATTTTTTTTTTTTTTTTTTTACAGAGTCAAGTCTGTGTGTCCAATCTGTGAAAAAGTAAAGCATGTTCTATATTTCACCTTGTCAGACTTTAGTTACAAAGAAAAGCTGCAATATTTAAAAAATTAGGGTACTGACTCAGATGTAGAATGGTACAATTTAATAAAATCATCTTATTACCATAACTACTGTATTTCAACAGGGTTTCTTCGAGGAAGAAGATGGCAAGGAATATATCTACAAGGAGCCAAAGCTAACAGGACTTTCTGAGATTTCCTTACGACTACTAAATCTGTACGGTGAAAAATTTGGCACAGATAATGTAAAAATGATCCAGGATTCTAACAAGGTATGTTGAGTAGGTATATTCTTAAAAGGGTTTTCCAATGGGACCCCCACAGATTAGCTCTTGTTAGTGCCACTTCCACTTCCCAGACCAGGTTATATCACATTCATCAATCACATGGCCTGTTTGCAGATCTGTCCCATTCAAGTGAATGGGGCTTGGATACAATACCAAGTACAGATGTTATACAATATAGGGTGTTGTGCTTGTCGTAAAGAGGCCACGGCTCATTTATGGGTACCTAAGGATCAGCAATATTTTAGTCCTGGAAAAGTCCTATAATTTGCAGGTGTGTTATTAATTGTAAAAGATGAAGAATCTGATAAATACAAAAATCTGAAACTAAAATAATGAGAATTAGACAATAATACAGTAATCATTCACATGCCTCAGCAAACCCAAAGTTCTTGTATTTACTGTAAAAAATAACTTTTGTATAAATTATTCAGTATTTTTTAAATTTGCTCTTTTATATAGTTCCAACATCCGTCACAGTGCTGTCCATACTCTGGTACTGGTTCTTTTTCCCAGGGGGCCTCACTATCTAAATTGTGAAGTAACTGATCAGTATTTTTGTATGGGAAGAAAGCCATGAAAACACAGGTAGAACGTATAAACTCCATGCAATATATTACTTTTAGTTGCCTTTAGTTTGACATCCTAATGGCAAGTGGTATGAAAATCAGAACATGAAAAACAGTGCAGTGATAGGAAGTGGTTAATAAATCCCCTCCAATATTCTCATATCTGGTTTTGTCTGAACTGGCTCCATAATGTATTATTTTGCGAGTAGGACGATAAAATCTGAGCAGAGATTTTCAGATATAACTCTGTTACTTTGGGAAATCAAGGCTAAAAAAATAAACAGAGCAATTTTCCAATAAAAATGTACATATTATCCGGATGATTGCAAACTGTGGAACCCTGAACTAGCAGCAGATTTATTGTATTATTTACAGAGAAATTGACGTTGATATTTTTAGCAGTCAGGTCAGGATGATTAGTCGCAGACGGCCGAGGACTGTTCTGCTTACAGTATAAACAACTGTGAGCGCTCCGTGGCTGCAAATGTATTAAGAGAATTTCACTTTATGCTCCAGCACTATGTAAATACTGGATGTAAAAATGAAGTGTGAAATAAACTCTTTTTCATGTTTGGTTCTCTCAGACAATAACACTAGTTACGTAACCACTGTAACACAACCAGTGTATGTTACTCAGGAGTTCCCGTTTATTCCAAGCTGCCATATTAGATGTAATACGTTATAGCCTGGATCACTTTGCTATAAATTGTTTAACCCAAACATTCCTCACCTGGTGCAAATTTCACACTTATACACATGTTTTTGCAGATTTTGATCAGGAAGGAGCATTATTTCTTGTGCAGCTTACAGCAAGCCTGTAGGGGCAGTCTAATGTATATCATCTGCTGTATAGAAAACTACACGTGATCAAATGGTGACTGCCAAACTGGCTGCAGGAAAAGTAGTAGAGCCACAGCATGCAAAAATAAGAGGGGATTCTCTATTCCTGTACAATGGTGAATGTGTATGCACTGACTGGACTGGCGTGACACCAGCCAAATGCATTAGATAGCTGTGGGCTAAATAGTCAACAGCTATTCCAACCCAACCCTGCCATACATGTGGCTTATATTCATCTGTGTATGTCAGTGTTTCCCAACCTTTTCAGACTTGGGGCATCCCTACCAAATAACTCTTTCCAAAACACAAAAAAATGGCAGTAGTTGATGAGATTTTTAGTGCAGTTTTCGAATTTACAGCTGAAACATGTTACATAAAATTGTTTCACTCCTAAAATGAAAAAACCTCGCAAAAAACTATATGTATTTTTTTCAGTGAAGTTTTGGTGCAGTTTTAACTGGACTACAACTGTCCCGTGTGAATACATCCTCAAAGCTACACTATCCTATTCTTTCCACCCAACCAACCCCATGCAGCACATATAGAAATTCATCTTTTACCACCACCATGCTCTCTTACTGATCCCCACATAGTATCATGCTCCCCAGTGGCCCAACACACACTACATGGCAACCCAGTCACCCCCAGATACTTAATAATACTCCTTAGTTCCCCCCGGGCAAGTAATAATGTTCCCTAGTGGACCCCAGGAAAGTAAAAAGGCTCCCCATTGCCCCCAGACAAGAAATAATGCTGTCCAGTAGCCAGTTGTGCCATATAAATTAGAGACAGTAACTCTTACCCATCCTTGCTCCCCAGAGATCTTTCCTGCGCTGTTCTTTTTGCCTCCGGCTCAATGCAGCAAGGCTTCCTGCTCACAGTTTTCCCACTAGTGTGTCATGACACCCCTAGTTGGTTTAGGGCGGCAGCCCAGTTGGGAATGGCTGGTGTATGGCAACCTTAAGCTTTTGAAGGGGTATCCTATCTCTTCCTTCCAACAATGACTCTCCCCTTGAAGGTATACAAATAAGTAATTTCCATACATGACAGTTCATTGCTTTGTGGGCTATTTAAATTTTTACCCAAAACTTTGGTAAATAAAGAAATGAGACAATTCCAATGCTTAAAGGGAGTCTGTCACCATGACTATCAGGTATAAACTAAACACATAGAACTGTAGGGCACTTCTCACAGATTCTGTTATTATTGTGATGTGACGCTCCAACACATCAGCAGTCAGTTCATTATAAATATGCTAATATTAAGGCAGTGCTCAAAGCATCATTTGTGCACTCATTTGCATATTTATAAAAATAAGATTAATTTCTCAGCATTGGATAACAATAAAAAAGACACCATTGGAATCTGTGTGAACTGCCCCACAGTACTATTTGTTTAGTTTATAACTAAAGATTATGCTGACAGACTCCCCTTACTGTTGTAGAAGCGGTCCTCAGTGTCTCTTGATACAAATTTCACACTTTTTTTTTATTTGGTGTAGTAGTTAGAGCTCCAAGTGGGCATGCAGTTATACTGTAGATTTATGTAAAATACATGCAGCTGGAAGATTATTGTTTTAATAAAAATATTGCATGCAAAATATAATATCTACCTTTCAACACATTATCACTAACAAGACCTTGGACATTGGACCTAACAAGATTTTGTACTAACTCATAGTGAGTGAAGCTTTCTTGTTGTCATACAAACTTTCTGCATATCATAGACATAGACATAGACTTAATATATAATAGTAATTAATAATCCCTGCATTTGCAAATAGAAGGAGCTTAGAAGGTTAAGGCTAAGGCCCCACATGGTGTCCCGCAGCAAAAAAGCGCTGTGAAAAAAATCCTGGCGGCAACGCATTGTGGTTCTTGCCGCAAAGCTTGACAGAAAGTTCGCAGAGTTTTCCTCTGTCAATTATACCTACAGAAACGCTGGTGGGGATGTGATTCGTTTACGCCACGTGGGGTCCAGCCTAAAAGGGTTTTCCCATCTCCCTCTCTCAGCAGTTTGCTCCTGTCTCTTCTCACTTTCTGTAATCTTCCATAAGCTGGTGGGCAGCTTTGACTGTTTGATGTACAGGACACTATGAAGTACCTAAGTAGATATAGACATTGCCTTTACCATGAGAGATTATTTGTTATGATTACTAGAAATCTAATATCAATGCAAATCAAATAATATGCACAGTAAATGTATTTTACATTACACAGGTTTGGAGCTTACATGCTGCCGGGACTGACAGTGTGTTTGCACTGATCTCAACACTTATGCTTGTGTTTTCATAAAGAGATAACAGACACTGAACCACTGTCCAAAAGCTTATCAGCGAAATGCAGTTAGCTGACCTATTGCCAGGACCTAAGAGCAGGAGATGACAGTTCTGAGAGTAAGCGTGATCCCGAGTACGCAGCCCCCCCTCTTCTCCAGAGAGCATCCTGAGATTCTAGATAACAATTCACTAGGCTGGGGACCAAGGCAATGTTGTGTAGACAATGTGGTGGAACAATCTCATATATAGCAGCGTTCTAACAAAGCAGCATTTCTAAAGCAATGTATTTTAGGAAAACTCTTGAATTTACATAAGATAGCAGTATAGATAAGAGCCTTGAGATTGGGATACCCCTTAAACATATATATAGTTTACACATTGTATACAATAGTAAGACTACACGCGGTAAGTTCCTAAGTTCCCTCTAGTGGTACCTGCATACAGTCAGAATTTTATATTGGAAAAGTGGGACAATGTAGGTATTTTTGAGCTCTTCATCAGGAAAACAAAGCTGCGAATATTTTACATGGTCAGGATTTTCAAAAGCAAATCAAAACTGGATTTTCAAGAAAATCTGTGACCGAAATGACCAATTCTGGAATGCATATGCTTAATGAACATGCTGCTAATTGAAGAATATTCTGATAAGTCTCCTGCCCTCAGTTGCTGACCTCCACTGTTCATGAGAACAAGGGTCCTGTGGTGGAACAGAGCGATGCTTATGCATGTATGCTGCTGCTCTAAATCGGCTCTATCCATCAGTCTCAAGGAGATCAGACATTTATCACCTTCAGGATGTGTCAAATTTATACGACAGCGTCATAGTAAGTGTGTCAGTATAATCTGCATAATCCCTCATAATTATATCACCATTATAACACCATCTTTATTTTGATAGGTAAATGTAAAAGACCTTGATGTGAAGTTCGCCCACATTCAGATAACATACGTAAAGCCCTATTTTGAAGAGCAAGAACTTTCTGATAGAAAGACAGCTTTTGAGAGGAATCACAACATAAGCCGATTTGTCTTTGAAACTCCATACACTCTGTCAGGAAAAAAACATGGAAGTGTTGAAGAACAGTGTAAGAAGAGAACCATACTAACCAGTAAGTCATTTTCATATCCTGGCCACAACACCAAGTCGTCACTAGAATAAAGGGACTCCGCATTCCTAAGAATACTTTACACCTACAGGATAATATAATGCTGTATATGGTGCAAACTGAGCAATTGTTATAAATGATGATGTCTTGCTCCTTTCTAGTGAGTTATCTGCAGACAGCCTGTTATAGAGAACAAGGAGATGAGCAGATTGATATATAGATTTATGAGAAAAGATTCTGTAGACTTGTATTTTACAAATTTAAATCCCTGCTCTTTCTATGCTTAAGAGTCCAGTGGGCGGTTCTACTTACTGATCTCATAAAGAGAAGGCTGTCAGCCATTAAATAAGACTTCCCACTGGACTCCTAAATGTAGAAAGAGCTGATATTTCAATGAATAAAATACAAGTTATACTGAATCTTGTACTGAAACTTAAAGAAGTTTTCATCCCTGCATCCCCTAATTGTCTGTCACTCTCCAGGCTTCTTGTATGTATAATGCTCTCATATCCCTGCAATCCAGCATCTCCTCAATTCTTTGCTCTGCTATCAATCCCATGATGCATTAACACAGCATCACATGGTCAGCTAGAGACTGTACTATATCTACCTTCTGGGGGGCAGTGTATTTACCGTTATAGTTTCCTAAATAATCTAAAAGACTATAAGTATATAGTATGGGCGACTGAGCCTTGAGCTCCTTCATCAGAGCTATGTGATAGGAACTATCTGCTCTTTAGTAGTTATTGACAGGTGTTTCTGTCTCCCTGTGGAAAGCCTGAGTGAGAATGCGAGTCCTATGATTTAGCAGAAATGAAGGATTTAGATAGAAATAAATAAGGTAATACTGACTGAATCATATATATTGGGGTTAAGGTGCATATTGAATGAAAATAAAATCACTGAAGCACTTCTTTAAACCTGCTCAGCTTCTTGGACTGCATATTTTGTGTTGCTTTAGCTTTGAGTTCACTTTAATATATTATAGTTTTTGGCAAAAGGCATAGGTGGTGCAGATTTCAGGAAGGTTGCTTCACACAGAGGGTATGTTCACGTGTGTTATTCTTCTCAGTATTTCATGTTAGTATTTTTATGTCAAAATCAGGACCAGAATGTACAGAGAAAGTATACCGGAAAGTTTTCTATAACGTGTTTGGGACTTACCCTTAGTTTACAAATACTGATGCAGAATACTGAGTAGAATGATCCCTTGTGAATATACTGTAATTAGCAAGAAGACAAAAAATTAATCAAAATACAGTTAGACTGTACTTAAGTTTTTTGGTGCAGATTTTGCTGCGTTTTTGAGGCAAAGCCAAATATATACGATTCTTTTTGAATACACTGTTGGCTTTGACTCAATGTGTGTCTTTAGCTATATAAAATGATTTATGCTGCTTGGAAATTGCTAACTCTCAATTTATGCTTCGGGTTATTGTCCTGCTGGAACACTATGTCGTCTTTTTCATACTCATAGTACTCGAGTGTACAAAGTAACTCGTCTTGTAGGATTCTCACATATATCTCAGCATTGAAACCACCATCGATCCTGGTCAAGTATCCAATACCTTTGGCTGTGAAACAACCCCATATCTTCAGGCTTCCTCCACCAAAACTTGACAGCTCCTTTAATTTCTCGATCCGTTAGCCTCCTTTTCACTTGTTTCTTCCAGGCCCATTTACACCCATCAGAGCCCAGTCTATTGACTTTAATCTCATTGCTCCAAATCACCCGTTTCCAATTTTCTACTGTCCACTTTTCATACCTTTTTTCAAACTCGAGCTGACGCTTCTTATGACGACATTGAAGTCAGGGCTTCTTCACCTTTTTCCGGGCAACCGTTCCAGACTTGTATGTAACACGCATCGCACGGTGCTTGCATGGACGTATGTGATCTCACTTTTACGAAGCATATGAGCCAACCTCCACTGCTGTGTTTTTTGCGCAAGAACTGATAGACCTTGTGATGAGCTGTCTTGTTGACTCCGATATTTTGCCTGAACATCCATCTCTTGGCTTTTGAATGGATGGACAGACACCATTTATTCTTCCTACTGTCATGGCAATTTGGCAATTTTCTTGATTGAGAGACCGCTATTGCTGAGCTGGATGATGTTGTTTCTCTTTTCTTCTGAAATCTTCTTCATGGCTGATCCTCAATTTGAACCAGTGACCTTTCACTTGGGAATCCACCTAACAACATACTGAGCTATTAGGGAATGTGAGAGCAGGTTGTAATTTGTAGTATACAAGAATAAAGATTTTTTTCACCACCAGGAGCAAAACAGTAACAATGCAGTTACATGACAAGAATCTGCATAACTAATCATATGCTAAGCTGTAGTGGATGGGGAGATATGGAGCATAAAAGTCAAAAGTTCAAAACATTGTTACCCTTTTGCTTGTCAGTATATAAGGATGTGGATACTGGTACAATTATTTCTTGTTAAAGTAGATAAGTACCCTATAAATGACCCCGGATAAATGTGTATGCATGTATAAAAGATATACAAAGTGTGAGGATGTGTAACAAAGAGTATATGGAGGTGCCGTTATACTGAAAAAAAAAATTGAAAAAAATAGTTGAAAACATTTGTAAGACCCATGGAAGGGAGAATCTAGAAAGAATCCCCACACGTATTTGCCCTATAACAGAGCTTCCTCAGCGGTTATAGGGTGACACAAGTGGGGATTCTTTCTATATTTTCCCTTCCATGGGTCTTGATCATATGGTAATATTTTGATTATTCCTTTGTGCATACCCCATGTTTCTTATTGAATCTTTTGAAATTATATTTATTCTGTTTCAGCAATATTTCAATGTTTTAATATACTGTTATATGTGTATTATTTATACGCAATTTCACAAATGTTTTCAACAATTTTTTTTCAATTTTTTTTCAGTAATGACAGCATCATGGGTTGGGCATCTCTGTTATATGTATGCATTGTATATTGGCAAACTGATCCTATAAGGCTTAAATAGAAAAGAGAGAGATGAGGAGAGATTGCTGCAGTAACCTTTATTGAACTTTACCAATCTACCTCAATATTTAGCTAAAAATAAATATCCTAAAACAAAATAATTACTCACTGGCTTACTAAATTTACTGAGCAAAATGCCAGAAACCTTCATCTCCCTCCCACTGTCCTCAAGCCCTGATCTCGTGCTGTAGCGGCAGCAGGGAGCGGCAATGATTACTGATCCCTGTTGCCGCTGGAGCACAGGAACATGATTTAATGACAGTGGGCGGGACATAAAGGTTTTCTCTTCTGCTGTTAATGTTAATTATGTAGGGGCACTAATGGGCAATTATACTGGGGGCTACTAAGGAGCATACTGTGCGGAGGCACAATAATGGGGCATTATACTGTGTGGTGGCCCTAAGTATAATGTTGTTTAATGCCCCCACTCACAGTATAATGCTTCTTAGTGCCCCCACTTAGTGCCACCACCCACAGTATAATGTTTCTTAATGCACACAACGCACAGTATAATGTTTCTTAGTGCTCCCACCTACACTATGTAATGCTCCGGGCCGCTGTCATAATGAAAGGGCCAGGAGGCAGGGGACCTAACAGCTGATGCCTGAGGCCCAGGTTCTGACTACGGTCCGCCAATTGAGTGTCCCTGCACTATGATATATCTGATGCAGTTTAACCCCAAATTCACACGACCAACTTTCAGACTGTGAAACTCGGTCCGTGTGTTGGCCGAATTTACTGGCCTGAACAGTATGCCAGGAGAGGTACTCTTAGCATTATAGTTATCACAGCTGAAACTTGGTTCTGTGAATGCAGGGTCAGACTGTCTAGTCTAACTTTGCATTAACTTTGTCTAACTCTTAGAAAGTATTAGTAAACCTGCCCCGATGTGTTTTTACACCACCCTTTTTAAGGGGTTTTCCCACACCCATAACCATATATAGATTTGTAGACAACTAAAAGTTAAACATTTTTGCAAATATAAATAATTCAAAATTTTGCAGAGTTTTATAGATTTTCTCTAACCATCTTAGTAATTACAGTCTGTTGTCTTGATTGGTTGTCAGTAGATACAACCATGAATGCAGAAACGTTTTATGGTCTGGTATTTTGTTGAAGACCCAGCCATGATTTCCTTATTGTGGACAGGTTATCAGGCAGGGACACTACATGTGTGAGGAGATTTCCCAGCCACAATAAGGAAATCATGGATGGGTTTCAGAGTATGGATAGTTCCTGCATTCATGGTCGTATCCATTGACCTATAAATCAACTAAAGAGAAGAAAAAAGGGGGTTTTACGTACCCAAAAAATAATTTAAAAAAATATCACAGGTGAGTCGCAACCTACCAAAAGGGACATATTTAAAATATAAACTTTATTAAATAATTTGAATAAAAAGGGAATCCACCCATAGGACAGAACAACAGAAAAACCACACAGACTATACAAAAAGGATCCAGGATAAAGCCACTACCATATCAGGATATAGTAATCCACAGTATCAGTAGTGCATTATCTCTTAGCAAAATAACATAAATGGCGGTACTGCAAGTTTACTCGCCATTCATCACCAGCAGCAACGTTTTTATCTACTTGCACTGCTTGCCAAAAGAAATACATATCAATTTAAAACCAGAACCGAATGTTTGCTGGCTTTCTAACAGTGTATCAGCACAAAGCCCAATATGACTACCTGCTCCTAATCATGCACTAATCATACGTATCCATTGGCAACTGATCCAGACTACAGACTGTCACCACTAAGATGGTTACAGAAAATCTTTAAAACTCTGAACATTTTTTAATAATTTTTATTTGCAAAATTGTTTAACTTTTAATTGTCTACAATTTAAGTAAGGTTATGTTCATGGGAAAACTCCTTTCACTGATGTGTATGCGGTGATGTTAACATTAAGAATTTCATGTGCGTGGACAGCTTGAAAACAATTCTTGTATCTTCATCACGTTCCGGCATAGTTATGACACAAAACTGCAACAGTGCCAGTACTATGTAAAACTGAGATGCTGACGCAAAACTGTGTCTGGTGGTCCATTTAAAGGGAGTCTATCACCAGAACTCAGTACACTGTTTCATTCAGGTGATCTTATCCTATCTATCTGTGGGCTGATATGTAGGGGTCTGGTGACAAACTCCTTTTAAAAAGGTGGTGGAAAAATGCATTTTTTATCAATTCATGGCTTTTTAGGCTAGTTATTATGAACTACGTTTTAAGGTACAGATCAGAGGCATAATATGAAGCTCATGGACCCTAGAGCAAAATCTGTACCAGGTCCCCTAACAATAATGTATTGTTCATAGTACTGGGAAGAGACACCTTATGGGCCCCCTAAGGCTCCTGGGTCTGGATGCGTCCTCTGCACCCACTCAAATTAAACCCCTGTGTCTTCTCTTTGCTATCTTAGGCTGAGACCACACATTGTGGAAAAGCTTCAGTTTTGGTTACAGATTTTCTTTAGCCAAAGGCAATAGATGCTTCAAAAGTCATGGGAAATATAAAGCAAGTACTTATAAGTCTCCCTCCTGATGAATCTACCCCTGGCTTTGGCTCAAAATAAACTGCTGCAAAATCAGCAACACAAATGCAGCTTTTCTGCAACATGTGGGTTCAGCCTCAGCCTTGTACTGTAGAGTCAGTTAGTGCAATGTTTAATGATTACCAAAAAAATAAAGAACACTATTTTTTTCAGGAAGATATAGTTAACAAGAACATGTAAAAACAATTGGAAATATAACAACTGATGACATTACATGACATTATATTTACATTAATGGGGTCTTCTAGTCATTATTGTTTTAGTTAAAATTAAGGGAACATAACAAATTTGAGAAAGGAAACTCACTGACCACCTTGCTGCATCAGGACTGATGTTCTTGGGTCCCTGCTTGGTTCTTGGCATCTCTCGACACCTACAGTAAATGGCTCAACCCATCACTGTCCAGGTGGCTGCTGTGGGCATCTTCAGGCATTTCCTGTGTGTGACAACAGCAGGAGGTACAGATCACAGGGGATCCAAGATTGTTGGAACCGAAGCAGCAGTTATTGAGATGTGAGTATGCTATTTTTTTTTTTTTGTTTGCTTACTTCCTATCTATCTATCTATCTATCTATCTATCTATCTATCTTCTTCTTCTTCTTCTTCTTCATATGGTGCATATGGGGAGTAAAGTTGTTTTGGATAATAAGGACACCTTTAGCAAGTACAGCAGGTAACTTAACAGCTAGTGGTAGCAAGTTGGAAAGCAAAAACTTTCTGACGGGTTTCTTTTTACATATCTAAGGCTAGGTCTACACCTGCGCTGGGCTCTCCGCTTAAACAGCAGTTACCTATGGACCCCATACACTGTAATGGGGTCCGCCAGATTTCTGCCATTTTTATACTGAAACCGTCAGAGAGAAAAGTCCTCCATGCAGGACTTTTCTCTCCGCCGATTTTCGGTGGTTTTTGTGGCTGAATTTCCAATGAAGATGCAGATGTGAACCTATCCTCAGTGCCATGTCTTTAGTATACATTGACAACACCTGTTGTGCATGAATTGTATTTTAATAGAAATATTTCATTTTTCAGCATCAAACTCTTTTCCATATGTGAAGAAAAGGATACCTGTAATCTATGAGCACCAGGTGGATCTTAAGCCAATTGATGTTGCTATTGACGAGATTAAGGAGAAGACGGCAGATCTGCAGAAGATCTGCTCATCTCCAGATGTCGACATGATCCAGTTACAGCTAAAACTACAAGGCTGTGTGTCTGTGCAGGTAAAATACCTTCTTTAATGACCACTCTGTGATTTACTTGACTCTTAAAAAGTTACCAGTGAAGCTGTAGCTGTAAGCAATGTCTCTGTCCGTGGTGCTGAAGGAAGTGATGGGTGATGTGCTTACGGTTTACTATATAGCACCAACATACAAAGTCTACTTAACACTAAAGATAAAATCAAAATGGGTACATGAGAGGGAAAGAGTAGATGAACAAAAAACAAATTGCTAAACAATTTTATAACAAAAATATAGTTAGACGTAAGTCAGAGTAGAAGAATAGTACTCCTCCTCCAACTGTTGCATACTTACCAACAGTTAAATAGCCAAAACCTAGAACTTTATGCCACACCCCTGAAAATGCCCAGGAATACCTCCAAAATACTAACTTTTGGGTGTGGTTTACATAACCCTTGTCCCATTGTGGTCAGGCCAAACCACTGACTCCACAGCCTGACCACAACTTTCCACAGCCTGACTCTGATTACTTCATAAATGACTGACAGCTATAGTGAGACAGAAGCAGTAAAACTCCTCTAATTCATTATAAAACCAGTAACAAATATAAATAGCAATAGGTAACAAACTTGCATCTAAGTAATTATGCAATATTAATAATTGTATAATATAATTAAAATAATTAATCATTTTATTTTGAAGCCAAAGCTGTGAACTTTTTTCCAACTCTACCAAAATTGGTTCCAACTCCGACTCCACAGCCCTGACTGTGGTCTGGTTCACATGATTGTCCTGGCAAAATTGGAACTGTTGTCAACTATGCAGTTTTACCTGTTCAGGACCTTCCCTATCCCTGTTGTGCCAAGGGTCCTGTGGACCGTCAAAAGAGATGTGTTCTGTTTTATCATGTCATATCTTTCAATAAAAACTGTGTGGCTTATCAGTACCTAATTTACCAAACATCTGCAGGCAGTCAGAAGAGATCAGCTAATGCTGCAAAGTAGCCGTCCCAAGGGCCAACTAAGGCCGGTTGCAGACGTCTGTGCTGCAACCGGCTTACCATGATTTAAAAGCACGGGATGCACACGGTCGTGTGTACGGGCCCATAGAAAAGAATGGGTCAGTGTGCTCTCCGTGAAATACACGGAGAGCACACTGACCACAGCACGGTCATCTGCAACTGGCCTTGGGGTGAGCTTGGAGTCTGTTCTTATCACTCCCACCAAGTGGACACTCCTCTTTTTGACATATGGCCACATACCTAGTACCCTGTATCTAAAAGTGAAAATCTGCCATTACAATTCTCTCCGACAATTTAGAGCTGAACTACGTCGGGCATCTCTTCAGCTACACTGGTTTTTATAACTCTTGCCTAACCCACAACTGTTTTTGGGTTCGGTTAAGAAAAATACAGTGAAAATGAAGCATGTTATGGAGCCCATTCAGAAGAAGCATGCTTAAGCTTATGCATACATAAGGCATCATAGCATATGCATACATAGGCGTCATAAGTGTTGTTGATTGAAATAACATTGTTCTTCAAGTGTAATAAAACCTCAACATGTGTAACAAAAATAGGGAAAGGGGGCAGATACTTTTTCATAGTACTGTATTAAGTCATCTAGCTACAGCCATTCACAGAATTTTTGTGGGCATACTGGCTATTCTCTATTTGTTTGAACAGGAATTTTTTTTTTTTTTTGTTACAGGTAAACGCAGGTCCTTTAGCCTATGCCAGAGCTTTCCTAGACGACAGTAGGTCCAGCAAGTATACTGGCAAAAAGATTAAGGAGCTAAAAGATCTTTTTAAGTATGTTGATAAAAATTTCTATTCGTCAGCCTCGGTCTATGTTTCTAATATATATATTCTGTCATCAATGAATACTTATGTTCAAGGGGTTTTCACATCAAAGTAAGTTATCCCCCATCCATATCCTATCTCCAGGCCACCACCAGTATGTAAGATATCTATGGATAGGGGATAACATGCAGATCGGTCGGGATCCAACTCCCCAGACCCCCATTTTTGTCCATCATTCTGAATGGATTGGTGGTCTGGCAGCCTACCTACAGCTCCATTCACTTCCGTGGGAGTGCTGGAGATAATTGAACGCTGTACTTTGGCTATCTGCAGCACTCTCATTGAAATTAATGGAGCAGGTGTGTGCTGCCCAAACACCTCTGCATTTGGTTTTAGTGTTCGGACTACCACCAATTTATCTATGGATAGGGGCTAACTTTCTTTGCTGGGAAAACTCCTTTATATTAATATATTTACATTCCATTTTCATCTGATTTTACAGATATGCATGTTATCTTAAATGTGTTAATATGTTTGTGCTGTTCATGCATAATAGATGTTTCTTCGCTAACACGGCACCATCAGGGTTTTGGGACAAGACACCGTGTTAGCAGTGAAGCATGTTGGATGGGCAAATCTAAATAGTTTTTAATCAGCAAGAATTGGGTTAGTGGGTACATGCGGGGGATTTCTGCAGGTGTCTCAGCATTAGCTACACATCTAGTGGTGGTTAGAATAGAATTACTAGTTAGCCAGAAAGGGCAATTTGATAACTAACCACTGGGTAGTCAGGTAATACTAAACCAATTTCACCCCCTCCCCCAGCTTAGAAGTAAAAAGGGTAGACTCCACTACCAATTCCTGTTTTTTTAGCCAAGCTGGGTGTGATCTAAATTTAGAAAATTACTTTGAAATGCACGAATAAAGGTTACATTTTGGCATTTTGGGTGTAGGTGTTATATAAGGGGAATTTTTGTTGCCATGTGAAATATGAAGTTGTATCTAATCCTGAGTGAATCACACAGACCAACCAATTCTCCCATCAAATACTGGAGAGTATCTGTCATTTACTATTTATGTATTTTACATTGTCCAGATCTGCCCACAGATTAAACAACAATGTACCCGTCTGTGTACTGTAGCTGGGTACTTTCCACCCACTTTTCCAGTAATGATTTACTAAAGCAGGAAAATAAAATATCTCTCATATCTTCAAGTTTTCCCACCCTTTATGAGCAGATTTAGCAATTTCATGCAACAGTATGCAGTACTGTATTTGTAGCAGAAGTATAAACTAGATAACAATGGCTTATTATTTCCTATTATAATGCATAGCTGTGCATTACTTTAAAGGGACCTTTCAGCACCTCCTCAAACTCTATGCATCCTTCAATAGGCATTGTTCCACTTATTTTACAGCAGTTGAAATTTTTTCTCTAGTCCTCCCCATTCCTGAGCAGTCAGTTCAGTTAGTTTCAGCACAATCTGTTGTCAAGTGGGCGATCCCAGACTATTTTCTACACTACAGGGACACCCACCTAACAGCATAGAGATTAATTAGCATACTGCTGGAACTAAGCACCAATAACTCAGGAACGGTGGGGAGTAGAGAAAAAAATTAAACTTTGCCAGAATAAGTGGAGTGGTGTCTATTGAAGGATACAAAGAGTTGAAGATGGTGGAGGTGGTGAAAGGTCCTTTTTTATTATCACATTATCTGTGTATTTGTCATCCTGAACTCTGTGTGACACTGTTTGGTATGCCCATATGGCTCCATATTATGGAGATATAGTGTTATAATATAGAATCAAATGGAACATACCACAAAATATACCGTATAAAATTGGAGACATATCTAGAATATGGCAAGGCTTTACTATAACGCTGTGAGTGCTATATTATGGATCTGTATGACTTGGAAATTTACAGAGCTGAAATACAGCTCGTGTGCATTGGTCCGTAGTCTTTGTTCTTATAGTAAACGTGTCCGATCTGTTACAATCTGACCTACTTCATTAAACTGATCTATATAACCCATTTTTAGCCTTAACTTCTGCACTCTGATGGAATAGAACCAAGGGAAGTGTAAACCAAGTCTTATGTAGACATTAACCTCATTCTATGCACATTGACAGTCTGATGTGGTACACAGTACTTCCCTAAATAACCCTCAGCATGTCTACATTCCAAGAAAACAGATAAAAAGAGGAACCGAACTTTCGCCTAACATGTCTCTTTTGTCCAAAGTACTTGCATTCCCCAGACTACAACAATTCTGGAGCATTTTTTATTAGAACTCTACTTGGTGCTGTCTCTCTCGGACTAAAATAAATACCCAGGAGCCATTGGCTTCTAAACTGAAAGATTAAGGAGCCAAAACTAATTTTTAGTCACCAAAACTGTATAATGCTCCCCACTGGTTCCCCCAACAATATAATACTCTCCAAAGAAGTTGTGCCATATCAATAAAAAAAAGTAATACTTACCAAGTCCCATTCCCATGGAGCTCTCTGCAGCTCTTCTCCTGTTGTCTTCTCGATGTCTGCAGGCCTGTACCGAACTGCAGACATCACTAGCAGCAGTCTGAATAGTGAAGGCTCCTGCATTAGTTGCATTGGTGACACATTTTTTTTTTTTAACTGCATGCTTCTGTGTCGAGTAGTTCATTTAACTGTTATTTCATACACTTAAAAGGGAATCTGTTGGGTCAATCTGGGACACTAAACCACCCACAGGTCCTTATAGACCTGGGGTTTAGTGTCCCAGATCGCCCTGTTGTAATGCAACCTTTATACTTACCTAGAGAAGGGTCCGATCGACGCAGTTTGGTCTGGCTTATTCATGAGCTTCTTTGTTGGCACTCTTCTCGGCGCCTGCACTGTTCTTCAGTGAAGCCAAAGATGGACACCCCGGCTTAACTATGTAATTGCGGGTCATGCGCACTGAAGCCGAGGTGTACTCCTCTGGCTTCATTGAAGAACTGCACAGGTGCAGGGAGTACAGCGGCCGGGTGAGTATAAAGCTTTTTTATTTTTAATGCGGCCATGGGTTGCGTTATAACAGGGTGACTAAACCCCAGGTAAATATGGATGTTTGGGTGGTTTAGTGTCCCAAATTGCCCTGACAGATTCCCTTTAAAGAGGACCTTTAAGAGAAATGAGTGGTATTATATACCACTAGAAAGCTGACAATGCGTTGAACTCAGCACACTGTCAGCTCTCTAGTGGTACATAATACCGCCAATCCCCGAGGACATGAAAGGTCCTCTTTTAAAAAAAAAGTTGTAAACTGCCAAATGAAGGAGCGGTGAACACTTTTTTTTTTGCCCTCCATCAGTATAATGGAGCCTGTGAGAGCTTCCTGTACATTATACATTCATGGTCTAATTCTAGGTAATTTCCTAGCTAGTGTGTCATATTTATTATTTATGCCTGCACCCCCAAATTACCCCTTTTTTCCATTTTTCTGGCAATATTTCTTCCCTTGACCAGGCTTCTCCTGACTATGATGGTGGAGATATGCCTAATCTATTCCATCACACTGTATTTTTATGTAGATAAGTGGTTTACACTTGAGAACCTTTTATTGTTAGCATGTACAGCCAATTTTGCTTATCCACCCACCGTAGTATCAATATTTGCTTCCATGCCCAGGTTGCAGGGTAAATATATAAAAAGTGCTATGTTCCACCCTATAAGATCCTAGTTTGTTTCCAAGTGTATATAACAGATAAACCACTCTGATAAGATCAACCCCTTTATCCTTCTGCAGGAGGATGGAGCATATGGCATTGTATTCCAGAGTGAACCAGTCAGAACTACATTATTCATCTCAGTGCAACTTGTGTTACTGTGCAAGAAACAGAAAATATAGCTAACTATAATAGCAAGGGAATATGAGTCTATATATATGAGTCTGTGTATATATATATCTATATATATATATATAGATATATATATATATATACAGTGCCTTGCGAAAGTATTCGGCCTTGAAATTTTCAACCTTTTGCCACATTTCAGGCTTCAAACATAAGGATATAAAATTTAAATTTTTTGGTGAAGAATCAACAACAAGTGGGACACAATTGTGAAGTGGAACGAAATTTATTGGCTATTTTAAACTTTTGCAAAAATAAAAAACTGAAAAGTGGGGCGTGCAATATTATTCGGCCCCTTTACTTTCAGTGCAGCAAACTCACCCCAGAAGTTCAGTGAGGATCTCCGAATGATCCAATGTTGTCCTAAATGACTGATGATGATAAATATAATCTACCTGTGTGTAATCAAGTCTCCGTATAAATGCACCTGCTCTGTGATAGTCTCAGGGTTCTGTTTAAAGCGCAGAGAGCATCATGAAGACCAAGGAACACACCAGGCAGGTCCGTGATACTGTTGTGGAGAAGTTTAAAGCTGGATTTGGATACAAAAAGATTTCCCAAACTTTATTTATTGAAATGGAAGGAGTATCAGACCACTGCAAATCTACCAAGACCCGGCCGTCCCTCTAAACTTTCATCTCAAACAAGGAGAAGACTGATCAGAGATGCAGCCAAGAGGCCCATGATCACTCTGGATGTACTGCAGAGATCTACAGCTGAGGTGGGAGAGTCTGTCCATAGGACAACAATCAGTCATACACGGCACAAATCTGGCCTTTATGGAAGAGTGGCAAGAAGAAAGCCATTTCTCAAAGGTATCCATAAAAAGTCTTGTTTTAAAGTTTGCCACAAGCCACCTGGGAGACACACCAAACGTGGAAGAAGGTGCTCTGGTCAGATGAAACCAAAATCGAACTTTTTGGCCACAATGCAAAACGATATGTTTGGCGTAAAAGCAACACAGCTCATCACCCTGAACACACCATCCCCACTGTCAAACATGGTGGTGGCAGCATCATGGTTTGGGCCTGCTTTTCTTCAGCAGGGACAGGGAAGATGGTTAAAATTGATGGGCAGATGGATGTGGCCAAATACAGGACCATTCTGGAAGAAAACCTGTTGGAGTCTGCAAAAGACCTGAGACTGGGACGGAGATTTATCTTCCAACAAGACAATGATCCCAAACATAAAGCAAAATCTACAATGGAATGGTTCACAAATAAACGTATCCAGGTGTTAGAATGGCCAAGTCAAAGTCCAGACCTGAATCCAATCGAGAATCTGTGGAAAGAGCTGAAAACTGCTGTTCACAAACGCTCTCCATCCAACCTCACTGAGCTTGAGCTGTTTTCCAAGGAAGAATGGGCAAGAATTTCAGTCTCTCGATGTGCAAAACTGATAGAGACATACCCCAAGCGACTTGCAGCTGTAATCGCAGCAAAAGGTGGCGCTACAAAGTATTAACTTTAGGGGGCCGAATAATATTGCACGCCCCACTTTTCAGTTTTTTATTTTTTACAAAAGTTTAAAATATCCAATAAATTTCATTCCACTTCACAATTGTGTCCCACTTGTTGTTGATTCTTCACCAAAAAATTTAAATTTTATATCCTTATGTTTGAAGCCTGAAATGTGGCAAAAGGTTGAAAAGTTCAAGGTGGCCGAATACTTTCGCAAGGCACTGTATGTATATGTGTATATATATATATATATATATATACACGTGTGGGTATGTCATCTTTATTTACATGATAACAATAAATGTAATGTAACACTTAGACGCTTTTAAGTGTTAACCTGACTTCTGCTTTGCTAGTATAAGGCACTCAGTAGACATAGTTTTGTTCCAACTTTCCAACTTCATCATTCTGGTCTTCGTCAATCTGAGGTTATCTGATCTTTATCAAATACATTTACTGTGTATATACACATGTTGTAAGGTGTCCTTTGTTCTTATCTATACATCTAGACAGTTTATACAAGCGTGTGCCACAGCTCTGGACCTGAATGAGCGGCTCATCAAAGAGGATCAGGTTGAATACCACGAGGGCCTTAAAACAAACTTCCGGGAAATGGTGAAAGAGCTTTCTGACATTATCCATGAACAGGTATGTGATAAAGCGACACCTCTGTGGAATTTCTACAGAACACTCACACTAACTATGTCAATGCATCTGTTGAGGCCACTTTTCCACGCTTTTGAAGAGGAATACATTATATCATTGATATGCTTTGCATTGGCCCTCCTATATAAATATTAGCAGACGGACTGACTCAACAAGGGAAGGAATTTACGTCTTCTGTCCTAGAACATGCCATCAAAGGGTGGGGGGCAGGGCTCCTAATTGTGCACACCCCTACTCACCCATAGGGAGATGTGGAACATGAAGCCCATGTAGTTTGGGGTTGTACTGTATGTGTCTGTGTTGTAAAGGGATAGGCTTTAACGTTGATGCCAAGTTCTGGTCACACAAGAAGGAAACTCAGAGACTGAGCATTGTCTACCACCCACATAAGGATTATAACTTTCCCTTGCATTGAAGTATCGGGTGGCGTCTCCAGACCTGTTTTACCTGTAGATGTTTTGAGACACCCTCTGAATATTGTCAACTGTGGGCTTTATTGAATTTTGCTCAATAACCCTTCAGTTTCCCATTCCTGCGTGCGTGCTCTCTGCTATCTACCCTGTCACAAGGTACATATCTCATAATGTCCTGTATCCCTGTACTCTGAGGTGATGCTATCCTTCAGGGTCAAATGCCCTAGCTTAGTTAGAGTGGCTTCCTGGCATTGTCACCGATACAGAACTACATCCTCTGGTCTGTACTGCCCTATGCCAATAAAGCTTAAGGAAAGTTTCAACAACAATTTATTGTTCTAATGCACTAACATGAAAGATGAAGCAACTCTGCAAATAGTCTTAATTAAAAATCTCAGCTCCACTGGAGAGCTATGGTGGCAGATTACAACAAATTGTGTGTGGTCCGATTCCTTAGTCATCTGTCCCTTACATTTTACTAACCTGCCAGAGGTATGTTGGTAAAGAATAGAGGACAGAGAGAAAGGAGTATGACTGCTGGATCACATTGCCGTGGATTTCTTTGTAGTCTGTTACCATTGTGAGTATGTGAACCAGAGGGCGCTATTGAGCGACCAAGGCCCAGGCCAGTAAAGGTTCTCAGCCACGCCTTTGGGTGGGGGCGCGTAACTCCAGAAGGCTGGAGTATCCTGCAGGAGGCAGGAACTGTGGAACCAGCTGGACAGATAGACGGTGTGTGCCAGGAGGGTTGGGGTCCACAGGGGACTTTTGCTAGAGCTGAGCAGGAGTCAGGCTAGTTAGGGGCTCAAGGAGTGAGTTAGGGCCCTAACTGTGGCCTAGGTTTTTTTGTTGTTTTGCACCTATGCTGAATAAAGCCAGTTTTATTTTACACTTGGACTGTCTGAACGCTATCTATCCGGCGCCCAGTACCACGAACCACTGCTGTCCAGACCAGGAGTCTGCCGCCATCTTGAGACTAATCCCCCCAAGTTGTCACATATGGTGCTCAGGATTTGGGCATAAAGAGATCCACGCAAGTCCTGGAAGACAAGTGGTTGGTGACTGCAGTACTGCTAAGTGTGCATTGTGGCCTACAGCTGGAAGAAATCTGTGATTTCAACTGAGAAACCCAGGAAGGGGTGAGTGAATTGCAACATAGCAAAGTGTGTGTAAAAACTGGTGAAAGTAAAACTCTGGAAGAGGAATCCAGGGAATGGACTTTGTGTACAGTCATGGCCAAAAGTTTTGAGAATGATACAAATATTAATTTTTACAAAGTCTACTGCTTCAGTTTTTCTAATGGCAATTTGCATATACTCCAGAATGTTATAAAGAGTGATCAGCTTAACAGCAATTACTTGCAAAGTCAATATTTGCCTAGAAAATGAACGTTATCCCCCAAAACACATTTCAACATCATTGCAGCCCTGCCTTAAAAGGACCACCTAACATCGTTTCAGTGATTGCTCCATTAACACAGGTGTGGGTGTTGATGAGGACAGGGCTGGAGATCAATCTGTCATGATTAAGTAAGAATGACACCACTGGACACTTTAAAAGGAGGCTGGTGCTTGCCATCATTGTTTCTCTTCTGTTAACCATGGTTATCTCTAAAGAAACACGTGCAGTCATCATTGCACTGCACAAAAATGGCCTAACTGGGAAGAGTATTGCAGCTAGAAAGATTGCACCTCAGTCAACAATCTATCGCATCATCAAGAACTTCAAGGAGAGAGGTTCCGTTGGTGCCAAAAAGGCTCCAGGGTGCCCAAGAAAGACCAGCAAGCGGCATGACCATCTCTTAAAAGTGTTTCAGCTGCGGGATCGGGCTACCAGCAGTGCAGAGCTTGCTGAGGAATGGCAGCAGGCAGGTGTGAGTGCATCTGCACGCACTGTGAGGCGGAGACTCTTGGAGCAAGGCCTGGTCTCAAGGAGGGCAGCAAAGAATCCACTTCTCTCCAGAAAAAACATCAGGGACAGACTGATATTCTGCAAAAGGTACAGGGAGTGGACTGCTGAGGACTGGGGGAAAGTCATTTTCTCTGATGAATCCCCTTTTCGATTGTTTGGAACATCTGGAAAACAGCTTATTCGGAGAAGAAGAGGTGAGCGCTACCACCAGTCTTGTCTCATGCCAACTGTAAAGCATCCTGAAACCATTCATGTGTGGGGTTGCTTCTCAGCCAAGGGAATCAGCTCTCTCACAGTCTTGCCTAAAAACACAGCCATGAATAAAGAATGGTACCAGAATGTCCTCCAAGAGCAACTTTTCCCAACCGTCCAAGAGCAGTTTGGCGCTCAACAATGCCTTTTCCAGCATGATGGAGCACCTTGCCATAAAGCAAAGGTGATAACTAAATGGCTCAGGGAACAAAACATAGAGATTTTGGGTCCATGGCCTGGAAACTCCCCAGATCTTAATCCCATTGAGAACTTGTGGTCAATCATCAAGAGACGGGTGGACAAACAAAAACCAACAAATTCAGACAAAATTAAAGCATTGATTCTGCAAGAATGGACTGCTATCAGTCAGGATTTGGTCCAGAAGTTGATTGAGAGCATGCCAGGGAGAATTGCAGAGGTCCTGAAGAAGAAGGGTCAACACTGCAAATATTGACTTGCTGCATTAACTCATTCTAACTGTCAATATAAGCTTCTGTTACTCATAATATGAATGCAATTCTATTTCTGTATGTGATAAAAACATCTGACAAACACACATAAAAACCAGAGGGCAGCAGATCATGTGAAAATATAATATTTGTGTCATTCTCAAAACTTTTGGCCATGACTGTATACTGTGGCACAGAAGTCTGTAAAGTGTTTGCTGATGGCAAGAAAGTAAGCAATGTGTTTAGAAGCTGGATATTGCAAACAGTCTATGTGAAAGGCTTTGGTGCCATGTTGGTGTTTTCTGTGAAAGACAGAAGAAAATGCTGGTTGTTGTAGTGCCACATAAGTTAACTGTTTGAATACATGTGACTGCAGAAGATAGCAAAAAAAGTTGCTGCCAGTTGAACCTAAGGTTGCTGAGGAATATTGTATAATCTTGTTAGTAAACCATGGGCAAGAAAAAGAGAATTTCAGCTTGTAAAAAAGCAGAGAAGTTATGCACAAGTTTATTAGTGCAGCAGTCTGAATGCAGAGAGACGCAAAACCAGGAACAGATCATGTGGAGTGCAAGTAAAGATAATGGGTTGCATGACGGTGACTCCGTTTTTCTAAAGCACCTCTGTTCTATGATTGAATATGTCCCTGCTGACTGTATGTCTCATACTGGAGTGCATGAAAGCGCCAAAGATGAAAATATTATGGTGCAGCAGCTTCAAGATGAGATTAAACGGCAATTTGAGGTATTAGAAAAAGAGAACCTTAAGTTGAACCTGAAGTTAAAGAAAGATCTTGAATCTATGAGGAGTTCATATTCTAGTCATTGTGAAAATGTGGTGCTGGGTTTGCCTGGAATGGACTGTGTCACTAAGAAGGAGTTTCCTGAAATGAAATGTGCTCTATCTAATGAAGTCATACAGAGTGTAGAGCAAAAGCAAGTGCTTGAGAAGCAATTGCAGGATTTAAAGGAGCAGCATGTTCAAGACTCCATTGCCAAAGAGAGTGTCATTGAAAAATTAAGAGATGACCTTGAAACTGCTAAACGTGAGAGAAGTGAATTTTTGCAGAGTCAGTCAGAATGTCTGGATGACCAAGTCAGGATGTGTGAAAAACTTTCGGCTGCATTAACTGACAAAGAAAATGAAATTGCAGAGCTGAGGAAGCATGTGTCTGACCGAGAGAGTGATTTAGAATCTGTAGTGCAGACATTGCAGTCAGAGCAAAACTTGCATGAACTAAAGCACGTTCGTCTAAATAGTGAAATCCACGAATGGCGAAGCAGAGCTGGAGTTCTGGAACAAAGAGAAAGGGAACTCAAAGCTAGAATATGTAGCCAGGAGAGGGCGCTGTCAGGATCTTGCGAAGATAAAGAGAAATTGTCTGTTTTGGTGCAAAATAAAGACAAAGAATTGGTGGAGATGTCGTCTGTCCATGCTCAGAAAGTGCAAACCTTACAGGAGAGTCATAAAAAAGTAGAGACTCAACTTCAAGAGCTGCAACTAAAAGTCACAGAAGGGGACAGGTTTCAAGCAGAAGTACTAGACAAGGCAAACGGACTGCAGGCGGAATTGAATAATGTCACAGGGCTTCTTTCTCAAGCAGACAGCAAGTTTATCAAACTTTCCAAAGATTTTTCTACACTAGAATCTCAGCTTCAGGACACTCAGGAACTCTTGCAAGAAGAAACCCGTCAGAAGCTTGACCTTAGTACAAAACTAAATGCAAGATGAGAAAAATGGTTTCCTTGAGCAACTAGAGGAAGAGGAGGAAGCAAAAAGAGATTTGACAAAGCAGATTTCAACACTACAGGATCAGGCGACTGATATGAAGAAAAAAATGGAGGATAGTATTGGGTCCTTGGACTCTGTTGAAGAACTAAAGGAAAAGTTGCAAAAGGAGCTAGAAGCTACAAATCAACAGTTTGAGGAGAAGGCTGCTGCTTATGACAAACTTGAGAAGACGAAAATTAGACTGCAGCAGGAACTAGAAGATGTAGGTGTAGATCTTGATCATCAACGTCGGATGGTGTCAAATTTGGAAAGGAAGCAGAAAAAGTTTGATCAGCTGCTTGGTGAAGAGAAGACTCTTTCTGATAGATATGCAGAAGAACGTGACCGTGCTGAAGCAGAGGCCCTTGAATTGAAGGCCGAGTTAGAGAGGCTCAACAAGCAACTGCGCACTGAAATGGAGGATTTGGTTAGCTCCAAGGATGAAGTTGAGAAAAACCTGGAATCTGTGCAGATATTGTATGACAGCAAAGCTAATGCTTATGACAACCTGGAAAAGGCCAAGAGAGAATTGGACCTCCAGATAGAAGACATGAAGATTCAGTTTGAGGGAAACCTGTCTAATTTGTCTGCTGAGATTGTAGATCTAAAAATGCAGGTTGCTAAACTAAAGGTGCAAGTGAACAAGCAGGAGGACATTGCACGCATCAAGAAACAGCTGGAGTTTCAGATGGATCAAGTGAAGCGCAAGCCAGCAATAAAGTTGGAAGAGTGCACTTTTCAGATTGAACAGTTAAAAACCGAAGTGGAATCTAAAAGAGAAGAATTGGATCGATTGCAGCAGTCTCTATCCAATACTGAACAGTCGGAATCTGCCCTATCTTCAAAGCTGTCAGCACTAGAAGCTGAGAGAGACTCGCTGCAGAACCCGTTAACCTCTAAAGAATCAGAACTGCAAGGTGCACTACTAAAAACTGAGATGGAGGCTGCTCAGAAAAATGTGGCAGTGAAGAAAGTTCTGGAGCTGGAATCAGAGATTTGTGCGCTACAGAAGGCGTTAGAATTGGAGAAAGCTGCCAGCATAGAGGCAGAGAAAGCAGAGACATTAAGGCAGCCAGAACATGTAACCAAAAAGCATCTGGGTACTGACAGAAAAAACTGTGATGTTGAAAACTTGGTATCCCAGTCCTCCGGTGTTAGCACAGAGAATGAAAATAACTTGGAGAATGTTGAGATGACGATATCACCAGCTCCTGTACTGTCAGAAAGGCGTTGGCACGAAAATTCTTGCAATCTATCACAGTACCGCAACATGCCTCCAGAAAGTTATGCGTATGAGAAAGAGGAGGTAAGACTAGAGTGTGGAAGTGGTTCTCCTGCTGCCGTACAGGTGTGGAAGTATTATACAGAAACCATTCCAATATATGATGTGGCAGTTGTTAAAGACATACCAGAAAATGTAGTTCAGCGTGATCTATTTGGTGAGGGTGTACTGTATGGTCCTTGTGCAGAAGGAGAAGATATTGCGGTACAGAGCTTGTGTATCTCAAACAAAGAGGAGAGCAAGCAGCCTATGTCTCCTAAACTTCTAAGCCTTGATGGTGATGGCAAAGTTTGCTTTGAGATGAAGGTTACAGAAAAGGTACCCATGAAACATTTATACTCTAAAGACATTGATGTGCATGAAGTACGTGTTAGTTGGTCTCTGAGCTCCTGTGGCTTCGTGATAGGTGAAGATGAAGATTCTTATGGCTATTCACTAAAGGGATCAAAATCATGCAATGGGAAGGCTGAAGACTATGGCGAGAAATGTGATGAAAATGATGTGATCCCCTGTATGGCGAATTGTGAAGGTGATGAAGTAAAACTTGCCCTTTGCACAGAATGGCCAGGATCTTCGCGTAGTGTTTGAAGGGCTGAGAAACCGGAAATGTCGAGTAAGCGGAATTTGGAAGAAGAGACCGCCAGATTGGGACTTCTGGAGAGACACTGGACAGGCATACTTGGTTGAAGAGGGACTTCGTCATAGGATGTCTCGTCCCATTGTAGCTCACCCCATGGGTAGTGAGCTGAGGGGGGAGGGTATGTGAGTATGTGAACCAGAGGGCGCTATTGAGCGACCCAGGCCAGAAAAGGCTCTCAGCCACGCCTTTGGATAGGGGCGCGTAACTCCAGAAGGCTGGAGTATCCTGCAGGAGGCAGGAACTGTGGAACCAGCTGGACAGATAGACGGTGTGTGCCAGGAGGGTTGGGGTCCACAGGGGACTTTTGCTAGAGCTGAGCAGGAGTCAGGCTAGTTAGGGGCTCAAGGAGTGAGTTAGGGCCCTAACTGTGGCCTAGGTTTTTTTGTTGTTTTGCTATGTTGCACCTATGCTGAATAAAGCCAGTTTTCTTTTACACTTGGACCGTCTGAACGCTATCTATCCGGCGCCAAGTACCACGAACCACTGCTGTCCGGACCAGGAGTCTGCCGCCATCTTGAGACTAATCCCCCCAAGTTGTCACACCATGGAGACACATAGGTCTTCCTAAGAGCTATAGACAAATATAACAGAGATTTGAAAAACAAATGAAAATAAAAAACTGTTGCAAAATGACTTCCTTTTAGGTGTTTGGCAATGGGAACATCTTGTTTACATCAAGATGAAAGCTGGTAAAGATATAACACTTCTCACAGCTGAGAACTTGCTACATTAGTGTTAGAGTATTTAGCTGAGACACAATGGTCCAGACCGGATGCCAATGTAGCAGCAAGAGAGGTCTTAAAACTGAGAAGGAATCGAGGAAAAGTATATTAGCCTGTTACCTAATGTGTTTACATGTTGCACGATCTAATGATATTGACATAAAATGTGAGCCCTTGTAATGGCCAAGTACAGTCATTTACATCCTGGTCTCCTATGTTAATGTTTGATTATTTATGAGGTGATCCCATGTGTCTCACTTCCCTATTCATTTATTTGGTATATCCACAAAGGATTAGTAATCCAAGCAAAGGTTTAAGGCTTCCCTAAAAAAGCCATGTCTAATGGTCTGAATTTTTACAAGAAATTCACCTACTACTGCTACTCCATTCTATTTCCATCCTACTAATACGTTTCAGACAAATATTGATATAATCCCAGGCGGACACAACATTCACGTTGTTCCCATTGCCGTCATCTGTGACAGAAAAACAAGTCATTAGATTACATTGTATCTAACGCAGAGTCCAGCAGATCTGTTTTCTTTCTTTCACTAAATACAATAAATGGATCTGCCCAATGATTTAAATAGAAGGCTCATAAAAGCAGCAGACTGTCTAGGTAATATTTAGTTAAAACTTGACACCTGGCAGCACAAACCACCTTATCACAGGTCATAGGTGCAGAAGATAGTTTGCTGCACTAGTTTATTGTTGTGTCTACTCTTTCTAGCGACATTTTAACTATATTGTCAGTGTAAGGTTAGGTTCACACCTCCATACAGAAAAATCTTGGATACGTCTAATTTGCCCATAGACTATTGTTATCCATAGGTATGCAAAAAGAGTGACCTTTTTTTACATATGTTTGACCACTATATTTCAGAATACGGTTTTCTCCAGTGCATTGAAAAGTATATTTGATATACGGCAATCACCATAATGTATGAAGTGAATGGGGCTGAGCTGCAGTAGTAGGCACTATTCACAAGTACAGCAAGTGCCTGCAAAAACAATAAAGGATCTGGGACGCTCCAGCTAACACTGTGGCCCATTTATTCTGATAATCAATGGGCATCCTAAGGGTTTAACCCACACATATAAAATGAGGCCCTCAAGAGCTGAAATCCATTCTATGTGAACTCCTTTCTGATGCATTTCTCTTAATTTCCTCAAGAGAAGAAGTTCCCTAATATTCTACTGAATTTCCTTTCCATTTTCCCTTCTATTTTGTGTCTTGTGTAATTCCCCTGTCTTAGGCTGGTTTACATTTTGGTTATGATGCTTTTCATTGTAAGGGGCGTTCACACTGCCGCTGGTGACCATCAGCAGTGGGCATTGCTATTGTCCGTTACAAGATTTTAGCAACAGACACTAGATGAACCATCACAAATCCATTAAAATTGCCATTAATTTCAATGTGATTTTATCTTGTGTCCATTTACACCCAATCCTTCACATGTCCGTTTTTTTCGCAGACAAAAAATCCTATATGCAGGACTTTTGTATCCGTGAAAAAAAAAAAAGGTTTCATGATGGACGTCAAGTGTCCGTTATTTTTTAACATTAAAGTCTATGGGTAACGGACAGGTGTCTGTTATTACTGTCCGTTATTACTGTCCGTTTTTTTCTGCGCATGCTCAGACAGCAGAAACAAACAAAAACGTACAGTATAAAAACAGAGACTAACAGACACTAACTGATGCTAATGTGTCTTTTTTTATCTGATCCATTAAATGGATCAGTTAAAAAACGGATACATTAATATCAGTTAGTGTCTGTTATGATAGGTGTCTGTCTGTTTTAACGGAAACTATCATAACTGATATTCAACGGTAGTGTGAACTCACCCTAATATGGTTTATTTATGTCATTTCTTTTTTTTTTTTTTTCTATTTTATGCAGTTATTTTGTAGTTTTATATGTATGTTTATTGTTTGAAAAATGTTATAAAAATGTATTTATTTAAAGATTTAGTCTTGTAAGGTTTTGCCTGTTTTTGAAAAAAATGTGTCCTTATAATAGTTACAAATATAAAGACAAAAAAATAGGGGGCACTCACCCAGATTTTATGTAAAAAGGAGACTTTTATTCAGAGATTGTCCATTAAAATGTCCAAGTAACAAGGGAGAGAGGAAAAAAACACCCTAAAGGCAAGGCAACGAATCGTTTCGCAGACTAGCGCTTTCTCAAGCCTTAGGATGCCACCTATAAAAGTTACACCATTATCCAGTGCCAACACTCCAGTGGTCCGCACTGGTTTACTTCTGCAGCAACGTTGTGCCTTACATTTACATGAAGGGGCTAATCCATAGGGTTACCAGAAGTCAAGTGTGATATTAGCAAATCATCACGTTGCAGAAATGCAGCTTTTTTTGTTTCAGATTTTGCTGCATTTTCTTTTAGCCAAACTCAGGAGTGGCTACAGAAGTAATGGTAAATATAAAAGAAGATCTTATACGTCTCCCTTCTGCTCAATCCACTCCTGACTTTGGCTCAAAAAACCACAGCAAAATCTGCAATAAAAAAAGCTACTTTTCTGCAGCATGAAGACTTAACTTTAAAGGGGTATAGTAAAATTGCATTGATAGACTCCCTTTAATGTAAAATGGTGGTGCATGTATAAAAACTATTGTAATTGGCAGCAATAAATTTATTGCAAATTCAAAATAACCCTTGCTAAGTGCAGATGGTAGTACTGCCATATGCCATAGAAATATTGCCTCCGATCACTGTTCTCATGGAATATCTCTAGCAGATTTTGAGAATGATTTTTCCGGATTTGTATGTGCTCCATGTAAACAGGCCTTTACTGAAGAATGCCGTTTATACTTTCCGTGTTGTAATAAGTCTATTAACTTTGTAAGGTAACTTGTTTTAAAGGGCCTATAACTGATGTACCACTTTTGTAACCACATTAAATGAAAAATTAAGTAAATTTGCAAACAAATCCAGTGTAATCTGATCCTGTAGTCATTCTCCTATCCCTAATTTTTCCTGGTATACATTTGGTAGTTTAGAAGTAGAAAACAGATAAGAGGTATAACAGCAGGATCAGACTACACACAGTTTGTTTGTAGTCTGTTGCTATGGAGACATATTTGCATAGGGGTTGTAGGTACAATAACAGAAAAATAATTTATTATGTTTTCTCTTTAAACGCTGCCTCTGGAAAGCTTTGAAGGTAAATCTGGAGTGTGAGAATAAAGCGACCATTATCTATAGGTTACATGTAAACATCTGAGACCACGTTAACCTTGGGGGGTGTATGTTTAATTTTTAGATTTATCAGGAAGATACACAATCTTCGTGGATGCAGAATTCCTTGCATGTCTTCTGTGCCATCAGTGGGACTGCAGCTGAATGAGCTACATATAGCAGCCGGAGAGGACGGCCAAGCCTCACATTCATCTATCTCAGGAACAATCTGGCATGGACTGCTAAACTAATGTGGATTATCGTATTTCAGCAACAGAAAAAAAAATCGCTCTCTAACTCTTAAGAACTTGTCCTAAAGCCATTATAGAATGTAATTGCCATAGCTAAGATTCATAATGACAGCATTGTAAGACTGTATTCATTCTGATTATCCAGTACTGTATAGGCTTATTTGAGGTTGGTTGTACATACAGATGTAGCAGGGATGGGTTTGTCAGCACAACTTATAGTGTTACTATGCTGTATTTGATCTGCTGTTGTCCAAGACTGCAGGTGAACCTATTGGTTTGTTGTCTTAAATATCACAGTGCATACAAATGAACTGACACATCCAGCACTGCTACATCTGTACAAAGAAATAATCACAAGTATCCTTTTATAGTTATTTAGAGTGCACATTTTTTAAAAAGAGGAAACATTTTATTAGTTGGATTAATATTTCTAAGACGGACATTGGTGCCCTGTGAGCTCCACTCACTTAGAACTGGTGTCAGTATGGAGGTGTTCACACTGGTCTGTCTGCAGGAACCTCTGTACTGGTAATGAAGTGATTATCTCTTGTAAATACTGTATGTGCAACATGCAAGTGCCTGAATAATTTTATGTAAACAAGCTGTTAAATACGATCATTTTATTTTTATGTTTTCATAATGGTATTTATTTTACAACTAAGTAAGGACCTTGCCGTTTACATGGTGAGGCTAGATATAAAGTTGTATATATATATATATATATATATATATATATATATATATATATATATATATATGATTGTGTCATATGATGGAGATATATTACTATGCACAGACATCCTGACTTATACTGTCTGGAAATAAATAAATACTGTTGGTATAAAATGGTTTATTGGCTGATACATGTTGCACATCACTTATCCTTTCAGCTTTTTTTTATACTGCTCATGTTTTAAAGGGACATAATGGTAAAACTGAGAAACTGCATTACGTCTAGTGCAGATCCTCAGTGGGCAGAGTATGACCCAGGTGTTCGTAGAAAACCAACCCTCTGAAGTCCTGTACAAGGTATAACACAGTGTATCGGTTCTGCAAGGAGTGTTCCTTTTAAACTGTGTTTTCTGGCCCCAAATTTTCTTACTGATGACCCAACCATGGGATGTCGGAAGTTGCTAGTGGATGGGGAGCACATGCAGCACCACTCCTATTCCAAGTAATGATGGGCAGCGCAGCAGCTCCATCCACTTCATAGCGGTGGTTCCAGTGAACTAGATCGCTGCTCCTATTACACACTGGCCATCCACTAGCAGCTTCTGGTACGTGGAGGCTGCTAGAACAAATGATCATACTATAGGTCATCAGTATGAAAATTGATTTTGAGACTGGCAAATCCCTTTAACCATTTTGTTACCTGAGCATCACCGCTCTTTGAACAGTTAAAGAGAATCTGTCACCATCTACAACACCTCACAACTAACATAACAGGTAGACAAGGGCAAGGTTGTGTTAATAAAAGTGTAACTTGTGTCTGGATACACACTAGCAGTCAGGGTCATAACTTAGAGGGGGTGCAGCCGCACCAGGGCCCAGGAGCCTTAGGGGGCCCATAAGCACTGGCATCAGTATTGAGATTGCAGCTTCCATCTGGCCCATAAGCCAAGGAGAACCACAGATTACCCTAACCACACTAAGGTTGATTAAACTCCTTAGGACCCGTAACCATCACTATCAAGAATTCGCTGTAGGGATGAGGTAGGGGGCCCCAGACAAAAGATTGCACCGGGGTCCACAAGACTTTAGTTACGCCACTGCTAGCAGTCATCCACTAAAATCCCACAATGGATTCTGGAGCTGCAGAACTTAAAGGAGTTCTCCAGGGAGTCTCTGAATACTTACTTCCTCCAAGGCTCTTAGGCGACAAACCCAGGGGTTCTGGGCTGGTTTTGACCCCCAGGTCATGTGATCAGAATTAGCTCTCTGAGTTGCTCCACTTCCTTCCTCCTCTCCAGTGTTTGCAGGTAGTTAGATATCTGTGCTCTGGGTGTTGTCTTTACTGTAGTGTGCTAGCCCTTATAGCACAAGTTAAATACCTGTTAACACAATAGAGGTAGTGGGGAGACGTGGGGGCCAGGTACTGGATCAGATTACGCGACTCAGTGTTGTAACCAGCTTGGAATCGCTAGGTTTGCCACTTAAAAACCTCAGAGGAAGTAAGTATCGATTTATTTTAGAGTTTAGGAGTTCAGAGTAGGCAGATTGCCCAAGCCATTCCCATCATTTTTGATTGATGACAACCCTTCCTAAAACCCCATGCATGGACTTCTCACCTCTGCTGTTAGCAGTTACAGGTCTGCCCTCAGTAAGTACTGGCATTGCCCCTGCAGTGTCCTTCTCTTGAAACATAGCACTATATTTAACTACGAGCAATGTTGTAATGACACTGCAGCTGTAATGCTGGATTACAAGTCATAGTGCATGCACAAGATTCTTAACAAGTTGTTCTTCTATAGCCTATGAATCTTAGAAAGCCAAGTTTACAAGAGCAACGGGGTGGGTGTGGATTTAAGAACATTTGCATAGAAGGCACAGGCACTTCTCAGGATAATTGTGGGGGAGTGAAAATTTAAAATTAGATATTTTGTATTATTGACTATTACAGAACCTTATATGGGATGGCAGATTCTCTATAAAGCTGCAGCTGCTATTTTTGAATTTATATACCCTAACCTTGGCTTTTTTTATGGTCTGCTAAGATCAGGGTAATAAACATTGTCGCAGTGTGCAGTGGGAATTACGTGATGTTCAGAGTATAAAGAAGGTCATAAACATAAAGTCCCTCAATCTAACAAGCACCTTTTAGTCACAATGATGCCAGGGAAGGGGCATTCAGAAAGAAATGAAAAATAGTATCATGGGCAATATTATATGACAAGCAAGAAAAAATGATGATCTACTGTGGATAAAACGATCAGTGATGATGATAAAATCATTTGGATCATTAAAATAATCTTTCTGTCTATGATCACCTTAAAGGGAGTCTGTCACCAAAACTCAACCCCACAGATAGATAGGTTAGGTTTTCACCTTGTGAATCGGTGAGAGAGAGAGGTTTTTGTCAATGTGCAAATTAATACTTTGGAGCAATGAGGGCGTTGCATTGCTCAAAAGAGGTAAGCAGCAATGCCCTGGTCACTTGCATATTGATGAAAAAGTGATACCTCAGCATTAGAGGCCATGATTCACAAGAGGAAGCAAGGTTTAATTCAAGTGACCCTAAACTATCTATCTGTGGGGCTGGGTTCTGCTGACAGACTCCCTTATAGGCACAGCTGTCTCATGAGGAATACAATCAATGGTTGTAACCTCTCACAGTTGTCCTCATCATTACCAGTGTTCTATATGCAGTAGAAATTTGGTTTTGTGATACAGAGCTGAAATTCTGCGCAAAAATGTACTTTTTTGTTTTATGTAAAACAGTATTGCTACGTATATAATACGGTCAGTATTTCTTCTTTTTTTTTAATAAAATCTGATGAAAACATTTGGAGTGATACTTTAACCCTGAAAAAAAAAAATAATATATATATATATATATATATATATATATATATATATATATGTCAGGATCTGGGGTGCTGGGTGGGCTGACACAAACACAGACTCCAAGCGGTTAGTACAAGTATTGAGTTTTTCATTCACTCAAAAACACTGCTTGGTACAAGCAACATAACAGAAACCCCAAAAAAACACAAAATAAACACCTGCCCGTCTGGGCTCTAACTAACAGAAGAGGGTTACCTCACCTAGAATAACACAGGTTCAAACGGTCACAATTGTCTCCAGTATTGCAACCTTCTTGGTGGCTTTCCAGCCAAGCTCTGCCACAGTCTGCTCTCCCAGCAGACTTCTTATATCCCCTTAATGGGGACAATCCCAGTCGGCTGGGTTTCTCCAGGAGTGTCCACAAGGTGTGGACTGGAGGGGATCGGAATGGCAGGTCCCACAACCAACCTACCCGCCATTCCATAAAAAATCCAGCCCAGTGCACAGCACTTAAATAATGCTCAGCAAACATACTTGTCTGCTGAGAAGCAAACTTTTCCGGATTTCCCTCATCTCACCCATCTGAGCAACCTAGGTGAGATGTACATCCCTTCCAATACTTTTCCAGCCATCAGTTTACAATATATATATAATATATATATATATATATATATATATATATTTTTTTTTTTTTCATACATACTGTATATTATGAGAGGAATGAAGTTCCATAGTGAACATTTATATAGGCTTAGACTAGCTTTACATCACATTTGACCATACTGTACATTTCATGAGCACTTTTGAAAAGCTTCACTGAACATATACCTTGAAATAACCAACTATTGATAGTTATCTATAAATACCAAAAATATGCCTCTGCAGTGTATACTCTTGTGTTAAAGAGGTTTTCCTGGATTTAAGTTTTTATAGCCTAGCATTAAAATAGGACATAAATATCTGATCGTGGGGGGTCAACAACTGGCCCCAACATCAGATGCACTGGGCCGCTTCTGTCGTCCATACTATATACAACAGCGGGCCATAAGCAGATAGCTTGGGTCCCTTTATAGTGAGCGGGCAATGGTACTGCAGCTTGACATCCATTGAAATCAATGGGAGTTGAGCTGCAGTAGTGGCACCCACCATCTATACAAGACAGGGAGCCTACTACTTTTGGCCTTGTGTTGAATATAGTATGGGCATAGGAAGCGGCCCCATACAGCTAATCAGTGCGGGGTTCGGTTGTTGGCTCCTCAACGATCAGATATTAATGGCCTATCCTATAGCCCATAAAAATATAAATCATGGATAACCCCTTTAAGAAAATGTTCGACTACACATTTCAGTGCAGCTGGGGTTTAAGTTTACTGACAAATGCCAGAAACATAGTTTTGACATATATTTGGTACTGCTTGAGTTCTTCATTTGGCAAATATGTCAAGAAATGCTCCAATACAATGTGAACCTAAACTCTTACTGCCTCCTACTATTTGCCTGATGGTAGCGGAGAGTCATTGTGTTATCCTGTTTCATCCTTATAAGATGCTTTTAATCCTATAAAGTCTGTTGAGTGCTTTGGGAAGTGCCATTTGATCTTAGGCCAAGTTCATACGTGGCTGTTAATTACAGAAGTGACCAGATGGTACATTGTGGTTCGGTTTTATAAAATACAGTTCACATGATACTGCTAAGACCATGAGCTTTGTAAAGCATGAGAGGCAGCATATATTATATCTGATATACCATGATATATATTTTATATACCATGAGCCAAAAACTGCTGTGTTGAGATCATGCAGCATATCCTACATCTCAGGGCTCTGCTGTGAATTTTCTGCAACTTCAGTAACATTTTATAGCACTGTAGTTTCTCCCTGCTGTTCTTTTTCTAGAGCGAGGTCACTACTTATACTTCGGTGGTTTGTTGCTCTCCCGGACATAGGTTGTGCAGATTTTGTTAATCATTATAACATGAATCAATCCATCATTCACTCAGCACAGGCATTTCCATTCTGGCTAATGTCAGATACTCATTGTGGGTAAAGTGATGTACTGGTGAACTTCTCACCTATACTGTAGGTTTTTCCCATAAATCATGATTTTCCACGTGTCTGTTAATAACTGGTAAAAGCTACAGTCAAAGCAAAACTTAAACGTTTTCCTAGAACACATATAAAAATAAAAAAATAAATTGAAGAAAATACACATTAGTTACCCCTGTGTCTGAAAACGCCCAGTCTACAAACTTTTTTTTTTTTTTAAATTCCCATATGGTGAACACCGTAGCTGGTAAAAAAAAAAAAAAAAAAAAAGCAGAACCGCCGTTTTTTTGCTGTTTCAACTCTCTTAAAAATTTGAATAAAAAACGATCAAAGCAATATACATTCCCCAAAATAGTATAACTAAAATTTAAATCTGGCTCTGCAAAAAAAAAAAACAGACACTATGCATCCCCGTAGATGGAAATATATAAAAGGTTACAGGTGTCAGGATATGGCGAATCCAAGAAAAAAAAATTATTTTGCAAAGCTTTGGATTAAAATATAAATAAAACTATAAAATTGGTATTGCCGGAATCCTACTGACCTATAGACTACAGGTGATGTCATTTTGGCTGCACAGTGGATGCAGTAAAAAAAATCGCGCAAATGTAGTTTTTCTCCAATTCCACCCCATTTTGAATTTTTTTTTCCAGCTTTCCAGTATATCGTACAGAGTATTAAAAAGTGCCATTATGAAGTACAATTTATCCTGCAAACCATAAACCCTCATATGGCTCTGTAAACTGAAAAATAAAAAAGTTATGGGGTTTGGATGGCGGTGAGTCAAAAACAAAAAATATTAAAAAAATCCCTGCAATGTTAAAAGGTTAATGTATCAAAAAAGTTTGCCTAAATTATGCATGTATAAAGTGTCATAAGACATAGTCTGCTGAGTCCCCAAGTATTGTAGGGAGGTTTCCTGCCATTTATAGTGCAATACCAATTTAGAATTGTTGAGGAGGTACTGAGGGATATTCAAGGGAAGGGCTTCCGTTTTAGTAGTATTTACTGTATAACCCGATAATAGGCCATATTCGATCAGGAGGAAATGGAGGTTTGGCAGGGATATTAGAGGTTGCGTGAGTGTAAGGATGTCGCCTGCGAGTAGAAACAGTTTAAACTCTGTCACAAACTGGGATGTAAGTGTATGGCCAATGCCAGCTGCTTTATACAAAGGACAAACAGTAGAGGGGACACCACTGTCATGTACCATTTTTAATTATAAATGGTTGGCAGGAAGTATGAGGGAGTTTGATAGTGGCTGTGGCCGCAGAGTAGAAGTTAGCGAGAAGCTGACAGAAGGCGTTGAAGAAGCATTTCTATTGTTGCCAACATAAAAGGCAAGCCCAAGTGGTCAAAAGCCTTCTCCGCATCAAGGCTTAGAGGCAGCTCTTGCCAATTAGATTTATTTACAATGTCTGTTAGGTCAATGACTCTCCTCGTGTTGTTACCTCCTTGACGGCAGGGAACAAAGCCCACCTTGTCTTTATGGACCAACTGGGGGAGCCATCTTGTTCAACGGTTCACAATAATCTGGGGAAAATATATTCATATATCAGCATTAAGGAGGGCTATGGGTCTGTCATTAGCATATTTCATGACATCTTTTTTCGGTTTTGGAACAAGAGAAATATAGTGAGCATGGAGGGGGAGGATAGGTGTGCCATTCATAAACAAGTTATATAGCCTAATCCTATGCAGCATCAGGTGTGTACTGAAGGCCTGGAAGTATAGATAAGTCAAAGCCTCAGGTCAAGGGGCTTTTCCATTGGGGAGCAGTTTTAATACATCAGCAAGTTCCTCTTGTGTTATGGCCACGTCTAGAGCAAGATGGGCTTCTGGGGCCAGAATAGGGGGTGAGTATTTAGTTAGGAAGTCTCTGAATAAAGTTTGTCTCACAGCTGGGTCAAGTAAAGAGTAAAGACTTGAATAGTATTTATGAAATATCTCTGCCACGACCTAAGGGTCATGAACGAGCATTTCATCAGGCCTTCTCAAAATATTGGGAGACTGTTGGTCTCTACGGTCTCTCAGTTGTTTAGCCAGCAAAGTATGGGCCTTATTCCCCCACTCATAATAGCGTTGTTTGGAATAACCTTAACAGTTTGTCTACCTTAGCAAACACTATATATTTTAATTTAGCTTGCATGGCTATTAAGTCCTTTCGGCGGACTCTCCAACAGAGACTCCGACACAGATGTGAACCCAGCCTAACCGCTTCGCTTCCAGGGACCTCAACTGTGCCATAAGTTGTTTACAATCTCTTTTATGTCTAAAGCCTTAAGCTATGCAGTGGCCCCTAAACACCTTCTTATGGACTTCCCTCATTCATCGTAAAGTATTCTGTGAGATTCTTTTATATGGCCTCCCTATGATGGGATGTCTTTAATAGGTACTCATTCAGGTGCCAGTGACATGCCCGGACTGGAGTGTGTGATGTATTTAGCATAAGTATAATAAGTGCATGGTCAGGCCATGAGATAAGGTTCATATCAACATTGGATAATCTGCGTAAGGTGATTATATTTCCAAAAAATAATTTATGTGGGTATGGGTGCTATGAGACGTGGGGAAGCAAAAACAAGTGATCAGTGGGGTGACATATATGGTAAAGATCATATGGGGCATAGCTGAGGATAAGTCTTTTAAATTCTGTTGACAACTGGGTCTGGTGGCGACTAGGGGAATGACTGTAAATACTATGCCTGTCCATACAATTGGAGAAGGGTAAATTAAAGTCACGACTAATGATAAGTGCTGATGGGGGGAGTTTTGAAATCTTAAGAAGAACCTGTTTAAGAAACTGGATTTGATGGGTGTTAGGGACATAGAGGTTTCAGAGAGTAATAGGAAGGCATTGGTAGGTACCTTGTAGTATCAAATAGTGGCCACCTGGATTAGAGATCGAGGAAGCGATGGAGAAAGGGCAGGTCCAAGAGAGGAGGGTGGCTATATTTGAACAATATTTATAAAGGCTACATCTGCCTCAAGGGAACAACTCAATAAGGGCCAAACGCCATTTAGAATTAGAATTAAGCCCTTTGATGTTTAATGCGACTAACTTAGTCATGGTGTAATTGTATAAGACAAAGATAGTTCAAATGGCAGCTCACCCAGTGCCAGGGCATATCAGGTAGGCAGGTGAGTGAAGTGGAAGCTGGTCAACCAAATTCAAGGGCACGAGGTCCAAGCTGTTGGGGAATACCTGTCGAGGAGACAATAGGGCAGGAAGAAATGACAAAGATAATAGACATTAAGTAACAAGTAAACCAAAAAGAACCTTCAAGGCAATCCTGGAACATAGTTGCGGCTAGTGTCAAGAGAGTAACAGTATTTGCACAACTTTTCTATCTAAATATCCAGCTCTTTTCAGTATGAGGGAAAATATTCCAAGTGGAAACCCTATGGGGGGTATAGGGAGTGTCAAGGAGACTGACCAAATAACCAAAGTTTAGGGGAACAGAAATTTGGGCGCTTTACAACAGCCCATTGGCAACAAAAACAATGTGAAGTCAATAAAAGATTATTTTTTGGCGGGGATAAGCTAGCAGAACAAATAAGGAATCCTAGCCACTAAGATAAACTGACTTATAGAGAACTAAACAACAGAATATTGATGAATCTCTGAGGCATCGAGATGATACCAGTGGGCTTTGTCACTAGGACCCTGTTTGAGGAGAAGAGGGTGAGTCCAGGGGATATGGGTGGCGACATCGCTGCTAGGCTGGTGACCAGAGTGGTGGGGGAACAGTGTACAGAGAATCAACTTCCCAGCCACTGATGTCAGGAAACAGGATATCCATGGCAGCACTTAAAGCGGTTAGGTCAACATAGCTGCGAAGAACATTCATTCTTACTTGCCATCAAGGTAAAGGGGAAGACCCATCTGTACGGTATTCCATGATCTTTCAAGAGGAGGAGAAGAAGCTTGAGGTGCCATCGCTTCTTTAATGTCCTCCAGGAGTGATCCAGATGCAGTTAGCTCCATCAAAGTCAACAATTCACAGTGCGTACTTTGGCTATTATTACCTCCTTCAATTCAAAATCATGGACACAACATATGACATCTCTAGGAAAGGATTAATTGGACTTAGGGCCCAAGGCCTGGTGGGCTCTGTCCAATTTTATTTGGTGCGAATTGGGTTCCCTAAGAATGATATTAAAAATTGCCTGCAAAGTCACTTTAAGATCCTCAGCCCCCGTAGCCTCTGGTAGGCCCTGCACCCTGATATTGTTTCTCTGTCCCCTATTATGCAAGTCCTCAAGACGTCTATTAGCATCTCGGAGGGAGGTTGCGTGTATCATCATGTGCTGCCTCCATGGCGACAACCCCATCTGTCATCAACCTAAGATCTTGGCTGACCACCTTTATTTCTGCCTTCTGAAAGTCTTCTTTGGTAGGAAGATGTTTGAGATACTTATGCCAATTTGTTTGGCTAGCAGGGGGAACGTCGCCAGTTATTTCTTTATGAGAAAGTGATTCAGAAGACAAGCATAAGGTTTCTTCTAATGGCAAAGAGGAGGATGGGTCTAGCCTCCAAGTGGTACACTTCGGGTGGGGGGTGGCAGGCATCTTTTTGTACGATTGTGCCAGTTTAGCCAATTTCAGAGACATGCCTAAGTCTACAGGTGGTGAGTACAGATGGGGCACCCACCGATTCCAATAGGAAAGTCTGTGCTGAAAGCAAATCCCCCTCCAATGGTGCTGTTAATCTGGGAAAACTGGGTGGATACTAATTATGCTTGCAAGGGGATTTAGACAGGACTGACCATATTGCTGCTGAGGGTCCAGGCTGTGAAGACAGGGGAGGTGTAGAGGAGCTCCCACTGTTAGAGTTGGCAGAAGGAGTCTGCAGAGAAGATAGTGGCGCCACATGTGCTTGCTGGAGTAGGTGTTTGGTCAGCAGCTGAGGTGTTGCAGGAGGGTCACTAGTAGCAGGGTGAGGCAGATCGGGACCAGGGGAGTGCTAGTACAATATGTACACTGGCACCGGAGGGCTGGGTGAGGGCCTCAGAAGGTTGGGGGTTGTCTCTGCAGTGGTTGTAATGGTGTGAGTAAGGGTGCTGAGTTGAATTTTAGTTTTTTATTTATTTTATTTTTTAGACCCTCTAGGTCTCTTGAATCCCAGGGGGTCTGATCACTAATGCAATGCCCTGCAATGCTACTGCATCACAATGTACTGTAAAAATCGCAATACTTTGCCTTATTTCACTACTCCAATTATGGCATGCTTTTGTCGCACAATTTGGTTCCCGTGCACCAGATTTGGGGTTCTCTAAGCTGGAGGATCTTCTTGGGGCCCTTGACCTCCCCAAGCCTCTTCTCCATCTTATCAGTTATTACACACTAGTGGTCCCTGACCTTCGCATCCATGCTGCCCACCCTGACTATCCAGTTGATCCTGACTCCAGCTAGATCCCACCTTCCCCAACTTTTGGTGTGTACTTGGACTACTCTTTGCTTGACCCCTGATGCCATACACTAGTGTCTCTTGACCCTTGGCCAGCTGTCACCAACACTGGGAACACTATAAAAAATAGTGACCTAGTAGTTCCCCATAGCGCAATCCAAATATCTGTATAGGTGTTTATGGGTGAAAAATGGGGGGCTGCTTAGACTATACCTTTAAAGTAGTTTTCCAGGAAAATAATATTGATGGATTCAGATAGCTATGTTCTCCTTGTAGTGGCCATGCTCAGCTCCTATACAAAATACATACTATATACACTAGTAATTCACAAAACCACTACACAGAGAACAAAACTATCTTCTAGCTGTGTTCTCCGTACAGCAGCTGCTATCTAAGGATAGGTCATCAATATCATTTGCTTTGAAAAACTCTTTAAGTCTAAGGCCCCACGTTGCCGAAAAGCAGCTTTTTTTTTGTTGAAGATTTTGTTGTGGTTTTTTAAGCCAAAGCCAGGAGTAAATTCAGCAGAAGGTAGAATTATAAGAACTTCCTATACAGTGCCTTGCGAAAGTATTCGGCCCCCTTGAACTTTTCAAACTTTTGCCACATTTCAGGCTTCAAACATAAGGATATAAAATTTAAATTTTTTGGTGAAGAATCAACAACAAGTGGGACACAATTGTGAAGTGGAAAGAAATTTATTGGTTATTTTAAACTTTTGTAAAAAATAAAAAACTGAAAAGTGGGGCGTGCAATATTATTCGGCCCCCTAAAGTTAATACTTTGTAGCGCCACCTTTTGCTGCGATTACAGCTGCAAGTCGCTTGGGGTATGTCTCTATCAGTTTTGCACATTGAGAGACTGAAATTCTTGCCCATTCTTCCTTGGAAACAGCTGGAGCTCAGTGAGGTTGGATGGAGAGCGTTTGTGAACAGCAGTTTTCATCTCTTTCCACAGATTCTCGATTGGATTCAGGTCTTGGCCATTATAATACCTGGATATGTTTATTTGTGAACCATTCCATTTTAGATTTTGCTTTATGTTTGGGATCATTGTCTTGTTGGAAGACAAATCTCCGTCCCAGTCTCAGGTCTTTTGCAGACTCCAACAGGTTTTCTTCCAGAATGGTCCTGTATTTGGCTCCATCCATCTTCCCATCAATTTTAACCATCTTCCCTGCCCCTGCTGAAGAAAAGCAGGCCCAAACCATGATGCTGCCACAACCATGTTTGATAGTGGGGATGGTGTGTTCAGGGTGATGAGCTGTGTTGCTTTTACGCCAAACATATCATTTTGCATTGTGGCCAAAAAGTTCGATTTTGGTTTCATCTGACCAGAGCACCTTCTTCCACATGTTTGGTGTGTCTCCCAGGTGGCTTGTGGCAAACTTCAAACGACACTTTTTATGGATATCTTTTAGAAATGGCTTTCTTCTTGCCACTCTTCCATAAAGGCCAGATTTGTGCAGTGTATGACTGATTGTTGTCCTATGGACAGACTCTCCCACCTCAGCTGTAGATCTCTGCAGTTCATCCAGAGTGATCATGGGCCTCTTGGCTGCATCTCTGATCAGTCTTCTCCTTGTTTGAGATGAAAGTTTAGAGGGACGGCCGGGTCTTGGTAGATTTGCAGTGGTCTGATACTCCTTCCATTTCAATATGATCACTTGCACAGTGCTCCTTGGGATGTTTAAAGTTTGGGAAATCTTTTTGTATCCAAATCCGGCTTTAAACTTCTCCACAACAGTATCACGGACCTGCCTGGTGTGTTCCTTGGTCTTCATGATGCTCTCTGCGCTTTAAACAGAACCCTGAGACTATCACAGAACAGGTGCATTTATATGGAGACTTGATTACACACAGGTGGATTATATTTATCATCATCAGTCATTTAGGACAACATTGGATCATTTAGAGATCCTCATTGAACTTCTGGAGAAAAGACAGTGCCTACATATAATGAGTCTAATATGTCAGGACTGTAGGATGCATATAGTCTGTATTCCGACCATGGTCTACCCTTAGACTACCTCTGATCTACCGTTAGACTACCCCTGATCTAGATAACAGACTAGAGAACTTGTATAAAATAGTGCAAAAGAAAAGTGTTTTAGTTGCCTATAGTATAAGGATAGGTCATCAGTATCCAATCGGTGATGGTCCAATACCTGAACCCTGCGCAGATCAACTGTTGCGGCAACCTCCAGCACTGCAAGTGGTGAACATGTGCAGGCTGCGTATATTCAAGTAATAGGAGTGGAGCTGCAGCCCTGACCACTGTATATCAGTGGCACTGGGGCATTGCAACTCCACTCCTATTACTTGACTAGGAGCAGACCACTTCTGCTCCCCCATCCATTGCAGCAGTTTTTGCTGATTTGTGTGGGGTTCTGGTGTTGGACCCTTACAGATGAGATACTGATGATACTGATATCATCAGCATGATACATGCATTATAGGCCAGAAAACTCCTTTAACCCCCTCCCAAAAGAACATCTAATGTACAATGTATGTTAAATCAGGCAAGTTCCCACTGTAGTAAGGTATGAGTATTCAGACACATGTTCACATATGAAGCATTCCAGAAATCTATATGGGTCCTCCATAACTATTATGTCTGAATATGTTCTCCTATTGTAATACCTCTGATAGATGGGTGAGATTTTATGGTTTAGAGAGTATATAGGGTTTAGAGCAGGGGTCTCAAACTCGCGGCCCTCGGGACAATAGTTTGCGGCCCCCACCTCAATTTCAAAGTTTAATATTAGTGCGGCCCGAGTTTGATACGAATGGCACCAGGGGCGCACTGTCTGGGGGTGGCATTTTTTTACTATCTAATGTAAACCAGCCCAGGACAGGCCGCTTTAAAAAAAACAACGCTGAGCGGGGCCTGTCCTGGGCTGGCTTACGAGATGTCCGCATCACAGCGCAGGCAGCTATATAATGACGTCATCGCGCCTCCTACGCTGAGACATAGACGTCTCGGACAAGAGGAGGAGGCGGCGGCTGCATCAAGGCATCGCAGGTAGGTGAGGATAAGTTTTTTTTTATTTATATAAATAGGCCGTTACCTGCTGGAGTATCCCCGGCAGGTCACGGCTTATTTATTTCCCTACCCGGCGTCTGCTCGTGGCCGCCCCCACTTCCCCTTCTGCTATGGGACGCAGAAAGGGAAGTGGATGCCGCTGTGAGCAGCCGCGGGCATTGGTAAGTGAGGCCGCGGGCCTCAAATACTACTATTATTATACTCCGGGGTCTTTTTAGACCCCGGAGTATAATAATCGGAGACCCAGGGGAGGTGAAAGAACATAAAAACCAATGCTACTCACCTCTCCTGCGATCCGCTGTCACTCCGAGCAGGCTTGGGCGCTCTGGTGACGTCATCAGGTCGTGTCGCCGGTCTCATCACGTGACTTAATTAGACAGGGCCGAAAGCTGCTGGGAGTGCTCCGGTTTCCAGTATAGGTAAGTAACACTGGTTTTTATGTTTGTCACCTCCCCTGGGTCTCCGATCATTATACTCTGGGTTCTGAAAAGAACCCAGAGTATAATAATAGTTCTTGGGTGGGCAACTATGGGGCACAATACCGTGTGCAGGGGCCACTATGGAGCCTAATACCAGTGTAGGGGCCACTATGGAGAATAATAGAAGTGCAGGGGCCACTAGGGAGCATAATACAAGTGCAGGGGCCACTAGGGAGCATAATACAAGTGCAGGGGCCACTAGGGAGCATAATACCGTGTGCAGGGGCCAATATGGAGCATATTACCGGTGTGGAAAACCTGATGCAGCCCAGCCTCACCCAGACTCTACCTCCAGCGGCCCCCGGGTAAATTGAGTTTGAGACACCTGGTTTAGAGAGTATGCCGTTTGTGAGTACAAGGGAAGAGGAAAAATACAGTGCTTTTATAGCTAACATGGGTCCAGTGAACCCAAACCTCTTAAACATTTAGAAGGTATATTCCCAGTGAATTCCATCAAATACATTCTCTGTATCCAAGAAAAGGAGCAGAGGCACTTATTTACTTATGTTCAGACAGCGATATGTACCATCTTGGGCCTGTCAGCAATTTCATCAATTCTACTTGGTCTGGGCTCATCAAAGTAATGAGAGTATTCAGCAATCTGGATGAAAGTATTGGAGTCCATTCCCATTTTAGGGATTGCAACTGTGGTTGCTTGCAACATCTACTTAAGAAAGGAGCTGTCTCGTGCAGCCAAGTTAAAAATTTAAAAAGGGAAGACAAAATGAGTAGTTTTAAGGGAATGTGTCACTAGAAAATGACCAGTTATTTAAGCAAAGTTTTTATGTTAAAAGAGTTGTCCAGCTCATTTTCTAGGGGATTCAACATCTGGGACCTCTGCTGATCAGCTGACTGAAGGGGCTAGGGTGCTTGTAATTACATGACACAGCCGCTATTAAACAAACCATATGCAATATAAAAAGTGAAGGGCTTATAGCCCTTATACGAGCACCGCAGCTGTAACGTCTCTGCCTGTTCGGGTCTCTGCGCCACCTTCCGCTCGCACGCTGTGGCGCAGGGGGTATGTCAGTTTTGATTCCTTGTTTAGGATTCTTGTTGCTGTCTGAACACTGCTCTATTACCTCTTCTCTGTAGTTGATTTCCTACCACACCCATCTCCTACACCTCTGTTTCCCTCCGCTCCTCAAATAGTTAATCTTAGCCTTACCTGTGTGATTGACAGCCTATCTACCAATCAAGTTTGGGGCGGTTCTGGACTTCCTATAACTGGTCATCTGCCCACACATGTTTGCTGGCTATTGAGACTTTGTCCTTGCTAAACACTACTCTTGCTATTATTGTATTACTGACTTCTGACCTTTGGCTTCCCTTGTTACTACTCTTTTGGATTTTGATTTGGTACCGTTTGTCTCTCTGGTTTGACCCTTGGCTTGCTGACTGCTCTTCTGTGTTGCTTGTCTTGTCCTGTTCTGTGTACACTTATTCAGAGAAGGGACTGTCTCCCTTTTGTGGCAATTAGGTAGGGACAGTGGCTGGGACGAGTTTAGGACTCACTGTCTCTGTTTTAGCTGCAGCACTAGGGAATTGTACAACTAGCAATTCCCTTACAGCAGCCCCATCAAAAAACTGATCAGCAGACTTCACAGACGTTGGACTCCCATGGATCCTTTATTGATGACCTATAGTACGGTTAAGTCATGAATAAAAAAAAAAAGGGAGCAACCGCCATACACATATTTTTTAAGAATTTCAGAAAATTCTTTAAAATGTTCCATGTCACTACGTATAAAAAGTACTAAATCCTGCAATTTTCACTTTGGCCACTAAGCCTAGTAATAGTCTGAAACTTGTCAGTCCTGTAGGGGTTTTCTTTGCAGCAGTCTACAACAGAAGATAACACTTCTATAGGTAACACCACTGACCCATTCTTGCATCCACCACTAACAGTAGACGGGAGGAGAAGCTCAGGCAAGATGGCCACTTTTTTTTTTAAATTCATTAGCATTTGTATTATTTTGAGAGTTTCTTTTGTGGAAAACGGTGTTTAGCATAGTTCAACCTGTTGTGGTGTGACTAAGGGTTAACTACATTAACTTATCTAAAAAGGTACTGCATATATAACTACTTCTGTTGGTTGTGGTTTGCTGTTATCATGTTATATCAGTAAACCTAAACCATTTTGTCCTGAGGGTTCAGGATATGATCTGCATTCCCCGGGTTACATAGTACGGTATGATATGATTGATTTGCATATAGCTGCTTTATCTCTGTAAGTCATGAGTGCTGTTTCCTAAAAACGTAAGAATTTCAGAGCATTTTTTTACAAGACCAAAAATTGCCTCAAAATAGCCTAAGACTGTGTTCACGTCAGCATTTGACTCTCCGTGCGAAATCAGTCTAAAAATCTATAGATATAAAAACTATAGATATATAAATCAATAAATATATTTATCTGTTTCTCGGAAAGCTGTGTGACAGCCAAATTACTATTAAATATTTTGATCATTAGTAACATTTGGTGCATTGTATCCATAGGTGTTGTGGAATTTGTATGCATCTCTGGGTTAATTCCATCAAACAGTGATTTGAATCCACTTCATGGGCCTATTTTATAGAGTAGACCAATGAAGTCAAAACATATAAAAAATTTTTGAAAATAATATTTTTTTTATATGCAAGTGGATCATTGTGGACTACGTCGTTGACCATTGTGTTCAAGTAAAAAAATGGTTAAAGAGGGTGTCTCTGGGGGAGTGTTTATTTAAATAAAATATATATTTCTGTTGTGTGTTTTTTTTTCCCCAGGGTTTAAACTATGCCCTTAGTAATGGAGCTGACTGACAGCACCCACTACCAAGGCAGGGGCTTACTGTTGTCTGCCAAATAGGAAGACAGTAATCCCCCACCTTCACAATTATTACCCCCGTAGCCTCCAGGGTTGCCGGGAAGAGCTGGGTCCGTTCCAATAGATGGTCAGTTTACTGGGGCGGCTGCAGGCTGATGTTATGAGGGTGTGAAAGCACAAAAAATGTAGTCTTTCACACCCTGGTAATGCCAGGCTGCCGTTGCCTTATTGGATACCGATTGAAAAATTAAAAAAAATTTACACAATATAGTTTTTTTATAATCACTATATATAAACATAAAATCACTTTTCTTCATTTTTTTTTTACAGAATTATTGATTTATTTGGCTTTGGAATGTCTTTTTTCCTCAACTCAGTTGCTCACTGGCTTTTGTTGTGAAGCCAGTTGTTCAAAACACTATATTCACATCATCTCCATTTTGGAATCTCCAAAAATATGACTTCACCAAATATCAACATCAGAAGTGGCAGCCCACACTGATCATGGATGGCGTAGAGTTGTAAGTTTATCATTTTTTTTATTTTCAGAACTTCATGTTGATTAAATATATTCGTCAGAAATGCAGTCAGACCCTCAAAGGTTTAAAAGTTATCCCCTGTACCATGTATAGGGCATTACATGCTTTTTGTGAAAATCAAAATTTGATGTCCTAAACTGTTCAATGTTTTTTCCTATGTAGATGTAATTTTCTTCTTCTGGAGCCAACGAGGCAACGCCTCCGGTAGCTCCTTATCTTGTGAGTATAATTATTTAATTATAGTACAGCACAATTGGCTGTCCAAACAGCTGCAAAAAAAAAATTACAAAGCAACGACAATATCTTATTAAACATGAACAAGCATCATAAAAAATAAATGAAGCACATCTGATTAGTCTAAAAGAAAGAAAATAAGACATGAAAAGTAAAGGCAGTAAAATACAAAGCAAGTCAAATTTAAGTTTAGATCATTCGCTCTTGCCAATCAACCAATCCAGCATAGGAAGAATTCAGCAAACTGGTCCCTCATCTGGTTAAGGCTGGGTTCACACCTGCGCTTGCATTACGTTTGGGGATTCCATTCCCCTCTCCACATGAAAAATGCGGAGAGAAAAGTGCTGCAAGCAGGACTTTTCTCTCCGCATTTTATCACCCTTTTTGGGCGGAAGCCGAGCAGAAACCACACGGACCCCATTATAGTCTATGGCACAGGTGTCAAACACAAGGCCCTCGGGCCGAATCCGGCCCGCTGCCTTCTGTTATCCGGCCCGGCACTTATCTGGCCCCAGGCAGCATTTTTTATTGTCTATTTAATGTAAACCAGCCCAGGACAGGCCGCTTTAAAAAAAAACAAAGCTGCGCGATACCTGTCCTAGGCTGGTTTACGAGACCTCTGCATGTCAGCGCAGGCGGCGATACAATGACGTCATCGCGCCTCCTACGCTGACACGCAGACGTCGAGGACAAGAAGAGGCGGCGGCAGGCTGCATGAAGGCATCGGAGGTAGGTAAGGATAAGTTTTTTTATATATATAAATAGGCTGTAACCTGCTGGAGCATCCCCGACATGTAACGGCCTATTTACTTATCGATCCCCGCTGCTGGTCGTGGCCGCCCCCACTTCCCCTTCTGCTATGGGACATAGAAGCGGCTGTGTGCAGGAGCGGGGATGGTAAGTGAGGCCGCGGCCCGCCCCCATCAAATACTACTATTATTATACTCCGGGGGCTTTTCAGACCCCGGAGTATAATAATCGGAGACCCAGGGGAGATGATAAACATAAAAACCAGAGTTACTCACCTCTCCGGCGATCCGATGTTACTCCCTGCAGGCTTCGGCCTTCTTTGGTGATGTCCCAGGCATCACATGAGCCAGGCTGACGTCATTATGTCGCGACGCCGGTCTGTGCGACATTGAAGAAGGCCGAACGCAGGGAGCGCACCAGAGCCCGGGTAATTAACATTGGTTTTATGTTTCTATCCTCCCCTGGGTCTCCGATCATTATACTCTGGGGTCTGAAAACACCCCAGAGTATAATAATAGTTCATGGGTGGGGGGTCACTATGGGACATAATACCATGTGCAGGGGCCACTATGAAGCATAATACCGTGTGCAGGGGCCACTACAGAGCATAATACCTTGTGCAGGGGCCACTCTGGAGCATAATACCAATGCAGGGGCCACTAAGGAGCATAATACCGTGTGCAGGGGCCACTATGGAGCATAATAATGTGTGCAGGGGCCACTATGGAGCATAATACCATTTGCAGGGGCCACTATGGAGCATAATACCGTGTGGAGGGGCAACTATGGAGCATAATACCATGTGCAGGGGCCGCTGTGGGGCATAATACCGTGTGCAGAGGCAACTATAGAGCATAATACCATTTGCAGGGTTAAACGGTATTTGTATATTGCTTAATTTTTGATATATTCAGAAAAGGATGAGGATAGTATGTAACATGCCAATGTCTTAGGTTTTAACAATACATTATGTTCTTCCTGGTTGCCCTTAAAGGGCTGATTGTAACAGTAGTAATGTACAAATGTAACTACTCCTTAATAGCTCGCTTAACTGTTAAGGAGAAGTTACTTTTATACATGTGTAAAATAATCTTGGCCCTTCAAGGTACCCCATGAAGCTGAAGTGGCCCCCGGTGAAAATGAGTTTGATACCCCTGGTCTATGGGGTTCCTAAGGTAACCGAACGCAGATGTGAACCTAGCCTTACTGCTGACCTGAACTGTTGACCTTGGTCCAGCAGATTCTAGGCTTTCCAGTGTCAATCTCCTCTGGAAAGAAGATAGTTGTGTAGTACTGCACATACCTTGATCACATCATTGACTCCCTCTGGTACAAATTGAATAGGCCTAGTGAAAATCCTCCACTTTGGATCGGGATGCCAAATTCATATTCCACCACTTGTCTCCTTGCTCTGGAAAGCCTGTCACTAAAAATCAGTAAGAAATTAACCGAGTTGCCAAACATCTAGAAGGCCTCATCACCAACAAGAACAAATGGCATAGGTGGTCCATCAGTTCCAGGAAAGGGTCTAGGTGGTGGAAGTCCTAATTGTCCAGAGTAAAGTCTCCGTCTCATAGCTGAGTTCTTTAATACCCTGTAGTCCTTGCTTCGGCCAAATGCCCCAATGTCCACAGCGATGAACCGCTACTGGGCATCTGCAGTGGCCATGAGGATGATTGAGAAGTATCGTTTATAATTGTAGAATTAAGACCCAGTTCCTGGAGGCTTCTGAATGTGCTTCCCATCCACAGCAAAAACGCAGTTTGGATATTGTGCGACTTTCCAAAAGGTTTCTGCAGCATCATTCCAATGTTAGTTTGATGGTTCTGAGATTCATGAATTCATCATGAAGGACGTGCCACAGGGCATGGCAAATGTCCCGGGCAATGAGGCATACGGTTGACTTCCCTAATCGGAACTGGAAGTGTAGGGAAGTGAAACTCTTTCCAGTTGCAAGACAGATAAAAGAGGAAAGATTCAAAATATTTCAAAATATGTACACAGAATTTAAAAGAAATCAACAATAGTAATAATAAATATAAATGCATTACAATATACATTAACATTGACCAACATATCTTCACATATTTTTTTTTTTAATTGCTCAGTCTATATATGCTATGTAATAACAAAAAAATTAATAAATAGCAAAAACATTATATAAAAAAATTGGAAGCTAAAAAAGGGATGAACAAAATTTGAGCTAGGGGAAACAAAAAGTTACAAAGTTGCCATGAGGCGCTCTGGGGACACTGATCTGCAGAAGCGTGTGTCCTGCCGATGGATCCTGGAAGAGATGCGCTGCAGCAATTCATCAAAGCTGGATACAGACATCCGCAAGTAATCAAAGAACTTGTCCGGGTGTTGACTCAGCTCCTGGAATGCCCACCATGTGTGGGGTGGACCCAGTAGCGACAACGTCGCTTCCCCCACATATGCAGCATGAAGTATTCAAAATGATCCTCTCCTTGTGAAAGCTGGCTCCAAATGGATTTCCCCTTCCTGATATCATATCTCTAGCATATTTTTAGTCTTCTTTAAAAAAAAAAAAAGATGTAGATATTTGTAACAGATGTAGGACTGCACTTTCAGTTTTAAAATGGTGGACCCCATTATAGTAAATGGGGTCCACCAGTGTCTGTGTTTAACTGCTGTTTAAGTGGTCTGGCTCACTCGACCCCAGCAGACCCGAACGATAGAGACCACGGCGCTAGTGTGAACCTAGCGTAACCTGTTTTTGAAGAATTACATAACCCTTTAGTTATCACAATGCTCATTTACTGAAGGCCATAGTTTAGGTTGGTGCTGTCTTCCATACTTTAAACATATCTGTCATAAGACTATGTTGCCCAATGTAACAAGGGAAAAGATTTGCTCCCCTATTAGCCAAAATGGCACAAGATACAGATACAAGAATACACAATACAGTAATAATAAAAAGCTCTCCCAGACCCTGTAAATCAGTAGTGAGAGGGGCGGTGGGAGACATGGAGAAGTCGAAAGAGCCCTCTCCTCATGAATATACCAGACTCATAAACAATGGGGCAGATTTATTATGCCTAGTATGCCAGTTTTCTGGCATATAAGGCATGAAAAAGTTGCACTTTTTTTTTTTTTTTTGCTCATATCCGGTCTTCACAAAAATTTGTGTGGCGAGGGATATGACGTGGCGGCTGGGGCCATAGGTCCTGTCTAGATATATGGTGATTTACACCAGTCTAATGACATACAGTGATGGCCAAAAGTATTGGCACCCCTGCAATTCTGTCAGATAATACTCAATTTCTTCCAGAAAATGATTGCAATCACAAATGCTTTGGTAATAATATCTTCATTTAATTTGTCGTCAATGGAAAACCACAAAAAGAATTGTCAAAAAGCCAAATTGGATATAATTCCACACCAAACATAAAAAAGGGGTGGACAAAAGTATTGGCACCCTTTGAAAAAATCATGTGATGCTTCTCTAATTTGTGTAATTAACAGCACCTGTTACTTACCTGTGGCACATAACAGGTGGTGGCAATAACTAAATCACACTTGCAGCCAGTTGAAATGGATTAAAGTTAACTCAACCTCTGTCCTGTGTCCTTGTGTGTACCACATTGAGCATGGAGAAAAGAAAGAAGAGCAAAGAACTGTCTGAGGACTTGAGAAGCAAAATTGTGAGGAAGCATGAGCAATCTCAAGGCTACAAGTCCATCTCCAAAGACCTGAATGTTCCTGTGTCTACCGTGCGCAGTGTCATCAAGAAGTTTAAAGCCCAGAGACATAAAAAAGCCAGGCTGGAGTTTGCCAAAACTTACTTGAGAAAGCCAAAAACTTTTTGGAAGAATGTTCTCTGGTCAGATGAGACAAAAGTAGAGCTTTTTGGGAAAAGGCATCAACATAGAGTTTACAGGGAAAAAAAGAGGCCTTCAAAGAAAAGAACACGGTCCCTACAGTCAAACATGGCGGAGGTTCCCTGATGTTTTGGGGTTGCTTTGCTGCCTCTGGCACTGGACTGCTTGACCGTGTGCATGGCATTATGAAGTCTGAAGACTACCAACAAATTTTGCAGCATAGTGTAGGGCCCAGTGTGAGAAAGCTGGGTCTCCCTCAGAGGTCATGGGTCTTCCAGCAGGACAATGACCCAAAACACACTTCAAAAAGCACTAGAAAATGGTTTGAGAGAAAGCACTGGAGACTTCTAAAGTGGCCAGCAATGAGTCCAGACCTGAATCCCATAGAACACCTGTGGAGAGATCTCAAAATGGCAGTTTGGAGAAGGCACCCTTCAAATCTCAGGGACCTGGAGAAATTTGCCAAAGAAGAATGGTCTCAAATTCCAACAGAGCATTGTAAGAAACTCATTGATGGTTACCGGAAGCGGTTGTTCGCAGTTATTTTGTCTAAAGGTTGTGCTACCAAGTATTAGGCTGAGGGTGCCAATACTTTTGTCCGGCCCATATTTGGAGTTTTGTGTAAAATGATCAATGATTTGACTTTTTTTTTCATTCTCTTTTGTGTTTTTTCATTGCAAGCAAAATAAATGAAAATATTATTACCAAAGCATTTGTGATTGCAATCATTTTCTGGAAGAAACTGAGTATTATCTGACAGAATTGCAGGGGTGCCAATACTTTTGGCCAGCACTGTAGATTTCAGTGCTGGTGCTCAGCCTGATGGTGGGTGCGCCTCCTCATAAATGAGGTGCACCCTCTGCCTATGTAGGTGATATAAAGACTGGCTACAAAATCTGGCCTTATGTCTCTAATGTATTCTTTCAGCTCTCCTTTTAGCCAGTTGGTACAATGGAGCAAATTTATTATTGCCGTAAGACGCTAGTTTCACACCTGTGTTCGGGTTTCCGTAAACCTAGCAACTGGCGTTTTTATACCACTTACTGAAAAGGGGGTGTAGTTAGTGTGTACTGTGAGCAGGGCCCTGCCAAATTTATCATTATTTATACCAAATTTCTGGCATAAATGAGAGAAATGTCTGCCAGCTTATGTAGTACAGGCACAAGCTGCTGAATAACCTTGGAAACGGCGGCACAAGGCTCACATCTGACTAGCCCCTTGTATACGAGACTCCCGTGGCGGAAAGACAAGACTCAGCTTCAACTTTCCGGTGAGGTTTCCGCAGGGTCGGTTTTGGAGAGGAGTTTGAGGTGGAAGGTGGCCTCAAATCCTCTCCGTGAACTTGTCCTTAGTTATTACCACTCAGCCACTACAGAATTGATGTCAGCTAATGCTGGGTTCACGAGTCTCCGCCACAGTGACCAGTGAAAATCGGTGGACGATAAAGTGCTGCAAGGCCGACTTTTTCACTTTTAAAGAACAGACACCCGATGGATCCCATTATATTCAATGGTGTCCTCCGAGCACTGTTGGTGTCCGCTGTTTTAGCGGTCCATGTGTCCATTGTTCTGGTCCTCTATCAGACCAGATGTGAACGTAGGGAACTGCCATTTCTACTAGTATATAATGTATCTGGCTTCTTTGCCCCTGCAGTTTGGCTTCAGAGACCCCAGGCATTTAGTGCAAGTTTTGTTTTGTAAATACAGTGAGTCAGACACATGTGAGGCAGAGCTGCTGGGGGGAGAGATGTGAGCAGAGCTGCTGAGACAGACATGTTATGTCTGGGGGAGTCTAAGAGCCACTTGTTCCTCTTTACTTCACAGTATATAGTTAGGTATGTGTTACCCCCTAAATACTCACAGGACCTAGCTAGTAACCGTAGTTAGGGATCCATATATATATATAGTTCAGGGCAGTGATAGGTTAGGCTTCCGAAGGCCAACTAGCTAGTTAGAGGCCCGGTGGCACTAGTAGTTTAGCTGGCAGGTTAAGGACTCAGTGTTAGGGTAGTCAGGCCTGCATCTACTGCCGTCACCGTCGCCCTGTTTGCTGCCTGTGAAGAATCTCACCATCATCATCATCTCCTGATCGGCTGTCTGTCATCTCCTGGAAGAATCCGAGGATCCACAGTCATCCACAGGGGCCCCTGCATCTCTTCTGTTGCCTGGAGGTATTGTGCACTGGACTCTTGCTATATATCTATATATATACCCGGGTATATAACCTAAGACGGTTGAGGACTTGCTGGTTGTTGTAGTATTGCTGTGTTCTGAGTATATTTTATATATGTATTATTACCCTGTTGATTCTTATAAAGCAACTGTTATAACCTTATGTGGTATCTGTATGTATTCTTCAGACTGTGAGATTAGTACAGTGATCCTTGTTAAGGCTACTAACTGTACTTCATGGGTAAGTCCCAGGAAGAGATCCTCCCTGTAATACAGAGGCTCTATCCTGGGTGGAGGCACTGATATATTTCATATATGTTCCCACTCTTCCCTTCAGCGAAGGCTTCAGGTCCCATTATACACACAGGTCAGCGCCAGAGTCTGTTGCGGGAGGGATAATACTCATACCCCCCCCCCAAATAGGGCTACATTTGGAGGCACTGCTGAGATTTAGAAGTGGGAATAGTCATTGATATGGAGAAGCGATATAGCTCAGAGGGAAACCTCCCACTAGCTACTACATGGGATTACCGACCTCCTGTTCCTCCCCTGGTTCAGGTAAAGGAAGAACCCTGCTTAGCCAGTTATCCCCCCAGTATGGCCGTCGCTAGCAGTTCCTCTAGTGACAGTGCTATTAGCACTTTAGCCAGGCTGACTGAAATGTTAGCTCAGGGCCTGCAGGCCACTCACTACAAGAAACTAAAAGTATTCTCTGGTAATGTCCCAGTACCACAAGGGGAGGAAAACTTTGAGATATGGAAAGAACATACTCTCCAATGCCTGAAGGAATGGTCTTGCTCTGAAGAAGGCAAGCGGCAGCGTATCAGTGAAAGTTTGCGGTCTCCTGCTGCAGAATTGATCCGCTTGTACAGAGACTCTCATGAAGGAGTGAGTGCATTGGACTATATACAAGTACTGTCGGATCACTTTGAGCCATACTATGACCTTGCCCAGATGGTTGCTGATTACCGAATGGTTCGTCAAAAAGAAGGGGAAAATGTCTCTACTTTTATTAACCGTTTACAGCTACTTCTTTCACGTCTGGTGTACCACGCAGCTATATCTACTTCAGAGGTAGACGCTATGAGAACCGGTCAGTTGGTGAGAGGGTTACAACCTCATCATCCTCTTGCTCAAGTACTCAAGGTCTTACTATCTGATAGAGTCCTTCCATTTCCTGACTTAATGAAGTTAGTGAAGAAACAAGAAGCTGACATTAGTTTTAGTACCCCTAAGAAAGCGAAAAGCATCTCTAAAGAAGATGTTGTTCCTAATTCAAACAAGGACAAACCAGCGGAGCGGTCAGAACTTAGACAGTCCGCCACTCCACCCACTGCCACTCAATGGAGGAAGGATGCTAGAACCTGTTATAAATGTGGTCAGACGGGCCATAGTGCCAGACAGTGTACGGAGGACAGTGAGGGATTGAGACACAGTGCTGTCTTCTCTATTCAGAATCAAAGACACCGAAGGAAGGCGGGCCGAGTAAATACCAGAGGCGCTATCGCGGGCTCCAGGTCCGTTGTCAAAGTCACTGTCAATGGTCATGCCGCTCCTGCCCTGTTTGATACAGGATCTCAAGTGACCCTGATTTATCGCTCGTTCTACCAAAAGTATCTGAGGGATATACCTCTTCAGTCTACGGGACAAATGAAATTGTGGGGGCTTAATTCAGGATCATATCCTGTAGATGGCAGCCTACAAGTAGTTATAGCTGTCCCTGAATTAGAAGATCAGAGTGTCGCTCCCATGAAGATTACGGCTCTTGTCTGTCCTGATACAGGGGATTCTTGTGCAGCTCCTGTGATACTTGGCACTAATTGTCCCGCAGTGCATTATGCTTTTCAGAAGTTTCTTGGAAGAGATTGGAACCCTGCAGCTCAGCCGGTGAATATATCTTCTGATCTTAGAGAACTCTGTGATGCCCTGTCTACTGGCTATCGACATGGAATGGTATATCATATCGGTGAGAGAACCGTGGAAGTTCCTGCCGGCGGGGAGAGAG